>OU426978.1:213792543-214476709 GCA_911387785.2 Aelia acuminata | reverse complement strand
TTTTGGAAATGAACAATTTTTTAGTGTGCTAAAAAAGGAGTGTCAGAAATTCAGAGACAATTCAATTAATATTTTGTTCAATTACTTTAAACTTCTAATCTAATAAGTGCATTACACTTAATATTGAAATATAATTATGTTTTTAAGAATTTAAACGGCCCTAATTTACTTTGATGCAATAAGCTCACAGACAAAATCTAAGCAACACTTACATATTTCTTAAAAACAATATTTATATTCATCAGTTAAACTTTATATGTTTATCTGTCATCTATTGTAACAGTTCAGAGAAGAATTAAAATGATCTTTTCTGTTCCATTTTTTCAGGATGTGGTAGTTAGTTTTGGATTTTTAACCATACCCGAACCCACAAAAATTCCAAAAGAAAAAAGAAAACACCGGACAGCCATAACTTCCGAATTCATTAAACGAGAATCCAAAACTAACAACCACCATCCTGAAGAAAATGAAAAAGAAAAGAAGTCTATAGCTGTCATCCCCTAAGTAAAAGGTACCTCGGAAAAAATAACCAGAACACTTACAAAAAACAACATAAAAACAATTTTCACCAGAGACAGGAATATCGGACGGTTCCTACCCGATCCAAAGTTCAATCTTGGACTATACACTATCCCTTGCTCAAGCAGTAAACAATATATAGGACAGACAGGAAGGAACAACATCACACGACTGAAAGAACATAATGCAGCAGTTAAGAAAATACAGACAGACAAATCAGCCATAGCAGAACACTCTCACAATACCTAACACACTAGAGCCTTCGAAGACACCAAAGCCATAGTTAGGCTTGACAACTACCACCACAGATCCATCAGGGAGGCTATAAAAATTATAAAACAACCAAACAATATAAACAAAGAAGACGGATACAGACTTTGCAAAAACTGGTCCCTGCACTAAACGACATTAGACAGCACAACATATCTCAGAGAGCTGACATCCCCCCTCCACCTGACCATGCCTCCTCGGGCGCTAGCCAATGGGAACAAAGACTTTGCCCCCAACAGATGATTATAGTTACTGATCCCCTTCTCCACTCTCAATCTTGTATTGGCCCTGAAGAAGCCCACAGCAAGATGGGTGAAAGCTTGGCAGTAGAAAAACCTGTTACATGGTCAAACCCTGAAGAAGAAATGCATACAATGGACTCAGACCATGGAAGCCTTAACACTATATTCATCTACAGAGGTTTTTTGTAATCAAAAAACGGTTTATAATTGCTGCGAAATACATAACAAACATTCTTGAGCAATTGGATGAACCCTTGCTCTACATTCTAGCCAAGATATTTAGCTGAAGTAAAATAATGCTAGACCCTACACATGCAGAGAGGAATGTAGGTACCAGGTGATCAGACCTGATATCCAATAGGAGAATGGAAGAGGGTTCTGTATGATAGAAGGATCAACTCGTGGTGCAAGCAATAAATCAACCGATTAGTATACATAATAACATTGATATGTTTTAATATATAGTTCTACTCCAGGCCACAGATGGCATTGCGGTTTGATTTATAAGATGGTACTCTTATATTACCTTAAACTTTATTTGAATTTGATGGTTGCAGGATTCTGGTTCTTTCTCCTTGAATCTCGCCACCCATTCTAAGATGTAAACGATAATTTCTTCTTCAGTATGCGATCTCAAAAGTGTTAATACATTTTCATTTACCTAAAATAAAGTTTGAAAATTTATTAAAATCACTAGAAATTTATTAAAATAAATTATTCATCATGAGTGAAACTTTTTAAATTGAGTAATATAATTAAATTGTATATGTATACTAGCAGACCCGGCCACGCGTTGCTGTGGCTCAGTAGTTATATCCTAATATTTTTAAACAAATACAGTCGTACCAATATTCATTAATAAAGATGAAAACCTTTCAGCTAATCAAAATCCAAGGTGAAGTGCATTACACCATTTAAAAGGATTTGGTAAGGAATATAGGAAAGTTAAAGTTTTTATTTTTTTCATCTCATATTTCAATTTAGTTTGATTAAAAAAGAGCTGATTGTGTTTATGACTCACAGCGCTGCCTACACTATCGCCCTTTTTTGATACATCGGTATAAACTAACTCGAAATTGCTATATTTTTCCTCTAATTTTAAAAAGGATGACTGAACTTCTACCGGGTAAGTTTTGGTAACCTCTGCCATTGATCTATTGATTATTGGCCTAACACTACTTCAACTTGGTATTGATAGATTAGCAACAGGTTTAATATTGCTCAGGGTCAAGCCAATCTTGATTAACGCATCATATATGTCCTTTGGATAGGCGTTTTTCTCAATTTCTTTGAGACCTCGATTTTCCGACCCTTCGGCAAATAAGTGTTCGGTAGGAGGGTGGTGTGTTGAAGCTTTTAATTTAGCAATATATTTGAGTGATAAGAAATCTCTTCTTAAAGAGGTTTTTACATAATACAATTAAGAAAGTTTATTTATTCAAGTACTAACTTGTTCAAAATGTTTTGGGTTAACCTGTTTTGTTTTTTTAACACAAACCAAAAATTTGATGGTTTCCACACACGTGAGCAGGCGATGCTCATTTCCCATGGGAAAAACACAGATCTTCAAAGTCCATGTGGACATTATTTGCCCTTGGCATTTGTTTATGGTCATGGCAAAAGCCAAACGTATAGGATATTGAAGCCTTTTAAATTTTATTGAAAATTCTGACGGTTCCAGGGGAATAGGTGGCAACAGGGTGATATCTCCTGTAAACCTACGAGGCAACATTTTTGCTTCAATAACATTTCCTGTGATCCTTTTAATGACCAAACGTGTACGTTGCACAATTGAGGTGGATTTAAGTTACGAAGAAGAATGATCGGTGAGCCAATCTTCAACTGGAGATTGTTTGGGTGTATATCCAGGGAATTAAAAAATTCAGATGGAAAATTTACGGCTTCGTTTACATCTAGAACATTGTTAATTTATTTTGGAAGTTTATTTCATCGAAATCAACATTTTTTGCTGCCAAAATAGCACGACTACCCAGCCAATTATAGTCCAAATAATTGTTTAAAATATCAGGAAAGACACTTTATATTAGTTCATTTTTCGTCTCTACAACAGCGGAGAAATTTTCTGGTAATTTGATAAATTTTGAATTTCGATGCAGTCTCCGCATACTGTACGGTTCATTATTAGGTATATTACTTTGTATTTTCATTTTCTTTGTTGATTCATGCAACTAGTCTATTAGTCCAAATAGCAGGATTTATTGACATTTCATTGATTATGTAATATTCATATATTACTTTGACTCTTACTCTTGGTGGTGTGATGGAACACACCGCACTTGTTATGCCTAAGACAAGGTTCCGAGTCACAAGTTATGATAATTCACTGAATTTTAAAAAATATAAAATATTTAATTAACAGCTACTTTAAAATATTAACCCTTTTACTGCAGAGCTAGCGGGGCATGAGGTGGTCCGCCATTGTGGGTTAGTAGGCATAACGAGTGGTGCCGCAGAGCGGAGACTTTTACGGCATTCAAGCTCTCGCATCTTATATATTTTGTGAGCTTAATTAATTCTAAAAAAAACTTTTCCATCCTCAGTTTTCGATCCTTACTGTGGACCGGCACTGGTGGAGTTAAAAATCTTTTTTTTCCTTTCTTTTAAATTCCTTTCTCTTATTTTTTTTTCCTTCCTCAGTATATAATCTTTTTGCCACCACAACTCTTAATTTCACTACACAAGTTAATGCCACAGGAGATGCAAATTAACTGGACATTAGAAATACGCAGGTACGAATTCTGGGTAAAAAGATATGTTATTCACAGAAGCAACCGTGCAGCAAGGCACAGTTAGTAAGGAAAAGAATAATCAAATGCTCTCTAGTGGTACAGGTAATCATTATAGATTCCTTAAAAAAGTCGAAAAAAAAGTGCTAGTTACCCGGCGGAAAAGGGTGGCTAATGTATTAGCCAACAGCACACAGGGACCAGCGCAATGCTGGCTTATATATTAGCCACCAGCAGTTAAAGAGTTAAAGTAGCATTATAAGGCAGCCAGACACTCACTCCTGTTTTTTTACTGCATAAACCTATTGTTTACAATTATTTATAGGTGTATGTTGGATAGTTGACTCTTAAATCTACTACTAGCCAATCAGAGGAATGCAATCATTCATGAAAACTAATAGAAAATCAAACACATTAATTCAATTATAATCTCACCTCTATGTTTGGATAAACATATTCATTGATGGCCTTATAAAAGATATCTTTTATAATTGCACGTTTGTGAGTTTTGTATGCAAGAATAATCAACGCTCTGTAAGTAAGGCCATACAAAGTAATGTTACTATCCTTCGCCATTACCCGCAAATACAATTTCACAGCCGTCTCAGGATACTCATCTGTCATTTCAAATAGCTTATATAACAAACGCTCAAAAAATTGAGATATATCTGAAAATTTACAAACATATTTATAGATAAGAAGAAAATGTCAATAAAAAAATTACCAAAACTTAAAAGTAAATAAAAATATAAAGAGTAAACAAATTGCAAGGTTTGATGCCGAAACTTACATCCACCATCTCCTCCCCTCCCCATCCAATTCTAATTCCACAACATCAACCTTCACAGAATCTTCCCACCTTAGTGTATGCCTACCCCTCGGATTGCTGCTAGTTTTAGCTTCAAGGACGTGTTCCTCTTAACAGTATATGTTAAATACTATACCAAATCATGTACCAGGTGTATGCATAAGTTCTTTCCGGTTTCACTAAAAGATGGCGCCACCGAACAGTCCCCTGTGGATGAATATGATACTACGCCAGTATGTTTATCAGACCTTATCCTATAATCCTACACAAGCTGAGTTCGCCAAACAATAGCGTCTGTTTTGTATAGTTCAGTAATCATGTCGCGCCTTGAATTTGTGCCTGGAAAAGAACATTTGCGGCAGGCCCTGCTTTTCTTATTTAATCAAAAGAAAAAGGCTGTGGAATGTCATCGATTGCTGGTGGAAACATATGGTGAGCACGCTCCGTCGATTAGAAAATGTGAGACATGGTTTCGACAATTTAAGCAAGGAGATTTTAATGTGGAAAACAGTGCACGCTCTGGTAGGCCACAAAAGTGTGAAGACGAGGAATTGCAGGCGTTACTGGATGATGACCCAACTCAAACTCAATAGCAATTGGCAATTGCATTAAATGTGTCCCAAGAAACAATAAGCAGACGATTATGGTCAATGGGGAAGATCCCCAAACTCGGTAAATGGGCCACAAGACATGGCAAAGTGATTTTGTTACACGACAATGCACCGTCCCACACAGCAAAACCAGTGAAAGACACCTTGAAATCGCTTGGATGGGAGGTCCTTCCGCACCCGCCGTACTCCCCCGACCTGGCGCCATCTGACTATCACCTCTTCGCAGCAATGGGACACTCGCTCGCAGCGCAGCACTTCAGCAATTTCGAAGAAGTTGGAAATTGGCTCAACGAATGGTTTGCCGCAAAAGACAAACAGTTTTTCTGGCAAGGAATTCATAATTTACCTAAAAGATGGTCGAAGTGTGTAGAATCCGATGGCCAATATTTTAAATAAATAAAAAATTATTTTCCCTTGAAAATTATGTGTTTTCATTACCCCAAAAACCGGCAAAAACTTATGCATATACCTGGTAATTGTTTATTTATTTAAAGTCACTTTATGCCCCTAAGGCTAATCGGCCAATGCTATAATGGGAGTCCTAAATTATGCCTATCCAGGTATGATTAGGATAGGGATCTTTAATGAGTACCTGGCATCGTACAGGCTCGAGACCTCCATTTTAGATCCTATCCAAGGGACAGCATAGCCAAGGATTTTTTATTCCCATTAACAAATCCTAGGGCCACCATGGGATGGGAACCTGCGACCTTTAGTATTGTATATATGCTAACTAATACACCACAGGGGACCCCCACCAAAACATGTTGTAAACACAATGTTTCAGGGTAAAATAACTATTTATCCATACACTCGCTCAAAATAATGCCATCTAACTTTGTCAGGGAAAACACAAGGAGTGGTACTATTGGCAAGGAATAAAACAGCTGACTTCTAGATAGCATATAACCATAGAATATAATGAATGATCCTTTAACGTTAGAAAAAATCATTGGAGAAAGAAATAAACATCATAACCCTTAAAATATTCCATGCGCTCTGAACTGCAGTTCGAAGAATGTCTGGAGGCTAAATATCAAATTAAAATGACAAAACTAAGCAGCACCGACCAAGTAATAGTTTAAAATGCAACCCAGATATGGTTCACTCACTAGTAAAGGTTCTGGAGAGAGAATAAACCAAGGGAGAGTACATCGGTATCACTTGGCAAACATGCCACAGTCTTCCCATCTGAGGTACTGACTGTCCACTAGTGAGCCTATGAGCTGACAACTGACAAAAGGATACAAATAAATATTTTTATTTAGCTCGCAGCTATTAGAGCACTAAATAATTATTCAAAAAATTCAAAGAAAGAGTAAACTGTAGCAAGCTCCTTAATAACCCTGTTGATCAGGACTTCAGCATCAAATGAATGCTGTACATAATGTGATACCAGGAAATGCTGTTTAGCCCAATACAAGTCTAATACAAGATGATCCTCATAATTCCTATTATATTGTCTATCAAAGGGCATTTTCTAAAATAACTAGCCAATATTTTCATAAAAAATATTACCTATTGGTTCAGTTAAACTGCTTTGAGCTTCGAGGACTGCTTTGAACAGCATAGTCGCAATGTTGGCAATTTTCTTATTTATTAGTTCATTTAATAAGAAAACTATCATAACACCTATTATATGATAATCTTCTTCACTTCCACCTGGAATAGCCCACTGAACTGAGTCAGGATCAATTAATCTTGTATCTGAAAAAAAAGTTAAAATATAATGTTTGCATTATTTTTTTATATTCTTCAAACTAAAAACCAATGAAAATTATTAGTCTTTTTATGTGAAAATTCCCAACGAACAAATAAGACGGCGGGTTGGGAAAGAAGAAAATATCCTCCATAGTATAGAAACCATGAGGTTAAAATGGTTTGGACATGTTATGAGGATGAATGAGGGAGCATGGCCAAAAAAATTGCTGAAATGGAAACCAGAAAGAAGAAGGAAAAGAGGTCGCCTGAGAAAACTCTGGTATGACGGAGTGGAAGAAGGTATGATGAACAGAGGGATAAGAGAGGGAGACTGGGAAGACCGAAAGAAATGGAGAGCGCTTATTATTGGGGACGACATATGACTTAATGTTGTAAACAGTCGTAAATAAAAAAAATGTAAAAATTCATTTAAAGCAATTAGCATTAGAAAAAAATTTCTTTTTTAAAAAATAATCTAGTTTTTAATAAAATTAATCACAAAAATTTGAATTGTGTTTGATGCATCAGCAGTAATGGATAACAGGTCTTTAAATGACCATTTCCTGACGGGCCCCAAATTACAGCATGACATATAGGATGTCTTGTTAGCATTTCGTGCTGCTGATGTAGCTTCGCGTGGCATATGTCTGTCAGAACTACCTCGTAACACAGCCTGGTGGAACGGGCCGGGCCGACATGGCTTATTTCTTCAAGGGAAAAGTGGCCAATATATACCAACTCGATTAATACGGATCTGTCATTCAATATTCACGGAAGATCATCGCAGTAGGAGCAAGAAAGTGCTGCGCTAAGAAGGACTGTACTGGGATAAGATTTATCTAAAGATTTTTCATCAATTGGGCCTAGTAGAATCCAACAAAAGATTGTTTCAAGCACACTGGTAGCTCCATATTCCGGTTTTATAGTACCCGAACAAAGTATCTGGGCAAATATATCTCCCCCTAGAAGAAAATCTATAGATCGAGGTTCATGAAAATTAGGATCAGCTAGGTCCAAACCTCAAAAATGATCTATGATATTGCTCGAAACAGGACTTGTGGGCATATCTTCACATATCCGCTCAATTACAATAGCCACGGTGTTTAATTTGGAAGAGGAAGCCTTTCTTGGAACTCTAACACAGGGTACTTCATATTTTACCCGAGGAATGGCTTGATTCCCAAACCCGACTAATTGATGTCTGCAACGCGCTAATATCAAATTTATCCTATGAGCACATCCCTCTGTTTATAGAAGAACGCTGCGACCCATTGTCAATGAGCATTCACAAATCATGCCAGTGACCTCGATAATCCCGGATCCTTGCTAAAGCGGTGCCAAGCAAGAAATTAGTCTTACCATCAGGCATTGACAGTATGGCGTTTCTAGATAAGGCAGAAGCCGACGGGTCAGACAGCCTTGCCAATGAATTTTTAGAGCAATGCGAAGTCTCTGTTTTGTTGTTAAGGTTATGTACCCCTTCCAGCTTTCGATCAGGACGAGATTGAGTAAGCTTCATGTCTGGTAACTCGGACTTATGAATCTCTCGAGGAAAAAATGCAGTAGTGAGTGATGTCGTTTGCTGCAGTACCGGCAAGATACCTGAGATGGGCACTGATTTGCAAGATGACTGGAAGGGAAACAATTAACAAGACCAAACAATGCACCGTTTCAAGCTCCCAATTCGGTTGCTGTGTTGCTGTGGTGTGAGTTTTTTAAAGTTGGAGCAGTAGATCCAGTGGTTATTTTTACATACCGAACATTTAACCAATTGCTTTGAGGAATCAGAAGTCATTAATACCTGTCTAGAGGATTTACTATACCCGGTATTTGACTGTACTAATACCGATGTAGAATTTGAAAGAAGGGCCTCTGATTGCAATTTGACCGCCTGCCTTAGAATATAATCGGCGAACTCCTCCCAATTTGGAAGCTCAGTTTTAGAGCCATGTTCCGTTTCGAAACCTTCCCTCGTCTTGGTATCCAGCATCCTGAGCCAAAGTGGTTAGTACTAACCCCAGATCAGTGATACCCAATTTAAGAAGCGCAGAGACCATTTCTATCCCTACTGCTGAGAAGTGCTTAAGATTAGGAAGGTTACCCTTAAGTATCCGCTTGAAATTTAAAATCCTCATCAGGAAAAAAGTAGCTTATATTTACTTACATATTTTTGATTAATGATTCCCATGCTTGGTTATACCCTGACTCCGATATTGAAATCGCTGAAATATTTTGTAAGGCTGGCCCCTTTAAGGCTGATTTTATACAGTGAAATAGTTGAATATTATCTAATGAATATTATCATGTCTTTCATGAACTACGGACTTAAAAGTTTTCTTGAATTTCTGCCAGCTACCCATTTCTCTAGAAAACGGTGGTATATTAATAGCGGGTAATTGGCAATGGGGATAAACATTTGCGACTCTATTTGCCACAGACCGTCCAATGTATGATTTATCTGTATCGCTGAAAGGGGTAATTTTGAACGATAACGCTTGATAATATGAAGACAGAACTTCGTTTTTTAATTCTTTAAGCCCTTCCCTCGAAACATTTAATTTTTTCACGATAAAGTTAGTCTCTAAAAAAATCTATTTAAAACGCTCATATGTAGCATCGGTGGGTGAAAGGACGAAAATAAAGATTCGTAAGAGGGCAACTCCAAAAAAAATAAATAAAATATAAAATGAATCTAACACTTTGTACAAAAAAAAAAAAAAAAAAAAAAAAATTGTCCATTACAGCTAGATCTTCTTCGAAAAAAAGAGATGTTCTTTGATGTTGGTGTATTCTCATAAATAAAATGGTGAGTAAGGAGGATCCTACCTTATATCAAAGTATTCTCAGTAAATTCACCATTGTGTTGTGTACACATCGTCCTCGTATAAATATTATAGGTCTATGATATGCAGGATCTTAGTTAATTAAGATGAGATGAGATGAGATAAGGTGGGTGAGGACACGATTGGTGAGAAAATAGATTAGTGTGCCCTGTGCAACTGACATAGTATGACTGATGCCAGCCTTATCGCCATGTTTGTGGTCCTTAATACCACTAAACCCAACAATCATACACCATATATATAATATTGGTTTCTTATTCATATTTAAAATAAACACGCTATTTACAATATATATATTATTATAATTTATTAACCAATAAATTAATGGAAATTAAAGAAAGAAAAAAAAGAGGTCATTAATTACAAATAAAAGAGCCTGCGATAAAAATAAAATTACATAAGAGAAAAAGAAAGATAAAATAGAAATTAACAAGGGCTTTAACATAGTGATACTTAAAAAATGATGTTACTTACTAATAAAGACACCAATAGATTCTTTATATCTTCCATTGTAGTAGTGAATTTCAGAATAGATGACAGCAAGCCTGACAGGGCGCAAAGTTGCATCAGTTAAAGACTATAAAATTAAATACAGGAAAGAGAACTATTAATTTCAACATCATCCAGATAAAATTATAGAAAAAAAAATGAATGAAATTTACATAATTCTATTCTAAAGGAATTATGTTAAATGATCATGCATTGAAAATAACATGAAAATTGAATCAGCAGTAAAATATTTAATAACCTATAAAAATAATAATAACTAATAATAACAAAACTGTATAATAGAATACTAGAGGGTGATCCAATACCAAAAGAAATGAAGATTGGTTACCTTAGCCCAATACATAAAAAGGGGGACAGAAAACAATGCAAAAACTACAGGGAATCTGTGTTACAAATCCCTTTATGAAAATACTAGGGAAAATCATAAGGAACCGAATAGAAGATAAATTCAAAGGATCGGATGACCAATGCGGATTTACAGCTGGAAGATCATGCATTGACCATATTTTCACCCTGAGGCAACTGTTGGAGAAACATCAAACCGTTGCTCGTGACATTGAATTAGTATTTATTGACTTAGAGAAAGCGTATGATAGTGTCCCACGAAAATTGTTATGGCAAGCTCTCCAAAATGCAGTCATTAATACAGATCTAATAGACATTATAAAAGAAATGTATAAATAAAACACCTGCCAAGTCAAAATTGGACCTTACCTTTCTGAGCCTTTCTTAACAAGTAAAGGGTTACTCCAGGGATGCTGTGCATCTCCCTCCCTATTCAAGATTTTTCTTGAAATATGTCTGAAAGGGTGGAGGGAAAAATGTAAACCGATGGGGCTCCAGTTGAAAGAAGATGTATCCCTCTATAATTTATCATTTGCGGACGACCAAGTCGTCATTGCTCAGGATACAGAAGATTCTGGATACATGTTAAGAAAGCTTAATGAAGAATATAAAAATGGGAACTAACCATTAATGCTGAGAAGACTGAATTTATGTCATCCAGTAATGAGGACATGGAACTGCACCCAGGACAGGCTCTGAAAAGAGTCAAACATTTTAAATATCTTGGGTCTATGATTGAATTGGATGGCTCGTGTGATAAAGAAATCAAGAGGAGAATTTCGGATGGGAAAAGGACCATACCCATGCTTAATTCAATACTGTGGAACAAAAATATCATCCCTAAAACAAAAAAAACTATTTATAAAAGTATTGTATTAAGTATAATGACATATGGAGCAGAAACCTGGACCATAAAGGGCAGTCTTCAGAAGAAACTCCTGGCCACCAAAATGGACTACTGGTGCCGAGCGGCAGGAATATCCAGGATGGAAAAGGTGAGAAATGAAACCATTAGAGAAAAAATGGAAGTTGAAAAAAACATTCTGGAAGAAATAGAAAAAAAATGGCTGAAATGGTTTGGTCATCTGAAAAGGAAGCCTGAGGAAAGAATGCCAAAAGTTGTCCATTCCTGGGAAATAGATGGAAGGAGAAGACGAGGTAGACCAAGGAAACCATGGAATAATGAAGTAGAAGATTCCTTGATGGGGCATGGTCTACGAGAAGAATGGGCCTTTGACCGAAAAGTCTGGAAGGAGGCAATAGACAATATATAGGTTAAGGAAACCCACCATTGGTGGAAACTCCTATAAAAAAATAAATAAAATAAAAATAAAACTATATAAGAATTTAATTATGAAATAATATTCAGAGTTCAGAGAAATAAGGGGGATATGGATAGCTTAAATGATAATGTACTGGAATCTTAATCCTATTCGGCTAATATAAAAATCTTGCTATAACTTCATACTGGAGATAGATTGATCCAGTTGTTAAATGGACTAAGCAGGATCGGGGGTGCAGTCTGGGGCCTCAGGTACTCTATAACAATAACCATTGATAAGGAAGTGGTATTGGGTATCCTGAGGTATGTAACCCAGTGCGGAACCGCTAACTCAGGCAGCAGCAGAAGAGGCTGGCTACAGAGGGCTCTGCTGAGGGTCATCATTGCTATCAGGCTGACAAACGGTGTAGCATGAGGCAAAGCAGGTGCTTGTGGGAGTGATGCCCCTGGACATCATTTACAAAGACGAGATGAGGTATGAGGTAATGAGAGAGGGGTTAGAGGTGCTCCCTTAGAGACTGCGGCAGAGGTTCAGCAAGACCGTAAATGCCAGAAAGATCATGAGGTAGGACTCAATAGAAGAGTGAAAAGGACGATGGGTTGCTAGCCAGAAGGGGTCAACGCTACGGAAATTCTTCCCCACAGTCCAGTCAAGATTAAAGGTGATATGGGTCATCTCAGACTACTGGATCTCGCACATCAAGGAGAAACTGCAGACTCATGGAAAATGACGGTCTTTTTTTTCCAAAATATTCAACCAGAGCCATTAAAGGGTTAATAATACCCTATATATTTAAATCATCTAGGATGATAAATTGTCATATAAAAATTTCATTACTATCATTAATTAATTTTCACCTTCACTTTGTATTTATTGACATGGTTCTCTTCTAATAAATTAAAATAATTATTAGCCTCCTTCCAATTAAATTTTTTCACATAATCCAACAGTATGGTGACAACAATATTCCCAATTAAGTCTTTAATGTCATCAACATATTGACCGAAACCTAAAAATAAAAATAAATTATAAAATCATGTTTTATTTAAAATGCATTGATATACTTCGACAATCTCACAATTTTCTTTATTGATTTTAAATTCTGGTGCTTTCAATATAGCACAACTTTTGCCAAAATAATTTAGATAATATAGTACAACAATAATAACAGTTATGAATGTATTAAAAAAAAATGACTGTGATCTACACAACACAACAGATCAAGGTTAATTAGATTTTTTTTTGGTACCCATTCCTTGCCATGTGTGGCTAAGGAGGGGGGGGGGGATTACCCAAGAGGTGTAACTAACCTCTTTTAACAATGGTGGAAAGGCTTATCGAAGTCAACCCACCCACGGCGGATTTGAACCCCCACCATTCAACTCAAGAATGCTAAAGCGGGCAACGCTCAGCTATCCCGGCCTGATTATTTCTAGTGTTGATTACTAATGTTTAAGGTTATTATTCAAGAAATAATAAAGTCAATTAATTCAGGACTACTATATAATATTTGAAGTTGTGATTAATAAGTTGCATTTACTGGGTGCCAATGTTTATTTATTAATAGTTAGTACATGACTTTTTCTGGTGTTCCCTACATATTGACTTTTTACACAATAAAAGATAGGTACGAGTTTTTAAGTATTTTCTCTGGCCTCGATCTTTTGTCATCAAATTGCAGTTTAACAAAGGGTTCAAACTCATTTTTGATATTGTTATAAGACTAATAGGGTTTTGAACTAAAGGAATCATGAAACAATACATCTGTTACAAGATGGTTTTATTTAAAAAACCACAGATAAAATAGGGAGCCTGATTAGTTCATGTTAGTGATGTAAAACTATTGATAGTCTCCGCTATCGACAGTTTAGATAGTACCGGACATAAAACTATCGCTACTATCTAAATAGTTTGAGGTGATAACGGAGGGGGGAAGGGGGGGGGGTATTAAATTCCATTCACCATTTTACTCAACTTTCCAGATTAGGTTTATATATATTTAAATAATCAGAGCTGAATTAATAAACAAGACTTAGAATTTTTTCTTTATTTGTTACACATAAATAAGGCCAAAGCCAACTTCACAGAAAATAATAACAAGTTAAATTGCTATCTCAACAGGGAGGGGGGGGGGGGGGGGTAGAATAGTAGAATTTTTCAATTGGAATGATAGGAGCTATAATGCACATTTCCATTCGCACTTTTTTCTTTTTTTTTTTTAATAGGGAATAAGATGAAAACTTCTGTGAATAGAGGATGGGATGCATTATACCTTGAAATAATTCTTATTTTCTTCTCAATTTGGTAGGAAGATTATTTATATCTTATAAGTTCTAACATATAGAAAATGTATAACAGTGTATTTTAGCATATGAAATTGATATATTTATTGTAATCTCTATATATATAAGAGGCTTTGTCCTGACTGACAGAATCAACGCAGAGCAAAAACTACTAATGACAGAAACTTGAAGTTCGGAATTTAGATTTTAAACACGATGTAGGTAACCACTTAGAAAGGAATTTCAAAAATGTAACCCCCAAATGGTTTAAATGGCGAAATAGTCATTTAACTCTAACGGACACCTATTTTTGCACTTTGAGAAAAAATATCTAATTTGGACTCATTTTAAAGATCTTGATATGACGAGTTTGACTCGAAAGCCCCTGCGGGGCATCGAAAACCATGTTTTAAAGCCGAAAAATGAACGTTCACGACGAGTAAGCAATTTTTCGTTTTAGTGAACTCTCCATTGCACGTCTCCCTCTCTTCTACCGAACCGGCAGCTTCCCCCTCCAACATTCCACCTACGGAAAGCTCTAATTCTACTAAATCTCCTTAACATCAGTTAACATATAATATTAAATCAATACCAAGATAATGATCATAGAATTGATTGTTAAGGCTCGTGGGCAAAGCTGCTACGGGGAATTCTAGTATTTATTAAAAGACTATCAATCATACGATTGAGAAATTATTTATGTAAGTTATATTTAATTCATTTTATCTAAATTATTAAACTAGTGATTGGATCATTAAATGTTAATAGATATAAAAATTAATGTACAGGTTTTGAGAATGGGGAAACAGCCCCGAAATGTCAACATGGTGTAATGAGAAAATAAATAGTTGTGAAAAAAAGGAAGATAAGTTGCTAATTAATCAGTACTTGAAATAATTATTATTAGTTTCAAGCTTAGTCGTAACTGCAAAGAAGAAAAACTTTATTAAAAGGTCAAAGAAACGGTATTTAGAGGAAAGCGATATCAACCCTCTTTAAGTAACCATGCTACCAGGATTCCAGTTGTCGAAGTAATTTTTACTTTCATTTACCTATATATGAAGTATATAGTAAGTGGAAGTAATGCGATAGTGAAAAATTTCGACTTCCGGTTTTCAACGGAAATACACGTTTTGGGGTACCCTGAGTCCAAATAACCAAGTCCCGCGAAATGGTGTGTGTGTGTGTGTGTGTGTGTGTGTGTGTGTGTGTGTGTGTGTGTGTGTGTGTGTGTGTGTGTGTGTGTGTGTGTGGGTGTGTGTGTGTGTGTGTGTGTGTGTGTGTGCGAGTGCGTGTGCGTGTACGTGTGCGTGTGCGTGTGCGTGTGCGTGTGTGTGTGAACAGACTAGCTCAAAAACTCTAAACCGTGCGAACCTAAAATTAGGTATTTAGTGTATATATATGCCCGCGATGTGACAGCGAAAATTGCTCAAAGGGAGGGGGTACTTTATTTAATAACTTTTTACGTTTATTTCGATTTTCTCAAAAACGGCTCTAACGATTTTGATTAAATTGAGTATTTGATATATTAATATGCCCGAGATGTGACTGTAAAAATTTCATCAAAATTGATCAACCGGAGGGGGGACTTTACTTAATAATTTTTTTTCCAATTTTACTATTTTTTCGATTATCTCAAAAACAGCTTTAACAATTTTCATCAAATTCGTCATGTTAAATGAAAATTAGGTGTTCTTTAATATCATGGAAGCGTTATCATTATTAAAATGTTCTGAGGGGGCTGTTCTTTTGTTTCCAATAAAGTACCTTTGTTTTTGTTTATATGGAGAAATTAACTGTTTCTCGTTACGCCTAAAAATAAGAAATGGCTAAATATGAGATATGATAAAAACCAAGTAAACAGTAGGGGAGGAAAAAAGAAAAATATTCAGTCAACTCATAAAACACGTTGAGCCCACGCATGTGGAGTACGCCTTTAATGACAGACCATTGTTCATAATTAAAGCCGTTCTTTTCATTTAATGGAAATTATTTGTTTCATGGTAACTAAATGAAATTTTCAACAAATACATAGAGAATTATAAAATCAGACGACTTGGAGTATTATGCTTGCATTGCCGAATTATTACAAGTAAAAACTTTTATTTAATAATAAAAGAAATTAGTTTTTTTATAGAGCAAATGAAAACAAAAATAAGAAATGAATGAGGAAAAATGTGTAACTTTGAGAAGTGGCATTAACAAAAGGCATTAATTTCTAATCTAATTAAGTTGGTAAGTGAAAGTTGTGTGTTGTGCTCACGCACCAGATTTTTAAGTCAAGGGACTGACAAGCAATTGTTTTGTTTGTATATTATTCCATCAAGTTGGAAGGCATGTATGAGCAAACTATTCAATTTTTCAGTCGTATATTTTTTGCGTGAAGTCAATGGTTTTAATAGAGTAGATAAGCATTTTTACGTCGGAAACATAAATAAAATTACACTGTTACATTCTGTTTATTTTTCATTTCCATGAATGTTTGTTTGTTTAACGTCCATTTTTATGCTACTTAGGCTAATCGGACGATGCTACAGTGGGAGTCCTAAATTTTGCCTATCCAGGTATAATTAGGATAGGGATCTTTAACGAGTACCTGACTTCGTACAGGCTCGGGACCTCCATTTTACGTCCTATCCGAGGGACGGCATAGCTAAGGATTTTTTACTCCCATTAAAAAATCCTAGGGCCACCGTTGGAATCGAACCCGCGACCTTTAGTATTGTAGGTTGCCATGCTAACCACAACACCACAGGTGACCCCTTCATTTCCATGAATTATATGTCATATGGATGCTTAGAGGCAGAGGATATTACTTAATCCTTTAAAAGCAATGTTTTCGATAATACTATCGATAGTTTAAAAGTATTGATAGATAGATAAGTAGTAGATAGATACATCACTAGTTCATGTATATTTCTAGGCTTGTTTTCTTCACTTTGGAATTATTTCGGTTTCCATACTTTGGAATTATTTCGGTTTCCATAATTATGTCTTTGTCAGTTAATTTCTTTAAACGTATAGATAACAATTGTATCCATTATTTCATCGTCTAGAAAAATCCTAACCACTCCTAACCACTCTTTTAGCTCCAAGATTGATTGCTTAAGATGTTGGCCCAAATCGTGTTTGAATGTTTGTTTCTCGATTTTGCCTATAATATTAGTAATACTTTTAATAAATTATACGTAAGGATTAAGTCTACATAAAATTTACGTACACTCCACCATAACGACTGCTTGCAGGTAAGCTTTAAGTACTTCCTTTTAGGACAGCGTGATAAAAAAATACGAAAAGCACTTTCAAACACTTGAAAGGTGGAAAAAACACAGATCAGCCGCTTCAGCATAGCTGAGGATGGGCAGATTTGATGAACACAGTACAGTAAACCCTCATTATTACGAACTCGGATATAACGAACACCTCGATACAGCGAACCAAAATATTATCCCCCCAAAATTACCATTATATTTCTGCTGAACCCCTCGTTATAGCGAAATCCCTTGGTTAGTGCGAACTACGAACTAAATTTGATGCCTGAGAATTATTATATTCTGTTATAACGAACTGCTAGAATTTTTATTTTATTTTATTTTTTTTTTTACTGTATTAAGTAGGATGAGCGCGGGAAGACGAAGTAGCTCCAGTTTCTAGAATTGAGGTGTTTTTTTTACTCTTAACTAATCCGATTTCCTTTTGCTCTCTTGCTGATTCCATTGACTTTTTTCTCAAAACTAGCTCAGTTCTGTTTCGACCTCTGTATTATTCGAATCAGTGTTCTGTAGTCGTTTATACTGTTTGTTTTTTAATACACTATGAGTTCGTTGGTGAACGTGTGTCACAAACATAAATCCTTATCAATCGAGGAAAAATTGAAAATTCTCCAGGATATTGAATCGGGAATTCTAAGTAAGAAAACCATCGCAGAAAAATATGGAATTCCAAAATCAACATTGTCAACTGTTATGAAAAACAAAGATAAAATAGATTCAATCGCAGCCCAAGGATTAACTTCAGCATCAAATAAACGACTGCGCTCTGCGGCTCGTGAATATTTGGAAAAAAATTAATAAATTGCTTTAAACAAATGACCAATCTCCAAATACCAATCTCAGACCCTCTTATTAAAGCTAAGGCTAAAGAACTCTCAAGTGAACTTGGCAGGAAAATTAATGAATCTCATTGTTTAATTAATATGTAGTTTATCTAAAAATAAATTACATACATGCGTTTTAATTTAACTAGTTCTAATGAATGAATTTCCTTCTAAATATGATCAAATTAGTGCGGCCATTGGCTAAAAAAGATATAAAAAAAAAAAAAAAATCCTCGGTTATAACGAATCTCGTTATAGCGAACTATGAATATCAAACCCCCTACCAGTTCGCTATATCGAGGGTTTACTGTACATATAGATAACAATTGTATCCATTATTTCATCGTCTAGAAAAATCCTAACCACTCCTAACCACTCTTTTAGCTCCAAGATCGCTTAAGATGCAGGTCCAAATCGTGTTCGAATGTTTGTTTCTTGATTTTACCTATAATATTAGAAATACTTTTAATAAATTATACATAAGGATTAAGTCTACTTAAAATTTACGTACACTAAACCACCATAATGGCTGACTGCAGGTAACCTTTAAGTACTTCATTTTAGGATAGCGTGATAAAAAAATATGAAGAGCACTTTCAAACACTTACTTCACTTATTGTAACCGAACACCCTTTTTTGTTTAAGTTTTAGTAGGTTAAAATACGGGTGGGGGGATGGCCCATTGGGCAAACACGTTAGAAAATATGCGTTGTCCAGGGCAAGGTATGATTGAAAACCCGAAGATAGCTAGTTCGAATGCCAGAGCCAGGGGACATTTAATAATACTCAGCATCAATCCCCCACCCTCTCCCCTGGCCCGGAAAACCCTATATAGCCTAAAAAGACAATGAAAATTAAATGAAACAATAGTTTTATCATGACCCTAAACCTACCGACATATTATATATTCCTATTTCTACCGATGGCGGTCAAATGACCGCTTTTGAAATAAACATTATAGTCTTTTCCAGTTGATTGTACTTGTAGCAGCACCTACTTCTAATAGAAACCTGCCTTTGTCAGTGTTGCCACAAATTATATTAATGTATTTATACCTGGCTACACTGCGGGTAACCAGACATAATCTCTCTCAGAGTGTGTGTTGATTACGTGTGTGGGATACTGTGACTTGCTAAAAAAACTATATATTATATTTTCAAATGGTTTATTAATTTTTTTCAACAGAAGTTTCTTTAATTTCATTTTTCGTTTTGTTATTTTTATCTGAATACAGTGTTTTTTTATTTTACCAAATGTTTTTTATTATTTTCATCCCGTACTGTTACAAATAGAACTAATCAGGTCGCAAATTTTTATAATGCCATGTAAAGAGCCAGTAATCTAATTTAAATGACTGCCATTTTGCCTCACCTCGTGAGTTACCAGCAGTCGCTCTGTACCCATCATAAAACAAACTGTAAGCACATGGCGTTTTCCTAGAAGACAATTGAATGACATTTTTTTGGAAAACTACTGTTTTTGTGTTAAGTGTGAGATTTCAATGCAGATAACTTCATAAAATTTTATATATATTCTAGGGGTCAAAAGACCGCTCAGGGTAGACAACGGTAGTGTACATATTATTATCACGAAAAACGAAAGAAGAAGAGAAATATATATTGAAAACCTAAACAGCTGTATATTGTAGAAAAAGTCATGCAGTAAGTTCAACAAAAATAAAAACCTGGAATTTAACAATTTAGATTAAAGTCTCAAAAACGGTCATTTGACCGCTCTGGTAGGTTTAGTGTTAAATAATTTATAGAACACTTACTTGTCTTAAGTTTCACGAAAGTATTTTTCAATATGATGTATGAATTTTTATCCACAACAAATTTGAAGATTACCAGCAAAATTTTGTTGATAAATACTTTTTTATGTGCAGCTATTATTACTTTAACCATAGAATCGTAATTGGAACAATGTAAGGCCCTTTGCATTGCAGCCTCCATTTTTTCCTCTTCATGTACTGTTGTCTTAATGTGAAATTTACTGTCTGAGCAAACACTTGTTAAATTAGTCAATGATCTGGATCTCCGCAATGATGAAGAACTTTTAAGAGTAGGAGACTGTTGCGGAATAAAAGGGCTGTGATAAGATGAGTTCATTATTTCTCTTAAGACTTTTTCTTCACTATGTAATCCTTCATGAGAAACCTTTCTAAGGAAGTCATTCAATAATCGATAACTTATTTGATTGAAGTTATCCTTTGTTAAAGACGTTAACTGATGAATTAATAGTCGATAAATATTTACTTTATCTTTAGGTTCCACGGCAATTATTTCACCTATTATTTTCGATAAAATTAGCGGCTGCAAAACAATAATATTCCTTGTAACTAAAGGTTCTACAATCTGCCAAGTATTTGAAGAAGATGAACCATGTACATTCCATATTTTCAGCAACTGATGAAAAACCTGAAAAGATGAAATCCTAATTTGGTCATACTTAGAATAATAATAATAATAAATTCTTTATTTATTAGTTCTGGGACGTATTCCTTAAGAACAAAATTAAATAATATACAAAGTGGGCTTTAGAGCCTTAGAGTAAAGTTTAAATAAACAAATTGAAATGAACCGAATGACCATAAATATTTAGGGAACGTCTAGTGTAAACAATAAAAAAATAAATGAAAGTTAAATACAGTTTACTCCTTCTAATTGGGTCATCGGATAATTGGGACCACCGCTTAACATGTTAGGTGCGGCACCGGTCCCCTGGGTCCGATGTCTTACATTTCCCTCTTAACAGCCGATTATCACATGAAACTGTCCGAAAGGCAGAACACCTCAAAGACTCAATTTAGTTGACTTTTAATGAGATTATTGCATTTTAGTGCAGCAAAAGTTGCTAACAGATGAAATTCTCTTGTTTTTTAGAATCGGAATCCGTGGTCCGATACAGTACAGGCTATCAGTAATAAAACAAGACTACTCGACGGCATCGCACTTCCCCGTCCGATAATATTGCAAAGAATACCTTTAGGGTTATCTTTAATACTTCTTACTAAGTCTGTAATTATAAATAAAACACTGATATTTGCTTTATTTATTTTATATAAATTCATTTCTTTAAAAAGGAATTTTTTTTTATCATAGATTAAGTGGTTGTAAAGCAGTAAAAGACTCCTAAAAATTGTTTTAACATTGCAAAAATTAACAATATGGATGGTGATTCAAAATTCCAGCAGTTTAATGCTGTTTTCAATAAAGTACGGCGTAAATCCTGTATCGGACCCCGGGGGCAAGTCCTGCCCCTGTTATGTCTAGGTCTAATCCTTACCAAGAGATAATGCTCTTGAGAAGCTCATTTAATTCACTTTTCAGTCAAAAAATAACACTTCCATCAGAGCATTCCCATCGGACCCCGATACCCGATATCATCTGTGGTTCATCCCAGCAGTCGGACCCCCAGGACCGATACCGTCTAATTCAGGATACCCCAATAATACGCTGCCGCACCTAACGTGTTAATTGAGCCATTTGTAATAAAAGGGAATCAAATATAAGTAAAACATCACCACTTTATTGGGACAAAACATCGGATAATTGGGCCGATACTTTCTGGAACTTCAACTTTTCAAAGAAACAGAATATTAAAAGCTATGAGATAAATTTGACTAATTGACACCGGGAGTCGAATAATATAAGAATCTGATACCACATCTGTTTCTCTACCATAAGTAAGAAATTGCATCGAAAAATTAAGATGCTTTTTGTTACAAAAAGGAAATGAGGAAAGTCCTTCTGACTACCTAAAAAAGTGCGCTTATTATGTGGCTCATAAGTCTACTGTCGTAACTGTTGTGACAATGAACACTTGATTCTTTCCTGTTAAAATTTACATGAAAACATTTTTTGATTAATTTTTTAGTTCAAAATTGTATATTTATAATTATAATTTAGGTATATTAAACATAAATAGATATTTTAATTTACATCATTTTGTATATTTGTACATTTCGTAACACACCTAGTTAATAAACATACTGTAACACTTCTGTGGATTAAAAAATATTTAGTGAACTAAGATATAACAATATCAATGCCAACGAATTATAACAACATAAATATTCGAGCAGGTTACAAAAATAATAACTTTATAGCACACTGATCATATGGCTTGAGCTTCACAGTCAAGTCACAGACTAAGACTAACTGGCCCAGTCACTCGCTCCTAATATATAGTCGTTAAACAAACCTTCTGGAAGGTTTGAGAGCCCCTGTAGAATCATCCAGGCCTTGAACTCAAGCAATCTAGTCCCAAAAACGTTCTCTGATGGTTCGCTCCAATCGCTAGTTGTTCCAACAAAAGGTTTGGGATTTTAAACCATGTTTTTTTTTTTTTAATTTAACGTTACAATACATTTTAACAGTTAAATTGTTTGATTTTTTACCCCATCAGTAAATTAATTAAAGAGAATAAATAGCCTTGGTTTCTCCACTACATGTCCAATTTTTGGAATCAATTACCGTATTTGTACGGTAGCCCAGTGATCAGGTGCGTTTAGGCATTATTTCTTTGCATTTACCTGTGGACTTATGATCTCCGCTTTATTGGTTCCTCCGCCTAATTGGAACAAAACAAATTTTCCTTTTATGGCCCAATAAAACAGAGTCGACTGTATTCATTTAAGTGAAAAAGAAACAAGTTTACACATCTAATAATAAATACACTTAGTTACAGACAGGCTAAGGAGTATTTATATTTTAATGTTAAATCATTAAATAAAAAGAAAAAGAATCATATGATTTAGAATCCCAGACTGTTTGGTGGAACAAATTAGGGGTTGGAGCGAACTGTTCGGATCTAGATTGTTCGAGCTCCATCCACCAGCT
This sequence comes from Aelia acuminata, assembly GCA_911387785.2. Classification (NCBI taxonomy): domain Eukaryota; kingdom Metazoa; phylum Arthropoda; class Insecta; order Hemiptera; family Pentatomidae; genus Aelia; species Aelia acuminata. The sequence continues at coordinate 214,453,611 of OU426978.1, read as the reverse complement.
TCCATGCAATGTTCTAGACCCTCCTTACAAATATATATATAAGGAGCGATTGACTGAACAGAGTTAGTCTTATTATTTGTCTTGACTGTGAAGCTCAAGCCATATGATTTGTGTGCTATAAAGTTATAATTTTTGTAACCTGCTCGAATATTTATGTTGTGATAATTCGTTTGGCATTGTCTATTGTATATTTTTGTTAAATAAATACTGGTTAACCCACAGAAGTGTTACAATATTTTCCAAAAAAAAAAACAAAAGAAAAATTATAATAAAGAACAAAATAAGAGCTTCCATCAGTTTAAAATATTGTATAATAGGAAGTGTCAATTTAGATTTTTTTGACACTGGATGGATATAAAGTGATGATACAGAAGGGATTTAAAGGTGTGGAGGGTATTGGAATCACAAATGAAAGAATTCCATAGGGATGAGGACCGAATAATGAAAGATCTATTAAAAGCTGACGTTCCGTGGGCCATTGTATATAGATCTGAAGACCTAGAGTGGGTTCAAGCAATTTCAAGCATAAATTTATTAATAATTTACACCAGAGCATAACTAGTGCATAATCAAACAAGATCTCTGAAGTGTTTTTAAAATTATGTCAATGGATTTTGATGAATTCAGTATCAAAAGAAAGAGAATTTTCTGGAGTAGTGACTACTCATAATTTTAATTCTTAAATTCTTACTAGGGCTTAAAGTAAAGCACTGAAAAATCTGAGACCTCAAAATATTGATGGTAAAATCAATGGATTGGAATAGGATAAATATTGTTCAATAAATTTTGGATTATAATACCAGGTTTGGCCGTTATAAGGTCCAAAAATTAACCATAATTTAAAAAATAATCGAACAACAGTTACCTACTGCAGACAGGCTCCCAGGTACAAAACATTATATTTTTGATAATTATACATTGTTTCCACCTAAGCTGAACTAATTCTTCATTATGATAACTGTTATTTTTTATTTTCAGTCACCTTTATATGAAGTATATAGTAAGGGGAGGTATTGTGATCGAAAACTATAAACCTTACGAACCTGAAATTGGGTATTTGGTTTATGTAAATGGGGGAGCACTTTATTTCATAACTGTTTTCCTATTTTTACGTTTTTTTCGATTTTCTCAAAAATATCATTAACAATTTTGATTAAACTCTTCACGTTTAATGCTTTATTATTATTAAAATGTTCTGAGAGGGCCTAACTGAGGAAGGGGCCTTTTTTGTTTTCCTATAAAGTATATTTGTTTTTGTTTATATGGAGAAATTATCTGTCTCTTGTTTCGCCTAAAAATAAGAAATGGCTAAATATGAAATATGAAAAAAAATCAAGGAGAAAAAACAAAAAAAATCCGTCAACTCATAAAACACGTTGAGCTCACACATGCCCAGTACGCCTTTAATGACAGACCAATGCTTTTTAATTAAAGATGTTCTGTTCATTTAATGGAAATTTTTTTTTATGGGAACTATATGAAGTTTTCAACAACTATATAAAGAATTATAAAATCAGACGACTTGGAGTACTTGGAGTGCTTGCATTGCTGAATTATCACAAGCAAAAACTTTTAACAATTAAAAAAATTAGTAAAGAGCAAATACAAACAAAAATAAGTAAATGAATGTGGAAAATTGTGTGACTTTGAGAAATGGCATTTAACAAAACATGTCCATTTCTAATCAAAGTAAGTTGGTAAGTGAAAGATGTGTTGCACACATCGCACCAGATTTTTTTCAGTTGGAGCTATGAACCATTTTGGCCACACAATGTGGTCTTCTTACAAAAGTATATCTTCTTACAAATAGCTTGTGGGAGCACTGATATACCAGAGCAAGCCCAACTGCAGACTATCCAAATGGTGTTGATATAACAAATAAGCCTATCAACCTCCCCACTTAAATAATGTGTTGACTGCTAAATTTGGTCGAAATGGAAATATTATTTTTGCTAAAATGGAAATTGTTAACACCTTTAAGAACATTTTATCTATTCTTATAGATTAGCAGATTAGCATTAAGCAACATTTAACATTTAACCTTTTCGCACCTACCTTATCAGGAGCCTATCATTGCTCACAGCCCACCTGTTCGTCACCAAGCTGACCCCTAAATAACGCATTAATGTACACTAACCTTTTTTTGCTTTTTGCTACATTTGTTCATGCATTGTTATATACGCCTTTTTTTATTGCAGGAGTTTCACGCATGTATTTCTTGAAAATTATCGAGATAAAAGAGAGTTATTTATCAGCCAGTTTATAATTATGATACCTTATAACTCACTCCAAACTTTTCTTTAAAGCCATATTTTTTATTTTTTTTTTTAGTGAAAAAATTATTTTTAATATTGCTTATATTAAATATTTAAATATTGTAACACTTCTGTGGGTTAACAAATATTTATTCAACAAAAATATACAATTATCAATGCCAAACGAATTATAACAACATAAATATTCGAGCAGGTTATGAAAATTATAACTTTATAGCACACAAAGCATATGGCTTGAGCTTAACAGTCAAGACAAAGATTCTGACTAACTTGTCTAGTCACTCCCTCCTTATATATAGTCGTAAAAGGACTGGCCTGAATTGTTCTGGATCGAGCTCAAAAAATCTAGTCCCCTAGATTTGTGACTAGAAGGTCTGGGATTTCAAACATTGTGTTTTTATTTAACGATTTAACATTACAATATATTAATTTTTAAAAAAAATTATGTATTAATTTAAAAAATTAATTAAGGGCACATACTAGAGCCTTTGGAGATGAATAAGAATCAATGATGAATTGAATCACAGACCTGATCCCTTCCCATCTGCAAGCAAAAAAAAAAAAAAAATTATATATATAAAAATACAATAAAAAAAGTGGAATATAAATATTATTTTACCTCTGAAGTCCACAGCATTCCAGAGCGATTAATATATCTTCCCAGCAAGACTTTTGAATGGTATAATTGTTTTGCTGGCTTAAGAAAATATGTCTAGAAACTAATAAAATTTTAGCTTTTGCTTTATACTGAGACAAAAATTCTAGAATAGCTGTTAAGATGTTTTCTGATAAACAGTTAGAAATTCTTAATACAAATGCAGCAATTAACCAAGCATCATGCTTTTCCATACGGCTGAAGAAATCATTAGGCACCTGAAATAAAATATTTTAACATTTAAATGAAACTTGAGAATATTTCGTCATTGAAATTTAAGTAATTTGTAAATTCATTTATACATTTAATAAATTAGTTATTTTTTACTCGAAATTAATATTTTATACACAGTTTATTTTAACATATCCTTGTAAATATTGAAATGTTATAGTGGGCTTCACGAAGCACATAAAAAGTAAGTCTCTCTTTCTCTTAAGACAACGAATACAAAAATATATTTGACCCTTTATGCCAAAATGGCCGTACCTTGTGTTCTTTTCTGCAGTTTTGAAGATTCTTGCAATAACCTTCTCGTATTGCTTCGGAACATAGTGGGCGCAGTGACTGTATTAATATATCTGTAATAAAGTTACAAAAAATAGTTTAAATAATATATATATATATATATATACATACATATAAATCAAGGACAGGGATGTGACAGCATTCACATTTATACCAAGTGATGCATTGAAACATTTAATATTTTGAGACACATGGTTACATTGTTGAATTATTACTATTGTTATTAAAAAGTGTTTGCTCATAAAAAGTATTGTTTATATTTATCACAATTAGGCTGTTTTTCTCTGTTACTGAACAGTTTCCTATCGGCGATATTTAACTGGTGCCGAAACCCGGGATAAGAAGTGTCCTCAACCGTTTTTTTTTTTTTTTTTTTTTGCCTACTCGTTAAGCTGTAAGGTAAGTCGTAAAAGATGGCTGAGGGAGTTTTAAGACCACCAATGCTGAACGTACCTGATATTCCATACATACCGCGAGAAACGTTGGCGGCAGCACACGCTAATACTCTAGAATGGATGAAGCTTAAGCTGGCAACATGTCAGGACCTGAGGAAGGCAATTTCTGATTTAGACCGCTTTGGAGGAGAAACCGGTGAGCTTAACCACTTTTTGAAAGGTGGAGATCGCCTTATAGAAAGGATAGACACAAAAGTCGCCGAAAATCTAGTCAATGCAGGGGATGCAGAAGCACTAAAGGCGGCACTAGTCTGTAGAGTAAAAAGGAATATTCTTAACCATATCCAAGCGGATGAAGAGACTCCTTGGCTAGTAGTGAAAGAAAGACTAAAGAAGGCATATGGGGGCGGAAGGTGGACCCCAGAAGAAGCCATTTTTCAAATGTTTAGGGAGGTTAAATCACCTCGGCAATCGAACGGACAGTACGCTGCGGCACTATTAGCCAGATTTAACAATATCACCAAAAAGATGAGAGAAGCAATGAGTGCGGCTGAAGTGGAAGGGCGGATGGCATTTTTGTCTACTATCCTCAAGGTACAACTGGCCCAAGAAATCGGAAAAAGAGAGGGTCTACTGAGAGATCGATCCTTTATAGAATGCACTCAAGAAATGGTAGATTATAGTGCGAGAGGAGAGGAAACCCGAATGGAAGTGGAAGAAACTGGGTGGAGTAGGGTAGCTTTAGGCCTACATTCCTATAGGAGCTTCCAGCTATGGAAAAATCAAAAACCAGACCGAGAAGTAATTCTAAGAAAGGAGGCTGTAAATGCCACGGCTGCGGGAAAAGCGGACACTTAGTAGCACAGTGCCCCCGCAACAGATGCTTTGAATGTGGTACAGAGGGGCATATTGCTAGACAATGTCCTAACATATATTCTAGAAGGGAAGAACACAGGGCGGAACCTATGGAGATAAATGCCCAGAAGGTGCGGAGAAGAAACGGCTCGCCGACGGGAAGTGGATCTTCGAGAAAAAACACGGAGGAATCAGGAACCTCGGAGACTGATGAGGATGTAGATGGACCACCGAGGGGAAGATATGGGAGCAGCCGAGATGTAAGGAGAAGCCGAGGAAGCAGGCGGCGAACAGCAGAGGAGAGGGCCTGAGGAGAGTGCAGGCAGAGGGGCGACCACACGCTGTAGGTGTGAGGGTTAAGAACAGAGGTGGAAGATCGAAAATTAGGATTGGGGAAAAAACGTATGAGTGCCGATCAGCCTTAAGAACGGTAGGTGCAACGGTGCAAATAGGTGCGATCGATCAAAGGGAAGATTGGAGACAAATCGTAAGGAGAGAATTTGACGACATTTTCTTCAAAGAAGGGGACATGTTAGGGGCAACAGGGAGAACCATTCATGAGATCCCACTAAAACAGGAAAAAGTAACATATGTGAAAGAGAGAAAATACCCGCAGGCACTTCGCCATCACATTCGGGAAGAATTAAAGAACCTAAAGGAACAGGGGATTATCATAGACAGTAAGTCACCCTATAATAGTCCGTTGTGGGCGGTAAAGAAAAAGAGCGTGGCAGGAGAGAACATAGAGAAATATCGCGTTGTGATAGATTATCAAAAGTTAAATGAAAATAAAAGTTAAATAAAAATGTGAACACTTTATTGGTTTGTAATACATGCAATTTTAATATTAACATGTGTGAATATATAAAAATCTAACCAATACCTTTAGTATATAACGTTCTCCTCCGCATAACTTAAGGGGAACTACATACAAGAATTACAGGGGGAATAATAATAAATAACACAAATTATATAAATATTATATAGATACAACAATAATAAAAATAATGCAAATATATGGTTATGAAAAAGTAAAGGTAGACCACTAAATACCCTTAACAGTTAACGATTACTTTTTATATATTAGAGGGGGAATATTTAAATGGGGGTTTAATTACCCTTTTTGGACGGCCAGGGGTCTCTTCCAGTTTTTCTGTTGTATTGGAGGTAAAGGGGGTGGCATTTATGTCCTTATCTGTGGTTTCTTCTCTTGTAATTAACGCTTGCTACCTTCTAACAGCTACTAGCTCCACCAGCTTGTCCAGCGTTAACTCAGTATTGGAAGCATCTTCTTCCATCAGTCTATCGTGAATAACTCCTCTACCATAACCCACTACAAAGATGTCTCGAAGAACCACATTTACCTCCACTCCGAATTTACATTCAGCTGCCAAAGACCTCAAACGGGCAGCCCAGTCTCTGGCCGACTCTTCGGAAAGCTTAACTGCTCCATAAAACGTTCTTCTTGCGGCAAAATAGGCTGATGCAGGGGTGAAATGTTGCTCTAATAATTTTATCGAAGCGTCATATTCATTATCTTCGATGGTTGCTGGCACACATAAACTTTCTAACTACTTAAAAGTGTTTTCACTTATAGCCACCATTAAAGTAGCTTTTTTAATTTTTACATATTTTATTCCTGAGAGCGAAAAATAGCTCTCTAATTTAATTTTGAAAATTCGGAAGTCCATAGCAATATCGAAAATAAGGCCTGGCGGTAGGGGTTGGCCCTGCGCCTCCATTTTACCTTCTGCTGACATTTCTTCTTAGTTATTCTTCGTAAATAAGTAGATCCTTGTCGCCACTGTTATATCTTGAACAAGTAAATTAGCTAGTCATGCTTGTGAACACTTTATTGGTTTGTAATACATGCAATTTTACTATTAACATATGTGAACATATAAAAATCTAACCAATGCCTTTAGTATATAACAAATGACAATAAGCATAATCATATAACATAAGAGAGAAAAAGTCTAATAACTGCAACTAACCTTGAGTATGACTGTTGCTAAGTATGTTTTCGTTGTTCTGTTTTTTCTCCATTTCGTATTTAGTCAAAAAATCGACACAACACACACTACCAAGAATGCCATGCAAAAATTCTCCTTTGTAAGAAACTTCAACAACAGGCAGATCTGTTTCTAAAATACTTCAAAAACAATTTTAAAATTGAATAAATAAACTTTAATAAATTACTTTATTGTAACTTTTATCCAAAAAAAATTTTTTTTTTTAAAACTACCATTAATTGATTACTTAGTAGTATGAAGTGGTGTTTTTAGCCAAGGAGTTTCAAATCAAAATGTCTAAATTTACTTTTTAATTTTTAAAACAAATGTAAATTGAATAGCTACTCCAAGAACTTCTTTACATCTTAATACCCAATTCATTGTCAAATATATTTGGGATTAAGTTCAAGCAAAAAAAAAAAAAGAAAAAAAGAGGACTGAACCCAAGACCCTTCAGGGGTAGTGGACAGATTTTTTTTAATGATAAAAATTATATATAATAATTATCTTAATGAAGATTATTAATATAGAAAAATTGTTGATTAAATTACCTTTTATGCCCATTTTTCTGTTGTTTCTTCACTTTTTTAAGCATTGATTCATATGAATCGCCAAATTTAGTTTTTGACTTAAGATTTTCGATATTGTCGCTAAAATGTGAGGAAGATTTTTTCGATTTTGTTCTACCCTTACTTTTCATCTGTTTTTTACTTTTAGAACTAAGTTTAGAAATCTTGTCTTTCAGATTTAATTTAGTCCTCCGAGGACTACCACTGGAACTGTTTCTTGCTTTCAATTCTTTATTAACTTTTATCTTTGGCGTGTTCATATTTTCAGTGTTAGAACTTTGTTTTGGACTAACACCAGCATTTTCATCAATAGGAGGGAAGCTATTATTAATGCTGTTTGATTTTTCATTAATCTTTTTGTCTATATCAGGTTTAGAATTATATTTTCTTATTTTACTGATCAAATTTTCTTTCATGTTAGTATGCTCATTTGCTAATTTAGAAATGTCACAAGAAACATCATTATCAATAAAATTATTATGTTTATCTTCATCAGAATAAATGAGTTCTTCAAAAAATGAATTAGATTCTTCGTTATTCCAAGATTTATTACAAGATTCTGACGAAGTTACATCATGCTGAAGCAGATCAGATTTTGTTTCAATCGACTTTGTAACTGGTTTTATTCTTTTGGGACATTCAGGTTTTTCATCACTCATTCTTCTCTTTCTTTTCCACACAACGTGTGTTTCTGGATCTCCCTCGATCTGAGAGGAATTATTCAAATTGAGAATAGCTGAAGTATTAGCCTTGTTTTCAGATTTCTGTTTATTTTCACTATCAGAATTCTGAAATTCGACATTCAATAGTGATGAATAAGACTGGGACTTGGATTTTAACAATGGTAGGGGGACTCCATCAACAACAGAGTCATAACATTGATCAGATAATGGTTGGTTAGTTTCCAAATTAAGAGATGGATTATTCATCGCTACCTCTGAAATAGAGTCCTTCATATGGACACTGTTTCTCACTAGTTCATTAGTTTCATTTACTTCACTATTTTTTTTAACATCTAAAAGGTCACTGATACTGCTACTATTCACATCACTAATTTCCTCAATTCTATCTGGAAGAAAACTATCAGAATCAGGAAATTCTAATAAATAACCATTAACACAGATTTCTGATTTATCTTCATTTCCATGCACTAAATCTATTTTCTTCACTTCTTCATTGTTTAAATTACCTTCACTTTCCAAAGCAGATATCTCTGTATTATTTTCAATTATGTTTTTTATTTCAGGAGCTAAATAAGGTACTTGATCATTGGACGATTTAACCTCTTTTGGGCCACTGTAACTGGATTCAGCATTGATATGTTTGCTGCTTTCTTTAAAATCTGCATTAACTTTGACCTGAGTATCGAGTGGATCTGGACAATTAGTTATCTCTTCTTTGGATACCTGTTCAAGCTCTGCCTTTCCACATTGTGCATCATTACCGTTGTCTCTCAGACTGCTACATTTTACTTCTGAGGAAACAATAATAGAATTTTTCTTAGTAAGAACATCTTTACAGCCATCCACAATGTCCTCAGGCATTTCTTTGGATTGTTCTTCTTTGGTTTTTGTATCACTCAAATGATCAATACTCTCATCAGAATCTCGATTTTTCATTTCATTATTGGTATCTTGCGAATTCATCGAACTAGAAATTTCAGTGTTCTTGATTTTATGTTCAGATAATGAAGAATCGGGTTCTTTTAAATCAACTTGATTAGAAACAGGACTAAAAAAAAAATTGTATATTAATGGCCATTTTGATTTTCATAAAAAAAAAATTTTTGAATTACAAAAACAAGTTTGTCTATGATACAGATGTGCATATATTATTTAATGTAAATATGATCTAATGAATTTAAATGTAAATGAATGTAACTTAAAAATGACTACATTGAAATAACAACTTACTTCATGAGGCAAATCATAACAAAAGAAGGGCGGTAATCCCCTCATTTAGAGGAACAAATAAGCCTTAAGGCCCTACCACTGCTAGTGACTTCCTTGTCCTCCGCAATCAATGCTTAATGGGACCTATATATGGAGTCTCCTTGGGGAGTCTGATGGGACTCAATTAAGACAGTGATGGGATCTGCAGTTTTTTTTAAATATAGCATAGTGATCTTTTAGACGCCCAAGAAATAGTCAAGAAAACGTACGGATGGTGGATCGCTTTATTAAAAATGCCTGAAGATAGACTGCCACGGATTTGTTACAACAGATTAAAAGATCTGGACCATAACAACAACATGATAAATAACTGGTATTCACAACTAAAAACAAAACTAACGAAAGTCGGATCAGTAACAATCTGGGAACATAATAAACCTAATCCTGACCTTGCCTAACTGTATTTTAAAGACATAATAAATAGATTTGAGAACCACTTTTTCTGTAACGACATAAATTCAGCCATAAATTCGAAATATAACTCAGAATACAGAAACATTTTTAGCTTTAATCAGGGAGAACAATATCAAAACTTCAGAACTAATATAAACAAACAAAGATTAGTAAGTCAGCTTAGAATTGCCAATTTAACACAACCTGTATTTTACTATAATGGAAGAACCCATAAATTAGAAGGGGAAGGAAATTGTACCAGATGTAATATTCAAAAACAGGAAAACTTATTCCATTTCTTGATACAGTGCCCATTGTAAGATGAACTGAGAAAACATTTCATAGTTAAATATATTAATCACGAAAATAATTCTATTTTAGGAAATTTACTTACAATAGATACAATAGATACTTACAAACGATATCTATCATTACACATTGGGCAGTCTAAAAATAAGATCATTTATTATAAATGAATAAATGTACTAATATAAATACTTAGGACAACCATTCACACGTAATTGATATTTGATTGATGCTGATATTATTATTACTTTTTTTTTCTTATTCGTTAGTATATCTATTGTTTTTCTATTAAGATGTATGTATATGTTAATAAGTTTTGTCTATTAATTAATATTTATTTATAACTTATTTTCCTGTCTTTCTTTTCGACTTAAAGTATATTTAATTTTAATTTGTTCAAGATGGAGGCAGACCTCCTAAAACTAAAAACTATAAGCTCTTAAAGGCTTAAATGTTATTGTATATATCTTTGAATTTTTTCAAAGATATATACAATAATTTATAATTTTTGATTTATAATTACTGCATTAACATGTGTATAATGTGTATACAGCCAACTCTATTTGTATAAGGATAAACTCCGAAAACAAATAAACGCATTCATTCATTCATTCATTCATTCTTTTAGACGCCCAAGCAAACGGATGTGTCTAAAGCTGAAGTTGAATGGCAGGGTTTGTAAAATATACAGTGAAAATTATTAACCCAGATCACTGGGAATTCCTTATCTATCCTGAAAAAACTCTGAAGATTCCGTGTCTCTATTCCTCTAAATATTTGGCAGCTCCTACGATCCTCTTTTGTTTTCCCCTACTTCGATCACGGTTACCTGTTGTATGGGCGGACAAACATCCACTGGGCAAGAGATGAGACTTAAGATGGCTTATAAATTGTTCCAATTGATTTATCTAAGAGCACCCCCTCACAGTACGAGCTGTTAGACAGAGTTGAAGAGATTTTATCCCACTTACCAGCAACAGTACCTTCTTAGTTTTATCCTTTTCCATGTCCTTAAAGCCAAACAGCATTGTTACATCCTAATTTTATCCACAGTTAAAATAAACGATCCCAACCTAATAATTTATACTTCCCGTCTTACAAAACTACATCTTTCATTAAATTCTTTTTTCATCCATGCTAACTCCATTTGGAATGCTCTACCTATACCTATTTGTCAGTCCCCAACACAACTTTCCTTCAAGCAAAAATTATTCCTCCACCGACTCCATAATTAAACCACCACACAACAGGTAGATAATATTTATTTAAACTACAGTAATCATCAGATGAAAAATAATTCTTTTTATCACTAGCAAGAGAAATATCGAGCAGGTAGGAAGGTGTCATTACATTGATTAGAAAGTAAAATAAAGCCGTTAGATTTCACTTATCTTGGAACAGTTGTGGGTTTGGATGAGTGTATTCAGAAATGCTACATAGATTAGATAAACCCAGCCAATATCAGATTTATTTTGCTATGATTAGAAAGCGAATAAGCAGAATTTTAAAACTCGATAAATTCAACTAAAGGGGTGAATGGAGCTGAAAGCTGGATTTTCACAAACAGGAAAGTAAACTGACAACCGTCACAATGAGGTTCCACCTAAGAATGGTGAAAAACAACGAAAGGGGATTGTATCCGTCCCCTTGAAGTCAAATTAAAATGAATATTCACTGTGGCAGAGTGATTTGAATTTGGCAATATATTGGTCAGATATTAATGAAATATTCTTCAATGTAAGTAAATTTTAAATAATGTCTCATTAAAGGTAAATCAATATTTTAATTTTAGATTTTATTGTATTTTTTTTTATTTTATTGAATGTGCTGAATCAGCAATATTACCATTGTCTTGAAATGAGACAGAATGTAATAATATCAATAAAGTGTTATTAATAAAAAAAAAAAATATTGAAATAAAAACTTTGAACAGGTTAAAAGAAATTTTTATATAAGTATCTTTTAACTTGAAACTACTAATTAACAAAAGAATCAACTTTTATTATAACATTGAAATGGTTAACATAAAACGATCCTCTACTTTTAATTAATTAAATAAATATAAATTAAACAAATTTTAGTAATTCATCTGGCTCGGTAACAATCTATAGCCTTTAGATCAGATTACCAACTGAAAACTGATGTTTAATGTCGTACCACAATTTAGAAAAAAAATAAAAAAATCTGGCGAGGTATGCCTGCAAAACAAATTTCATTTGAGGATACGGCAGCCCAAGCTATTGTGAAGGTACTAGAGTGCCTCAAAATATTTAAAGCTAACTTCTTAAATGTTATAGAGATAAGTAATACTTTGCATGCATGAATTACTTAAATTGACAGGACCACCAATGATAGGCCAGTGGCCGATTAGAGCTACTTGCAAACAAATAAATAAAAAAAACAACTTGTATCCAAAATATGGACCTACCTCTTTTTATTCAAATTTTTATTACTTTTCTTAGAATTGGTATTTTTAATTAATCTAATTACAGGTGTACCAGCATTGGCTTTGGTTTTCATAGGTTTTTGTGGGGTCCGTTGAGGTTTGGTGACATTCTTTTTATTAGTCTTGGGATGTTTCCCAACATTCAACTGAGATTGTTGCCAAATTGTATACTGCTTGATAAAGCTATCTATATCACCTTCTTTACCGTTCAATATATTTAAAAGCTCTGAATACTTGTCACTATTTAATTTAATTTCATCTCCTTTGTCATCAGGAACTGAATCTTGATTATTATTATTATTAATGGGGTCACCAGAAGATTCTTCTGCCATGGTAACAATTTGATTGTCCAATGCTATTTCTTTGTTACTTTCTGAGACTAAAAAAAAAAAATTAACATTATTTACACTCAAAATGGTATCCATACAACCATCAACCCTATTACAAACCACAAGATTTAACAAACACTTTTAAAATATTGTTATCAATTTAAATAATATGCAGTGCTGGTAATGCACTGACTGGATTAGTAATGTATGATTAAGATAATGAAAAAAACTACTATTCTTAAGTGAGATCTAGACACAAGAACCACATTGCATCAAAATTACTCATACTTAAAGATCATATATAATTACTTCATAAAACATGGGAAATTTTAGGGTGCTCCATACCTTCCTTTGCTACAGAATCACAAGAGGATTCACTGAGACGCTTGGATTTTGATCTTCCTACTTTTAAAATACTTGCCGTTTTATTTGTACCTTGTACTTTGCACCTTCTAGATTTGCTAGTTACTGTGCCATTGGAGATCGGATTTTCTAAAACACTTCCATCTGACGATGACTCTCTGTAATTCCTATCAGTTTCTTCATCGACTGTTGTAACATTTTTCTTCTTGGTCATGATAGTAGAAATTCACAATTAAACTAAAAATTTCTTGCAAATTTTAGTAAATTAAAACTAGATTAATTACTGCTAAAAGTTCAAATTAATTCAATTAAACAAATAACTCAGGTATCAATCATCGCCCCTTCCAGAATATAAACCAACAACACGACAAAAAATAGCAACATGACAAGCCTGAGAAAAACCCGGGAATGTCTGACAAACGGAACTAAGAATAAGTCGATAATATATGCTTAATTTTTTTAAAAATATAATTAGATTCGTTTTATTTAAAATATAAAATGAAATTCTAAAACATAAATAAAAAAAGACTTTGAATTTCTCAACACTAAATTAACCTGTGATAATCTTAACACTAAAGACACTTCTCGTGCTTATATTTTGTAAGGGGTGGGTAAAACGATTCAGTTTAACCGAAAAACGACTAATCTCCTTTCAGTTGAGTACGGTGGCTCAGTCAAAATTATGCAAGCAATTTACTTTTAAAAAAATCTATTTTATACCAAGCCAAAATTTATTTTCAACAATCTTTGTTTCATGGGCGTACCCAGCGGGGGGCAGGGGGGGGGGCAGCTGCCCCCCCCGGAAGGCTGGAAGCAATAATTTTTTAGGCTTTTAAGACTGGAAGCAATAATAGAATACACCTTTTTCAAGCAAATAATTGTAATAACTTAGTTGATAAAGCACTGCTATAATTATACATAATTTTGGTTTCATTCACCTTTTCCGCGGTAAGGTGTTACAACCTGAACGACCATAGCTTGCCCCCCCCCCCTAGTTTTGATCCTGGGTACGCCCTTGCTTTTTTTACAAAAATAAAGTACAAAAATTAGTGTAAGTGTAAAAATGTATTTGAGAACAAATCCTAAAATTAAACTAAAGCTTCATGAATAAATATACACTTCTAAGGTCACAATGAAAAAGATGCAGAATTAAAAGCATCCAACAAATCAAAAATATTTTACATGTTAGTACTTTTTAGGTAAGCCTTTATATTTTATTACCTCTTTCAAACGATTGGGCCTGGATTGGACAAGCTTTTCTGTTTAAGATGTGCTGTCTTGTCCCACTCTTCTTGAAGCGCCTTTTTGAGATCTTCTCTGTTTGATATCTCATGCCTCCTCATTTCTGTTTCTAATTTACTCCATGAATTCTCTATGACGTTTAGGTCTCGTGATTGGTTAGGTGTTTTTAGAGTTTTGGGACAATTGTACAAACACCATTCTCTTTCTAGATAAGAAGAATGCTTGGGATCGTTTCCACTATAAAAACCAAAATTATTTATTTTTCCAAGCTCGGTTGCACTTGCTTTAATTTTTTTTCAGGGTGTGACATTATAAATGTTTATCAATTGTTCCCTCAATAAAATGAATTTTTTCTACCCCCTAGGCAGCAATACACCACAAAACCATGACATGACCACCTCCAAGTTTGATGGTCAGGCGAAGATTTTTTTCATGGCGCTCTTCATATGCCCACATGCCTGTCTCCAGAGGAAACCTCTTCCATTAGAGCCAAACAAATTAAATTTTGACTCGTCCGAAAACAGAAAACTTTTCCAGAAGTCGATGTATTTTCTTTTATAATCCTTAGCAAAATCGATACGAAGCTTTTTATTTTTGTCACTGATATAAGGTTTTTGCAATGCAACTCTACCGTTGTATTGATATTTTCTTAAGAACCTTCGAATGGTTTCAGCACATACCATTGTATTTAAATGTTTTTTTACTAATGTGGTCAACTTCGGAGCACTTAATTTTGGATTATTTGTTATTTGGCGCAAAATCCAACGTTCATCATTACCAGTAAAAAAAAATGTTTGCACTCAATCAAGCTTTTTTTAATATTCTATTTTCGTTTTTAAAACTTTCAAGAATATTTTGAACGGTGGTATAACTCCTATTGATAGTAGAGGCGATTTTTCGTAGTGTTTTGCCCATTTTAAAATTGTTAATCACTATTTATCGTTCACGAATAGTTGTGTGGTCACACATTTTAAGCAAATGCCAGAACTAGACTGATTACTTGTATGCATATTGTTTATTTTTGTTTTCATTGAAAGAATGAAAATGAATTAAAAAGTTAATAAACTCATTGACACGATAATTGAAGAATACTTGCTACTTTCACTTTTTCTAAACGGAAGTAAACATCCTTCAATCCCTACGAGTTTTAGGAAATTTTTTTTTTTTCTCTTTCTATAATTCCTGTTAAGTTGATTTGATTATCTAAACTTAATGTATGACAATGAATCATTATGACCTCATGTGCATTGGTTTTTAAATTTTAACAACGAGGAAGTAGGAAATAGCATTTGAAATATAAATATTCGTTTGCATCATTTTGATTGTGAGCCACTGTAGTTATTCTATGTTATATTACTATTGTAGTTATAACCCATCAATTTTTAAGTTAAATTCTTAATGATGTAAGCAAAGCCGAACGAAAAAATTCTTTCTTTTTTTTATACACAAAAAAAACAGATCTATAGTTTTTATTGTTGATTTACTTTTTTATTTGTGGGCTGAGCGATTCCATGCCGAAAAAGAACCTTAGCACTTCAGATATTCTTGAAATTTGGCATGTATGTGCATAACTTGAAAAGTTTTCTGAGATACTGTCATCGCAGTGAATAAGTCGTTGTCGAATTCTGCCCAAAAGTATTATGTGGTCCATGGGCGTCCACAGCGGAGAGCAGCTGCCCCCACCCCTAAAAATTTCGAAAAACAAAAACTACAGATTAAATAAAATGATTAATATTAAACATTTTTTATTTTGAAAATCCTGACTATTAATCATCCTATCATAAAGAAAAGGAGTTGACTATTACTAATAATAAGAAATCTAAGGCAATTTAGAATATACACAGACCTCCGCAGGGGAGGCAGCTGACCCCCTAAAAATTTTTAGATACAAAACTGCAGATTAAATGAATTCCTAGTTATTAATCAGTATTATTCGGTTACCTCCGATTATTTAATAATCGGATAATTAATTCTTATTATTTAATAATCGGCATTGTAGAATTATCTCAAGCAATTCAACGCTGCTGCCAGTGCTAATGGGTAATCTCCTAGAGATAAGGCAGTTGCCCTTGCGTTGGCCCTCAAAGACGACCCTCTGGAATTTCTTCAAACGTTTAACGTCGACGATCACTATGGTTTTCACACTTTAGTAAGCCGGCTTCAGATGCAATCTGGCCACTCCCACCACCAGTAAACCAGTCCCAGCTGATTATTAACACCGTCAGCGACAAGGTGAACTATAGAGACTAAAATGTGTGATCTCAAAGGTTGTAGAGGCTTTAGATTCGCAGAACAGTAGACCTCTCCATTGCAGGAACTGTGGGGAGCCGGCAATACCTACCGACTTGGAAAACCTGGTTTTAAAGGCCCTAGAATCCCGGAAAAGGAGACCAACACGGTGGTGGAGCGGTGGGGAGATCGAACACATCAGGAGTTTCTGCAAAGGCAAGGTCACTCCTGACACAGAAAAATTTAGACGCGTCAACACCTGGAGGATGAAAGCGTCCCGGTCATCAATATCCTTCCCCAATATCGGTAACCTCCTTGGGACACAGAGACGACAGCGCATATGAGGATGGCAAGAGGTATACGACGAATTTATAATATATGTATACATCACCCTATCTATATCGATAAGAGACACCTCGCCAGCTATCGGATGAGGGGTCCAAAAGGAAGCAGTCAATCAGAGTGGATACGAACTAGGAGAACTTGTTTGGCTGTAAAACCCACGAGTGAAGCGGGGATTCTGCCTAAAGTCGCAGAGAAACTGGGAGGGACCCAATGTGGTAAAGAAGGGGAAGAAAGATGTGATCTATAGGGTCTTCCAATATAAGAGGGGGCAGTGTAACGTGAAAAGAAAAAAACATATGATATATAAGAGTTCTGGATTTGTTGTTGGAACGATCTAACAGTTGGAACAAACTGTTTGAGTACTATCTATACTTGCCCAGAACCTTCCAGACAGTTCTTCTTTAGACTAAATACAAGGAGGGATGTTATTAGCCTTTTTCTGAAGCTCAATTCATATGGTCACATTTGTGTTACTCTATCGTTACAAATTGATACTTTTTGTAACAATGTAAATTATTTGTGTTTTCATTGTAAATTATTATTTTTGTTTGATAAAAATTGTTTAATCCACATAAGTTTTATGACTGATTGACATTAGGTGTGGAGTTTAAAAAAAAAAAAAAAAAAAAAATGTCAGGCAAAGGGATTGGAGCACTTTAGGAGGGGAGCTGAGGAGATAACTACTATTTGGAACCTTCTGGAACAAAAGCGATCTTGTTGGAACGCTCATTGACTATTAATTGAGTCAGGGCGTAGATCCTGGGACAATAGAGTTTGAGGATAACTCTTTAAAGGCTGCTTTAAATATTTTGTCTGCTGAGCTTAACTTAATGAGAAGATTATTAGTCTTAATTATAATTTTTCGGCTGAAATGAATGGGTTAAATGACAAATTTACCAGCCAGTCTACTGAGCTTAAGTTGACCAACCTGTTGGCTGATAAAAATGACAAATCGACTATTTTGTCTTGTGAAGTGAACAACAAGTTTACGAATTTGTCTGGTGACATCAATACGCTTAACACTTAAAAACAAGTTGGCCAGCCAGTCTGCTGACATTAATGATTAGTTGACCAGCCTGCCAGGGAAATGAATGATAAACTGACCAGCCAATTGGCTGAGATAAATACCAGGCCCACGAACCTGTCAGGCGAAATAAATGACAAATTAACCAGCCAATCAGCCGAGATAAATGATAAAGTGACCAACCTGTCTGGCAAAATTAATCACAGATTAGTTCAACAGGAAGAAAGGGCTGTGTTGGAATAGGAGTTTTAAAAATTACAAAGGAGGCTGGAAGAAAAAGTTCAGGCAGTCCTGAGAAAGTAGTTCGCCCATCAGCCAGCCAGGAAGGACATGAACCCACAGTTATAGAGAGCTGAGCAAGAATAAAACCACCAACTTTTGATGGTAAGTCATCATTACAAAGTGATACTTTTATTTCTGCTTTCATAGTAAATTATTATTTTCATTTAATAAAAATTGTTTAACACTTATGTGGGTAGTGTTACAATATGTTCATATTCACAGATTTAATTATAAATATTCACATTTTTTCTGAATATTCACAATTTCCCCTGTGAATTTATTTGTATTTACAGACGAATTTGCGAATAGGATCATTGTCGTGAATATGACGTTATTTGTATCCGTATTTAAAAATATTGTGGTATAAATAAATTTCTATTCATAATCACGTGAAATTAAGATAAAAATAAATTTGTAATCCTATTTATAAATATAAATATACCCAACTCTGCTACCACTACTTTATTATTTTTAACTGTATAACAGTAAGAATGAAATCTGGTGCAATCCTTGCATCACACAACTTTCATTTACCACACTCCTTTCTTCGACTGAAAATTAAAAATTTTTTTTTAAATGGAATACGTAAGTGCTACCAGAAAGGGAACACAAAACTTTTTCTCAATGAAATGAAGCGGTTAAGCAAGGACAGTGAGGGGTAGAGGCTCCTCTACACTAGAAGAGATATAAGAAGGAGATAAAGAAGAAATTTCAAGTCCAATATTTTGATGGTATCAATAGTTATAGACCGATATTAATATATATCAATAGATATTGGGCTTTCAATATTCCTATTCAAGAAATGGTGCCATGAATCTGTTTCAGTTCGAAATCGCAGGCTTATAAAATAGCATGTAGAAAGGAAACCTTTTTATCATTAGCAAAGTACTTATAGGTTGGTTCAAGATAAGGGAAGTTGCTATAGTCATTTTATCATGGATATTTTTATTTGTTCTGATATGTGTATATACAAAAATTTTATTTTTCCATTATTCATTTTTTTTTTTTTAAAGTAAATATTAATCAATACAAGAGTTACCATTCATGCGGAAAAGAAAAAAAAATCCTGCCATGGTCCCGGAACCTGGATCACAGCAGTTTAGTGTCTTACCACAGAGCTTTCCTACTCCAAATTTGAAGTTATTATAAAATGTTACATACTATTTTAACAAATAACTATCTAGGCAGGAAAGATAATAATTACAGCTGTGGTAATACCAACTAAAATTAATAGTTAAAATATCTAATTTAAAAATAACATAATTATGTTTCTAAAACAATATTATTATCACATATAAGTTTATTATTCCTTAGTTTATCCTCCAACATGTTAGAAATATACTTCCAGTAGTTTTGACGTATTTTATCATGATCGGAACACAAATCATGGCACATCTGTAAAAAAATAAATAAAAAAATGTTAACACATTTACTGTTTTTAAGAATTAATCTTGAACTAAGACAAATAATGTACCTTGATAGCTCGTTTTAACAGCTCTCCTGTCTCTGGTTTATGAGGGTGAACGTCTGCACTTTCAGAGGCTACATCTATTAGGTATGCTAAAAGATGAGGAGATCTATTTCCTTTAGAGTAATGTTTTTCACAGAAATTTATAACTTGTGGATCGAGAAGGCCATTGCTTGTATGAATCAGCAACCTGAAATAATTTTATTCATGAGGATGGCACTGCAGGGCAATGAAAAATACAGAACAATCTCAGTACTCAAAACTAATTGTAGCAAATTGAAAAGTATTACAGCAATTCATTATAATAATTAAAAAAGTAAATAATAGTCTTTTTATAATGCTTAATTTTTTAAACCATAATTTAGTAATTAATGTTAATTAAATATCAACAAAATGTTAAAACTTAATAAATATATAAATATATAATACATGGATACACATATATATAAATGTGCAATTACTTAACATCAGTTGTTTTTGTTCTTTATGACCTTTGGAGGCAAGAATATGAGGGATCCAAAAAAAAAAAAAAAAAAAAAAAAAAAAAAAAAAAAAAAAAAAAAAAAAAAAAAAATGGGAAGATCATACCTGGGGGGTATGGAGGGTGTCTCCAATCTCCAATCTTCTCGGCCTTAGGGCCATACTGATTAACACGTTAGGTGTGGCAGCGTATTTTAGGGGTATCCTGAAATGAACGGTATCGGGCGTAGGGGTCCTATAGGAATGCTTTGACGAAAGTGTTATCTTTTGATTAAAAGGGAATTAAATGAGCGTCTCAAGGGCATTATCTCATGGTAAGAATTGAAACTAGACACAATAGGCGCAGGACAGGCCAATACAGGATTTACGCTATTCTTTATAAAAAATCGGACCTCGGGGTTCGATTCTAAAAAACAACGGAATTTCAGCTGTTAGCAACATTTTCTGCACTAAAATGCAAGAATCTCATTAAAAATCGCCTAAATTGAGTGTTTGAAGTTTTCGGACTTTTGGACATTTTCATGAGAAAATCGGCTGTTAAGAGGAGAATGTAAGAAGACATCGGACCCCGGGGACCGATGCCGCACCTAACTTGTTAACACATTATGAGCAGGGCAGGTATTAGTACCTCTTGCGAGGATTGCCACTTATAAGCGGGGCAGGTACTAGGACCCGTTCCGTACATTGCCGCTTAAAAGCAGGACAGGTATTAATAAGTAATTTTAAGTGACACAATAGAAGAATATTGTTTTATCAAATATATGGATCAGTGCATTTTTATCAAGAACACATTACACATAACATACAAAGTCATCATAAATAACAAACTTTGTTTGCTTCTCTTTCAAATTTCACTTAGGCTAGGTTTATATTTCAGAACTTCGTTTATTATGAGTTTGACGAAGTATTTGCCGTCTCGAGTCTCACTAATTCTTTCTGTTTAATAAATATTTGTCAGAACGTATATTTTTTATTTACACAGGTCTTACAGTATTTTTCTGAAGTATCATTTTAAATTATTACTACAATACTTATCAAATATAAAAATATAAATAAATTTATATCAAATATAGTTGCAGATAAGACCCATTACCAAATTTAGCAGAAATCTAACCATTACTTTTACGTCTATCAAGTTTATTTTCACACGCATATATTTTGCTTAGCTGCAAATTGGCCCGCTACGCAGCAATGTCCTTTATCCTAAGCTAGCCGCTCATAATGTGTTAATCTACCAAGTTCCAAGGGCCGACACAGTTTATTTTCCATGCAATGCCTTATAAATGCTCTGAGTGAGCATGAAGCAATGAAAATGTTTACAAATATAATATTTGGTACAAGTGAAATTGGTCCACAACTACAATTCCATTAGTCCTAGTACTAGTATTGCATAATCCCATTAGTATTTTATATATTATAATTTAGTTGGATTCCTTTCAATTAATTGTAAGAAGCAAGGAATATAACCGAGTTATTATCATTTTACATTTTTTTGTCCAATATATCAACAACAATAAGCCATCAGCTGTCTCAGGCTGGATTGATGATAGTGGTCATTAACTGTCTGTCACGGGCCAGAGTGATGAAACGTGAACGCTGGATTAGGCCAGTCCAAGCATAGTTTGGAGACCCCTGGTAAGGGGTGAGTGTGAAAAACAATCTTTAAACTTGCTTCTTTTCTTCAATTTTTATTTATTTTTTAATTTTATTATTAATATGCCTGTTTAGGATTTTTGGAGTCTTTGTGCTACCAAAGTTCAGATGACTGAGATTGTACTGTAACAATTAATAAAAAATAATCATAGACCCTAATTTTTAATTCAAAGGATTATATTAAAATGGTTTCACTAATATGAATAAATACCTGAAATACATTTGCTCTTATCTCATAATATGCTTCCTCATACTATGGACATTTATAATTCAATTAATTTTGTAATTTTGTCATACTTCGTTACATATGTCCCATTCATAGGGTAAACTATACAGTTATTGGCACCCCAACTTTAACTTAAAGAAATAGGTAAACAAGTCCTAATTTTATTAAAAGGTATACATGAGTCTAAAGTTTGAAGGGTCCTCTATGTCATCTATAAAGTAAGACTTTAACAAACTAACCATAGAGAAGAATTCTCAATTAAATACACAGGGTGCCAATAACTAGATTTGGCACTTATAACAATAAATATTGCCATATTGTAAAACTATTGAACTTTTGACCCAAAAAACACCTCTTGAGTCTTTATGAGGATAGATAATGAGGAGCTATAGGTAGTTTCTATTTGATCCCTTTATAAATACTTTATAAAAAATATTTTTTTTATAATTTAACCACAGTAATGTACCTTAAGGGTGCCAATAACTGTACGGTTTACCGTCTCTTATTATCTTTTGTTCATATCATTGTTTTTCTACATCATCAGTTTAGTATTTAGAGTTGGTCTCTTAAAACTCTAATTGTATCTGATTGATGAAAGAAAATTTCTTTTAATAACAATTTGATGAAGATTAGAGTTAAATTTTAGTCCCCTCCTTATGCACGGTGCATGACTCAGCTGTGCTCTTGGATTTTTTAGAGAGACATTACAATTTTGTCCCACAAATATTTTCAATCTGAAGCGTGAATAGATTTCTAAGTTATTTTTCTTTTTTTAAAACTGATTATTTCTTCAAATTAGCTCCCTATCTATAAATTATCTACTAATAATTATTTTAATTGACATGAAGAAATGATTTCTAGATAATAGATCGTCTTATTATCTAAGAGATAAATGTGATAGACTTTTTTGCCAATAAGTATAACTATATAAATATTGTTTTAAGACACTCTTTATCGAAAGTGATTTTAATATTTTAATTTTAATCTAAATAGGTTTGGTTTTTAATGGCAACAGTTACGAAACTTAAGACAACATAACTCATTCATCCATATGGGTACTCATGTTGCTTTGAGGGCGTGAGCAGTAAAAGTTGTTATGATAGACAGAAAGTTAAAAAATGCAAAACAAATAACAAAATTAAGAGCACTTACCCACGCAGATAGTTCCAAGGACTTTCATTTTTTGTAGCCTTCTCAATAGCTTTTAAAGTGTACGTTATTTCGTTCTGAATAGCAGATTCAGCAAAATCAGTCATGTGATTTATAACAAAATACCTGTGGTTCCATGCAGAATTATTTCTAACATCATCTTCCAGAAGTTGGTTCGTATATTGAAGTTCATTTTCATATGATCTAAAATAGATAATTATCCCATCAAACTAAAATTTTTGTTGCACTACTGCTATATGTAAAAAAGTGCTGATTCGGGGCCATTACTTTGTAAGACATGCAAGTTTGTCCTCGATCTTAATAAGAAAAATACTGATTAAAATCATAATTAAATACAACTAAATGAAAACTTTTTTTATAAGGATTGTGAAATACTCTTAAAATTCTTCCAAGTCTAAAAAATAAAAATAATCATGTGTACCTACTTAAATGTGCTAAGGACCCACTGCCGATATTGCCAAGCATGATAATTTTTGGGATCTTCAGCCAACATTTGGGATATAAAATTTAGTTCATTTGCAGAATCATTAAGCCATTGAATGATAACCATTCTATGATGCCTGAAGAAAAAGAAATATATTTAAAAAAAAAAAAAAAGACTAAATATGAGTAAATTTATATTATATTAAATAACTAAGATGATTAAAATTGTCAGGAGTTTTAATCTTTAATAAAATAGTCAACAATTAGCCCCAACATGTTTCATTGTCAGGGTCTTTAACGCAGACCCTACCCCCCCCCCCAGACAATGTCTTTAATGGTTTCACAGAGTAAAGAAGTAAGAGCTCATGTAAAGAAGTATATCGTAGACGCTAAGGTAAGAATAAAAATAAGCAACTTAGGGTACATGAACAGTACCCTAGCCTAAGGTTTACCACCGTCTCTGCAAAACTCTTCCTGACTATCCTATTCCAGATGATGAACCACATGCTTGCATTGAAACATCAAAGTTATTAAATTATAAAGACTGAAACTGCATAATATTAATCATCCTAGATGAAGACAAGACTATTAACTGTTATCCACCTCAAAATAGCAAATATTAAACCCTAACACATCCTATTTCTTAAAGTTGGCTCAATCGGTGAAGTTGTGTCCTAGATTCCAATACATGAAAAGTTATGTATGGCTTGAGGGAGATGAATTAGACGTTTCGTAATCAAAATTAATAGAGCTATTTTGACATGACAGCCAATGAAAAACAACATGCTACGGTGCAAAAGGTACCCGATTTGATATAAGACATTATAAGACAAAATAAAAAAATGTTCTTGCCATCTAAGTGAAATTGTGATTCACTCACATAAATCAATTGACAGAAATAGGTTTTTTACTTTACTTTTTGGGGTTTTGAAATTTTAATAAAATAGTACACATAATTTAGCTTGATAAAGGAAAGAATACTTTCTTTACCTTGTAGTTTAAGGAATGTAAACCTAAGCTAAGTAATTAAAACCTACCATACTTGATAATTTTTCTGATGATCAATTATCATAGACTTGGAGAATGATAATTCCTTTTCCAAATAACTTTTATCCAGGTGTTGTAGTATCATCCTCCTAAACACAAATACAATATTATAATCAAGCTGAAAAAGAAATGCCAGGTACCAACAAGGAAATCTTAGGATTACAATTGATCATAATTTTAATTGGTTCAATTTGAACTTTTAAACCAAAGATTAAAGTTTCTTAGCACTTTTTTTTTAAACATAAGATTGGAGTAACTTTTTTAAGAATAGACCTCGCTCAATGTTGTAAATGAATAACATCAACAATCTTTTGCATACTGGGAGGGAAAATACAAAATTGGGACATTATAGATTTAAGGAAAATTATAATTCAAGTTATGGTTATCATGAAGGATATTAAAAAATGGGTTCTACAAAATGTACAATTTTGTATGTACCGTATGTGTGGATGGACCAATTTGTCTGACTATAAGCCTTCCAAGACGGACCACTATGTTTTGTGACCCACACTTTGTCAGTTAAACAAAGAACACAGGGCACTGGGGGTTCAATATCCCTTCTTGGCCATATGTAGTATAGGGGAACTTACTCTAGAGATGTACTGTCGACCGGGGCTACTTTGAGCCAATTTTTCATGTTTTCTCTTGCATATTAGTTAATAAAAAATATAATAAACGGACTTTCAAAGTCTAAATTGAGTTTTGACCAATTAACAAAGTATAAATAAGTAAACAGTATCATTGTTTTTATAACAATTCTTTATTTTTTGTTTTTTTTAAATTTTTAAAATTTCGGAACAAAGTAACCCCTGCTCGGGGCTACTTTGGACCACTCACTTATTTCAATACAAATCACATGTTGGACTGTTGTAACCCCTTACACAAGACTCAGGTAATGAAATGACTATACAAAGAAGCCAAAAAAAAAAATATATATATATTACATATTCAAATATTTAAAAAAAATTATATAGGTAGGTTTGAAAAATTTCAGAATTTTTTTTTGTTCTAATGACTCTGTAATGGTAATTTTTTACTTTAATTCATAATCGGCCATCTCAGGAACATTGAAGTGTCCTCGTTTCATTAGCTTGGGAGGGTTGATTTTTTTCTTTATGTCAGTCCAATCATAAACAAGAATATCCTTTTTGTCAGGCAACTTCCAGGACTTTTTGGTCTTGCTCATACAGTCTACTGTAGGACCTAACTCTCTAAGTTTTGTTACCAAACCAGGATAGTGCTTTCCTTCATACATGACAATGACAAAGTCACCTTCTTTCAAGTTTAGTTTTGCATATTCTAGGTCCGGTGCTTGCGGTGTTTGCTTGACAGGCTCAATGGTACCAACATCTTCATCAAAATATTCAGTCTCACTTTCAGTTAAAGAAAAGAGTGCACCATCAACAGAAGCACTGTTATCTTTGGCAATTTGGCATTAGAAAAGGTATTTGTAGATTGACGGGGCTACTTTAGTCCAAACTAGGCCTGGTACAAAGTAGCCCCAAAAAACAAGGTTTTAGGTAATATTTACAAAAAGTTAAAAATGTACTGTTAAAAAAAAAAAGAAAAAAGGAAAAACGATTGTAACACATTGGTAACAGATTACTAAAGATGATATTTTGACACACCTTATTTTTATCTTGTGACTGAATCAAAACAAAGGTTTACAAACAATCCAGTGTTGCCAATGGTAAAAATTTTAAATTACCCAAAATTATTAAAATACCCTCAAGTAGGGTATGAAATATGTTTTAAACCCAAAAATACCTAGGTCTTGCTTTGTTTGTAGAGTACAAATATTGAAAACTTTTTTTTGGTGTAGGACCAAAGTAACCCCTCAAGGACCAAAGTAGCCCCGGTTGACGATAACCAACCTATTTTAACAGTGAGGAAGGTCAAGATTTATTCTGTGGGTCAACGAAAAAGAAGTCAACCCACACAGGATGGATTCCAACAGCTGTCAATAGTCACGACAATGCTAAAGCAGGTTGTACTCTAACATGATCAGTTAACCCGGCCCTTAGGTTTAGCAACTGACTTGCAGATGGCCACACACAAAATTAGTGAAACTTCTGTTTAATTTATTTAATATATATATATATATATATATATATATATATATATATATATATATACAATATTATTTAATAATATTAATAAAAGATATGTACCCTCAACATTCATTAAACAGATGTTTTGTTTAGAAGAAAAGTTCCTTCGTTGATTTACGTTCCCAGCATATCATCTCTTATCTTTTTCTCAGCTAGATATAAAATCATTTCATCGTTTTTATAGAAGCATTCATAATTACATTATTTAGTTACAATCTTATATGGTCAATTGCTATCAATAAAAAAAAAATAAAGGTACGTAAGAGAAATAGGTTGACATTAGAGCTATGACAGACTCACTTCAGAGTTTTCAGAGTCACTTTTGGGTGTACACTATTCGGAGCCATTCAGTTTGGCCCCGATCTCAATTGAAGAGGACTATTGAGGGTTGGTTTATCCATTTTGAGCAAGAAAACTACAATCTAATGGAGCTAAACAAGAACCTTTATAACTTTAAAGGAATAAGAATACCATAATATCACAATCGCCTGACCTGTCAAAATAAGCCATATGACCTGTCAAATCAGGCCGCACCAAGAAGTGACAGCAGTAGTTTACATGAAGTATACTTAACAAGTCATAATGAGTTTATTAAAAACCATTAGATATATTTCTGAAAAAAATTAGTAACAGTAGAGAAGTCTAAATCTAACATATATTACTCTTGAAATGGGTGATGCCTAGAAGTAACATAGGGGTAAGTAACTTTACAAGAACAATATAAAGAAATCAGAACTATCATCACCTGTATTGCCAAACTGTGTAATTTGCAGCATTAAGGATTAGGGCATCCTTAGTTAATTCAAGAGCTCTCTCCGAAAACTCATTATTATATAAGCATGCTCGAAGGTAATTGTAAACATCCTTAACTGAAATGATATCACTGTAAATTAATGAAACAAATAATGTTTCACAATATTAAGAAGCATAAAGAGCTAAATTAATTAATCATACACTTGGCTGAGTAAGCAATAGCAACAATAGGTACTGGACCCTCTTCCTGAGGGATCGGCTTTACATCTTTCCATTCCTCCCTTTCACTGTAAAATACCCACTCCACATTGTCAAGATCTTCCGAACTAGTTTCAGACATATTATGTTTGTTATATTTCTACTTAAATTGAATATATCTTGGAGGGGAATAAGGTTCTAAATCATACTACAACGAGGTAATTCATAAGGATGGATAATGAATACTAGGAACGAAGAAATTGAGCTCCAGAACTTTGTCATTACTATTAACACATTAACATAACATCATCATTATCAAATAATTGCTTCTTCGAGAGTTTCGTTGTTTTAAGAATATAGCATGATAGAATTATATGTATCAATTTTAAGAGCAAAAGATATTTTTCGAATCTATCAATTTCTTTACGTAACCTTTTCGTATGATAGTAATTTCATTGCTCTTCTCTGTTACCATAGTAGTCTGTCCTGCCACATATTCTTTTTATTATTTGGTTTTTGTGGAAGATCAATCGAACAGGAAAATCGACCGATAAAACGTGGAATCGAAAGAATGGGAGATAAAGTGGTGGCAAAAAGTATTTGCACACCAAGTTTCTTCATAAAAAAATCATACAATACACAAAAATAAAAATTATATTTAATGCTAGTTTAATACATATATGTATAATTAAAATAAAAAACCTTTTCCATATTATAACGAAAAATAAAAAATAAAATAAAGCTGGAAAAAGTATCTGCACATCATACGTTTACGCTTTGATTTTATAATTTATGTAAATTTTAATACTTTTTATAAAGTCTATTTGCATGGATAACTGCCTGTAGACGTCTTGGTATTGAATGAACCAGTTTTTTAAATTAAATCTGGATTGATTCTTTCCCATCCCTAAATAAAAAGATTTTTGAGATGGTTTCTTCCAAATACATGGTGTTTTCTAGCATTTTGGTCCATTGTGTGCTATAAATTTTCAATTATATTTAAGTCTCGTGACTGCAGAGGGTTGTACAGTTGTTTACGAACGTTAAAAAATTACCATTTTTTTGTTTTATTGTCTGTTTAGTATCGTTGTCCTGTTGAAAAATGAATTGATCCTGGCTTCCCAATTTAGCAGCACTTGCTATGAGGCGCAAAATCCTCACAGAACCTTCTGAATTTAAAATTCCCTCGATTATTACGAGATTTCCAACCCCATTATTGGCTAAGCATCATTTCTTTTGGCATCATTAATAGTCAAATTGTTAAAAACAGGTTTACACGTTTTGAAATAATATAATGACAGGGAAGAGCATGATTATATTCAATAAAGTAAACAACAGTAACTAAACAAACAAACCTCTGTACTTCAGAAATCGAAGTGTGCAAATACTTTTTTCCAGCTTTCATTTTAATTTTTGTTTTTCATTTTACTATGTAAGAAGTTTTTTATTTAAACTATATATGTATTAATCTAGCATTAAACTACTTTTTGCATACCAGCATACTTTTTATTTTTGTAAATTGCATTTTATTACCTAAAATCACTATAAATAAAAACACTCGGTGTGCAAACACGTGTAAATAATAGCGGGTGTTACACGCTTCGATCGTGAATGATTACGTGCGAGTGACACTGTCACGTAATCGTGTGGAGAAATATTTGTAAGGCAAAAATGTGATAACGCGCTTTTCCAGACGAAAGTGTTTCTACTGATTAGCGCAAACGAAAGAACGGTAGTGTAAAGAGAAATCCTGCACACAATTACCGGAGCGTGAAGAGGTCTTGATGCGAACAATTATGGGGAGCGTGCCCTGTTTTGGGCAGTATTTACATGTTGTTGGGGCCAGGGGCGTTTCGGAGAATTAAAACGTAAACCTTTTCCGGTGAGATTTTAAGTCTTCCCCTCCTTTTCTTTAAGACGATTAAGTGGACTGTATAGAATGTGGTGGGTAAGGTGGGTGCCTGTAGGAAAAAACTCAATAAAGATAATAGGTAAAATAAAAGGCCCTTTCAAATGTTAACAAATATATATACATTGAGAAAGAATAAAACTTATAAATAAGATTAAACCCCAATATTATAATATAAATGCTTAAGAATGTAGTTAAAACAGATTACAAACTTCTTTAAGAAAAAATCTAAAGTTAGGTACACAGAGAAAATATATAAATTAACTGTTCATCAGTGAGAGAAAAAAGGATGAGTTTCTTCTATCCTTGTAGATTCAAACAAAGAAAGAAGTATATATA
Source organism: Aelia acuminata (assembly GCA_911387785.2). Classification (NCBI taxonomy): domain Eukaryota; kingdom Metazoa; phylum Arthropoda; class Insecta; order Hemiptera; family Pentatomidae; genus Aelia; species Aelia acuminata. Next base: position 214,423,636 of record OU426978.1, on the reverse strand, counting down.
AGGTACCTTATATCAGAGTGGTGTTGAAAAATCCGCCTTCTATATTCATCCTCATATAAAATCATAGAGCTGGATCTAACTGATAGAATTCTCCAGGCGATGCTGATATTTGAGATGAGGTGGGTGAGGGAACTGTTGGTAACAGTGGTGAGTGTAGTTCCCCAAGCAACTACCAAAACATTAATGACACCGGCCTATTGCCGTGTTCGTTGTTCTTTTTTTTTTTAATACACTCGCTCTAACAGCTGGTAAAAATATCATATGGTTCTTTTGACCACATTTCAAATAAAACTATACTATTTACAATTTAATTTACATTATACATAATTAAAAACACCTTAACCTATAAAAATTAAAGAAATAAATAAATACTAGCCATAACAAACAGAAGGGCCTGATTTAAACGAGGGAAATGACATTAGAGAAAATGAAATTATATTTCACTAGGGCTTTAACACGTGTCATGCGTGTTTTGGGCACCTGCAGTGTCCCTTAAATTGCTATAGGAAATGCAACTGGAGTGGACCCGGGCCGGGATAGCCGAGCGTGTTGGAACGCGATCCGCTTCAGCATGCTCGAGCCGAACGGCGGCTGTTCGAATCCGTCCTGGGAGGGTTGAATTTTATTAAATGGAGGCACCACGGAATAAATATCGACCTACCTATTTGATTAGAATAAAAGGTTAGTTATACCTATTGAGTAACCCTCCGTATGCTACACATGTCCAGGTACGCTGTTGATAGATAACCGTGGGCCAGGTAGGGGTTCGTTCAGAATTTAAAAGCTGGAAATCAGTTTGATTTGTATTAGAAATTAAATGACCCGATTATGCATATCTCCGTTTAATTCACTTTCTTTTGGCACCTCATTCATCAAGTTAGTTGCACTATAAATCTATACTACCGTATTATAATTATAATTTCTTTATTTTGTTACTTAAAGATATTTATTATTATAAATCATATGTTACTTAGAAATATAAAATTAATAATATAAATTTTCAGTGGATTAATTCGAACATCTTCAAAGTTCGTATATTCTATTTTTATCATCATTTTTAAATTTATTGAAATAAGAAAATTAAGTTATCACTAATAGTCTTGAAAGGATTTTTTTTTTGTATGGCTCTATCTACGATATTCTAGGAAGACCACGTATTGTATATATGTATATGTATTTAGCTAACTCTATATTACTTCATTTGCAACATTTGACCCATATTTCTCACGACAGAACCAGGGATGAAATACATTAAAAAGTCTTAAAGTAGTGCATACGTTTGAACTTGCCGCTGCTATTGATTGGAATAATTGGACCCTAAAGTTGTGTTCCAAGGTTTGGTTTCTGAACTTACGATCACTATCCTAGTGCAAGGGAGATTCATATCTGCCTTCGTTCGCTCGGAATCATCTAGCTACGAACTGAATATGTAATAACTACTCGTGCGCTGGGCCTGCACATTATTGATCAACCATCGATGTGTGATCAATCCCCCAAGAACATGCAATCACGACATCATCGAGTTGGAAGGGAGCTATTAGTTCCTCCACCTAAAGGCGTCAATACCCATGTAGAGCTGGAGGATGACTGTATATTTGATAGATGACCCTATTGTTTATTTCCTTTCACAGCTTTAAACGTATAGAATGCCCAGATCAGGTTCAGTTAAGTAAAGCGTGCTTTCTAACCAACGCAGTAGATAGAAAGCACTAAAAGAGGTAGGATCAGCTAGTTATTTTTTCCTTTGACGCTATTAATTTCTATGTATTGTTATTCTATGAATAAATAAAGATGTTACAGTTGAAAATTACAAAAATCACACCTACCAATTCATTCATTCGGGTTAGCTTTACACTACATTTTAAAAATAAATGGGCTTCCTTTTCCCTTTCGACGTCTTACAATCACCATCTCTATTCTTGGACCGTCTTCCATACCCACATTTTTTTACTCGTTCTTTTTGTATGGCTCTTTATTGTTTTTTCCGACTGTCTCTTCTGAAAAACTATAATTTTCCTCTTCTAGTCATTTTTCTCTTTTTATAGAACGAATCATCAATTCATTTTCTTCCTTCGGTGGGTTACTGTATTTTAGTCCAACACATTTCGCGTACTTCCCCTACTTTTGATATATGTACATATAAAAAAAAGTGGACTGATAACTAGGTCACACTCACCTGCCAGAAAGAAGTGATTGAGGGCATTAATCCCGTATCCCGTACTTTTCTTTTTCCATATCTCACATTTTCCCTGGAAAAAAAATCACTTTCGGCTTCTTCTAAAATCACTCTATATTGTCATCCCTATTCTTAAGTCTACAATACTCTACAAACAAGGAATATTCTCATTAATAAAATGATCACTAATTATTAAATTATCTAGTTGAAACATTGTAGAAAGAACTCCATAATTTTTTCCATCAGTTCCTCTTGGAACTTCACTTAAAACCCAAACTCTTTTAATCTTCCTCCTAAATCGTCAACCATTGACGAACTCAAAATACACAGATACCCCATATCTTAAAATTACTAAACTTCTAGTTTCTTTCTTTTTTCTATCTTACACTATAGCTGGGATTCTTTCTACAAGTGTTTCCTCTTATGTCTAATTTTTTTTTTTTTTTTTTACAAAACAAAAATAACTTAAATTACTTTACCTAAGATGCCAACTTGCCGAGCTAAGAATACTTCGGGTAGCTCCCATCTCTCTTTTCTGCTCCGTAGCTCTCCGAGTTGGTCCAGCTGATCCGCAGCGCTGATTCTTTCTTCTTTTTGACCCACCCGGCTCTCCTCCAGGAACGCAGCAGTTTTCGCCCATCCGAAATTCTCCAGCAACTCCTCCATTTCCCACACAGCCCCTGCTCGGCATCTCTCGAAGCTCCCTCTTCCACACGACGCAACCCTTGCCCGGCGCCTCCACCAAATTTGTGTCACCCCTATTCTTAAGTCTACCCAGTCCAATGTGACACAGGGATCTTTGGGCAAGGGTTGTGTGGTAATTAATCAAACTAAGTACTATTTACATCATGTATTTTGTACAAAAAATAATCTTACAAGTCCCAACTACACAAGGGGGGGGGGTACCATAACTCATAAATCACTTGGGGGTACTTTGACTACTTCGGATCCCCTATGCCCCAGGCTCACTCTGCCTGTCACAGACTTCGACAGCCCATCTCAGACCCAGCCTCCGCTCCAGACTGCTGACTGTCCCTGACTGCCCCTCTCAGCTGACTGCCTCACTCTCTCCTGGGCCAGCCTCTTCTAGGAGTTCCCCCTCTCTCTCAGGGTCTCCTAGGTTCAATGGACATCTTCCACGTGACAATATTATTGTTGTAATTAAATGTTCCTGCTAAAGCGAGGTATTTTAATATCCACAGAAAACTTAATTTTTGTTCTTATGCATTTTTGGCTAGTCTATTAGATTTAAGGGGAAGTATAATAATTATTGTGCTGCAATCTGTGATGCCATACTTATAGGTGAATTTTCCGAAATAATGTTACAACCATTAACTTTCCTCTTGTGGGTGGGTCAAGAGTTTCGGAAATTAATCGAAATTCTTTATCTCTGTTATTGAGGACACTTCAGGAAACATTATTAATATTCCATCTAATGTATTAATTTTATCTAAATTTAGCGTAATTAAGTTTAATGCTTTGCTCTTCTACGTAAAAGCGTTGGTATTGCTAATGTTGCTACTCAAGCATATATATATGTTTTCTTTCTTGGATTTATATTGAATTTCAGCTTTTGCACTTCTTAAAGCTTCTATGATGTTTTTATTAGGCATAAACACGGTCAAGATCATTAAAAGTTCTTCTCGCGTTGTTCCTATTTAAACTTCGTTTGTCTCTGATTCTGCGATTTGGTACTGTAAGCTTTTTTTTGTATCCATAAAACTGTGATTTATATCTTTTGTTGTCGTATTTTAACATTTGTAGTTGTTTTAAAACTCTTTCGATGGATTATCCCCCGTTTACACTAGGTTTTAGTCACAAAATTCCCTCATGAATAATAGTTTAAAGCTTTCAAAAGATGGAATTCAGATGTAAAAAAAAGAGAAAAGTTAAAACAAGAAAAGTAAACATTTTATTTAACATGAAAATCCGATCTTTTGTTTTTATTGATTATATTTATGAACCTTTCAGCTAACTGAATGACTAACTCCAATTTCAACATATTTCAGGAAAGCACTTTAAATAATGTTTTTCATTGGAAAATTTGCACCTTTTTTCAAATATACAAAGGCGTCCACAGGATTTCGTCTAGGGTAGGAAGGCTGGTAAAAGGCGGGGGCCTTTTGAACATGATTTCCTAAAGAATGTTGAAATTGGAGAGTCATTCTGTCAAATGAACATAAGAAACATCAAAAAAGATGCCTCACTCAATCTACACAAAGCTCTGGTCACACATAACCGCACCGCAGCACGGCCGTGTATCGGATCTGATTCAAATAAGAAGCGTGGTTTTGTGTGACGAGACCTTAAAGCAAAATTAATTTGCACAACCCCTTTTCAACTCTTCTACAACAACTTAAGGATTTAATTTGGGAGGGATCTTTATATATCAATAGAAATTTAGGTAATAAATAAATCTACAGAAGAGTTGAGAAAAATATTTACTTTAGTTAACAAAAGAAAAAAAAACATGCATAGAGTCGTAGAAAATTATTACCTCTATGTTGAATGCTACCTGTTGATTTTTCGTAGAAAATATATTACCTCTATGTTTGATGCCATCTGTTGATTTTCCCGGGAAAAGGGTCCCTCCAAAATACAACAGGGAGTCCACTCATAAGTCAAATTTGTGTTTCTTGGCCAGGGAATATTGTTTTTTTTTTTACTTTCATTTAAATTAGTTGTCTAAATTACATTTAAAGATGGAAGTCACTATTCGAGAAGATGAAATTATCGCACTTTCTTGTAAGTAAACAATTGTATTTGCTATTGATTGATTAGATTTGATTTCTTAAATTGAGTTTATTAATGTTTCTCAAATGTTGAATCTATAATGGTATTTGATTTCAATGATTTTTTTTGTCTTAAATTTTTTTCTTTCATGTATTAATCATACTTATATAGATACAACTTATTTAGCTATACAAATATATAGAAGTTGGCTAATTATGTGTCGCATTTATCTTTATCATTAAGTTGTATTTCAATTTGTTTTAGTTTATAAGTATACTTGGATAGTGAAATTAAATATAATGGGAAGTGAATGTGGTTATCATTAGGTTTTTAAGGCCAATGGCTTATTGTAAGATCCAAATGCATCTCCCTGCTCTTTAGTGTTACAGAATTTAGTGTTTAATTATATGTTTTCTATATCCAGGAAGTTTAGTCAAATATTTTTTCTGAATTTTACTATCTAAGTACTAGAATTGGTTAGGTTTTTAAATGAAGTTTATGTTCTAGTAATATGTTATATATTAGTAATTTGTTTATATCATAAACATTTGTTATGTCTAGCTGATTCAGGAATTGATGAAAATTCTGTTGATAATTCAATTATCACCTCCGAAATGATTGAAGAGGAACAAAAACTTCATGAAGACAATGAGAAAGAAGCCCAGAAATTACGGAGGATGTATGAGGTGAGCCATATTCGAGTATTTAGATTTCTTCAGTAATTTTAAGTTAATATACAGCTTGTTTTTTTTTTTTTAATACATTGATATATATGATGTGAATAACACGTCTCCCATTCTTTTACTGAAACATTACATTATTAAAAAAGGCCTTACACCAACGTTACATTATTAAAAAAGGCCTTACACCAACGTTTCAGACATCACTTCCATCTTCAGAGAATTTTTTTAGTGTTCCATTCATTCTTCTCCTAATATATAATGTATATATATATATATAAGTCTCTAAGATACATCAGCTTAAATATTCTAAAATAAGTAACAATTATTCATAAATTATTATACATAATTTTTTTTTGTTGTAATGGTCATCTATTATGTATTCTTCACTTCACACACTTGTCCATTTCATCTGTAATAGTTGTTTTTTTTTTTATTATTATTATTTTTTTTAATGAGATGTATACTGAGAATATTTATTTTATAATCATGAATTTTAATACTAACATATTTTTTTTAACACTGCAATTTACAATAATTTTTTTTTTTAAGCAGCAATTAAGTACATTTTATACATTTAAACATTCTGTTATTGTCAGGTAAATTTTTCCCTAGAAAATGTTAATTTCTTGAACTTGGTGATATCAGATTATTATTTGACTAGTAGTGTGGAACAATATCATTATCCATGCTTAATAATAAGCTGAGTTCTCCTAAAAATATTAAAAAAATTAAAAATTTGAATTATGAACTTCTTGTTTTTTTTAATCACATACCAACTATTAAAATCCGCTATTGTTTCATTTTTCAAAGACAAAAGGGCCCCTAAAAATCCTTAAATAAAAAGCTTAGTGGAGGAACATGTTAAGTGAGATTTTAGATAAATTAAATTTGGTACTACTTCTGAAGAGGGGCTCCTTGGCGTGCCCATTTTTGAAAGATTATGTTACCATGATATAATCGAACTCTCATCATCTCATTTGTTTCAGTTATAAAGGGCCTTGATTAGCTTTATTAGATCCTAACTCTGAGTTCTCCTAACCTTAGATTTTTGTTTGGTTCTACAAGTTATTTTATCCTTTAAATTTGTCTTGTTTCTTTTATTTTGAATAATCAAACTGCAACATCATACAATGAAACTGCCGAATGTGTGAAGCAGAAACAAATAGCAAGCTAACAACTTTAATGGGATTTTAGGCCATGTCTTCACCAATTTCACTAGCCCTGAAGAAGGCCTGTATTGTTGCACCAAAACATAGGCTACAATAAAATAGTTTATTACTACATGTAGATTCTGTGTCCGCCTTATTATAAGTACAGTGGTTGAAGATAGACTTTTATGAAGGAAAAAATAGGTCAAGCATGATCTGTGAGTCATAAAATAAAACTTTTTATGCTATTGAACTTTGAACTTCAACTATAACTTATAATATAAAAAAAACATAAATTATTGATTGGTCAATACCTCGTATAAAACTTAAGCCCGGTTGGGTAAGGCTTATTTAATATTAATAGATAGATAAAGTTTCATAGTACTTTTTTGGTTCGTTTTTAATTTAGCAATTAAATTCTAGTTATCAATGCATTCATTATAAAAAATTATTGACCCTTGAAATATGGACTGCACACTTCTTTCATAATTATTTTACTAACTGTTTTGTTGTTTTAAATAAAATAATATATGGAAATTATTATAGCCATATTCAGTACATTATACCCATATAACATGAACTGTATGTATGTATTTCATATAATATTTTACTAACTGTTTTGTTGTTTTAATTTAAATATAATATTTTTCAGAGAGAAAAACATGCAGAAGAAATGAAAGAGCTACGATATAAGCGCCTAATTCATTTACTCGAGAAAAGTCAATTTTATGCAAACTTTATGCATGAAAAAGTCGCTACGCTTTTGGCTGAAAGTAACAACAGGTAATTAAAATACAAACTTTACCCATGAATTATTAATTCTTCATACTATAGTAAGAAATAATTACATACAAAATAATATATTGGGATATTGGCTTGTGCCCAGTATAATTTGTAACATTTTTTAAAATATCATTATCAAAGAAATCCTATTAAAATTAAAAATTACTGCCTACTCATATTCCTTATATTTTTTGTTTAAGCAAGAAAAAAGGAAGAGGGAAAAATACAGCCAAAAGAAAACACGATGAATTAGCTGAAACTTATTCTAATGTAATTGACATATATTTTTGTATTTAGAAGAATGTTTTTCGCATTTATATTTATAATTATTTCTTATATTACAGGAAATGATTGACGTTTGTAAGAAATTCAAGCGTAATGATCACAGTGAAAAAGTTGAACCTTTAAATACAATACCAGAGGTAATCTTTTTGGCTTGAGTTTTAACTGTGTATTATCTAAAAATTAAAAACAACTAATAAAGGTATATATTTTAGAATAACTGGATGAATTTAGAATCTAGACCAGAATCTAAAAATGAAGAAGCTTCCGTACAAAAAAAAAGTGATGATACAAATGAAACAAGAATAACCCCACTTGGAATCGAAGTTCCCGCTGATCAGCCAATCCTTTTGGAAGGTGCTGCACTAAGAGACTATCAAAAGGCCGGTCTTGAATGGTTAAGGGTTAGTTGTTTTGTTATTAAGCTTTTTTTTTTTAATAATTTTTGAAATTAAAAATTTATCTCTGATTTTATTCATAACTCATTATTTATTAAAACATATTACAGCTCTTATTTGAAACTGGCTTAAATGGTATACTTGCTGATGAGATGGGTCTCGGTAAAACAGTTCAAATAATCGCTCTCATCTGCCATCTATATGAAAAAAATGTCCAAGGACCATTTCTAATTGTTGGTCCTCTTTCAACTTTACCTAATTGGTCATTAGAATTTTCAAATTTCGCACCTCAGGTATTTCTGATGTTCATTTATTTATTTTATTGTAGGCAATGTTAAGAAGCAGCAATGGAGGTTATTGCTACTTTTTGACTGCTGTATTGTACTATCTCTTCCCTAGTTGATCCAATTTTTATTGTTTTTAAATTCTTATATACATTTAGTTTAAAATGTTTATCATGCTTATTTATTTTACATTTGTTCATATTTTTTCCAATTTATTTTACTTCTTTATTAATTTTTTTTCTTTCTTTCAGATTCCTGTCATTCTCTATCATGGAACAGAAAGTGATAGAGCTGTTTTACGGAGAGATATAAAAAAGAAGTCGTATATCAACGGCAAAAAAGCCTATCCAGTTGTTTTAACTTCTTACGAAATCCCAACTAGAGATCATTATCATATGAAAGAAATTAGATGGAGGTATATAATTGTTGATGAAGGGCATAGGCTAAAAAATTACAAGTCTCAACTTGCCAGGTAATCTGAACAGTGTTAAAGATAATTAATTTATTAATTATATTAATATATTAATTATATTAATATATTAATTATATCAATATATTAATTATATTAATATATTAATTATATTAATATATTATAATTATATTAATATACTAGCTGCATATACCAGTTTGGGACAATGGGGATTCCAGGGATGGAAAGCCGTAAGGACAGAAGGGGATGAGCGAGGAGCTGATGGATTTCAATTAACCATATAAACAGTCCGGGTAGTTTCCATAAATCAATCAGGTACCAAATATCAAAGAACAAAAAAGAAATCCAGTCGCAAAAAACAATGAGAAAAGCCTGGGTCAAGAAAAGTTCGTTAGGACAGAAGAGAGAGCCAGGAGCGAGAAGCGAGTAGCGGGGAGACGCGCACTCGTCAGCCAATAACTCGAAAAGGACTTGTTTAGCCTTAAAACATGGACCCTAGTCCATTGCGGAGGAACGGCCTTACCGGGCCTTGTTGGCCTCTTCAAAATCTATAAAATGACACTTTTTTCGACTGTCGACAAACGGTCGATTTTGTAAAAATTCATTGTAAAGCGAGATCGTTACGATTTTTATAACAATAAAGAATATCAGCTGAAGATCGGCTGAAGTTATGCAATTTTAATATGGACAGGTGTTTGCACCTGGTATGAAAGAACCACTGAGCGAAATTTGGAGAATTTAGGACAAACGATATGGATTTTTATAAAGAACAAACAAACAAATAAACAAACAGAATTTCATCTTTATATAGATACATTAAATTAAGTAATAATTTAATGGTCACAGTAATGATCTAAAAGTTTACTAAAAACTTGATAGTTCTGGAAGTTTTTTTTTCAATTTTTGTGTGTTGTCAAAAATTAGGAAAAGGGCTCATCATCTGATTATTTTCTATTTTATTGACCGCTTGTGGTTTAAATTTTTTTTCTTTTGCCAAAGGTTCTGAGTGGAATTTTATTGGTCTTTTAGAGGTTATTTCTGCATGGTTGACATCTAAATGTATTTCATTCATTGTGTTAAGACGCATGAAACAAAAGCTTTGTAAGACAGGGGAACTGAACCTTAGCCAAAATTTTTATTGACATTTATTGATATAATTGTGCATATCGTCCTCACCATGCTAAAGTAACGAATGTGCATAGGTTTTTAGTTGGACATTCATTAGTTTAGCATGGTGACGACGATATAAACTACCGTTCAGAGAATGAATTTTTTTTTTTGCAATGGAACCACTGGAGGTTTTCTAATAGTCTGGGAAATTCATATAGTAAAATGTTTAGGTTTCCTTAGGTAACCTAAAACAATATGCAATTTATAACCAATGACTCATTGGCTTGCATTAATAGTTAGGAAGATATGTAATATAAAAGATAATTTTTGTAATTTTATTTTATATTTTCTAGAACTTTAAGTGAATTCAGTACTGTCAATCGTCTACTTCTTACTGGAACGCCTTTGCAAAACAATTTAATGGAATTATGGTCCCTTCTTCATTTTTTGTTACCTGAAGTTTTCGATTCACTTGATGCCTTTCAAAGTTGGTTCCAAGTTGAAGATATAGAAAAAGGTGATACTGCTGAAAAGCTAATTGAGCAGGAGAAAAAAGATCATATATTAGCTGTTCTTCATAAGGTATGATAATCTGTCTTATTTATTAGAATAGAGAATAATGACAATACTCTCAAATTCGTATGTTTTTACTATTAATGTGTATAATGAGGCGATGATACATAATCACCAGTCAACATTGTAAATTTATAAGTAGGGCCTGGATTTTAATATCAAATAAAATGATAAATAAGGGCTTATATATCTAATTCTATTTACACAATTCTGTTAAAACAAAGGAGATTAATGTTAAAAACCAAAATTGTCAAATTTGGCGAATATTATTTTATTAATATTAATACTAGCTGACCCATGCAAAACATTCACACTCTAAGCTACTTAAATCCCACTTCATTAAAGTACACACTGTATATTTAGTATCGTTTCTTTTATCGGGGTTAGGAAAACAAAAGGAGTCATGAGTAACCTGTAATATAGAGAAGAGGTGAGGTTAGAAGATGGGAATACTTAAATACACAAAGCTCATTCTATTGACTGAAATTGCATGTTTTTGCTTGTAACTCGCAAACGACGGTGACAATCGGAAAAGTGTATACAGTGAAACCCCTAAATAGGGGACAGCCATGGTGACTCAATTATTGTCCGTTAATGAGAGGTGTCCTTAAAGTAGAGGTTTATTAAAGTTTGTTTTTGTAAACATATTCATAAAACAGTAAGTACCTACATATTCGTGTATGTAGATCTAATAGTGGTACATTGGCTCAAATTAAAATACATACAATGCTTTTATTGAAAAATGGTTTTATTGCAAACAACAACTGAATTTACATACTGCAAAAACTTACAAAAGAAATTTCACTCAGAAAAGTTGATAGATTTGATTTGAAGATAATTACAACAAAATTGGGTTTCAATAAAACAATTACATAATAAGAGAGCAAATTGAAGAAATGTTTAAGTACCAGCGGGTTTAAAAAAACTTTCCAAAGTAAATTGCCTTACATTTTTTTGATGATTAGACTCTAAAAGGATCTGTGCACTTGGCCGGCCACTTTTTTCGTACTCATCAATGATTTTCTTTTTTTCTTTTTATGAAAACCTTTTAAGTGTTGGAGACATGTTGTTAGTTCAAAGATTTTCAATAAACTGGTTCAAAATGAAAATTAAAGTTCACCCTACGCAATGTTCTGTAAAAAAGGGGGAAGGCAGGAAGTGACTCTGTTTACTGAGTGTTAGATGAATTGGACTAAAGACTCAAGCATTCTTGGAAAATGTTTGAAACTAATTTTACACTGTCCTTTAACTAGAGGTCTTTAAACCCATTTTCAGGCAATTTTCTCTGTCCGTGTCCCCTATCTAGAGTGTCCCTTAAAAAGAGGTTTCAAAAGCATTGTTTCCGTATATCCAGCGCCAGTGCAATTGAAAGTTGTCCCATAAACAGAGGTGTCCTTTAAAGGGAGTGATCCTTAACGAGAGGTTTTTACTGTATAACCAAAAATGTTCTCCTTGAAAATCTGAAAAGATTGATACCATTTAGAAACCTCTACGACCATTTTGATTTTCTCTCAAAAACCGTGAGAATCATATATTAGCCATATATGACTTATAACTCGCAATCGAAGGTGAAATGAGTGATTTGTATATTTTTTTCGGTGTAGCTGTAAGGAAAGTTTTAAAATGATGCCTCATTCATGAAATTTGATGAAGTATTAAGTAAGTTATGGCGTGCCGACAAAGAAAAGGCCTTGAGAAATAATATATATGATTTTCCAAAAACCATTAAACAGACATATAAATCAACTATATTCATCATAGCTTATTTATTTACTATTCATTATACCAGGTGTGTAAATATGAAACCGGAATTTTACAAATAGCAAATAAGAGTTGATTGTGTAAAAATGATACATACTTTTTTATTCGAAGTACTGTCCATCGCTATCTATGCATTTTTCCCATCATTCAGGCAATTTGTGGATTCCCCGCCAAAATAATGCTTCCTCTTCTGAGTCAAACCAATCACTTAACCAATTTCGTACACTTTCATAAGAAGTGAAGTGAAACTCAGCTAGTGCGTGTCCCATCGATGCAAATAGGTGGTAATCAGATGGGGCCAAATCTGGTGAATAAGCCACATGCGGAAGAATTTACCAACCAAACACTTGGATCGTTTCCTTGGTCCGTTTAGCCGAATGTGATGGGGCATTGTCATGGAGCAAGATCACTTTGTGTGTCCTTTCTTGATATTTGGGACTTTTTGGCGCAAATTTTTATTCAAATTTATCATCTGTTGTAGGTAGCGTTCCGTATTATCAGTTTCCCCAGGTTTCAGCAGCTGATAGTAGGTAACACCCATCTGATCACACCAGACACAGAGCATTTTCTTCCTCCCCAAGCGATGCCGATGGTTCACCAGGAGTTACCCAGGATTTTTTATGCTTAGAATTCTCGAAGTAAATTTACTTTTCATCACCAGTCACAATTTGATGAAGAAATGACTTTTTTTCTGTACCTGGCGAGCAGCATTTGCCATGAAGTTTTTCGAGCTTCCTGCTGCCTGTCGTTCAGTTGGTGAGGTACCCATTTTCCGACCTTCTGGATCTTTTCCATGCCTTTCAAACAAATGGAGACGGTGTCACATGTAATAATTGTCCAACAAACGCTTCCGAATCAGCGTTTTCAAAGTTTTTTCCTGTGGTTTTCCACGGTCTTTGTTTCTTTTATCAAAATCCATCTTTAAATTTTTTGAACCAATCGAAACATTGAGATTTGCCTAGGGCATGCTCCCCGTAAGCTTCAACAAGCATCCTATGTGATAATGCTCCAATTTTTTTCAGAAGGAAACGGAAAATAAATGCTGTCCGCAAATCTTGATTTGTTGGCACAAAAGTCGACATGTTCAACGCCACTAAAAACACGGTTATAGAATGAAACTGATGTTGGTATCAATTGGATCTCTTTATTACATGAAGGCAAAAGCAGATAACACCACTGACGGATTAGTTAGAAGATTATATTGACTGCTAACTCCTATGACTGGCGAATTTCGGTTTCATATTTACACACCTGGTACAATCGCAAATCTTTAAAAAAAATCAATTAAAGTATCTAAATAAAATTCCTGGATAGAAAACATTTATGACTCCCACTGTAGCATAAAGTGTAAGTAAAAGCACATTGTTCAAGCATAAAGTGGCGTTAAATAAATAACAAAAAGTATGAAAGATAAATTAACATCCAAATTTAGTCTGAATGAATGGTTTGTAAATCTGAAGTTGTAATGTGCGGAAAATAGATTGATTCCTCAGTGTTGACCGTAAAGCTTGTCAAACATTTTTTGAAAGAATAGAATTCTTTGTGATACAGTGACACACATATGTTAATTGAAAAAAGTTATAATACATTTAAAATTTCCTATATAAATTACTAGCATTCCCTGTCGCGTCTTTGCCTTTAAAGTCAATTCTGTGATCATCTTGGTATTGATTTAATCTAATATGTTAACTGATGTTAAGGAGATTTAGTAGAATCGGAGCTTCCGGTAGGTGGAAGGTTTGAGGGAGAAGCTGCCGGCTCGGTAGAAGAGAGGGAGGCGCGCAATGGAGAGAGTTCACTTAGCAACTTACTCGTCGTGAACGCTTCATTTTTCGGCTTTAAAACATGGTTTTCGATGCCCCGTAGGGGCTTTCGAGTTAAACTCGTCGTATCCAGATCTTTAAAATGAGTCCAAATTAGATATTTTTTTTCGAAGTACAAAAATAGGTGTCCGTTAGAGTTAAACGACCATATCGCCATTTAAACCCCTTAAGGGTTATATTTTTGAAATTCCTTTCTTACTGGTTACCTACAATGCGTTTAAAACCTAAATTCCGAACTTCAAGTTTCTATCATTAGTAGTTTTTGCTCTGCATTGATTCTATCAGTCAGTACAAAGCCTCTTATATATATGGAGAAGAGATAGAAATAAACACGCACCATCCCCAATCATGGGAATCATAGTGTGCATAATTTGATTACCACTAATATTTAAATAATCAGTAGCCATATTTTATGTGAATCTCTATTTACCTAAATTCCGAACTTCAAGTTTCTATCATTAGTAGTTTTTGCTCTGCGTTGATTCTGTCAGTCAGGACAAAGCCTCTTATATATAGAGAGATTATCTAACAAAACTATTGTCTATAATTATACCATTCTAATATATATGTGAAATGATATTTCCTTCTCAAATTTGTTATGACCTCATCTATTTGACTTAAAAACTTTAGGTTTACTTAAAGTTTGCAAAAACTTTTAATTAACTTTCTTAGAATCATAGAATCATAAATTTTTGTATTAAGAGACTGACATTAAAATTACTAATATTTATGGGGGAGGGGGAGGGTAAACTGGGGACATTTTTGTTTTTTCTTGTGAATCATTAATTTTCCATTAAAAATCTAATATGATTCATAATTTTTAAACTTTATAATCACTGTATTAATCACATTCACCTTAAAAATGTATATTTTTTAATTTTTTAGATTCTCAATCCATTTCTGCTGCGCCGGGTAAAGTCTGAAGTCAATCTCTCCCTTCCTCCTAAAAAAGAAGTTGTAGTATATTGTCCTTTAACAACAGTTCAAAGGAAACTCTACGAAGCCCTCCTGGACAAGAGTATTCTAAAAATGATGCAATTGAATAATGTAAGTATTGTAAGAACATTTTGATTTATTATATAATACTTTCTGAAAATTTTAATTCTTACTAATCCGCTGTTGTTCTGGATGCGACCTATCGGTTTGGTGCACTATCCTGCTTTCTTGACTTTTAGTTCTTTTACTAATAAAGAGTAGATTGTTAAAGCCGCCAGACCTGGTTGATGCATAGTAGTATGGTTCTGATAACAAGTTAAGTATGCTTAGTCATTACAGCAAACAGTTAAGCTTCTCTTTTTTTTTAAGGATATTTTTAACCATACTCATCTTTGAGAAGAAATCTAGAGGAGCAATATTTCTTTCTTATATTCCTTATCTCTAAAGCCTTCATGTTAAATATTAAGGCTTTTAAATTATTTTCAAAACTACAGTACAATCTTGATAATCCGGTGGTTGGTTACTCCGGCGCAATGGGGGGCACCCATTGATCGTATGACCATCAAATCTAAGCCCTCTACATGCCCCAAACACGAAACCTCTTGCAGCCGATGGATGAAAATTTAATCCAGCAAATGAAAGTTGATTTCAAAAAATCTACACGTTCGAACAACCAGATGGGAACATTAAAAACGTCATTTTTTATTTAATGCAAAGTGAAAAGTGACACCAACCAGTGTTCTTGGAAAAAGGTCTAGCCAATTGTTAGCCTTGTTTGAAATCTAGATACGTGATTGACTATTCTGACAAATGTAACTTCACAAGCTCAACTCTTCATAATTTTTACAAGAATTTTCCAACAAATGTGAACTGAGCGTTACCCTATAAGATGAGGGAATCAAAGAATGCCATCAAAGCACTAATGAAGAACATTTTTAATCCCTATCTGACGACAAAATCATAAGCCAAATTCGGTCCACAGATGAATAGGAAGATTGCGATGACCAGGTGCTTCAACTCACCTACTGTAACCAACAATGACGCATTCAATGTCTGCACAAATGCTTAGTGCTCAAAAGGTTGCAAGAGTGCATTTTCCGATAAAATGTTTAAGGCAAAAAAGCAAAAAAATAATTAATGATTACTTTTCATAATACATATATATTTATTTTTCACAGTTATTTTTATTTAATATGAACTTGTTCTTCATATGTACATAATATTTTGTTTTATATGTACAAAGTTACCAATATAAATATTATATTACCGTAAACATATTAAGTTATAATACCTTTTACATTTTACTTCCGATAATCCGGTGGTTGTCTGGTCCCATATGTGTCGGATTATCAAGATTGTACTGTAATGGAATATGGAACCTATTTTATTAACTTTAGAACAGAGGGTTTTAGCTTGGCCTGTTTGTTTGGCAATTTACTGTGATGGTAGTGAACTACCATTGCGCCCTTTTCCGTTAAAAAGGGCCTTGGTTAGCTTTATTTAATTCAAGCTTTTGACTTTTGCTCGCTTCGCTCGTTCAAGATGTTTTTTCAGTTGAAATTTGGGCCACACAAAAAGTAAGTAACTGTTCTGTACAAAGAAAGGTAACAAAATTAAAAACTCCTAATCAACTATAATAACTATAGAAAACCCTAGCCCCTTTATTTTTTATGATACCATGTTTATTAACATAACATCTTGTAAAATTCCATTTAATAATTGAATAATTTATTTATTTCCAGGACAATAGTACGATAATACCAGATAATCCAGATGGTTCAAAAGTTAAACGGAGATCTGCACTAAGAAAAAGTAATCATTTCCAAAAGCCACGATCAGAAGTAGAAGAAAATGATAGGTATAGCTATAGTTACGTCTTTCTCTTATCTTTACTTCTACTTATCTATTTATGAAATATATGGTATAGGAAAATATTGTAATATATTTACATAAAATACATTACAAATAAAGTAGTATGTGTTTATAAGTGCGCCCGCATGCGTTAAAATGTTTCTGTCGGAATTAACTGAAGGAACTTGTAGTTTAAGGTACTTATATTATATATTTTTAATTCTTAATTTCTTTATTATTTATTTCTTGTTGAGTAGGATCTATTGTAAAATTAACTTATGGCCAGGTGTACAATTCCCTGTTTAAACATGAATCAGGTAAACATTTAAACAAGATTCCGTGTTTAACTATAGAAATACTTTTATCTGTTGTACAATATGTTATCAGTCTCGTTTCGTTAAACAGTGGTTAGAGAGAGCACTGTTAACTTAAGTGGTATTCTTTTAAAATATAAATCAAACAGCACAAACAAAAAATAAAAAGAACCTAAAAGGTAACAAAAAATTAATAATATTAGCACTTTTAGCAACAGTAACAGTAACAGGCACTATGGTCCAATGAATTAGTAAACATATATAATGTTAGGTTATAGTTAATCTGTATTTAAACACTGTTTGCTTGTTTAACGTCACTTTATGCCACTAAGGCTAATCGGATGATGCTACCATGTGAGTCCTAAATTTTGCCTATCCAGGTATATTTAGTGTAGGGATCTTTAATGAGTACCTGACAGGCTCGGGACCTCCATTTTACATCCTATCTGAGGGACGGCATGGCAAAGGATTTTTTACTCCCATTAAAAAATCCTTGGGCCACCGCTGTGAACACTGTTTGGCCTTATCACTAAATTTAATCAAGTGATTCCACATTGTAAAGCAGGTATTAACTACATTCTGTGTTTAATCAACTGTTTAAGTAACCTGTTAAACCCCATTTAAACAACTATTTTATACCTGCCACTAATATTATAAGTGATTTAAATAAATTTTTTTGTTTTTAAATACTTAAAGATATTTTTGTTTTTAGTCAAACATTGAGTAGGAATATTCTGAAATTAATTTGATATTGTAAGTAATCTGAATAGAATTTTTTTTTTTTTTTTTTTTTTTTTTTTACATAATTAAAGATATTTTTGCTTTCAGTCAACAAACATTGAGTAGGAATATTGTAAAATTAATTTGATATTGCAAATAATCATAATAGAAATTATTATTATTAGTATTTATGTGTCATTCTCCATTGTAAAAAGCAATTGCTTTAACAATAAAATCATTAATTCATAATTCTTTATTTGAATTCTAGTGATATGTTGGTCGTTGATGCTGATGGACCGGACCAATTTAGATTCAATGTCAAGATTCAGAATATTCCCATGATGCTCAGGAAAGTTGTAAATCATCCATACCTTATTCAAATGCCAGTTCTTCCAGGATCGACTATTATGAGGATTGATGAAGGTCTGATTAATACCAGCGGAAAACTTATGATATTAGATGGACTTTTGAAAAGGTTGAAGAAAAATGAGCACAAGGTTTTCAATATTTTCTTTAATATCGCACTTAAAATTATAATTGCTCACTTGTATAAACATTGTCATTTGCCCTCAAAAATACACAGAGGGTGGAGGATTATTGCCGAGTATTATTAAATGTCCCCTGGCTCCGGGTTTTGAACTTGTTATCTTCGGGTTCCCAATTATACGTTGCCATGGGCAATGCGTATTTTTTAATGTCCACTTGGCTACCCCACCACCCTGTGTACTTTCAATTTGAAGACATTTTCATTTGACTAGAACATTCCTTCAGCATGCTTATATTCCATTTAATTTAAATCCAACTTTTTCAATAATTGCCCTTAAGAATACCCTTTAGGAATTTTCTAGTAAGCCTTAACTGTTTTGATTTCATTTTTCTATGCCAAACTTAGATATGTCTAAAGTAAAACAAAGTCTAAATAAGTCTTTTTTATGAAGTCTAATATCAAATTTTTGCTTTGGTAAATAAAACTCAAAACACATTTCAAGACCGGCAAATTATTAAATAGTGAAATCGGACACCATCTTTGGAAAATAACCACAGATTTCATCTTGATGAATTGTTTATTTATATAATCCTAACATTTATTCAAATTAATTTGTTAACTAAAAGTAAAATATCAACATGAATACTGTTTTATCATCTAAAAGAACGTGCAGGACTCAATGTAAAAATAAATTTCCTCCATGCCCATTACAGTATTGGAAATGGGAACAAAATAAAAAAAAAAAATTAAGTCCACTTGGCCTTTTCGGCGCCTCCTAAGAAACTTTATATGACAATTAATATTTAAAGTCCACAATCGACTCCCGGCGGAGCCAAATCTTTTCTCTTCAAAAAATAAATTATTTAAAAATAATTTAAAAAAGGTGGTCACCCACAGATTAAGATTAGATTAATAAAAAAAAAATCTGGTGCGTGCGCGCAACACACAACTTTCACTTACCAACTTACTTAGATAAGAAATTAATGCGTTTTGTTAATGCCACTTCTCAAAGTTACACATTTTCCACGTTCATTTCTTATTTTTGTTTTCATTTGCTCTATAAACCCCTCAGAACATTTTAATAATTATAAAGCTTACCTGATATTAAAGAACACTCAATTTTCATTAAACATGACGAATATGAAGAAAATCGTTAAAGCCGTTTTTGAGATAATCTAAAAATTAGAAAAAAAGTTATGAAATAAAGTGTCCCCTTCGGTTGATCAATCTTGATGAAATGTTGGCTATCACATCTTTGGAATATACATACATCAAATACCCAGTTTGATCAAAATCGTGAAAACCGTTTTTGAGTAAATAAAAAAAAACACGTAAAAATAATACAAAATTTATTAAGTAAAGTCCCCTATTCGGTTGATCAATTTTGATGAAATGTTGGCTATCACATCTTTGGCATATAAATACATCAAATACCCAGTTTGATCAAAATCGTGAAAGCCGTTTTTGAGTAAATAAAAAAAAACACTTGAAAATGATACAAAATTTATTAAGTAAAGTCCCCCCTGCGGTTAATCAATTTTGATGAAATTTTTACAGTCATATCTCGAGCATATAAATAGATCAAATACTCAGTTTAATCAAAATCGTTAGAGCCGTTTTTGAGAAAATCGAAAACAACTTAAAAAGTTATTAAACAAAGTACCCCCTCCCTTTGAGCAATTTTGATGAAATTTTTGCTGTCACATCGCGGGCATATACATACACTAAATACCCAATCTCAGGTTCGCACGGTTTATAGTTTTTGAGCTAGTCTGTTCACACACACAGACACACACACACACACACACACACACACACACACACAGACCATTTCGCGGGACTTGGTTAATTGGACTCAGGGGACCCCAAAACGTGTATTTCCGTTGAAAACCGGAAGTCGAAATTTTTCACGATCGCAATACTTCCACTTACTATATATTTCATATATAGGTAAGTGAAAGTAAAAATACTGTTTTTATTTTTATTATTGAATTTAAAATTATTTTTTAAATTTTAACCATTGTTTAATTTTACTAGATACTCCTATCTTTAGAATTTTTTTTATTTTGTTACAGGTTTTGATTTTCTCTACTATGACAACAATACTAGATTTTTTGGAAGAATATATGATGATGAGAGATTATAAATATGAAAGGCTCGATGGAAGTAGTAAGCTGGAAGACAGAAAACAGGCAATATGCAGGTATATCGAATTATTAGATTTTAGTTAAGATACATGTTGCTGTACAAATTAACTATGACCCTTTAAGTACACATGTAACTGGGTATACGCGAAGAACTGTTGTAAATATAAACTCCTGATTTTGTCTCTTAGCAGGTTAATGTGTTATAGTTTGCATTTGATTTATATTCAATTGCTAAATATTTGATTAAAATAGCTAAGTACCGATCAATAACTAAGAACGATTCCTTCTTTAAATATTAATTGTCATATAAAGTTTCTTAGGAGGGGCCGAAAAGGCCAAGTGGACAAGGGCGCTTGCAATAGGTAATCAAGGATGGAATAGGTTAGTACTTGGATGGGTGACCGCACACCAATGAACGCCCGCAGTCCAAGTCTACCCCCACCCCGGGTATGAGAGGCCTGTCAGCCTACTGGAGGCGACTCACACCGACCGGGTGTAGGAGTGATGAACCTTCCCCGTGTATGTCATCCAGAATCGTGGTGTGGTTTTCCAGGATGTCAGTAACCGCCCGGGGTTTGGTTCAAGTTCAGGGAAAGAAATATAGGTCCTCAGGGCCTGCTGACTCTGATCCTTGGACCTAGACCAGTTTGTCACTGCCTTGGACCCGAGAGAGCTGACGCCCTTGGTGGGAAGGACACTGCCAAATTGGTCCCAATGGATTGGAGCTATGTGCAGTCTGCAGCTGCACCATGGTGACCATGGCTTGCAGCAATGTGAGGTCGGGCTACCCCCTCTAGGCTGTCTGTGCTCCCGCAAGCAACACAAATGTCTGTAAGAAGACCATACTGCATGGCCAAAGGTCTCATTAGGCCTAATGCGCCAACTGAAAAAAAAAAAAAGTATCTAAGGAATTTTAAAATAATTAATTATATTAGATACTTGTATGAAAATTAATCTTTGCTGGTGAAATTGTAGTTTCGATTTCAATGCAACAATAAAATGTAAACGATACAAAATTAAAGATGCTAAGAGACAATAGGATTTCTGGGTAGAAACTTGAAAATCAATACTGATATCTTCTTCCTAAATTCTTTTAATCGGGACTTTAAAATTGACCTCAACTTTTTAAGTTTAAACAGTATCTGTTAGGTGTTGAAAAAGGTGGAATTTGAATTAGCACTGATAAGGAGCATGGCGGACAGTTGAGGGGAGGTAATTCACGGGATTTAAGTGGTATAAGAGTAGTATGTTGCATATGCAATCCTATCGCAAACCCCTTACTGTTAGAGGAGATTGGGGGGGGGGGCAAATGGCAGGGGTAAAGGGGGGCTGAGGCGGAAGACGGGTGCGGGAGTCTTCCTACCCTCATGTGGGAACATCAGGCTATAGTGCCCCACTCACTGTCGGTTGTTCCCCGCTTGCCCGATCCCCTGCAACGCCTACTGTCACCTCCTTGTGGTGCCCCCTGGGGAGTTGTTTACAACTCGCGAACGACAGAGGCGCTGGCACGGACCAGTCCTCCTTAGGCCATGGTGGTAAGCCCCCGCCATCATGCCATAAGTAGGAGAATCCGTAGGACGGGCTTAGTCAAAAACTACCTGTCCGGCCCGCTATCCATTCGGGATTTAAGGCGGTGATGCCAAATGGTACCACGGGGATGACGCTATCCCGGGCGTCATCGTTGGGTGGTGCCAGGACCCCTAGGGGTGCCTGGTACGGACGTGGTGGTCGTGGTTACTGGGACCACCAAACGCCGACCTGTACAGGTTATGAGTGTTTGTTGGGGTCAGGCTGGTTAGCAGGTTCTGTCCCCTTCCTCTCTCTCTTTGCCTCCATGATAGGGAGGCGGTCGGTGTAGGTCACCGGCCAGGTACGACCGCCTTCGAAGTCGTGGGTGTGCAAAAGCCCGTTGTTAGAGGAGATTGAGTTTGACTATGAGATAAATTTATTAATGCAGTTTTTTATTTAATTATTTTTAATTTTTTAATTATAATAACTTTTAATATTTTAAATTTTGTTTCCAGATTTAATCAAGATAAGGAATGCTTTGTATTCCTTATTTCTACAAGGGCTGGAGGTTTAGGAATTAACCTGACTTCTGCCGACACTGTAGTAATTTATGACAGTGATTGGGTAAGTCTTTTTTAATATGATTTAATAATAACTATCTATTAATGTTTAATCAAACATTTACTGTATGATATTGATTTTTTTTTTTTTTTCTTTTTCTGATCTGGTCAATAGATATTATTACCCCTATAGGGACTGGGTATGGTTTGCATATTGTGGGGTTTGATGGCATTAGAGAGTAGGCCGGCTGCCATGCCATGTGGCCCGAATGGCCATATAGATTTTTTTTGTGGAATACAAATTACCGAAGCAAAAATATACCACGCAAGTGTATTTAAACTGTTTTTTTTTTTTCCTTTTTGGTAAACCAGTAAACTTCTCATAAACAGAAAACAGATTAAAATATAAAGTTGCAAACGATAAGTCTAGCTATAAAGTCAGGTAGCTAAAAGATGAAATAAATTGATGATCTGAAGTACTTAAGAAATGCATTTCTATGAACTATAGTTGCAAGAAAAGGTATTACTTGTCCTGAGGACGAATAGATAATCCAGTAGATTATCTATTGGTCCTCTCTATAATATATATTATCCTCTCTATAATAATATATATATGGCCTCTATATATATTATATCCAGTAGGGACAGAACTGGAAATTATATGTAGTCTTCAAACTCTAAAATGATAAAATGATAAATGACCAATCAGTGGACAGGCCCCAAAGATCAGCATGCTTGGCCCTTATAAATCACTGTATAATCCTAAAAGGGTTAATATTTAGCTAATAATTTTATGCAATGAGTAATATTGTTCCTAATTGCATTTCAAAAGTTAATAATTTTAAATATTTCATTATTCTCTATTTCATTTTTAGAATCCTCAAGCCGATTTACAAGCCCAGGATAGGTGTCACAGGATTGGCCAAGTTCGTCCCGTTATTGTGTATCGTTTGGTTTCTAAAGGGACCGTTGATGAAAAAATTGTTTCCAGAGCTGCTGCCAAACGAAAATTAGAAAAAATAATTATACACGGTGGTAAGTTTGTATTGAAGTTTAATGGACAATGCTTTTTACCATTCACCCTATCCTCCCTGTTCCCTTTACATCCCTAATAAATAGAACTTATTGTGTTTTTTTGCTTCTAATCATTTGTTTGTTCATTTATTTAATGTCACTTAAGCTATTATAGCTAATCAGACAATGCAACAGAGAGAGTCATAAATTTTGCGTTTAATTTGAATAGGGATCTTTTAGTGAGTGCCTGAGATTGTACAGGCTCGGGACCTCCATTTTACCTCTGCTCCGAACGAAGGCATGACCAAGGATTTTTTACTTTACTGGTCTGCAAACGCGCCGACCCTTGGTTTAGTAGGTTGTCATACTAATCACTGTACCGCTGTAGCATAGGTGACCCGTTTATATACTAATTTAAATAAAGTCAATTATCCCAATCCAAAAAATTGGTCACATCCCACACATGGTAAAATAATAAATTTGACTTACGTTGGTTTTTTTTTTTTTGTCATTGAAATTCACCAATTGGCTTAATTCCTACATAGTTGGTCTTTTATTAAAGGTGTATTTCGAAATTCAGAAAATATAACAAAGAATTTTACAAATATGAATTAAAATATAATTCATTCACTCAAAATTTAAAATTTCAATTGCATTAGATTTTGACATTTTTTGAACCTTTTAACTGCTTATGGCTCGTATATGAGCCACCCTGTTTTTCCGCTTCACCGCTGTAGAGTTATATACAAGCCTGGTAACTAGCGCTTTGTTTTGACATTTTTGGGATCTATAACATTTCCCCGTACCACTAGAGGGCATTTGATTGTTCTTTTCCTTACTATATTGCCTTGATACATGGTTGCTTTTTAGCTTTCTGCAAATAACATAACGTTTTGCCTGATATCAAACCTTTTTATACCTTCCTGTTTACCCTTTGTCTAATTTTAGTTTATTTACAATTATTGTGGCATAAACTTGTATTGTCAAATAGTTGTGATGGCGAAAAAAATATATAGTGAGGAAGAGCTTTTAGAGCTCTTATTGCTAGTGATGGGGAAGCTTTTTAATTTTAAAACTTTTGTTTTTGAATTTTCCGCCATTGCCGGTCCACAGTCCGGATTGAAAAGTTAGGATGAAGAACTTTGTGTAGGATTAATTAAGCTCACAAAACATATAAGATGCAAGAACTTAAATGCCGTAAAAGTACTCTGCACAGCGGGACCGCTCGGCGTGACTGCTCCCAACGGCGGACCACCTCGCCCTGCTACCTGCGCAGTTAAAGGGTTAATAATGCAAATGTCTTCATAAAGCCAATTCAAGTCACAAGGGATTAGAGGGTTAGTCCAAATAAAATATTGATATAAATAGTTGGTAAACTTTAAAATATCTTAAAAGATTTAATATGGCCTAGAGTTGGAATTAAGGATTGTGTTCATGCATAATGACTTTTTTAAACCTAGTCAACTTCATCCTCATATTCGAAGTTGTTCCCTGAAGATTATGATATTATTTTTTATTCACCCATGGTTTTATTTTTAGGAAATTTCTCACATTCAAAAAAGGCGGAAAGTAAGAATTTTATGGATTATGAAGAACTGAAAGAACTCCTAAACAATAAACAGCATAGTATGGAGATACATTCAGACGGATCAGGTACAGTATGATAGTAATTGTAAATATTTATGTTAAAGTATGCTATAACGTCATTTATTCTTTTCGTAGGATAATAAATATGTCATAATACATTTTGATTAAAAAGTTGCTTGGTAGGGTTTAAACCTATCTTAACAACCTTATTTCAGTATTGTAGAGCTTCTCATTATTTAACTTGGCTGTTTGCACGCACATCAAACACGATTTTGTGAGACTAGGTTATTTGGATTCAGGAGAATCCAAAATGTGAATATTTGTTGTA
This sequence comes from Aelia acuminata, assembly GCA_911387785.2. Taxonomy (NCBI): domain Eukaryota; kingdom Metazoa; phylum Arthropoda; class Insecta; order Hemiptera; family Pentatomidae; genus Aelia; species Aelia acuminata. Next base: position 214,397,999 of record OU426978.1, on the reverse strand, counting down.
AACTTTAATTGAAAATTTTTGATTATAGCACTTTAGACACACAGGGGAACTGACACATTTTTCTATACATGCGAATTTTTTATGACGTTCGCAGCTAAATTTTTATTTAAATTCACGATTGCAATCTAAGCATATATAAAATTTCCATTTACATCTGTGTGCGCTCGAATTTAATATTAACAACCCACATTTTGAACATAATATAACATCAATACCTTTTCCTTCGGCCATCATTCAGTTCAATTACATAAACCTAATTTTGTAAGCTTGTTTCTCCTTTCCTTCATATACCATGCTCAATGATCCTAAAATCAAGCATATCATTTCAGTTCAATATTACACTTTTTTATTATTGCTATTTTAAAAGAAATAAAAAACTCACCATCATATTGTTCGATGTCTTCTCCAGAAAAGCATTCTTGGTATCTTTTTGGTAAAAATGTCCGATATTTTTCTCCGTTTACCCCCTCTATGATGGCTTGTAACGCTTCTCCATACTCCGTTGATTTGAGAGCCAGCTCTAAAACCTTATAAATTTCTCCTTTCTCGAGCTCACCAATTGTCTTATAGATTGTGGACCTGTTCAATTTTTCAATTAAAGACATCTGTAATATTTACAAAAATTAACAATTTTTTGTTATCTTTATGCAAGTATTAGCTCAAAAATAGTTAAAATGACTCACCTTTAGGCAAAACTGCACAATACTCCAGGTTGTATTGGAAAAGTCGAGCTCCTTATATCCTCAATGTAGGTGTAGGGCAATCAATGGCTCTCGTCACGTGTGAAGCTGGGGGTATATATGCGCAGTAGTGCTGACTGAGTGCTATGAATAAATAGTTCTTTGTCGCCTTGTCTCCACCTGCAGTAGGAAATGCATCTGCAGCGATTTCCAGAGAAACCGCTCTTTCATGTCTGGGCGGCGTACACGTAGCGCGATACATCCGCTGACTGGACATAAATAAAATAGTCGGCGCGGCATCCTTTCAAATAGATAGCGATTCATCTGCTGACATTGATAAAATACTACTGTTGGATTATAGCACGTGACCCAGTTGATTATATGTTTCATACACAAACAATAAGAATATAGAATGTCGGTCAATCGAGTTTATACTGTAACTTGTAGCTATACATATTTTTAAACATAATATTTTCTGTATTAATCATTTATATCTTCCATTAATTGTTTATTATGTATTTTAGTGCTGACTGAAGAGCAGTGGGACTCTCTTTTGGACCGTACTTTTACAGCGAGTTGACAATAACCATTTTTTGTTGGATTAAATATTGTACCTGGTCAGAACTAATGTTCGAACTCAACTTTAGTTCAATAATTTCTATGAATCAAGCATGTCAATTGTTACCTTTTTTTACTCATTTAGATTAGCTAATTTATATTTTAGAAACAAAACCTTTTTATCTAATTATAAAAGTAAATCGACATTGTAAATATGTATTTGTTTATTTAAATATCTGAAACCGAACTCTGTAAGTATTATATATATTTTTTAAATTTTTTTCTATTAAACACAAGAAAAAAAAAAATTAAAAATTCAAACTTATTCCCTACTTCGCACATTTTTTGTATTAAAGGTGCAAGTTTTGTAAGTGTATTTTTTGTGATATACCTTGTAAAACAAAGTTTTTGTATTCAAATGTTAACTACTGAGAAATAAATCTCCTATATCTATACTTCTCGATTTATTAGCCTAACATTTATTTGTAATGATGTATATAAATTTTACATTGTAATATAATAAAACGCTTTATTATATTATGAAGGAAAAAGGCTGATGGTAAGCAGTTGCAAGAAGAAGGAGGGGAGAATTGACATGTTTACAATTGAGAAACTAGTAGGTAGGGGAAGTAGACATCTTAGACTTCCCATGGCATTCTTTACCCTGGGCCATCATCCTACCTAAGGCACAGATTCTATGTGAATTGTCCATATATGTGGTTCAATGGCATATTTATGTAATTTTCGCTGTGCATAGAAATTACTCAATAATTTTAGGTAAATTAATTTTTTTAATCAAGCAATATTTTTACTTTCACTTACCTATATATGAAATATATAGTAAGTGGAAGTATTGCGATCGTGAAAAATTTCGACTTCCGATTTTCAACGGAAATACATGTTTTGGGGTCCCCTGAGTTCAATTAACCAAGTCCTATGAAATGGTCTGTGTGTGTGCGTGCGTGTGTGTGTGTGAACAGACTAGCTCAAAAACTGAACCGTGCGAACCTGAAATTGGGTATTTAGTGTATGTATATGTCCGCGATGTGACAGCAAAAATTTCATCAAAATTGCTCAAAGGGAGGGGGTACTTTATTTAATAACGTTTTGCGATTTTCTCAAAACGGCTCTATTCCTTCAGTCTTCTTGTGATTTTGCGGCCTCATCATGTCCCTTGCAGCAGGAGTCTTGCCTGCTTCAGCTATTTTGCAGTTTTGTTTAATGCCATTTCTCAAAGGCACATAATTTTCTACATTCATTTCTTATTTTTGTTTTTATTTGCTCTCTAAAGTACACTAATTTTTTTTATTATTAAATAAAAGTTTTTACTGGAATCATCATGGAATGGGATCACCTGTGGTGTTGTGGTTAGCATGGCAACCTACAATACTAAAAATCGCGGGTTCAATTCCAGCGGTGGCCCTAGGATTTTTTAATGGGAATAAAAAATCCTTAGCTATGCCGTCCTTCGGATAGGACGTAAAATGGAGGTCCCGAGCCTGTACGATGTCAGGTACTCGTTAAAGATCCCTATCCTAATTATACTTGGATGGGCAAAATTTAGGACTCCCACTGTAGCATCGTCCGATTAGCCTTAGAAGCATAAAAATGGACGTTAAACAAACAAACAAACAAAGTTTTTACTTGTGATAGTTCGGCAATGCTAGCATAATAATACTCCAAGTCTATTTTATAATTCTCTATGACTTTGTTGAAAACTTCATTTAGTTACCATAAAACATATAATTTCCATTGAATGAACAGAACGACTTAAATTATAAACAATGGCCTGTCATTAAAGGCGTACTCAGCATGAATGGACTCAACGTGTTTTATGAGTTGACGGAATATTTTTCTTTTTTTCTCCTCTATATGTTTACTTGATTTTTTCATATTTCATATTTATTCATTTCTTATTGTTAGGCTTAACGAGAGACAGTTAATTTCACAATATAAAATTTAAAAGGTTTTTTATTAGAAAACAAAAAAGGCCCCTTCCCTATTTTTGGGCCATAAAAACATTTTAATAATTCTAAAGCTAATCTGATATTAAATAATACATGATTCTCATTCAAAATTACGAGTATGATCAAAATCGTTAAAACTATTTTTGAGAAAATCGAGAAAAAAGTTGCCCCCTCCGGTTAATCAATTCTGATGGAATTTTTGCAGTCATATCTCGGGCATATAAATACATCAAATACCCAGTTTTATCAAAATCGTTTGAGCCGTTTTTGAGAAAACCGAAAAAAACAACGTAAAAAGTTAAGAAATAAAGTACCCCCTCCGCAGTGGCGGATCCAGAAATTGTCTGAGGGGGGCGCTTTTTTTTACATTTCATGAGTAATTAAGGCCCTAATTTAAAATACATATTAGTACATAATGACGTTGTAAATTACTGTATGTGTTTAAATACAATTCATTTTAAATAAGTTGACTAGAAAAATGACTAAATATAGCTCATTTTTTATTGAAATAGTAATACTTTATGAGTGTCCTCACCTCAGGGGGGGGGGCGCCCCTCCCCTGGATCCGCTACTGCCCCTCCGTTTAGACTAATTTCGAGTTTTTGAGCTAGTCTGTTCACAAACACACACACGAACAGACCATTTCGCGAGACTTGGTTATTTGGACTCAGGGCACCCCAAAACGTATGTATTCCGTTGAAAACCGAGATTTAAAATTGTCCACGATCGCAATACTTTCCCTAACTACATATTTCATATATGGGTCATTTTCCCAGAAAGGGCGTTTACTACTTAAATATAGCAGATTTTTTTTACAAAATGACAGACCGTTCGAAAAGTTTCAATGAGCTTTAGAAGTAGAAAGCAACGAAAACATTTAGATACAATTAATCTCCAAGTAAACTCGAGCGGGAGAAAAACACCCGATGTTGTATTGTATGACCATCCATTTTTTTCTGTTCAATACTTAAATACATCCATTTTTTTTAAAACAACGATAGACCGTCAGAAACGTATCAACTTGCTCTAAAAGATGAAAGCAATGATAAAAATTCGATACAATTACCTTTTAAGTAGCTACAGGCGGGACAATGATACGGGTTGTATGCCGATCCCGCCGCAGCACCTACGTTGTTATCCTGACGGTTCCACGGTGACTGAAAACATTTGGCGGCAAAAACAGTTGTTACCCGAGATGTAATCCTACTTTTAGCCAGAAGCCGCAGTCATCTGTAAAGGTTAAAACTGCCAAAACAAGAAAATACTACGTAAGCGGGGAAAAACCCAAACACCGGTGACAAGTCTTTTACCTCCTCTGTACTATTCTATCATTCTTAAAAATATCGCGTACCTCACATTCTAATCTTGAGATGTTTTGAACAGTACCACAGTTGTGAAAAATTCAAAAAGCGTAAATTTGTAGACGAACGTAAAGTTTGGAAACTGGAGTTGTGACATGACGAGGGAAGGAGATTTCCACTGGTTTCCTCTTTAATTTTTAATGTTATATGAGTAAAACCCTACGTAGTCGACAGGGCAAGTCACAGATCCTAATTAGAGATTGTTTTAATGAACAAAAATGGTAAGGGGACTTCAGAATCCATCGGGGACAGCGATTTGCCCTTTCTGGGAAAATGAACCATATAGGTAAGTGAAAGTAAAAAGCGTTTTAAAACTTTCGCCACTAAAGGGAAATAATTTCCAGTGTGCGCTATGTTCGGTTTTCCGGTCTCCAGGGAAACTCAAACTCAAATCAATGTATGAAAGTAGAATTATTAAATATATAACATTTGCACAAAAATATTTTGAGTGTATAAATAAGCAAATAAAGCTATAAGTGGTACTGAAGCTAATAAAGCATTTGTAACCAATGCATATACTCGTAAAAACAAATCATTTAAAAAAAACGGTATTTTATTTACAAAGGGATATAATGAAATGAAAAGATAGATTCTAGAAAGATTTTATTCATTGTTTATACAATTATTCATTAAGTAATTTATAGTGATTTGAGGCAGATGAACAAGAAAGACTTCAACGCTTTTCAAAACTATTAAGACGAAGTAGTCATGTTACTTGCGGATTAAATTGCTCCTTCCACGAATGAAGAATCCCACATCGCTCAATGAAAATAGTCTTCAGATCATTGTTAATCGAGTTGACCTGAAAATTATTCATTTATAATGATTAAACGCTGTTATTTATCCATTATCATTTAAAGCTGTTCCAAAATGATTGTACTATAATAAAACCTTAAAAATTACTTTGTCTGAAATACCGGCGCCACTGGTTACCTTGCTTATTAACCATACCTTTCAGCACCAGCGCTTCTATTTAGGAGTAAGAAAATATAAAACCTCATTCCATGCAATAAATTGTATTTACAATTTAGAGCGATAATGTCAAATTCCTTTAAGTAGGTTCTTGTACTTTTTTTAATTTCACTTACCTATATATGAAATATATAGTAAGGGAAAAATGTCTACTTCCGGTTTTCAACGGAAATACACGTTTTGGGGTACCCTGAGGGGGCACTTTATTGAATAAATCTTGTCTCATTTTGCGATTTTCTCAAAAACGGCTCAAACGATTTTGATTACACTGCGTATTTGATGTATTAATATGCCCGAGATATGACTGCAAAAATTTCATCAAAGTTGATCAACCAGAGGGGGCACTTTACTTTAATAAATTTTATATCATTTTCACGTGTTTTTTTTTATTTACTCAAAAACGGCTTTAACGATTTTGATCAAACTGCTTATATAATGTATTGATATGCCAAAGATGTGACAGCCAACATTTCATCAAAATTGGTTAAACGGAGGGGGCACTTTATTTATCAAAAACGGCTCTAACGATTTTGATCAAATTCATCATTTTTAATGAAAATTAGGTGTACTTTAATATAAGGTAAGCTTTATCATTATTATTAAAATATTCTAAGGGGGCTTAAATGGGGAAGGGGCCTTTTTTGTTTTTCTATCAAGTACCTTTTTTTTTTTTTAATATGATAGTCCCCCATCGATTTCCTATTCGTTCGCTGTTCTTTTTCTTTTTCTTCTGCTAATAAGCAACTAACAATAATTGTTTCTTCATCCATGTTAAGATATTCTTCGGATGATTCACATCTCGGTGAGGGGGGATCCGTGCACTCGGAACCAGTGTGCGCAGCCCTAAAAATCCAATGCCTCCGATGCGTGTCGTCCGTGTGACCCTACCTTTACTGGCCAAATCCGAACCTTTCCTTTTTGCAAGTAGATTCCTTATTCGCTCCTCAAGTCGGCCCAGATCAAAGTCCGGGCTCTTATTGCTGGTTCGGAATTAGATATTAAAAAAAATCTCTATGAAATCAGCACGTCCTTACTTGCGTACGTCCTTACTTTGGAAGTACGTAGATCGACTCCTATTATGTTAGTATGTGACAAAAATAGAAGCATTTAGTATGCCCTTTTCCCTTAAACTGATGAAGGTATAAGATTTGTCATAATTAATAATGTCCTATTATATTTAATAATGAAAAATAGAAAACTGATTGAAACAAAGATAGGAAAGATAGGTGACAATAGACAATGTTAAAGGAAACCTTGAAGATGGAAGCAATTCCGAAACGTAGGCTGAAAAATATTTAAGATTTTTTTTTTTTTTTTTTAATAAACATATAAAAAATAAGGAGGATTTGATATTTTACCATGTAATTATTTTAATAAAAATAAAAATAGTAAACCATTAGTTAAATGATTTAAAAATTAGTTACCTTTACAAGGTTAATGTCTGATTGAGTTCCATGTATACATTCATCTATACATTTTGTAACAGGTATATTTCCTTCCACATCTCTAGTCACCTCAGAACACTTGCAGTAGTTACCTCCATTTTGAGGCTCTGTCAATTTTTTTATTTCTTCAGTATCAATCGACTTCATTTTTGTTTCAATTTTATTTGATTCAATTATTACCTGAATTCTCTCACTTGTTTTTTTATCTTCTTCGAGTTCTTCACTCAATCTTTTCTGGCACAATTCGGCCCTTTCTAATTTCGTCCTTAACCTCTAAAACAAAACATTGTTTAATATCCCATTGTGTATTTTTCGAATCTCTTTAAAATAATGCTACGCTATAAAATTTTTTATAGACTGTGACATCACTGTGAATTTAAATAATTTTATTGACACAAAATTATCAGACAAAAATGTCAAACAAGCAAATAGAACTCAGATAACAAGAACATTACTATACATTATTCTTCGCTGTCCAAGGTTATGGAACAACTCAGAAAGGCCTAGAACGTTCCAAACATGTGATCACATACAATACATGACTGGAAACGTTACAGGCTTTTCTGTAACTTGTACAAAGTAACAAAAATGAACAGCTGTTTTGGTTTCACGTCACAGTACATATATTTTATTATATTTAACTAGCATTCCCCGTCGCGGCTTTGCCCGCGAGCCTTTAAAATCAATTCTGTGATCATTATCTTGGTATTGATTTAATATAATATGTTAACTGGTGGTAAGGAGATTTAGGTTCGGACCTTCCGGTAGGTGGAATGTTGGAGGGGGAAGCTGCCGGCTCTGTAGAAGAGAGGGAGACGCGCAATGGAGAGAGTTCACTGAAACCGCCTAAACAAAAAAATTGCTTACTCGTCGTGAACGTTTCATTTTTCGGCTATACAACATGGTTTTCGTTGCCCCGTAGGACCTTTCGAGTTAAACTCGTCGTATCAAGATCTTTAAAATGAGTCCAAATTAGATATTTCTTCTCGAAGTGCAAAAATAGGTGTCCGTTAGAGTTAAACGACAATATCGCCATTTAAACCCCTTAGGGTTTACATTTTTTAAATTCCTTTCTTAGTGGTTACCTACATCGCGTTTAAAATCTAAATTCCGAACTTCAAGTCTCTTTTATCTCTGCGTTGATTCTTTCAGTCAGGACAAATTCTCTTATATATATAGAGATTACATCATTATTATAATAATTGACGGGGATATATCTCAAAGAGGGTTTTAATCTGCCTGGATAAATAGAATAAAATAATATTTATTTGTTCCACCAGGTTTCATTAAAAGAAGATAAATGGCTGGACAATAATTGCGCAAACATAATTAAATAATGTAACACTAATTTGGATTAAAAATAATTTTTATTGCCGAAAAATTTTAATTCTCAATGTCCGAAAAAAAAAATGGAAGCTCAAATTATTAGCAATGTTACCAAAAGTCATGAGCGTCACCGTCGGGGGGGGGGGTGGCAGGGGGAACTCATCCTTTAAGGATGCGAAACGTGGCCGCTGACGTTGAGGGATGAGTAACGGCTTAGGGTTTTTGAAAATAAAGTACTGCGTAAAACATTTGGACCGAAGAGGGATGAACTAACCGAAGAATTTAGTCGCTTACAATATGCTGAACGGTGTGAACTGTATTCGGTTGATATAATTGATGTGATAGCAGCGAGCCGAATAAAATGGGCGTGTCAAATTGCGAAAATTAGTAGTGAATGAATTCCGAAAACATTAATAACGCGGTGCCGAATGGGAAACGTCCGAGGGGTAAGTTACGACGAAGGTGAGAGGATTGCGTTAAGGCATTAACGTATCCTTCAAGGTGAGAAGGGAGCGAATTGTGGTCGAACCGTTAGTGGTTAAGCCTTCATCATTATTATGTAATTGTACAGAACAAAGATGACATGATAAATATTGTAGAATTAGTACCTCTAATGACATTTCCAATTTCTCCGAAGTTTTTCTCTGCATATTCATTGAGCTAATCAATTTATTTAGGTTTTCGTTCTTGTTTTTTTCAAAACGAAGATCTGATCTGAAATGAAAGTTGATAATTATGAGTTGTAAAAAATAATAATACATAACATATTGCATATAAATTTTTCCTTAATACTCAAGTTTTGACCATGATTATGATCTGTCGTGCCAAAGCTAAAGATAAAAAATTAATTTAGTGTTGCAACATCGCTTTTTTCCATGTTTCGTTAGCAAAGATTTTTTTTTTTTTTTAATCATCCGTGGTTTCATTTATCAATATTTAAATAAAATTATTTGCTAATTTATGTTAGATTTTTTTCGACAGTTCGGTTGAAAAAAAGTCTCTTGATATTTTTTTTTTTTTTATGTGAAACAACGAGCTCAATATATTTTTGTAAAAAATTCTTTAAACCTTTTGAATTTGCTATATCAGGAGCATGGTGGAAACCGCAGTTGAATAGCACGAATGGGTCACCTCAGGTGCAGTGGTTAGCATAGCAACCTACAATACTAAAGGTCGCGGGTTCGCGTCCCAAGGTGGCCATAGGCTATGGAGGTCCCGAGCATGTAGGGTGTCAGGTACTCATAAAAGATCCTAATCCTAATTATACCTGATAGGCAAAATTTAGGAATCCCACTGTAGCATCGTCCGATTAGTCTTGGTCAGCATAGAGGGATGTTAAACAAACAAACATCTATAGCACTAAGCACATAACTTTCATTTCTCTATCGAAGAGCAGCATTTGGTCTGTATTTTTTTCGATTTTTTGTTTTTTTGTTCATTAGTGAACACCAACTGAGACTTTAAGGAAAATAACTATATTAAATTTAAAAAATAATAATATTAAGTACCTAGGTACACACTTTCTTGAGTTACAGTGACCATTTCCCTCTAAATCTAATTGGTTTGAAATTCACTATATCACCTACGTGTTTTAGTTTAGATTTTCAAAGATTTACTTCTTGCAATTTTTAGCATTTTCCGGTACAACGCACACGATCGAAGCTAGTTTTTTCCGGTAACTACTGAACCCTACATTGGATTCTGAGAAAGAAGAGGTTTGTGTTTAACTCATGTATTAATAGTATGTTCTTCCCTTTATTTTCTTTCAAATGATCAATTCCTCATATCACATTTCATTTCTGACAATTTTTATTATGTCTATTCAAGAAAAACATTTTTTTTTTCTTTCAAATTAACAAATAATACGAAACCGTGTGAGAAAACATCTAAACGTGCAATTTCGTACACCTCAGTAACTTTAAACCTCATAATTTCGTGAAGTTTTATACCGCTCGAAATTGTATAAAACATTAAAACATCCAATTACGAATTAAAAGGTGCAATTGCACGGGAATCCGAGCTTTTAATGAAACACGAGTATATGTTTTGGGATTTCCGCAAAATGGTCTTGTGTGTACATGAGTGAACAGGCTAGCACAAAAACGATAAGATGTACGAAATGAAATAAAGTATTTGATATGTGCAGAGGTTACGTTAAAATTATGTATAGGTGCGCTAAGTACCTGGACCCACCTATGCCCAAATTAGTTTCTATAGCTGGCGTGGCAGAAGACATCCTTTAAAGAAATCTTAATAATTGGATCAATGGGGGCTGTACTAAATATTGCTCTCATTTGAAATGGAATGTTTGCTTCCATGAAATATAGGAAGCTATACAAAAAATAAAATCCTAGAATTTCCACTCGCCTTGGACGATTTAGACATCAATGAACAGTTTTACTCCTATTTCCAATCAATGTGACTATCATATTTGCATTAGTACGATTTTCAAGATAATCCCTTTTAAATTTATCGATTTAATATGATTCTTAGTTTCTCATCCCGGTCCTTATTTGCACAACTGTGTTAGTGTCAAAAGTAAATGAACTTATATCTAGGTCCTTGAGATATGAACATATTTTGAATTAACAGATCAATAAATAAGGGATTTGGGTATAATATGATGTTGCTAGAGGTGTTATTTTAAGATGTTATATAGGCTTAAATTCTAATAATAACTATTATTATCTATCTTGCATATTACATCATCATGCATATTATCAGGAATTTGTAATAAGACCTATTAAATAATTTTTGAACAACGTTTAAGAACCTATGTTGATAAGGATTTAGAGGAAGAACAGGCGGCTTTTCAACCAGGTAGACAAAGGCAAGACCACATCTTCTCCCTAAAAATGGTTGTAGAGAAAATGTGGGATCGGGGTCACAATGTGTATCTCGGATTTCTAGATCAGAAAGCAGCATTTGATACAATTCCCCGCCAGGAAATGTGGAGCGCGCTTAAGCAAAAGCGGATGCCTCCAAACTTAATGAATGCCATCAGAGCTGTATATGTGGATCCTAAAAGAATAGCATACCTGAATGGTGAAAAGTGTACCCTTCAAAATGTGCAGGGTTGTAAAGCAGGTGGACAGCTTGAGCCCACTACTTTTCAATATAGTTATGGATGAGGTCAGGAAGATTTGTAAAAAGGAGAACTCCACGGACTACAGTCGGATATTGCAATCTCATTCCTGTTCTCGTCCAGCGCTTCATTTATGCGGATGATATTGTGATAGTTGCTGATAGCCCTGATCGACTGCAAGCAGCTGTAGAGGAGTGGTATGAGGAGCTGAGAAGGAAAGGTCTACAGATCAAACCAGACAAGAGCAAGGAGATGCACATTGGAAGAGATGTACAAGAACTAAATATATTATGCTGCGGAGAAAAATTAGAGACGGTAGAATGCTACGAATACCTAGGGACTGTCATTAGCGAAAATGGGAGAATCGACCAGGAAGTGCTGAACCAGATAAGGAAAACCAATGGAGTATTCTACCAGATATCCAAAACTCTAATTGGGAAGCCATAGTTAAGCCGAAAAGCCAAAATGAGACTCTTTAAGACAGTGTTCCTATACGGAACGCACATCATAAACAGTCTTATCATAACAGTCTATATGGGTCAGAAAGTTGGACAGCTCTTGACAGGCATATTTGCAAGATCACTGGGGCAGAAATGAGGTTCCTCTGAAGAGCTGCTGGTAAAACTAAACGCGACTTGGGGGAAAAACGAAACCATTTGGGGAAACTTAGGAGTGAATCCCCTAAGAGATGTCCTCATTGAAGACAACTAAAGTGGTTCGGCCATATGTGTAGAATGGGAAATGACCGGAGGGCGCGATGGCTATTGGAAACAAGACCACGAGGGCAGCGACCAGTTGGCAGACCGAGGCTTACGTATAATGGATATGTAGAGGGACTTGGGAGTGAGAGGGGTTGCTCGCTGGCAGAAATGAGAAGAATGGCTCAGGACAGAGGAAGATTAAGGAAGTAGTGTGAGGAGGCTACTCCACGCCTTAGAGCACAAAGGAGATAGATAAAGAAAAAAATAAAAATAATTTAAAAAAAAAATGGAGTGTACGGATTGGCCTCCCAGCACCCAAAAATCATAAAAAATATAAAGAACTTAATGTAGAGGGTTCTCTGACATTTGGGAGCTGTACTAAGATTAGACAAGTATTTTCTATTATAGGAAGTAAACTTCATTATCTACTACATTCGAGTCACATCAACTTTAATTATACCTACTCCAGATTTGCAAGTTGTTTTCGTAATCTGAACACTTCGTTGCTGAGTTCATCTCGCTGATTTCTAAGTTTTTCTGCTCTGCCATGCTCGTATTCAAGGCTTTGCTCTAAATAGCAGTAATTGTTAGTTGTATTTTTTGAGTTGTCTCTTATTTCATGAAATACGGCGTTCTCTTTTGTAGCACATTGTTGAAAATTGGATACTGTAATACAATAAGTATATTAAAGTAAAAATAAAAATGCATTCGTTATATTGATGTCAGAGGAACTAATACCTCTTGAAGTATTTAAGTATATTAATATTACAGTTTACAGTTATAATAGGACACTGAGTAAATTTTTTTCTAAGCTTCTTTGATGTCTAGCCTGCGTTCGACTCAGTACCAACAAAAAAATGCAAAAGGGCTATTATGGATTAATGGGAGAGACTCTGCTATATTCAAGATAAAAAAAAAAAGAATCAGATAAGGGTACAATCTTAGCCTGTTCCATTTACATGCTTTGTGGTCAATTATAAATAAATGTAAAAGAACGTCCCAAACATCAATTGGCAGATGGCATGGTTCATGTCTACTTGCAAATCTTTCTCTGTCTGTCTGTCTCTAAAAAAGACTTTTTTAATCGAAATTCCAGGTCCAGCCAGTAGCCAGTAGCGGATCCAGGGGAGGGGCGCCCCCCCCCCCTGAGAGGCGAGGACACTCATAAAGTTTTACTACTATTTTAAGTATACTACGTTATCAAATAAAGTTATACTACTTATTAAATTAAGTAATTAATAAAGTTATAATAGGTTAAATGATGGTCAGGATTTTCAGTTACAATGATATTTATTATGGTAAGCCAACGTTTCGATCCAACTTGTGGATCTTCATCAGGGCTGAATGAAGATCCACAAGTTGGATCGAAACGTTGGCTTACCATAATAAATATCATTTTAACTGAAAATCCTGACCATTATTTAACCTATCGTAATTGAAGAACAGTTGACCATCTCTCATCTCTACTAATCAAGTTATACTATACTATGTTATTAAATAAAGTATTCTTCTATTTCTATATAAAATGAGCAATATTTAGTCATTTTTCAAGTCCATTAATTGAAAATGAATTGTATTAAAACATTTAAAGTAATTACAACGTCATTATGTACTAATAGATATTTTAAATTAGGGCCTTCATTACTCACGAAATGTAAAAAAAAAAGTGCGCCCCCCCCCAGAAAATTTCTGCATCCGCCACTGGGTCCAGCTGATAAACCTCTGCAATCCAGAAATATGGAAGCACTCCTGGAAGATGGAATACTACGAGGATTGCCATAGAAAACAGGAAGAAGCAGAAAAAAAGACTCGCTCGAATGTTCAGAATGTGTCGAGACATCGTTAGGTTTTATTTTCGTCCTCCGTACGGTAGAAACAGCACGAATTGGCTGGTAAAGAAGAGGAGCTTTTGGCATATAAAGTTCTGAAACTGGAAACAATAACTGCATCTCATTTTTATATGTTAACTCTCTTCTTCCTTTATGTTTGATGTAAAAAATAAAATGTAGGTCTTATTTTTTTAAAAATTACTCCGGAAAGAATATAAAATTTTGAAACTCATAACGGGTGTAACTACACCATTTAAGACACAGAAAAAGTTCTCAAAATTAGGAACGGTTTCCAACCACCGCTTTCTCTCCATAAATATCATAAAACAAGATTGTGTAATCATAAATTCGATATCATTTTCATAATTCGCGCCTCCAACAACCCAAAAATGGCTCGATTATCGATTATATCGCGTAAATTGTAACGAATCGATACTTGAGAGGGTAATCATAAAATGGATATTTTTTTCGTAATCAGCACCTTTGACAGCCATAATATCTTTTATATTAGATAAGCCGTTATAAATCAGTAACAGAGTTTGTAATCTTAAAATCGATAAGATTTTCTTAATCAGCGTCTTTAATAACATAATATCAAACCTCAATATCGTTTATATTAGATAAGTTATATTAAATCGATACCAGAGCGAGTAACCTTAAAATCGACGTTATTTTCATAATCAGAGCGCTGAATAACATACTGCCCCACCCTAATTTTATTTTATATCGAATAAGTTATAATAAATCGATACCTAAACGAGTAACCTCAAAATCGATATTATTTTCACAATCAGTGAAATTTCTCTCTCTCTCTCTCTCTCTATATATATATATATATATATATATATATATATATATATATATATACATATATATATATATATATATATATATATAAGAGGCTGTGTCCTGACTGACAGAATCAACGCACAGCAAAAACTATTATTTATTTATTTAACAACCCTCCCCTGCCTTTAAGGCAATACGGGCGTTTGCAGTTGTGGGGTGGTAGGCATACCTAACAACCCACCGCTGCAATAGAAACAATAGTCCATTTCTTCTTTTCCTTAGTCTCTCTTAAGTGAGTCTCATTCCGGTGGCCTCCCAGGTGCAACTCCTCTTCTTCCCAGAGTGAAGTGGGCTGGTCCAAGGACTTCCTTCCACCCGTAGATGAAGGACTTAAAATGAGGATACCTGTCCTCCGTGACGAGCTGAGGGAGATCGCTCTCCGTCATAGCGTAGAGTCCTGTCTCCCTCATTAGCTTGGCCCTCAGTGCCTCATAGGCGGTACAAGAAAGTACGATATGCTCGGCGGTCTCCGGCACTCCGCAACTTGGGCACAGGGGATTGATATTTATACCGTGGTCTGCGAGCTTCGCTCGGAAACCCCCATGCCCCGTGAGAATCTGTGAGACCCGATAGTCCGGGAGGATCCAAGTTGCTTCTAATCGTGATCCGACAGTGGGGAAGTATTTTCTCAAGGTAGCCCCCTTTTGAGAGGTCGTCCACCGTCGGTTCCATTCCTCTAGTGTATCCTCCCGGAGGATCCTCTTCCATTTGCTGGGTTCATCTGCTATTCTCACTCGGATGTTTTCCGGTAGATCCGCCAAGCCTTGCCTTTTAACAAGATATCTGTAACAATCTTCTCTTAGCAGGATGTCGAGAGGAATTCCTCCTGCCAAGACCTGCACCGCCTCGTGAGACACTGTCCGGTAAGATCTGGTGACCCGAAGCAGAGCCATCCGCTGAACAGACGCCAATTTGCATCGCTGTCTCTGCGAGAGACTTCTGTACCATGCTGGGGACGCGTACCTCAGTATACCCAAAACCACTCCTTTGTAAATAGTAAGTGTAGTTGGGTATCTGAGGCCCCAGAAGGCGCCCCCGATGCGACTGAGTCCATTAAGAGCAAGGCCCACCCTACTTTTCAAATAGTCCAAGTGAGGCGTCATACCGAAATTCTTGCCTAATCTAATCCCTAAGTATGTGACTACCTCACTTGGACGTATCCTTGAATCTTCTATAACAATAGTTATAGGGTGAGCCCTATCTGTCGTCCCTCGCAAGAGAATGGCCTGGGTCTTGGCAGCGGCCATCTTTAACTTCTTCTTCTCGCACCAGCGCCGCACAAGGTTGGCGCATCGCTCAGCTTCGGTTTTTAATCTGGCTCTGCTGTTCGAGGCCACCACAACGGCCAGATCGTCGACGTAGGCAGTGGAGGGGAACTGCTCATCTTCCAGCACTCCCAACAACTCGTCGAATACTAACTTCCATATAGCAGGACCAAGGACGGATCCTTGCGGGCAACCTCTTTCCATAGAGCCTTCTACTTCAAAGAAGTTACCCCTTAATTTCAACGTCCGGTCCTTCAAGTAGCTCCTTAAAATTTCATACAAGTTGCTGGGAGCCTCATACTTTTGCAACTGCTGGAGCACGCTCTGCCACCAAATACTATCGAAGGCGGAAGAAATATCAAATAAGAGGAGGATGACATACTTCTCCGCCCTCTCTTCAACGTCACGGCGCACTCTCAGCAGAGCATCTGCACCCCTTCCTTTGGTTGATCCGTACTGCCGTGGATGACTCGCCCGTGTCAAGACTGGCCGTAGGCTCATCATTATTAAGTTCTCCAGTACCTTGCTCATTATAGGGAGGAGACATATAGGCCTATAAGATTTGGCTAGCTGTTTGTCCTTGTCCCCTCCCTTGTAAAGGAGCCTGATGTCGGCAATTTTCCAACTTCTTGGAAAGTAACCCCTTTCCAGGCAAGCGTTGAATATAGCCAACAACTTTTCTTCTATGTAGGGGATACTTTTCTTAAGCATTGCCGCATCAATTGCGTCTAAACCAGGGGCCCGACCAGTCTTTTGCTTGTCCACGGCAGCACGAAGATCCCATATATCCCATGGTGGGCACAGATCCGTACCAGATGGGTATACCGTAGTGCGTCTTAAGAAACCTTCGTCGTCATTATCTTGAGACGGATCATCCCTGGGGTATGTCTCAGCGATGAACAGCTTCGCCGTCTCTTCCAAAGTGGTTGCCTGGGCACCTCCACTTTTAATTGCTGCGATGACCTCATGTGGGGTGAGCTTACCTAAGGCTACTCTGTATGGGATACCCCAGGGGATCTTGGAGGATTCCTCAACAATAAATTCATCCCAAGACTTACGCTTTCTTGAACGCACCTCACTACGGTATATCCTGGCTTTGGCTTTGTACTCATTACGAAGTGTATTGCGCCTCTCCTCGCAAGTGCACCTCTGATATGACCGCCGGGCCTTGTAGAGGTCTCTCTTTAGCGAAGTTAAGGCCGGCGTCCACCATGGGACGGGTCGAGCTCTCACCTTCCGGTGCTGGAGGGATTTTTCTGCAGCATCACGGATGACATCCGTAATCCGAGACACCCGGTAGTCCAAGTCATCGGGCTGGTCTATGACTTCCGAATCCCATTCTTCGTCTATCAATCTTTCCTCCAGCGATGACCGGAAGGCTCTCCAATCTGTTATTCTAGTTCTAAAACCCTTATCTATACCGTGGGAACTAATTGGACTCTCTTTGAGCCAAAAAGCTATCGCTTGATGGTCGGAACTCGTCTCAGATCTGAGGGTCCAATCCGTTATACGGTTTGCTAGCGTCGGGGATGCCAGAGTCACATCAATCCAGCTATGCCCCATTGCACTGGAGAACGTAGGGGCAGAAGCAGGGTCGTTCATAACTACCAGTTGACTTCTAGCAATAAATTCCCCAAGCTGAACGCCCCTTCTATTTGTTCGATTGGAACCCCAGACCGTGTTCCAGGAGTTGGTATCTGAGCATATGACCACGTTCCTAGTGCAATTCGTGATCATCTCCACAGCGGATATATCTCTTGCAATACCATCTCCATCTGGTAGGTATGTAGATACCAGCGTGAAGGAGACATTACGCCATCTTATGTGACAAGCAACACAATCCGCCGTGGTGTACTGTCTCAGATCCATCACATCGAGGTTCGGGTTATTAACCACTATGGCAGCTCTGGGCCTCCTCTCTCTACTGCTCAGAGCTATAACCCTCGATGTGAGACCAAACCCCGTTACCAAGTTCCCACGGCAGCACGGTTCCTGGACCGCCATAATATCGTATTGATGAGAGAGAGCGCGGAGCTCATCTGCTACAACATGCCGGCGGCCCATGTTGAGCTGGAGGATGGCAAGCTTACTCATAAAAGGTTCGTTTCGCTACCTCCTTAGCCCACTTTATGTGCACAGGGCACTCCCTGCTGCCCGCCTTGTGTTTCCGTTGACTTGCTGGAGCATTCCCTCGGACACAGTTAATACAGGTCGGGCCTATAAGTTCTTTCTTCTTGGGGCACTCTTTAAGAACGTGGCCGGATGATGCACACCAAATGCATACTAAAGCATTTTCTTGGCATGTGGCTTTAGTGTGTCCATATCCCTGGCATTTACTGCATCTAGGAGCGTCGAGGTAGTCTTTGAAAGTAATTGCCCACCATCCCCCATCTATACTTGTTAGTTCTAATAGCAGGAACCTGACCGTTGGGTGAACTTCCACTACCCAGTTCTTCGTAAACCCGTTTCTTGCCACTGAGGAAAAAAGTGGCCGGAGATCCTCAATGACCAGTGGAGTGGGGCCCGACTTCTCGGGAATTCTTCCCCATATGAACCTTACCAGCTCCGCACTTCAAGTCTGGGCTTTTTCCTCAGGGCTAGTTTAGCTTGCAGACCTTTGTCCCTTAATCCCTGCCATCCAATCACCTTTGTTGCATCGGCTTTATCATCAACGCGAACCAAGACTGAGCCAGCTTTGGTCGCTCGGACGATTGAAGCCTTAACCCCTATTTCATTTGGTGACGACAATCCATGAATTATATCAGATGGTCTCTTGCCCGCCCCGCTAATAGTGATGTATGTTGATCTGGGAGTTTGGGTCGGTTTCGACGGCAAAGATCTTACGATCTCTGCTATCGTTAGCGGTTTCTTCGGTTCTTCAGAGCCTTTTTCCAGTACTTTTGGAGTTACTCGTTGCACCTGTAACTTTTGAGAATTGTTAGCAACATTTGTTTTTTTCCTTTTCTTCTTACTTGTAACGAGTTGGAATTGCTCATTATCAAGAACCACCGAAGGCATGTCCACCCCTCGAGGTGTTTGCGGTTCCACAGATGGACCTGCTTTAGGTTCCAGACATTGAGGAGGTACATTGTCCTTACCTTGTGCCGAAAGGGCCTCAACAATTTTCGGTACAGAGGTCTCAATAACGATATTTGTCAGTAATTCCCGAATTGACTCAGATGACAATGCTTCCTGTATTGCCCTTTGGACATGGGAAGTCACTTGTCTATAGCCCACACTCTCCCTGTCTTCTAATCTTTCGAACAGATCAACAAGACTTTGTATTTTATTGTTGATATAGTCTTTGATACTACCTACGGATTTCTTATCATGTTTATTAATGTATACCCGGAGGTTATCCTGTATACGCTTGGCGTCCTTAAATAGGTTACCTACCTCTTCCGATATCATTTCAGAACCAGGAGAAACCTTCCTGGCCCTTTTAAGATTACTTTTGCAGCCTTTAGAAACTGCTGGGTCATCCTCAGGTGAAGCACTATCTATTAACATGGTTTGTGATAACTTATATTACCAATGTACTTTTCCGCACTATATATACACTGTGTAATACTGGTGCTTACCTTCCTGTAGGTCCTACTGAATTTCCAATCACTTAAGTTCAAGAAAAAAGAAATAGTTTAAAACACTTCAACCTTAACCTATGAAATTTTAAACTAAGTAACTATAAAACAAATTTTGATATGAACATTAACGAAAAACATAAACGAAACACTGGAACAAACAATTAAACAAACACAAACAATTCAAATAGCAAAATAGTACGTTATCACACAGCAACCTCATATAACCTTTACAGCAAAAACTACTAATGATAGAAACCTGAAGTTCGGAATTTAGATTTTAAACGCGATGTAGGTAACCACTAAGAAAGGAATATCAAAAATGTAACCCCCAAAGGGTTTAAATGGCGAAATTGTCGTTTAACTCTAACGGACACCTATTTTTGCAGTTTGAGAAAAAATATCTAATTTGGACTAATTTTAAAGATCTTGATACGACGAGTTTAACTCGAAAGACCCTATGGGGCATCGAAAACCGTCTTTTAAAGCCGAAAAATGAAGCGTTCACGACGAGTCAGCATTTTTTGTTTCGGCAGTTTTAGTGAACTCTCACCATTGCGTGTCTCCCTCTCTTATACCGAGCCGGCAGCTTCCCCCTCCAACATTCCACCTACCGGAAGCTCCGATCCCTGTTATGTTGTCAATATATAACATATTATATTAAATCAATACCTAGATAATGATCACGAATTGATTTTAAAGGCTCGCGGGCAAAGCCGCGACGGGGAATGCTATAATTAATAAGTGACCTCATTGTCCATATCAGGTTATTTATTATTTACCTTTCTGATTTCCATATATTGTATACAAATAAAGAGAAATCCGAAAAGAAATATAATATTTTATTCTGAAACAAATAATTTTAAAAAATTCATAACTCATTTGAGTTTTTTTTTGTATTCACAAGTTTATTAGTGGATAGGTTTTTATTCACAGATTTAATTGTGAATCTCATATTTACCCATGAATTTATTTGTATTTACAGAAGAATTTCTAAGTATGAATTAAGAAGAATAGGAGAAGTCATTAAGTATTTAGGATGCACCTTCTCGGGAGAGCTACTCTTTGCAGAGGATTCGGTGGCAAAATTAAATAAAAACCTCGATAAGCTGGTTACCTCTTGCTTGTTAAAGCCCGAACAAAAGCTCAACATTGTCAACCAATATCTGTTCCCGGGTCTCACTTACCCTCTCCAAACTGCGCCTTTAACAAAGCTGCGTCCGGAGGTGTTGGAAGGAATCGACTCCATGATTCGTAGGAGCGTGAAGGCCATAATTGGTCTTCCTGCTAACACCTCCACGGCGATGTTGTACGCTCCCAGGAGGTACCGAGGATTGGGTTTGATCCGCTGCCAATGGGAAGTTCCTCTTCAACACTGGTCCATTGCTCAGCGACTGTCCAATGTGCCGGATGCCCTGTTCCAATCTACATTTGATTACTCGGCGGTGATAGCAGAGTGTGCTGAGAGATTGAGAGTTGAACAGAAGCACCGGAATATGAGAGCTCTACGGCAGTCGCTACGAGAAAACTCGTTTGAGGAATGGGCCAACTGCAGGTGGCAGGGCATTGGAGTACGACATTTTAAAGACACCCCGAAAGCTAACAGATACATGTACGAGAAGCAGATACTTTCGGGGTCTGAATGGTCCAATGCCCTGAAGCTGAACATCAATTATGCACCCCTGCGCGGAGTCCCAGGTGTCAGCGGACAGGTGAGAGAAGTCGGGTCCCTCTGTCGCAAAGGTAACAGAGAGCCTGAAACACCAGCACACGTGCTGGGGAAATGCCCCAACAACTCACTCCTGATTACTCGCCGTCACCACAGGGTCAAACATGCATTGATGAGGCTCCTGAAGGAAAGAGACTTCGCCTGCTTCGAGGAAGTGTATTGTGTGGATACGGATGGATCCTCGAGATATGCCGATATAGTGGCATTCCCGAAGACCGGAAAGTCGGCTGTCATTCTGGATCCCACCGTGAGGTACGAATCTAATGACCTCGATCAGGCGAGTAAAGTTGACGAGGAAAAAAAAAAATATATGAAAAGTGTATCCCTTTTCTCAAAGAGAGGTTCCGAAAGAGCTTCGGTGAGAGAGAGTTCAACGTGAGAGGCCTTTGGTTCGGAGCCCGCGGAACCATACCTAGGTTAACCAGGAGCTTCATGGAGGATCTTGGTGTGGAGATAAAGGACGTAGCAAACTTGGCGGAGAGTATAGTGCTGGACTCCCTGGGTATAATACATCACCACATTTATGGTGGTGGCTGAATTTAAGACTGGTGAGGGGACATGTATGTATGTAAGTTATTTATTTATGTATTTATTTATTTATATGTGTATTTATTTATTTAGTTTATTATAATTAGTTATGTAATGATTTGTTAAATTTTATTATCTTTTTTATTGCCGATTTATATGCCTGATAGTGTGTTTATTTTGATTTTATTCTTATTTTTGTTGTTGCATGATATATATATTTTATTTGAAGTTTCTAACTGTTATATGTAATTTTTCGAATTCAAGAGAGCACGCGGGGGTTTAAGTTAAAGAGAGAAAAAAAAATAAAATAAAATAAAAAAAATATATAAAAAAATATAACCATATAGGTATAAATATGTATATAAGCATGGATGATATTATTATTATATATTATTAAATAATGTGTTAAAAATAGTCTAAAATAAGATGTATATAGTATGCTGTGTATTAGCAACCCAATGTAGTTGGGCAGCATCACTTTTATAATGAATAAAGTGTTTCTTTCTCTAGTACTTATAAATATTGTGGTATGAATATATTTGTATTTATATTCACATAAAAATTAAGATGTTAAGATAATCGTATTTATAAATACAAATATGCCAACTCTGATTTCATGTTGCATATTAATCCCCACCTTGGTTAAGTGTTTTATGTACTCAACTAAAGTATCTTTTCAATAGAATTGAAATGCATATATAAAACAAACTCACAAGTGTTAAGCATATCCCGGCATTCGGCTTCCATTCCGTCCGTACTATTTAAAAGCGTGCTACACATTTCTGCCACAGGGTTTTCAGCAGGTTGTTCTGGTTTATCTCTTATATACAAATTTAGAGCTTTGTTCAGCAATTTGGTTGATGGTCTGAGAGTATTTAAAATATTAAATATTTCTTTAGGGATCATACCATTTGCTTCCTAGAAAAACAAATGCTCAAGGTGATGAAAAATGCAATCAAATTTAATTTAAACTTCATCTAATTGAGTTCTTGTGAAAATAAAACATGGAAAACTAGGCAGTTTATCTACTTTTTAAGAGTGCTTTGGTTAAAGTTCAGTTTACTGTTTAATTATTTGAAGTAGTAAGTAGTTTTATGAAACCACAATGAAACACACTTATGAGTAAATCTTTATGCAAATCTATCATTAACTTTAAATTCTTAATTCAAATCAAAAAGTAGTTTAATTTACATTGGTGAGTTTTAAGCAGCTGTTCACCTGAAACCTCCCTGTTTTTCCGAATGGGTATTGAGATTAGAGAAAGAATTTAGTTCAAAAGAATAGGTAATAAAAATAAACCAATTACTGATATTGAATTTAAGAAGAACCATAACCCAACTTCTTTTTGCGTAGACCAATTCACACTTAACATTTAGTTATAAATTTTCATTTTATGACTACACAGCTTTAATGAAGGATCAATCAAGTTAAATGCTGATTGTCAGCAATTTTCAGACTGTTTCCCAGTCCATACCCGTCGAATTAGTTAGCCTTTTAGGTAAGATACATGAGTTTATTGAGACGGAACGGTCGGGGGACGGAGGTTAATCGTTTAAGGCCATGTGCTAACTCAATCTGAAGGGTTTGTATCATAAGAAATGGATTAATAGGCAGGAAAAGATATCGGCAAGTTTAGCGCACCTGGGCGTTGTAACAGATGAGTTTAAATGATCGGAATAACGATCGCGGGGAACGCGAACGCCTAAAATCTTAATAATAAGCTTACAAAAAATAAGCTTACAATAAGGCAGGAAGAACTCATGAGAATTTTTTAATGGAAAATGCATTTTAAAAAATCAGAGGTGAGACTGAATCTATTTGAGCAGACTCATCTCAATAAAGTATTAGAAGTTAAAGGGATCTCAAAGCAGACCGGGAAACATTTATCCCCTTTGAGATTCTTTGGTTAAAACCTAATTCTAGTAAAAACAATAACACTTAATTATAACTTCTACACTTAATTATACATAATACTTATACTTAATTCTACACATAATAATTATACTTAATTCTACACTTCTACACTTAATTATAATATCCATATATGTTTTACAATTTTTTTACTTTCACTTACCTATATTTATTTATTTATTTATTTTATTTATTTCGCCCTTCCTTGCCTTTCGGCAACACGGGTGTTGGCAACATTTTACAAATGTCGCAATTGGAAATCTTTGGAGTTATACTTCAGTTTCTTTTTCTTCTGTTTTCTGTTCCTTCTTCTTCTTCTTCTTACTTCAGTTTTCAGCTGCTACTCTGCAATTCACCTTCTTCTTGGCCTTCTTCTTCATCTCCCCCTTCAGGTGGTCTTCCAGGCAAAGGTCCCTGCCTTGTCAAATTGAAATGGGCAGGGCCAACAGCAGTTTTCCACCCGTACACAAAGGACTTGTAGTACGGGTAGTTTGCTTCAGTCACTGGCTGAGGGAAATCATTTTCTGTTACCACGTAGAGTCCAGTTTCCCTCAACTGTTTGGCCCTAAGTGCCTCAAAGACGGTGCAGTCCCTAATGATGTGCTCCGGAACCCTGCATTTGGGGCAAAGGGGATCTATGTCCTTTCCAAGACTGTGCAGTTTGGCGCGGAAACCCCCATGCCCCGTGAGAAATTGCGAAACCCAATAATCCGGAATAATCCAAGTCGACAACAACCGTGACCCGACGGTGGGGAAATATTTCCTCAACGTAGCTCCTTTCGTGGTAGTCACCCACCTCCGGTTCCATTCATCAATTGTGACTTCTCGCTGTGTTCTTTTCCATTTTCCTGGGTTTTCAGCAATTTTCGTACGGATATTTTCCGGTAGACCTGCTGGGCCTTCCCTTTTAAGGACATCCTTCAAGGAATCTTCACGCAGGAGAAGGTCGAGAGGTACCCCTCCTGCTAGGAACTGCACCGCCTCATGAGAAACACTTCGATATGACTTTGTGACTTGTAGCAGAGTCGTACGCTGAAGCGACGCCAACCTGCGTATCTGCCGCTGTGAGGGATTCTTGAACCATCCGGGGGACGCGTATCTCAGAATACCCAGTATTAATCCTTTGTAAATGGTCATCGTCGCTGGATATCTGAGACCCCAGAAGGCGCCCCCTAGACGACTGAGCCCGTTTAAGACTATGGCCACCCTATTGCGGAGATAGTCCAAGTGAGGGGTTATGTTAAATCCCCTACCGAATCTCACACCAAGGTAGGTGACCACCTCACTTGGACGTATTCTTGAACCCTCAATCACGAGATTTATAGGGTGTGCCCTGTCAGTTTTCCCTCTTAGAAGAATGGCCTGAGTTTTCGCCGCTGCCATTTTCAACTTCTTCGTCTAACACCATCTTCCTACCAGGTTGGCGCATCGTTCTGATTCAGCTTTTAAACCGGCTCTGCTGTTGGATGACAATACAGCCGCCAGGTCGTCGACGTAGGCCGTTGCAAGGAACCGCTCTTCCTCAAGCACCCCTACCAACTCGTCAAATACCAGCTTCCATAGAGCTGGCCCCAGAACCGATCCTTGGGAGCATCCCCTCTCTATGGGAGCTTCTACTTCAAATGAGCTACCTCGAATCCTCACAAACCTGTCCTGGAGGTAGCTTTTGACAAGGGCATATAAGTTGCTAGGGGCATCGTACTTCTGCAGCTGCTGGAGTATCAGAGGCCACCAGACGCTGTCTAAAGCGGAGGATATGTCGAAAAGGAGCAACATGACATACCGCTCCGCCCTCTGTTCAACGTCTGAGCGAACTCGAAGCAGCGCATCAGCGGCTCCTTTACCTTTTGTTGATCCGTATTGCCGTGGATGGCTTGCTTTTCTTAGAACCGGCTGTAAACTGGCTAGAATAAGATGCTCCAGAACTTTGCTCATCACATGGAGGAGACATATAGGTCGATATGACTTAGGAAGTTGCTTATCCCTTCCCCCTCCCTTGTAGAGGAGTCTCAGATCGGCGATCTTCCATTTCTTCGGAAAGTATCCCCTATCTAGGCAATCATTGAAGATCGTCAATAGCCGATCTTCTATAAAGGGAATACTATTCTTCAAAATCGCCGAGTCAGTAGCATCCAGTCCTGGAGCGCGACCAACTTTCTGCCTATCCACGGCAATACGAAGGTCGTATATATCCCATGGCGGGCAGAAGTCCGTGCCTGGAGGGTATACCGTTGTGTGCCGTACAAAGGCCTCCTCTTCATTGTCCTGGGACGAATCGTCGCTGGGATATGCCGCTTGTATAAATAGGGCAGCCGATTCTTCAAGAGAAGAAGCCTCAGTACCAGCACGTCTGATGGCTGCTAGCGGCTGCGGAGGAACTAATTTACCCAACGCGACCTTGTATGGGATACCCCAAGGGTTTTGGTGGATTCATCGGCGATAAACTCGTCCCAGGATCTTCGCTTCCGTGAACGCACCTCGTTGCGGTACACCTTGGCCTTGGACTTATACTCGCTCCGAAGTGCAGTGCGCCTCTCGTGCCTGTAGTCGAGGTCATCAGGATCATCATAATGCCCCTCCTCCCAATCTTCATCGACAATTTTACCCTCCAGCATGCACCGAAAGGTACTCCAGTTGCTAATGCGGGTCACATATCCCTTTTGAATGCCGTGGGAATAATCTGTTGCAAGTTAAAAGCCAGGACTTTGTGGTCAGAACTCGTCTCAGGTCTGAGGGTCCAATCGACTATGCGCCCTGCGAGTGTTGGTGTAGCCAGCGTGACATCAATCCAACTCTCCCCCATTCCAACAGAGAACGTAGGAGAGGCGGAGATATCGTTTATTACCACCAGCTGATTCCTTGTGATAAACTCACCGAGTAAGGCACCTCTTCTATCTGTTCGATTGGATCCCCAGATCGTGTTCCAGGAGTTGGTATCTGAGTAAACGATCACGTTCCTTGTACGGCATATGATCGTTTCTATGGCAGATATGTCTTCCTCGATATCATTCCCGTGAGGTAAGGATACCGAGAGTAGAGTAAAAGCGACTGCGCCCCACTTGACATAACATGCAACTCTGTCTGCCATAGAATATTGCCTCAGACCCATCACGTCGAGTCTGGGGTGTCGAGGTTCCACTTACCTCTATATGAAATATATAGTAAGTGGAAAGTATTGCGATCGTGAAAAATTTCGACTTCCGGTTTTCAACGGAAATACACGTTTTGGGGTTCCCTGAGTCCAAATAACCAAGTCCCGCGAAATGGTCTGTGTGTGTGTGTTTGTGTGTGTGTGTGTTTGTGTGTGTGTGTGTGTGTGTGTGTGTGTGTGTGTGTGTGTGTGAACAGACTAGCTCAAAAACTATAAACCGTGCGAACCTGAAATTAGGTATTTAGTGTATGTATATGCCCGCGATGTGACAGCAAAAATTTCATCTAAATTGCTCAAAGGGAGGGGGTACTTTATTTAATAACTTTTTACGTTTTTTTTCGATTTTCTCAAAAACGGCTCTAACGATTTTGGTTAAACTGAGTATTTGATATATTGATATTCCCGAGATATGACCGTAAAAATTTCATCAAAATTGATCAACCGGAGGGGGGACTTTACTTAATAAATTTTGTATCATTTTCACGTGTTTATTTTATTTACTCAAAAACGGCTTTCACGATTTTGATCAAATTGGGTTTTTGATGTATGTATATGCCAAAGATGTGATAGCCAACATTTCATCAAAATTGATCTACCTGAGGGGGGACTTTACCTAATAAATTGTGTATCATTTTCACTTTAGCCATTTGTCAACTTCTATATTTTTTTAACAGTATATGAATACCTTTGTCTAATTACATTTTATGGCCTATTTCACTGTCTTTTGATTTCCTTGTGACATTTTAACTATTGCTTGTGTGTGGACTTTGGTACTTGCATTGATTAGTCCCCCTCATCCTGTTGTCTATGTTTGTTGATGTTTTGGTTTTGTTTCTATTATTTTTTCATATGTGTTTCAATTTTTTTATTATATGTGCGTAGTGGTTGTTTAGGTGTTTTGTGTCTGTTTTGTAGTTTATTGTGTTTTTTGTTATATGGATTGCTTCTTATATTTTTCTGTTGTTTGTGCAATTGTGTTCATTTTGTATTTTGTACTGAAGGAAGAAGCTCGACGAATGGAATTAGTAAGGAATTCCATAGAAATAGGCATAAGCAATGAAGATATAAAAAAGGCATTTAGCACATACGATCACCATAACATAAAAGTAGGCTTCTTCCTTAGCCTTCTTTAAACATCTTCATTTTTTAATTATATACTATTATTTTTTTTTGTTACCTACGATTTATGAATGTGGTATTCCTATATGATGACACGATAAATCCGAAAGCGAAGCTATAAATTAGATTTTTGTTTTAAAAGAAGCCACAAAAACATCTCTTAAGGCGCTGACTACTGGGGGTTTATCCTAGTGCAATAGCTAAATGGAAAGAGTTAAGAAAATAATTTAAAATAAGATCCGCAGTTTCAGTCTTCTAACGCTGAAGCGGGCAGAACTCATATATCAGTCTAATGTTAATAATTACCTTTATGGAACATTTTATCCTCTCCTTGAAGTTTATATCAATCTTTTTTTTACTGCGTGTAGCATTGGTATTGTTATCTAAACTTTGTTTGTTGTTTGCTTGACATTCTGTAACAGTATATTTAAACATCATCAGTAACATAAATTAAAAGTGAATTATCTACAATAATTTATCAAATTTAAACATACCTTTGGTTGGAACAGCAAACTCTTCGGGAGTCTGAGAGAAATTATTTAATTTTGTATCATTGGGTACTTCAGTTTGACACAGTACACTTAATTTTTCATAAGGTATAATAGCATTTTGACACTTCGTGCAATTGTGTTCATTTTTAATTTTTTTCAATTCTTCATTATATTTGTTGCTCAGTTGCGAAATTTCCGCTTCCTGTGCCTTTTTTAGGTGTTTGTATTGCTTCTTTAATTTTTTCCTAAGAGTGATTAATTGTGCCTTGATTTTTTCATTTAAAGTAGAATCATCCTTCTGCTTCTGGGCTATTATTTTTCCTACTTCTTCTTTTAGTTCTTTTATTTCATTAATAAGTTCCTTTTCTTCAGTTTCTTTGGTTTTAAGTAAAGCTTCGTAATGTGATTTCTGTTTTTCTATTTCCCTTTGGTGATCCTCTTCCATATCATCTCTGTTAACGTGATTCTTGCAGATTTCTTTGTGAGAATCTTTCAGTATGTCTAATTCCGTATCGTGAAGTAACTGTTTATTAGACAAGTCTTTCTCATACGCCTTTGTTATTTTATGTAAGATAGTTTTACATTTTTTTTCGTTCTCCTCCTTTTCCAGAGCTTTCTCCTTCTGCAATATCTGTATGATGTTTTCGTAATGATTACGCATATCACTCAAAGTGCCATCGTCTTGTGTCAAATCCGTTTGAGAAACGATAGATGATGTCTGAGGAATTTCTTTTTGTGGAATATATAATATATTCGCCAATTTTTCTTCTAGATCTTTTATGTTGCTTGAAAGAGAACCATTTTCATTTTTAAGTTCTTCATTTTCCGTTCTTAAAGCCTCAATTTCTTTTTCTTTGTCTTTAATAAATGTTTGGCTTGCTTGTATGCCGATCGTCTTAAAATTTCCTCTTTTTTCATATTGTTTTATTATTCTTAAAAGAATAAATTCTACTTTTTTTGCAACATTTCTTTGAGAATGTTGTTCCATAGACTTCATTTCCAAGGACACTTCTAGATTTTTATTTTTCGTTTTTTCCATTTCGAGTTGATCTTTGTTATAGTCAACTTCCTTCTTAACTTCCGTGTTAAGCGTTTTCAGTTTGGACAATTCTACATTTAATTCTTGATTTAGACTTTCAGATAATTTCAATTTATTTTTTAGTTTAAGTAAAGTAAATTTTATTCTGTTTATATTGCTTTTAAGTCGACTAATGGTTTTCTTTAAATTTCTTTTCTGAGACGAGTTTCTCTGCATCAGATTTGAAACATATTCCCTGGAAACTGTTTCGCGAAGTAGTTTTTCCTTTAAATCCTTTTCTTCTTTTAAATGGGATTCAAGCATCTCACTATGAGATAATATTTTGTTCGACGCTGTGACTAACATTTCATCTGTTGGAATGTTCTGTTCTTCTCCGTGGCTGCCTTTAAAAATGCATTGATTTTCTATACTGTTAAGATGCTCAAATATTTTCTCTGCCCTTAGAAGTTTTTCTTGTACGATCTTGAAGTGATCCATTTTCTCGGCTAATGCTGCTTGCAATTTGGAAACTTGAATGCTCAGAGTTTTTACAGTTTGTTTCTCTTTGAGGTACTTGGCTGATATGTGTTTCAGTTCATTCTCTAATAATGTAAAATGTTCATTATCTATCATATCATCTATCGGTGGGACTTTACAAAGATGCTCTTCCAAGCAGATGATTTTATCTTCTTTATGTTTCAGTAGAGACTCGAGAACTTTCACATACTTGTTGTACTCGTAGGTAGTTGAATCCAGCGTGGCTACCAACATCTCACTGGTTGATTCCCGCACCCCTTTTTCTATTTCTATTTCACACCAAAATTTATTTAGTAGTGCATAATTATGATTGATTTCATTTCTGAGGGTTTTGATTTCCTCATTGACAGCTATTAGCTGTTCTTGCAAAGAAGAAATTTCTCTTTCTTTGGCACTTTTCTCTGCCACTGAAGTAATAATCTTTTTCTCAAGTGTGTGGTTAGCAGAATCCACACGAAGGAAAGACTCCTTTAGGGCCACTATGATCGCATTCAAATTAGCTACTTCCGTTTGTGACTTTTCATAAGCGAAATAGTATCTATCGGGAAGGCAGACTTCAACAGATTTATGCTCGTTGTAGAATTGTTCGTTTTGGATGCACTTGTCTATTCCTGAAAAATCAGTTTGTGAATAGGAATCGTATATTTCATAAAGTGGATATTGTATCTTATCTCCAATCATTTCAGCCTTTAATTGTTCCACAATTCTTCTCATAGTAGGAAGAAAAGAAATCGCACCTTGTTCATCCTTATCTACTGATTCTTCAGCCGATTTCAATATATTCAACAATTGGGCGAATTGCACTATGGAATTTGCGGATTGTGGGAAAATGGATAATTTTCGGATGAGAAGATCCTTGTCATCTATTTCCAATTTACATATTTCCAACTTGGATAGAAGTTTCTTTGAGCAAGAAACGACAGTGTTGAATTGTTTTTTGTAATTCTGCATGTTTTCAGTTAAAGCGCAGTTTGAAAGTCGGAAATGATCTCTAATATTTTCTAATTCACGGATAAGCAATTCTGATGCATGTAGTCTATCTTCCAACTCTTGAATTTTATCAGTCTTTTCATGCAAAGCTAATTTAAGAGAGTTGATATGTTTCCCTGTAGCACCCTAGAAAATATGATAAAAAATGGTGAACATTAACGATTTACTTTAATGATTTATGTATTGATATATATGATTAAATTTATTTAATCAACATTTCATTTTATTTTTAATTATAAAAAGATTAAACTTATAACCTACTTTTACTGTACTTAACATTGCCCATTTTTACTAATATTTACATGTATATGGAATGGTAAAGGTACTGGAGAGCGGCTGATGGGCGTGGCCTGTTTTAAGAGGTTATGTGACCGTCATGTTATCGAACTCCCATTGCCTTTTTTTCAGTTAAAAAGTGCCGTGATTGGCTTTAATAGATTCTAGCTTTCGACTCCCGCTCGCTGCGCTCGCTCTTCAGAGATAAATAAACCCCCAATAGGGTCCTTTTCAGTGGAGATCGGGCCTTACTTTGAAGGGCACCTTAGTGAACGGCGCTTAAGCCTCACTTCAGTACTTGTTCCTATGGTATATATATATTAATGGATATTATTGCGATTGTTAAAATAAGGTTTTCAACTAAAACACACCTTCTGAGTTCAAAACAGATTATCTGAGAAACAGGAAGTCTTGCGAAACTGAAATCACGTATTTGAAATAAGTAAACCACACTAACTTTTTCCTTCAAATGAATCCTTAGTTTAGCATTTTTCTCAACGATTCTGATTAAACTCGTTATATCTCTGTACAATAAGAGTTCTAACACTTTTTTGGGGGGGGGGGGGCTCATAACCAGTTGGAAAAATTCTCATTTTAGCATACAATTTATTAGAGCTAAATTTATGTTGAAGCTTTTAGTATAAGATATTTTTAATGTAAGAATTGTTTTGTACATTCCAATACAACTAATTGTGGAAGAGGGGTGGGTGTAGGAGTCTTTCATATCATCAGGGGAGGCCTATTAGAAAGACGTTTAAGGACTCCTGATTTATGATGTATTGTACAATATATTATTTTTCAAGATAAGCAGGTTTTATATTTCCAAAATGGCTACTTCCTAACCATCGCTTACCACCTCTACTGCTAGGGTTAGTGGTGTTTATACAACCCACACCAAGAAGGTTGAGATACATTTCTTAGTTCGTATCGCACCACAGTGAAATATTTTAACGGATAGTTGGTTATTCTACACTTGAAAATAATCCTGCTTGTATAACTTACCTACTCTCGGCAGCGACTGATATTATTTTTCTAATTTATAATTACATAATAAAAATATTTCGTTAAGCTGTACTTAAAGGTGATATGGTATAATAAATTTTCTTACATCTCTGGCAGTAAAACTAGACGTTAATCGCTGCAGTTGCACCATCAGCTCTTGGATTGTCATATCTTTTTGTTCCAAAAATGAGACAAGGCTGGCGATTTTCTCTTCTCTCATTTGCAACCTCTCTCTGAGAACCTCTTTGTCCACTCTAAAATTCGTTATCGCCATATCCCGTGATTCTAATGTATTGACTTTTATTTTTAGAGATTCGATTTCATTTTGAAGTTGTGTATTATTCCAATCCATTTCTTTTAATAGTAGCCTGATTTGATCATATTCAACTTGGAGCTGTTCATTACATGACTTTAAGTTCTCATACTGAAAACAAAAAAAGAAGTTATGAGTAAATAAATTATATTATTTTATTGGCTTTACACTATTTTTACTTTTTACTTTCACTTACCTATTTATAAAATATATAGTAAGAAAAGTATTGCGATCGTGAAAAATTTTGACTTCCGGTTTTCAACGGAAATACACGTTTTGGGGTCCACTGAGTCCAATTAACCAAGTCCTGCGAAATGGTCTGTGTGTCTGTGTGCGTGTGTTTGTGTGTGTGTGTGAACAGACTAGCTCAAAAACTATAAATCGTACGAATCTCAAATTGGGTATTTGGTGTATGAATATGCCCGCGATGTGACAGCAAAAATTTCATTAAAATTGGCCAAACGGAGGAGTTACTTTATTTAAAGAATTTTGTCTATTTATTTACGTTTTTTTTTCGATTTTCTCAAAAACGGCTTTAAAGATTTGTATTAAACTTCATATTTGATTTGTGTATGTGCCCGCGATATGACAGTCAAAAGTTTATCAAAATTGATCAATTGGAGGGGCACTTTACTTAATAAATTTTGTCTAACTTTCAAGTTTTTTTTTTATTTACTCAAAAGGGCTTTAATGATTTTTATGAAACTGGGTATTTGATGTGTGTATATGCCCGCGATGCGACAGCCGAAATTTCATCAAAATTGGTGAAACGGAGGGGGTACTTTATTTAATAAACTTTTTCTTATGTTTACGTTTTTTTTTTTTTATTTACTCAATAACGGCTGTAATGATTTTGATCAGACTGGATATTTGGTGTATACATATGCTCATGATGTGACAGCCAAAATTTCATCAAAATTGGTCAAACGCAGGGGGCTCTTTATTTCATAACTTTTTTTCCAATGTTTACATTTTTTTCGAATATCTCAAAAACGGCTTTAATGATTTTGATTAAATTAATCATTTTTAATCAAAATCGAGCCATCTTTTTTATAGAAATGGCAATTAAAAACACATGTTAAGTTTTAATCTAAGTAAGTTGGTAAGTGAAAGTTGTGTGTTCCGCGCATCGCACCAGATTTTTTATAAAGTAAAAACATAGAACAATCTTTAATGAAGTCCATAATGGACGGCCAATTGATGTTGGAATTTCGATTTAGGAATTCTTTCTAAGTTCTATGCCTAGTATTCTGCTATTGGGTAGCTTGCAGTCATGTCTGGCAGGCGTTTAAATTTTTAGAAATTCTCGCCATGTCGCATTTTTGAAAGCATCGTCAGGCGTATTGTATATTTGATGAATTATTTAATTTATATTCCTGCTTGAACTGTATTGTTATGAATTCTTTAACAAAATTGGATCTAAGTAATTGGTCTCCATTCTTTTTTTTTTTTTTTTTTTTTTTTTTAAGCCAAACAGGTTGATCCTATTGGATTCATTGTTTTCCATAAACTCAATGAAGCCAATCGAAGTTGATGGCAAGCAATGAAAGTGGTAGGATCAGGATCAGAAGGTGAACTAGAATAAAATTCAATCAAGAATTTCTGGACCACATCCTTCAACATGAAGCCTTAGCAACTGCCTATATTCTAACTGAGGCATAAATTGACAACTTTTAAGAGACCTAATACCTTTAGTAGGTACCTTTAAAACACACCGTTGGAAGAGGAATCAAATGCCCCAGCAGTTGTTTTTAGGTGTTATTATTTCAACTTTCAGCCCCTCGAATTTCTACTTACCCTATCCAGGAGAATATTGAGCCGTCCCCCAAATAATTTGGTGCTGGTAACGCCCATGATACGGGTCATATAAAATATGTATCCACCTTGAGTAGAAATGGGGTTTAAAAAAAAAAAAATCCTTACGATATTTTTTCCTTAAGATAACTCAGATGTTAGTGATTGCAAACTCATTATTATAATAAAGAAACGAATTCATACTAAAAAAGGAAAAATTATTTAGGTACTTTCCCATTTGATAGCCTCCAGTGATTTAGATTATGTAACTGTTACTTTTATGAAATCACTATTAATTTAAAACCAGATGGTTCCTTCTAACCTATCTGATATTCATTTATTATTTTTGTGATCTCTAATCTAATTGTTGTGTGTAATATCTCCAAGATGAAATTGTGGGATTTACCTAATTCCGAACACCAAGCAATTAAATATTTACAAAAAGTGGGAATACTACCATCAGAAAGAATTTGCGGAAATGGCCATCAAATGAAATTGAGCCATGGGATTAATAAGAGATGGAGATGCCAAACAAGTGGATGTAAGTTATCAGTCGTACCTCGTCAAGTTATCAGTAAGTTATCGAGTCGTACCTAGCTGAATTTGAATGGAGGCATTGTACAAAACAAGAACATTTTTCGGCCATTTTGGAAGCAATTAAAAACTTTTCGCCTCCCAAAATAATGATGAAATAAGTATTTAAACCATAACTTTTGTTTGTAATTTTCAATAAAATGTTGTTTTTTTAATTTAATCATTAATTTATTAAAAGTGTAGTAATAATAAATATTTATCAGTGAAATTAACATTGAAGTAAGGGTTTAGAAAAAACATATGTTTGTAAACTTTAAAGGGATGGTTATGATGACCCTGTGAAGTAATCTATTATGAAGTAACAGTAACATATACTAAATCACTGGAGGCTATCAAATAGGAAAGTACCATTGTTTAAGTGCCTGAAAAAAAATCACCTTAGACTTATAATCCTTATAAATTTCCAATTGTGAATTCAAATGGTTGATTTCTTGCTCGGCATTGGAAACATGTGTATGTATATCACTTTTTAGTTCTGCTCTGAGCTTTATATTTTCTTCTTTTAGGCCTTGAAGGAAGAAAAGTTCGTCTTGCAGTTCAGAGACTAATGTACGCAGGTTATCTATTTCTATCTGATATTCCTGGGAAGCTTTTTCCAGTTGTTCCTAAAAATAATACAATTTTAAAAGTCTTATCAGGAAACAACTTACCCGTTATATTAATAATGATTATATTATTAAATAAATCATACAGAACTAACTGTCCTTAATACCTTAATTGCAAAGGAAATAGAAATCTTACTTACTTTCTTTACTTTCAATAGCAGCCATTGGCGGATCCAGGAGGCTGTAGCCTCCCTTTGGAAAATATTTTGCTATTTAAAGGTAGAATTTACCTCTACTAAAAGTAAGGAAGTAAGGCAAAGAACAAATAATATTCAGAACAAGTAGAATTGTAGTTGTAGTACCTCCCTTTATAACCGGGCTGGACCCCCCATGGTAGCAGCATGAGTTGTTTCAGGTAATTGATAAACATATATATTGTTCTACAAATATTAAAAGTATCCGGCCCGGAGGACCACCTAAGTTGTTTGATTTGAAAATTTCAGAATTGAATTATCCAGGGCTGGTCTAGTAAAAAAGATAAATGTTATAAAACAAAGATATATTTGAAACTAAACAAAATAAAATTCCCTCCGATGGGCAAAAATAAAATAAAAACCTCTTAGAGCTGATAAAAAATAAATTTTCCTTGAATTGAAATTGAGAGAGAAAAAATAAAAAGTAGTCCAAATACAAAAAATCGGTGACTGTTGAATTTCTACTCACAATAGAACGAGCTGGACGGGGAGATGTCATAATCTGTCTGGTGATCTTAATGTGGTAATTAGGTGTACCCATATATTGAAAAGTCTCTGGCCAAGCCTACTTGAAATAAAAAACTTGAACTCCTCACTTCACTTCTTGATTTTAACTTAGCCTTCTACAACTGCTACTTTAACCTGCCTACTTCCGCGTGATATCACAGGGGGGCCAAAAAAAGTAGTTCCATTTCTGGATGGTGCTGCCCCAGCGTGGCATGGGCTTGAAGTGTCGCAATCTGTTTCTGAATTATGGCAACATGCAATATTTATTACCTGCAGCCTACTATCATCAAAGGTAGCCAGAGGATTAGGCCGCAGATAAAACGCTCAGCTGGTTTTTGACTTCCTGAATATTGACGTATTTTAGTCACCGATTGAGTAAAAATAAATTTACATAAATTATTAGATAATAAATAAAAATAAAAACTGCTGGTCCTGAATATATATGAACCGTTTATTTTTAATTTGATCTAAGACCATTTATACTTAAATTGACAGGATACTAATGAGTCATGCCGCCTGATTGTATCTAAAGGAGTTAAATTTATATTTATATTTATAAATTAAGTAAAGATGAAATTCTGTTTGTTTGTTTGTTTGTTCTTTATAGAAATTCATACCGTTTGTCCTAAATTCTCCAAATTTCGCTCAGTGGCTCTTTCACACCAGGTGCGAACACCTGTCCATATTAAAATTGCATAACTTCAGCCAATCTCTGGTTATATTCTTTATTGTTATAAAAATCGTTAAGATCTCGCTTTACATTGGTTTTTTATGAATTCGACTGTTTGAGTCGAAAATAGTCTCATTTTATAGATTTGAAAAATGAAATTCCCAGAGTGAAACCGGTATATACAGCTAGTAGTAAATAGTTTATGGTTGTGTTTGAGATGTTTGTTTTGATTTTCTGAAATTAAATTCTTGTTTTTATTTTATTTTACTTTATTACAGTCTATATATTTTGTAAGTTGGATATAAATGTGTGGTACTGTCCAAATAAAAATAACATAATATATTCTAAATTAAAAAAAAAATGAATAGATAAACTATAACTTTTTTTGAAGGGTCCCATGATTTTATTGTCTAATTTAGTACGATTGCCTTAAACATAATTTTAAATTAGTATATTATATTACAGTATATTTTTTTTTTTTAAATAGTATGGGTGTCTTAAATATTAATAATAATTTCTACTGAGTTTCGACTGTACCTTTTGGAAATTCAACTGGGATGTTTTGGCCTTAGCTTCTGCTAGCTTGATTTTTGACTTGTCAGATTGCGAACTCATGTATGTCTAGAAGTAAAAAAAATTTTTTTTATTAAGAATAAATTTATTACATCGAGAGATGCTAGAAATTATTTTCTTATCACTTTCACTGACGTATAAATGAAATTCTACTCATGTTGTAAGGAACATTATTGCATTCGAAATTTTGCCATCTGAGCACAGAATTAGCTTTTTAATTCAATTGAAATTTATAATTCATGTTTAAAAAAAAGAAGAGTATGAAAAAGAAAATAAATAATAAATGTTGCCTTTTGACTTTGATTAAGACAATTACGATTAAGATCTTAATATTTTATTTTATTGTAATATTTATTATATTTAAATATATATTTTCTTTTTAAATTACCAACTGCTCTGCAGATACAGCTTTCCTAATTTTCGATTTCGGTTTGGCCACTTGAGTCACAGATGATTTTCTTCTCTTTTTAGGAGTTTTTGATACCAATGATTCATTGCTGGAGGAGCTTGATCCATTGTATATCTACAAAAATATTGATATTCATGACATGATGAAATTCTGTTTGTTTGTTCTTTATAGAAATCCATACCGTTTGTCCTAAATTCTCTGAATTTTGCCCAGTGGTTCTTTGATATCAAGTGCGAACACCTGTTTGTATTAAAATTGCATAACTTCTGCCAGTCTCTGGATATATTATTTATTGTTATAAAAATCGTTTTGATCTCGCTTTACATTGGTTTTTACGAAATCGACCGTTTGAGTCGATAAAAGTCTCAATTTATAGATTTAAAAAATAAAATTCTCCGTGTGAAACCGGTATATACAGCTAGTTATTACTAAATTATAACTAATTTACAGTTATAAATTATTGAAAAAAATACAAATAATTATAACTATAACATCATGGAAACTAGCGGTTTCAATCGTGTTTAGCTTACAAGGGGAGGGCACAGCTATGGGGTCGTCGATCGGGCCCATTTTTTTTCTGGTGATTCTACATCGAAAAATAGTCGACACGTGTCCGAGCGTTCCGTCCAATGGGCTTTAGGTTTTGAGAAATAAAATAAAATACCTTGAAAATCATTTATTTTTTATCTTGAGTTTGGAAAATGATATCGCCATGATTCTTTCACTAATTCATTTATTTTAGAGAGTAGATTAAAGGAAAAATACAATCGTTAAAGAATTATTTATATTTCTTCAATTTAATTTAAAAAAAGCTTCAAGTCTTCAAGTAAACTAGCTTTATAAATTTTTTCACATAAAAAAGAATAGCAGAATTGAGTTCAGCACCTCAAGAAACCCTGATGTCTTAAATATCATCCAAAACAAAAAATAAATTGTTTTTCCTGTCAGGAGCAGCTTAAGAATGTTTCAGCAAAATTGTATGTTTAGTTTCAAAAGTCTGCATCTCGTGTTGAGCTGATCCGATTTTTACGTTCTTGAGCTCGTTGCATAGAATAAAGCTTCCTTTTTCTAACCATATAAATAACTGTTGTATTATCTTGGGAAGCTCTTGTAAAAAATGGTCCTCAAAATAAAAATTAAATTCAAACTTTTCTTTATATTATGTTGATTCCTGAACACGTAAAAATATCTCGATTAGGTAAAAATGTGTAACTCTAGAGCCTTTATTTACCCTATAAATTTGATGAGAATCGGTAGAATTTTCTCCGAAATATGGTCGGATTTTTGGATGTTTAACGAAATTGTTAAGGGTAGCCGCTAGCCTTAGCGAAACTTTTAATACAATTTTTTTTTTTTTTTTTTTTTTTTAATCTTCCCAAAATTTACTTATAGGTTTTTTTTATTGTCCTCATAACGAATCTGAAAACTGTTATGAAACAAATGAACCGAGTAACAACCAAAAACAATACTAATAATTTAAAAAAAAATTCAAGAATGAATGAAAATAAAAAGGTAGTCGATCACTTTGAGAGAGAGGTTTGT
The DNA here is from genome assembly GCA_911387785.2 of Aelia acuminata. NCBI lineage: Eukaryota > Metazoa > Arthropoda > Insecta > Hemiptera > Pentatomidae > Aelia > Aelia acuminata. The sequence goes on along the minus strand of OU426978.1, from coordinate 214,358,427 downwards.
AAGAGTTTTCAATAAAAAATAACAATTAGGAATGATTCACATCGTATCAGTTTTAAAATCCCCCACCTACCCTCACCAGTAAGAAAACAAAGAGTATATGCGGACGAGTACGAAGTACGTTTTTCTATTTTAGTTCGCACTTGTTTCATTATACCACCTTCACATTGGAAGTATATCCATAAGAAAAAAATACTACTTGTTGATGGCGAGGGCATAGAAAAAACACATTGCATATAGATCATTGAGAAAAAGTAGTTTTAAATTTTAGTTCGTTTGAAGTTCAAAATCATTTTACTTTCACTTACCTATATATGAAATATATAGTAAGTGGAAGTATTGCGATCGTGAAAATTTTCGACTTCCGGTTTTCAACGGAAATACACGTTTTGGGATCCCCTGAGTCAAAATAACCAAGTCCCGCGAAATGGTCTGTGTGTGTGTGTGTCTGTGTGTGTGTCTGTGTGTGTGTGTGTGTGTGTGTGTGTGTGTGTGTGAACAGACTAGCTCAAAAACTATAAACCGTGCGATCCTGAAATTGGGTATTTAGTGTAGGTATATTCCCGCGATGTGACAGCATAAATTTCATCAACATTACTTAAAGGGAGGGGGTACTTTACTTAATAACTTTTTAGGTTTTTTTCGATTTTCTCAAAAACGGCTCTAACGATTTTGATTAAACTGAGTATTTTATCTATTTATATGCCCGAGATATGACTGTAAAAATTTCATCAAAATTGATTAACCGGAGGGGGGACTTTACTTAATAAATTTTGTAACATTTTCACGTGTTTTTTTTATTTACTCTAAATCGGCTTTAACGATTTTGATCAAACTGGGTATTTAATGTATTTATATTCCCGAGATATGACTGTAAAAATTTCATCAAAATTGATTAACCGGAGGGGGGACTTTACTTAGTAAGTTTTGTAACATTTTCACGTGTTTTTTTGATTTTCTCAAAAACGGCTCTAACGATTTTGATTAAACTTAGTATTTGATCTATTTATATGCCCAAGATATGTCTGTAAAAATTTCATCAAAATTGATCAACCGCAGGGGGCACTTTACTTAATAAATTTTGTATCATTTTTACGTGCTTTTTTTTTTTACTCAAAAACGGCTTTCACGATTGTGACCAAACTGGGTATATGATGTATGTATATGCCCGAGATACGACTGTAAATATTTCATGAAAATTGATCAACCGGAGGGGGGACTTTACTTAATACATTTTGTGCCAATTTTACGTGCTTTTTTTATTTACTCAAAAACGGCTTTCACGATTGTGACCAAACTGGGTATTTGATGTATGTATATGCCAAATATGTGATAGCCAACATTTCATCAAAATTGATCAACCGAAGGGGGGACTTTACTTAATAAATTTTGTATCATTTTCACGGGGTTTTTTATTTACTCAAAAACGGCTTTAACGATTAATAAAAATAAGATATGAATGTAGAAGAATGTGTGACTTTGGGAAATGATATTTAACAAAACACGTCAATTTCTTATCTAAGTAAGTTGGTAAGTGAAAGTTGTGTGTTGCGCGCACGCACCAGATTTTTTTGTAAGGCGAACGTGAAACAATCCGGATGAACCCATTTTCTCCTAGCCGACCAAGAAAAACAAAATAGGCTCCGTAAAATGAATTTACTAGTGAAAAAAACATCGTGAAAAAGATGGAAATAATTACTTTTTAGAGTTATATTGATGGAATATTCTGGCAAAATACTGACATTAAAAAATCATTTTGTGCAAAACTGTTTTTGTTTCATAACAGTTTTCAGATTCGTTTTGAGGACAATCAAAAAAACCTATAAGTAAATTTTGGGAAGATTAAAAAAAAAAAAAATTAAAAATTGCATTAAAAGTTTCGCTAATGCTTAAACCCTTACAATTTCGTTAAACATCCAAAAATCCGACCATATTTCGGAGAAAATTCTACCGATTCTCATCAAATTTATAGGGTAAATAAAGGCTCTAGAGTTACACATTTTTACCTAATCGAGATATTTTTACGTGTTCAGGAATCAACATAATATAAAGAAAAGTTTGAATTTAATTTTTATTTTGAGGACCATTTTTTACAAGAGCTTCCCGAGATAATACAACAGTTATTTACATGGTTAGAAAAAGGAAGCTTTCTTCTATGCAACGAGCTCAAGAACGTAAAAATCGGATCAGCTCAACACGAGATGCAGACTTTTGAAACTACACATACAATTTTGCTGAAACATTTTTAAGCTGCTCTTGACAGGAAAAACAATTTATTTTTTGTTTTGGATGATATTTAAGACATCAGGGTTTCTTGAGGTGCTGAACTCAATTCTGCTATTCTTTTTTATGTGAAAAAATTATAAAGCTAGTTTACTTGAAGACTTGAAGCTTTTTTTAAATTAAATTGAAGAAATATGAATAATTCTTTAACGATTGTATTTTTCCTTTAATCTACTCTCTAAAATAAATGAATTAGTGAAAGAATCATGGCGATATCATTTTCCAAACTCAAGATAAAAAATAAATGATTTTCAAGGTATTTTATTTTATTTCTCAAAACCTAAGGCCCATTGGACGGAACGCTCGGACACGTGTCGACTATTTTTCGATGTAGAATCACCAGAAAAAAAATGGGCCCGATCGACGACCCCATAGCTGTGCCCTCCCCTTGTTAGATAGAAGATGTCCGTTTCGTACTCATGATCAATACACTTCGTTAACCGAATAAGTTGACCTAAAGAACCTCTTATTAAAAATAAGCATAGTAAATAGTCATGATGGATTTTTTTTTTTACTCTGATGACTTCTGATTCGGTTAAAAAAAATTCATTTCACTATTTTTTTTCTTCGAAATTTTGAGTGGAGGGGATCAATACCTTCCCCATCCTGGGACAGCCCAGGTGCTGACCTCCATGGATAACTTAATTTAAAAATAAAATTTTATAAAGATGCTAAAAACAAGTAAAGTACATTAGGGTCAACGATCTTTTTTTTTTTTTTTTTTTTAAAAAAAAGCTCTGTAAAGCTTAAAGGTGCCTTAACACTCTACGAACTTCACCCTCCTACAGCACGAAGGCTGTTCGGGTATTTTAGGTACTTCATCTGTTCGCCTGTGTTCGGGGGGTCGCGCTAGTGTCACTTTTGATTTGGGTTTTTCCCATGTGACAGGAGTTGTTTGTGATACTAGTGCGCCGTTGTTATTCGTCTCCTATTTTTTTTATTTTTCAGATAATATAAGATATAATGATAATGGAGATTTTTTTCTTCATCATAAGCTAGCGTTGGGTGCGTCAGCCATATTTGTTCGCTTAACGTCACGTTAAGTATAGATGGCTGTTCGTGAAACGCCGGTACGGCAAGGTTCGGGGGAGAACCTGTTCGAAGGTGAGTTCGTAGAGTGTAAAGACACCTTAAGAGATACAGCTCCTTCTCATCTTTTTTATTCATTCTCACTGAAGTTTTAGGGTCAACTGTCGTGTAGTGGCTAGCATAGCAGCCAACAACACTAAAGATCGCGGATTCGCATCCCACGGTGGTCCTAGGAACTGTTAAAGGGAGTAAAAAGTCCTTGGTTATGCCGTCTTTTAGGATGGGACGTAAAATGGAGTTTCTGAGCCTGTTCGATTTCAGAAACTCTTAAAAGCTCCCTTAAAGAATTAACAAAATTGGCAATATTATTCCTTTTTTTTACAAACTAAGAACAGTAAATAATGATATAGAAAAATTTATAAAATCATATTTCTTTTAGATTATCGGCTTCTAGGGGACTTTGAATCTAAATCTAATACCACTAGCTGCAAATAAAACTTACATTTCTAGCAATTGAATCTAAAAAATATTTCCTTTGTGAGTTCCGATCTAGACTCCACGCCCTGGGGTCTGTATAGGCGCTCACACTTTTCAATCTTCCTGGATTTTTGAACTTTAAGGCAGATATTAAAGAAATGCCTCCTTTTTTATTGAAAACTTTTTCTCTTTGATGTATATAAGACATATCCAAGATTACTAACAATAATTCAGCTACATAGTACAAAGACTAGGTAATGCAATATGTTTAAAACATTGTATAGATATGAACCATCTGTTATTTGTTATAAAAAAAATTAGTTTTACAAAAAAGGCCATCTATTTCATTTTAAATGTTTGGAATTTTAACGAATTGACTTCATCATTACTGTAAGACAAATTCTGAAAAATGAGAAAACAAAGGGAAACTGTTAAGTTTGGTATTTATTGGCCTTTAAAGGCTGTTCTATTTAAGCTTCTTTGGGAGATCATGAAACTATCTAACATTCCAGAAACTCTAATCGCAGCTATTAAAAATATTTACAAAGTTGAAAATAACTTAACCCACAAAAGCAAAATTTCCAAGGGACTCCTTTAACGCTGTTATATCCCCTACTATTTTCATAATATTCATACCATGGACTATCAATGAGTGGTCGAAAAAATGTTGAAGGGTGGGGCTCCATATTGGATATGACATATGAGAAGGGTCTCCAAACATTTTAGCCTTAGTGGCATACTGGTTTCTCCAATAAGCTGCAAGGGCCAACATTGCTTTAATTCTTAATTAATAATTTCCCTACTATAGTAATGATTTCGGTAAAGGTACTGAAGAGCGGCTGATGGGCGGGGCCTGTTTTGAGAGGTTGTGTGACCGTGATGTTATCGAACTCCCATCGCCACTTTTCAGTTAAAAAGTGCCTTGATTGGCTTTAATAGATTCTAGCTTCCGACTCCCGCTCGCTGCGCTCGCTCTTCAGAGATAAATAAGATTCCCCCAGAAATCGCCAGTAGAAGTGCTATGAATAAAAGAATATTTGCGCATAAGAGAAAATAATAATGAAAATCGGACTATAAATTTCGATCGGCGGGTTTGCAGAATCACTTTCAATGGGGCGACGTTAAGTTCCTGGCATATTATCTCGTTGCGAACCCAGTCCTTCCTTGTTTTGCCGGCTATTTTTCGCAGAAATTTTATTTCAGCAGCAGTGAATCTGCTTTTCTGCCAGTCTGTCAATATCCAGTTTTCACCTCCGTATAGAAGTATAGGCAAGTACACAGATCGAGATAGACGTCGTTAGTGAGCTCACCTTACCTTTTTTTGCTTATTGTATTAGATCTTTCTGAGTGTACTTTCCCAGATCTGTCTATGGCCGTTCCTTCATAGGTAAATTCTGTGACCATTTCCAACTCCTCTCAATTTTCCTTCCAGCTTGTAAAACCTCGCTTTTGCTGATATTGCTCTCCATTCGGTGAAGTTCCTTTTCGGTGAAGTTCCTCATACCATTCGGTCACTGCTTGCTGCAGCTTTTAAAATTTATCCCACAAAAACGTCATCAGCATAGAGAAGAAGCTGAATCACCATTGGACAAGGTTTCTTCTTCCCAAGAACGTCCTCTCTGTTCTTATTTTACAGATGGCCGCAACTGCATCAGTATAAATAAAAAATAGTAATAGGCTTACACTATTTCCTTGTTTTACATACATTGCTTTGTTAAACAGATCAGATCCATCTTCATGGTTCTGGATCCATCTTCTGTTCATGGAAGATGGACCAGTTTAGCCGAACAATTCCCTTCGGATATTGGTAAATGGATCTAATGGTCTCCAATAAGTTTCTCGGGACGTTCTTAGCTCTAAGAGTCCCCCATATTTCATGTCTACGGATCGTGTTTAATGCCGCTTTAAGGTCAAGAAATGCTAAGATTTCTGAAGAACGTTTCTTAAGGAGAATATGTGGTCCTAGGTCTGTCCCCTGGTCTAAACCCCAGATTGCTTTCCCCTACAAGGTGTTCGACTAGAGGCCCTAGTCTTCTTCCAAAACAGTCGTATATAGTTTTTACACTACCGGTTAGAGGCAATCAGGGCGATAGTTCGAGCATTCGTCCTGGGACCTTTTATTGTAAATTTAGATTTATGTCATATTTCCAATCAGTTGGGATCCTCTTCTCATCCCAGGTCTTTTAAAAGAGAACTTGTAGAACATTCATCAACTTGGGGCCACAATCCTTCACAAACATTGCCAATATATTATCTCGACATGGCTCTATTCCATTCTTCATTCATAAAGTAGCTCTCTCTATTTTCTAGCCCACTATAACGTCGTCAAACTCAGTCCTGTTCAATTGTCCTTCAATGACGAGTTGGTTTACTGTGGAGTATATTATATCCCCCCTCCTCCACCGAATCTCGTACTATAATGCTTGATACCGCCAGATTTCCAAAATCGCTTTATTCTCCGTGATCATCTTCCCACGATCATTCTCCACATTTCTTATAGCTTTAATGAAATATACTCCAATAAAATTAAATCCAAATGATTTGATTTCTTTAAAAATTCTTATTCAAGGGCTTTCAGTAGGTGTTTCTCCGTATAATCATTATGCAATAATTATGCTAGGTCTCTGAAGATTTTATTCTAAATTATGTTCACTCATAGTATAGATGTGAAATGTTAGTACTAAAAAATATGAATGATATTAAATCAGCTCTCCTGTTTCCTGAAATTACAAAGAGATAGGAATAAGTCTTAAATTATTCTTTTCCATTTCTGCTTGTTGCATTTACCATTACCTCCCGTCTAAAGGTTCTTAGAGGATTGTTCCCTGTTTATGGGAGGATATGTACTGTTTACAGTCGATTAGGAATTATTTTTTCTCTTTATGATTGTTTTAATTAATGAACTTCTATTGTAATATAAAATTTAAATGTACTTTGCTTGTATGATAAGAAATGAGTGCCAAAGATAAGGAAGTTAAAACATTAGACAAATTAAAACAATTTTTCAGAATTAATAAAGGTGCACCAGGTAGAGCTTAACATTGTTATCTTTTATTATCATAAGTGTTGAACCAATTTTAAGCTGCCTTTTTGTAGGTTCAACAAAATGCAGGGAAGAATTTTCATTATCCATCGAAACTGAAAAATATTTGTCTTCTGAAACACCTTTACAGATTAGAATCAAAACTGTGAGGGAACTTCATGAAACAGTATTAAATAACAAGCTGGAGGAAGTATGGGAATCTTTTTGTCCTTTATCATAATAGTTTCATGTATATCAATTTAAATCAATTCATGATTGGGTTTTCTTTTACATTTGATAGAATGCTCCTGCAAAACTATGGTGTTTACTGGAAGACCTATTTATTGAAGAAAGTAAAGAGAATCGACAGTCAGTGTTTGAATTCTTTCGAGCCCTTATTCAGGGACAGTATGATCGATTAGGTATGATGAGGGCTCAAATTTTTAAGTTGATTAGGGATCATACAATATCTGATGATATAATTTTAAGGTACAATTTTTATTTTTTTAAATTTTTTATGTATATTTAGGTATTAACTATTCTAAAATAATTTATTTATATTCTGTAGGTTGGAGTTATTTCAGAGCTTAACTGAAAATGGTAAGGATATATTATATATGGAAGAAAATGTTGCAATTTTTCTTTTGGATTGGATGACAGCTATTGTTAACGTCGGAAAAGAACTGGAATACTTAAATATTCTTATTACTTGTATAAAATATAATGCTTCATATTTTGATGAAGATATAATTTGTGGTATTGTCGAGTATGTCAAATATAATTTCTTACTGAATGAGTCATGTCTAGTTTATCGTTGCTAATCTTTATGATATAATCTCTTATTTTTAGGAAAACCTGTGCTTTGAGTTGTAACAGTAAGGAAGAACAAGTTGTTATTAATTGTTTGGATCTCCTTGATATAATTGTTTGCTATACAAACTTGCCATATGAATCCTTACCTCCCTTTGTTGCCACTTTATGTAGAACTGTCAACCTAGAACTTTACTGTACCTTAAGCTGGAAGGTATTTTGATTGACTTATGATATTATTGTTGATTTATTTCTATTGTGTATATCTTGGTGTTCTTTTAATGTAGTTTAGTATTTAACCTTTAATGTGGTACCGTGAAACTTCCCTCAAAACACACCTAAGGGAAATGATATTTTGTTTGTTTGAGAGACGTGTCCACTAAAGTTAAGTTGATAAGGAAGAGCAGAATTTTAAGCAAATGAGTAAACTAACATTATATTGCAGTCATGCGTAACATCCCACTAATGCTAACACCTTGTGGCCTATTAGGTATGGAGGAGAAACAAATAAAAGAAAATACATATAAAAATAATTTAACTAAGAAAACATTATTAATCAAAGTAATGGTTTATTTTCTTCTGACTGTTATGTTGGACAATTTCCTTTTTTCGATGTTTGCTGGGAAACAAGAAAGGGAAACTGGGAGCGACCAATTTCTATAACAATTCGTTTTTCTGCCTCAAAATTTCATTCACCTTAGTTTTCTCTATGTTAATTGTGCCCCCCTGTGGGGCACCCTGTGGTAATTGTGCTACAATTACTCGTACATGACTCCTGTCCCCCACACCGACATACAATTAATTGTATTTTATATCAACATAAAATATACATGACTTCATGATTGTCCCATCTCATGCCAGAAAACTTGAACTGAAAATAAATACAATATTTTAAACTAATTTTTTTTGGAAACGGTTAGGATTGATCAGCCTTATTAGTAATATTAGGTATTAGAAATTGAGCCATGTTTTTTCTCTTAAAGAGAGATCAAATACAAGAATATTGATCTCAATACCTACCTGCATCTGTTATAAATATAGTCCACTAGATTTAAGTTAAAAGACGAAAAATTATTAATAATGTTTCAAGGCATAAAAAAATATTCATAAAAGAGAGATGTTAATTAGGAGAAGTTTCATTGAACTTAGGTCATTGGAGAGGGAAAAAAGGTATGTCAGATAATGTGAAATCCTCACTTAAAGTTCTGAGTATCTAATATTTTTAGCTTGGAAGTTTTGCCAACTCCAAAATTATGTTTTTTGTTTTTTAAAATTTAATTTCACTATTTAGCAAAGATTAAAATTTATAATGAGCTGGTGATAGGCTATTTACTTACTGTTTATATGACGATTGGGTTCTTTCCCTCCAAATGAAATATAAGTTCTGATGTTTTTTTTTTTTTTTTTAACGTCACTTTATGCCACTTAGGCTAATTGGACCATGCTACAGCGGGAGTCCTAAATTTTGCCTTTCCAGGTATAATTAGGATAGGGATCTTTAACGAGTACCTGACATCGTACAGGCTTGGGATCTCCATTTTACATCCTATCCGAGGAATGTTATAGACAAGGATTTTTTACTCCCATTAAAAAATCCTATGGCCAGCTCGGGATGAGAACTCGCGACCTTTTGTATTGTAGGTTTCTATGTTATCCACTACACCACAGGTGACCCCCAAGTTCTGATGTAGTCTATCAAGACAAGAAAATAATTTTTAAATACTTACAAATCCGGGCCCATGTGATGACAAAAACCTTCTACCTGCTAGTGATTCAACTAAGTGTTAAGAATATGTTTTTTGTTTTTCTGAATACTTACGGGTGTTAAAATGAAGTGCAGTGAAAACAATATTGTAAAATTTCTTAATATCTACCAGCAGTACTCTTTGTAATTAAATATATAAGAAAACAACTATTGCAACTCTAAATTAAATGTTGACATTTTTCGACATCTTTATAATGAAATCAATAAACAAACAGTTACGGAAGACAATTGGGATGAAGCATTGAACATTTTCCGTCCATAGTTTCACCCACACTATTCACTCATAAATTTTTGCTTTTCTTTATTACCTTCGCTTGCCTTCATTCACTTCATGTTTTTTTCTGACAAAATTAAACATGCACTAGCAGAAAAGTAGTAATAATGTCACTTATTTATTTTTAAGAATTTAACATTTATAACAATTATGTCTCCAATATTCACCTCACTCAATCTTTGTACAGAATACATTATTCACAGTTCATTAAAGCACTCGCACATTTAGATTCACTTCACAATTTCATTACTTTTCAATTCTTGCTTTAAATGCTTGGTAAATCTGCAATATCTTTTTACAATCTAAAATTTGCTAATCAGTATTAATTAATTTAGTTACTCACTGAACTGAACTAAGTTGAACTATGGACTGAAGTATATGAAATAAGTTCTCTTATATTGTCTGTTAACTGACACTGTTGTCTTTCACACATATTATATGTATATCTCTGAACAATGTATTGGAAGTATTATTCAATTTTAAATTTACTAATACAATAATCATTGGATTTACTCTTCGATTCAAATAATTTTTTTTGTTAAAATTATTTATTATGTAATTGACCTCCTTTAATAAAAATTTTACCTATAGATTTCTACAAAAAAAAAAAAAAAAAAAAAAACTAAATATTTTTTAATAATTTTATCCGAAGAGGAAAGTTGCCTTGGCTGGGGTTCGAACCTCGGTCTCAGCATTATGATTGCAGCCCTCTTAACCGCTCAGCTTCCATGAGCTGTATCCCAGCCGTCAACGTTTTCTCTTCAATGATCCTTCCATGACCTTCCAGGTTTGATACCTGGCCGTTTCCAATCTTTTCTCTTCAGATAAGAATTACTTAATAATTATTAAAAAAAAAATAAAAAAAAAATAAACCATTAATATTGAAAAATAGAATATTTTCCTTCAGTTCAAATAATTTTATATAAATTAGCCAAAATGACGATTACATTGTAATTGTATGACTATAATTAACTATATAATTAACAATTATCTGTACAGCAGAATCCAAAAAAAAAAAATATGAATTCTGTTTAAAAATGGCCAATAGAAATTGCTTACAAACAGCTAGTAAAAATTAAATAAATTAGAATCCAAAAATCACTAGAAAATATGTGATTTTTGGTTTGTTTGTTTAACATCACTTTAGGCCACTAAGGCTAATCGGATGATGCTAGAGTGGGAGTCCTAAATTTTGCTTAACCAGGTATAATTAGGATAGGAATCTTTAACGAGTTCCTGACATCATATAGGCTCGGGACCTCCATTTTACGTCCCCTATCCAAGGCTTCCTTAGGCCAGTGCGGGATGCGAACCTGCGACCTTTAGTATGAAAATATATGATATTTAAATAACAACTGGGTCATTCTCATTTAATTTAGCCATTTGACTTTTATATTTCTTGCCAATTGTGCATAAAAAAAATTCAACCTTTTAAACAAAATTTGATCTGAATATTAAAACTTGAGCTAGGTTATGTTTCAGTTTTACTGTTCAAGGAAGAAGTTATACAATTCGCCCTTGTGTGGCATACTCTAGTAGTTACTGGTGTAAACAACCTATTCCACTGTGGTGGGAAGGCTGAGATTTATTCCATGGATTCACCAGGAAATAAAAGTCAGCCTCCCCAGGGCAGGTTCGAACCGCCGCCATTTAGCTCGAGAATGCTAAAGGGGGTCATGCTCTGCTATTTTGGCCCAATCTTTGTTTATGTGTCTGCCTGTAGTCAGATCTATGCGACATGCATGAATGAAAAGTTCTGAGGGTAAATGGATGGCCTAAATATCAATTTCCTTCATCTAAATATCAATTTTCTGATTACATCAATCTTTTTTATTATTTCTATTGCAACTAGGTTTTAATCCAAGTAAATTTTTTTTATTATATCAATTATTTAAATTTATTCAATATTTCTATATTTTTCACTACTTCATCTATCTTTCAACAATAATCGTTTATGACTATGTAATGGGGCAATTTTGTTGATTAATGTTTTTAGAATAATTTGTGTTAATTTACCTGAATATATAATTTTAGTTTTTCGCTTCTTTAATTGGTATGTTTGTTTCTTTTATTTATTTTTTTAGGAAGTTTTCATAATTCAGAATAAATAAATACTCATATTTTTTCATTGTCCAACTTTTTTTTCGTTTTGCGATTGTAGATGATTAACACTTCTGTAGCTTTATCTTAAGTCTTATTTTAATCGATATACTTATTATAAAAAATTTATTATGATTACAGATCATGAGGAACCTATTAGGAACACACTTAGGACATGCAGCCTTAAATACAATGTGTAAATTACTTCAATGTCGCATTTCTCAGACAGATCCAGGTTTACTGAGAGGTGCAATTTTTTACATTAACATGGCTTTATGGGGGAATAAGAAAATCATAAACGTTGTCTGTACTCCAGTGAATGTTCTGCATGCATTTCAAGCTGTAAGAACTTATTTTTTTGTTATTTAGTCGATAAGGAATGAATAAATATTTAATCAATATCAATTTTTATAATCGTTAACAGTAAGAACTATGCAAAAGAAATATAATTCCAAAGTTATGTTTATCTTAGTTATATAATTTTCTTGATCATTTTTTATTGATGTTAAATTTGACATCAATTGTTAACTGTTTGTACTACAAAATACAGTAAACCCTCATTATTACGAACTCGGATATAACAAACACGAACCAAAATACTATCCCCCCAAAATTACCTTTATATTTCTCCTGAATCCCTCGTCATAGCGAAATCCCTCGGTTAGTGCGAACTACGAACTAAATTTGATGCCTGAGAATTATTATATTCTGTTATAACGAACTGCTAGAATTTTTCTTAATTTTTTTTTTTTTTACTGTATTACATAGAATGAGCGCGGGAAGACGAAGTAGCTCCAATTTCTAGAACTGAGGTTTTTTTTTTACTCTTAAATGATCCGATTTCCTTTTGCTCTCTCTCTGATTCCATTGACTTTTTTCTCAAAACTAGCTCAGTTCTGTTTCGACATCTGTATTATTCGAATCAGTGTTCTGTAGTCGCTTATACTTATATATTTGTTGTCGCTTATACTAGATTGTTTTTTTTTTAATACGCAATGAGTTCGTTGGTAAATGTGTGTCACAAACGTAAATCCTTATTAATCGAGAAAAAATTGAAAATTCTCCAGGATATTGAATCGGGAATTCTAAGTAAGAAAACCATTGCAGAAAAATATGGAATTCCAAAATCAACATTGTCAACCATTTTAAAAAACAAAGATAAAATAGATTCAACCGCAGCCCAAGGATTAACTTTAGCATCAAATAAACGACTGCGCTCTGCAGCTCATGAATATCTGGATAAAAATTAATCTCAAATTGATCTCAAATATCAATCTCAGACCCTCTTTTTAAAGCTAAGGCTAAAGAACTCTTAAGTGAACTTGGCAGGTAAATTAATGAATCTCATTGTTTAATTAATATGTAGTTTATCTATAAATAAATTACATACATGCGTTTTAATTTAACTAGTTATAAAAAATGAATTTCCTTCTAAATATGATCAAATTAGTACGGCCATTGGTTAAAAATATATAAAAAAAAAAAGAAGCCTCGGTTATAACGAATCTCGTTATAGGGAACTATGAATATCAAACCCTCTACCAGTTCGCTATTTTGGGGGTTTACTGTATATTGTTTGGTAGCTCAGTGATCAGGCGCAATTAAGTATTTGCTCTTTGCATTTACATGTGGATTCATGATCTCCACTTTATTGGGTCCTCCGCCTAATTGGGACAAAACAAATTTTCCCTTTATGGCCCAATAAAACGGTGTCTGCTGTATATTCAATGTGCGATTAATCAAATGAAGAAAAAATATATAAATTAAACAATTTAAACTAAATTACTTTTCAGGCGATGGGATGCAAGCATATTCTTATCATGTACGAAGTGATGCTCACTGTTCAGAGGATGGTAATAAAGCAAGGTCCATTTTTATTGGATTCTACTTGGGCTGTTATTTTGCAAATTATGATGCACATGGTTTTGAATATTGGTAATTTTTGTCTTATATTTGTTATAAGTTAAATATGTTTATATAATAATTGATAATAATTTATTTTAATTAGAAAAAGACAAAAAAATGATCGATAAAAGCAGACCAAACCTTTGGATGAATCAAGTTTTCAGCCATCTTCATGATACATTAAATAGAATAGAATCTTTAATAGAAGATAATAAGTTTAATGGACAACCGCAAATGGTGTTTGACATTGTCGAAAAATGTTCCTCTTCAAGACCTGTAAGTATTTATTGATAATTGTTTATGTATCGTTGAGATTTTAGTAATGTTAATATTTTTAATTATGTTTTGATTAAAATAATTTTATTTTACTTATTTATAATTTATTTAGTTATGTTGTTAATTTCATGGTAAAATTTTTAGTAATGTAATGTAAAAATAACGAAAGTTAACCAAAATGTTATATTTTGTTATTTATTTACTAAAAATAATGCTCAAACGTAAATCTGAACGGGACAGGTCACTGTCATGGGAGGGTGACATTGACTTTACATGGGATATATAATCAGAAGCCATATGGGAGACAGCTATTAAATCGGGACCTAACTACTATGCTCTTACTATAACAGACAGGCCGAACATACCCATGGTTTGAGGGGTTTATGAGAGTGTGAAACATGTTTGAAGAACAAAGTATATAAAGCCATGGCTCTGAAAGAGACATCTAGAAATACAGTACATACAGTAGAAGAAATATATAAATCATAAAAGACAAAACTGTTTAGGGAAATAGGGTTCCCACAAATTATTTTTTAAAAGCTAAATATTTTCAGTTTTTTCCCTATCAATCAGTAAATGCAACCACAGGAGATCTTCGTTTCTCTAGCTAAAAGTGATATAGCCGTAGGTATTGATGAATCGCCTGCAGAAGGACTAAAGTGTGGAGATAGTGAAAATTATCCAGAAGATTAAGATATGGATTGGGACCAATAAATTAAGATTGGGTTGTAGAAAAAGGAACAACTTACAACATACTTACTACAATTAAATTGTAATTCTCAACTTATTTAACTTTTTTTAAGGAGGGTTAATTATTTTTTGCTTTTTATTTTAGGAAATATCTGTTCAGCGTTTAATTGTTTATATAGCAAAATCCATTTCACCTTCACGCCACAGATGGTTGGAAAAGTTAAACAGTTTAATGTTAAGGTTTTATGTTCAAGATGAAAGAGTGTCCATTCGAAGAAAAGTCCTTGGGATACTGGATAGTTGTATTCATTCGTACAGGTAATTACATAAGTTTTTGATACTTCAATTGTTTAAAGTTTAAATAGTTTAATTGTCAATAAATTATACATAATTTATTGATCTAGCTTGATTTTCCTTTCACATAGAAATTCCTTTCATGTAGAAAATCCTTTCTTATTCGCCAGGTTTAAATATTTTGACCTAATTACTTACAATCAGTTTTAAAGGGAAAGATGAAACTGTCTTTGATTTTAGTATTACCACTATACAAGTCAAACTAATTATTTTTGGCATTTGCATTGTCTGGCATGTTATTTTTCTCATTGGTGCTATAGACCATTTCGATTCTTGACCTTCTCAATAAGTTTTCTCCAGTTGGCCTGATTTAGTGCAGCAGTTCCCCGGTTGCAGGGGATCGTTAAGAAATAGGCATTCTTTGCAACAATTACTTACCATCTTAGCTGAGGTCTTCGTCTTCCTCTTCTTCGATAGAGCTTCCCGTCCATCTGCTCTCTATGTATTTCATCCTCCGGAATGTGTGAAAGTTGGCCTACCAAACTTGATTAATTTCATTCTATTAGCATTAATATAAAGTTGTTGAAGTTCCCTATTCATTCTCCACGCCATCTCTTCATTTCTGATTTAAGCCTCTCTCGTAAATATAAACAGTTACTAGTTCTTCAGTGTTTATATATTCGTTAGTCCTGGAATTTGAAACTAACAGTTTTCTTTCTTTCTTTATTTTTTGTTAATTTATTTAATGTTATTTTATGACACTGTATATACTTGGACGATACTTCGGTCGGAGTACAAAATTTTGCCTTGTCAGGTATTATTAGAATAGGTATCTTTAAAAAGTACATCACATCACTCAGGGTCGGTACCACCATTATATTTCCTTTTATATTTTATTACCATTATATTATATTTTATATTATATAAGGATTACATATTTTCTTTGTTTAGAAAGCAAAATATAGGGTAAACCATACAGTTATTGGCATCCCAACTTTAACTTAAAGAAATAGGTAAACAAGTCCTAAGTTTATTACAAGATATACATGAGTCTAATGTTTGAAGGGTCTTCTAAGACATCTATGAAATAAGACTCTAACAAACTAACCGTAGGGAAGATTTCACGATTAAATCCACAGGCTGCCAATAACTAGATTTGACACTATTAACAATAAATATTGCCATATTGTAAAACTGTTGAAATTTTGACCCGAAAAAACCTCTTGAGTCTTTATGAGGATAGATAAAGAGGAGCTATAGGAAGTTTCTATTTGACCCATTTATAAAAAGTAATTTTTTTAATTTAACCACGGAAATGTAGTCTTAAGGGTGCCAATAACTGTACGGTTTACCCTAGTTATTTAATCAAAACAATTTTTTTTACTGGAATTAAAGAAAAATATGAATTTGAAGCCCAAATATGCTCAATAGTTAAGTTTTGGTCAAATATGCTACACAATATATAATGATATCCTTGAAAAACAATGAAAGAACAAGCATTTATTTGTAGAAGAATCCAGGCCTTATTTATTACAATATACAGAGAAGATAAGAAAAATAGAAATTGAGCACTTAGCTCTAGTCACTATGACAAAGGGATGTTTTGAAAACTGAAAAGATTTTCAAATGATTTTATTAGAAGATAAAAGATTGGCCACGACTTGGGAATCGAACCCAGAGATGCTGCATATCCATCGCAGGGCTCTTACCATTGAGCTAACCCTGAGGCTATTCCTGGCTGTTTCAATCTTCTCCCTTCAACGATCCCCCTGCCAGGATTAGCCACAATGAAAAGATTTTTATTGCACTTGGGTGTCTTTTATTTATTTATATTAGTTTAATCATTGCATTTCAGCCCTGGGGTATTATTTGAACTGCTTTTGTTAATTACGAGGGTGAATCAAATATAAACGAGACTTTTCGCAATTCAGGCACAATATAGGAGGGAGAACGTTCCCGCTTTGTTTGTTGTTTGGTAGGTTTGTCAGGAGTAGGGGAAGCATGTGGGCTCGCCTCCTCAACCCTCTCAGTGTCCACCGTGACGATGTCGGAGCAAGAGGTACTTCCGTCAATTGCGCAACGTGTTGTAATCAAGTTTCTTGCCGCAGAAGGCGTAAAACCGGCCGAAATCTTGAGGAGATTGACAGCCCAGTTCGGGGAAGAGACACTGTCGCGAGCCAGAGTGTTTGCATGGCATAAACATTTTCGTGCCATGACCGCAGACCTCGCACCAGCATTACAGTGAACAACATCAGCAGTGTTCGACGGCTTATTGAAGGCTTATTTTTTGCACGAGCGCAAGACAATTAATGCGGCCTACTAATGTGACGTTTTGAGTGAGGTCCGACTTGCATATCGTCGCAAAAGACGAGACCTATCGATCAGAGAAGTGGTTCTTCTCCATGACAATGCTCGCCCCTATACAGCAGCCTTGACTAGGGAAAAATTGGAGCCACTGGGGTGGGAAACATTGGAACACCCTCCTTACAGTCCAGACCTGTCACCCCGTGACTTTCATGTGTTTGGCCCTCTTAAAGAAGTTTTGGGAGGCCAAAGATTCGATAGTGATGCTGAGGTTGAAGCCTACGTGCGCTATTGGCTGCAGACACGACCTGCATCTTTCTACGTGGAAGGAATTGGAAAGCTGCCTATGTGTTTTCAAATCAGGAGATTATTTAGAAAAATAAACTATATTATTTTTTGTGTTTAAAATAAAAATAAATTACAAAAAACAAAACAAAAAAAATGTCTCGTTTATATTTGATTCACCCTGGTATTTGCCGATTATTTTTGTTTAAGATTGTATTTAAGCATATTTGATATAATCCTAATTTCTCTTTTGGGACAGATTTAAACCTCACACTTTTGTAATTAAAAAATACCATCTCTCGACTGTGTTATAGTTGTATTCAATTTTATATTTAACTATAGGTGTATGTTTTTTAAAAATTATTAATTTATATTTCAGGCACATGTTTGAAAGTGATTTAACTAAAATTGCTTTAGATCATTTAAGTAATGTTGCAAACGAGCCCAACCTCTCAATTAGGACAGCTGGTACTCAGATCCTTGTTGAACTCTTTGTTAATAGTGAGCCTGCTCGTGCAATGTGGGTTATCGAAGTTTTAGAAAAGGTAACCAGTTACTGACTGTAAATTATTGCTATTATTATTTTTGTTTTTATTAGCAATCATTTGAGGCTCATTAGCTGCAATTTTTGCGTATATAATTGTATATAATCTTTTATATGTAATTTCCAAAAGATGTTTTTTTTTTTGTCGGTGCACCATAATTGTTTTGATACTCGATCATATTCGATGATTGAGGTATCATTTCAAAGATTTCCTTCCCCTCCTGGTGGGAAAAATAGTCAGATCACCTAGAAAATGCTAGGATAAAAGCTATGAATAAAAGCTTATGAATAAAAGCTTATGAATAAAAGAATACTTTATTTGCACATACTGTAGGACCCCCATTATTCGGGGCTCTATTAAGGGGGGTTCCGAGGAACCATTTTTTTTTTTTTTTTTTTTTTTTTTTTATAAGCTGTTCTTATTTTTTATGCCATTTATTTTGTATGTATAATATTTATTTTAAAAAATTAATACATAAATATTTTAATGATTACACAACGGCTAATTATCTATTGTTCTTAGAAATTTTGAAATAAAATAATAAATGGAAAAACACGGCAAGCTGGTATCATATGATGAGAATTTCCGGTAACTATTACTCTAATTCATATTTTCAGAACGATATTATTTTCAAGTCTTTCTAGGAAACTCCTACTCTGGCCTGTTTGACTACAAAACAAAATACTCTGTGATTTAGTTTCCATTTAACCCTTAACTACTCACATCGAGCCATATTGACCTATACTAGGTTTCATTTCATTCTATTTATACCTCTTTGGCATTGAATGATAACCAAACTTTGACATATCCTTTATTTTGGCTCCAGCTACTTCTTGCCAATGTCTGGAAAATAAGGGAGATGTTTATTTTATCTAAATCGATATTTTGACCCGAGGTGAGTAGTTGTGCAAGCCATTGTTTTGTGTCCAATGCGGGGATTGCATTTGTAAAAACCACTCATTTCTTATTCGTTTTAACTGCAAAGGTTTCTTACTTTATACGTACCTTACGTTATCTTTGTAGACAATTTTTTTAATTTTAAATCAAAAGAAATTATGTTAATAATAGTAATGTTAAGGTGTTCCTCTATTTTAGTACTTCATGTCAGACCTATAATTCAACATGTTATTCATATTTTAAAACTTTCATTTATTGTATACATAAATAAATATATATTTTCAAGCCTTCACCTGTTGTTCAAAACTAATATCTTACAACCTAAGGTTATTTAAATATTTTTTTTTTGTTCTGGGTCATATTGACCAGAGGTGAGTAGATAAGTAACATTGATTCGGGCGAGTAGTTAAGGGCTAGATACGTACTAACAAAATGTCGCAAAAAAGAAAACCTGTCGCTTTAATGCTTGAACAGAAATTAACCATTGAAAAAGAATAGAAACTGAGTAGAAAAAGATGAAAGTGTTAAAAAATTGTCTGCTGAATTAGGAATCGGCGAGCAAACTGTTAATGATATTTTGAAAAGAAATAAGACGCTTCCAACTTCGTATTGTCGTCGGCCCTAACATTGTGTCCTTTTTATTAAAGTTTTTTTTTTTTTTAATTAACCTTCTTTTCTATCACATTAAGTCAATAAAATGTTGTAATTCGATTATCCGGGGTTTTCGATTATCTGTGGGCCCCCATACTCATCATTACCCTGGATAAAGAGGGTTCTACTGTAACTCGCAAAATGTCAGTTTTTAGTCAGTTATGAAAGTTCAAAAATGAAAGCTATATGTATTCCCTACAAATTGAAAAAATCCTGCAATTTGGTTACTTGCAATTTGACTAGTAGTTAATAAGTTACAGCCTTTTGAATCGTATTCATGTTATAGTTTACATCAGGAATTTTTTTTTTCTCTTCTTTATGCTATGCTATGTTTACTTAGTTTCAAAGCAAGGCTATATGGACGTTGATTAATATGGTATGTGAATTATTCGCACAGGCCACCTAGTTATATAATAATTTAGAATTCATTATCCAAATGTATACAATTTTTTTTTTACATTTACTTACAGAAGCTGCCTGAAAGTTGGCAAAAAGTAAATTAAAAAAAGGAGAATATATTAAAGATACAAATAAATACATAAATACATTTCATTACTGTATAAATTTTTGTTATCCTTAACCTAAATAATTACTAAGATTCCCGTTATAATGGTTGCCAGATTGCTCTAAACTGTTTCTCATCTCCTGTTTACATGCAATAATATAAACAAATAGTTAATTACTTTTAAGTATATTTGGAACAATTTGATCTTTTACTCATAGATTTTATAATTTCTTCTTAGGTTCTCAATAGACCATTCTCTCGAGTAGATTTTGCTTTAACAGAAGAGGATGCTGAAGATATAAAACTAGCTGCCCATGGGCTCGTTAATGGTCTCAGTACTTCAATGTTCTCTTCTCCACCGACTCCTGCAATTAGAGCTTTCAATCTGATTACTGATCATCTGGAAGAGCACTATATGAAACCTTCACTTTTAGCTCCAGTTACCACAGTTCGATATATTGTGAGTTTAAAAAAAACAACATACTTTTATTTTATATTTATATCATATTAAGAAATTATGATGTTTAATCTTTTGTTGTAGGCATTAAATTATGATATTTAATCTTTTACCTTACAAGGAGAAGGCAACATCAAGCTAATGGAGTCATTCCATGTCATATCAACACACTTTTTTCCCTCACCATCTCAGACTCTAATGAAATTCGGTACATAGGATCCCTTCCTGTATACTAAGAAAAATACCAAATTTCAGCTCAATATCTCAACCGGTTTTCAAAATATAGCTATGTAAACCCATTGAAAAATGCACAATTTTGACCTGTCGCATCATCTGGAAATTGAAATTGCCGCTCTTTTATGTCACTTTGAACATTGTCTGGTACAGGTGGTATGTGGCAGGCAGCACCGGTTTTTAACAACCTAGTATTAACAACCTAATTGCATTATTTGTTTAAAAATACAATAAAATTGAAAAGCCAAAATATTTGGGGGGGGGGGGGGGTTCATGGCCCTGGATCTGCCATTAACAATACCTACAAAATTACTTTTAGTTATTATTTGAATTTTTATACTTACTGATAAAAATCTATTTTATGGTATTTGCTATGCTTTGGCTTGATGTTTTAATGATTTTTTAATTTCTTAAAATCGTCTGTGATGACATGGTGTGCGTGATACCACTTATTTTATGCTGCTCATCACATGCATTCCTTTCGCTTCCACCCATTAACTACCACATTTGTTCCTTTTATCAATTATTTTTCTCCACAATCGTATACTTTTCTGTTAGGGGTATGCTACTATACGTTACCACAATACATTCTTATCACATTATAATGATATTATGTCTGATTATTGCATAATTATACATTTCTTATTTTATTTTTTTAGATGCTCGAATGTCTGTTGAAATTGAGAGCAGATTATAAATATAGACTGGGAGTCGCCGGTCAGAATAAGCGATACAGCATTTACCTTTTAGCAAGTAAACAGACATCAGATATCAGTAGTAATGTGCTACCAAGCGAAGAATTGACTATAAGCATTAGTAGAGCAGTTGAAATGATACTTACTGCTCTCAGATTGGAAAATGGTATTTTTAATTTTTTTTTTCTTTTTTCTTATGCAGTTTTATCCTGAGATGAATCATTCACTCCTTTGAACATCATAATTCAAAAAATGTGATCTTTCAGTGAAGTGAATCTAAATTTTAAAATGTATTAATTTTATATGATAAGACTTCATTTGAACTTCTAACTGTCCAACAGATTGTTTGAGGCTACAAATGACATCTTTTTTTCTGTTTGAACATTGAATAAATGTAAATATTTTAAATTGTAAACAGTTAATTTTGATTTATGACTTTCTTGACAATTATAAGTTAATTTTAGATGATGCTTGGATTGAGTTAAAATTTGATGATCTTACTTTTTTAAAATTGCCAGATGGAAGGGCTCGAACTTTCGGGGGCATTTGTAGGCGCTGATTCCAATCTTGGCAACTGTTTCAGTATCGTAGCTATTTTTATAGAGATGTAGCACATAAGACCTTTTCTATTTAATTATTTGTAAAAATAATTTTTGACCATAATGTTTTAACCAAATTTGAAATCATTTTTTTTCTATCACTTTTATATTTCACACTAAACACAATTGAATTAGATTAAAAAGTGACTTTTATGTCATTATTAGGTGTCTAACCCAAAAAAAATTACTTTTGGTAAAAAAAAAAGCATTATACAAAAAGCTGAGTTCACATTCATATTCAGTGCCATTATAAATGATGGTGACCTGATTTGATAAAGAATTTCTTGTGGCACAGCTATTTTTAGCAATAGCCATTAGATAAAACAGAGATTTATTTGCTGTTTCTTTAAAACAAGAACTAAGCAAGAGAAACTTTTGCCCGATATAGATTCAGCACTCCCAAAAAATGTTGAATTATGCTCCACTTCCACATGGCAATGCCGTTGACCAGTATAATTAATTCAAACATTCAATAAATATATGTATGGCACCAAATTTCTTAAATGTAAGTTAGTTGTTGCTTGGTTTAATTGCTTTTACTTGTAGATTTCAAAAACATTTTCCCTTGACTAAAAATATTATATTACTGGGATAGTTAATTTAGTCCAAGGCAAAAAAAAAAAAAAAATAAAAAATAAAAATTAATAATATTCTAAAATAGTAAGTAAAAAAAAAAAATCAATCGTAAAGGAAAAGTTCGATTAAATGATAAAAACGCTGTTAGTTTTTCAGGTAACATTAAGATCTGTGCTCATTGTTTATTTTTTTATATGAATTATTGGTAACCAATTATAAATTATTACTATTTATGGTTATATTTATTTTTATTAAATTAAATTTCACGTTCACGCCGGCACTGTAATTCATGCTCCTTGCCCATTGGCGGCTGAGCTTAGTGCTTTTCACTCTATCCGATGGGAGCTATTAAATGGCGTTATGCAGTATTGACAATCCAATAATAAAATAAACAATACCATCCTACCTAATACCCAACTGTCGTGGAATGTTTTGTGATTGACTAAAGTGTCCGATTAGGGAGTGTAGTGTGGGCCACCGGTGGTACATGCCGGCGTTAACGTGTTAATCAAAGTAGATATATGATTTTCAAAAAAACTAATCGATAACTTTTCACTTTGTGTCCTAATTTAGATTGGAAAGTAATGCTGATGATTCTTCAGGAATTACCCAAGATGCTGAAGTCTTGTGCACTTTTCTTACAGGGAGATTATTCTTCAGACATAGATCTCATCGCTAATACTGTCTGTACTCTGGTTTGTATTTCCATCAGATGTATAAATTGTATACAGTTTTATGAAAATGAAAATCGTATTTCAAGATCTGTTATAGTTAATTTATTTATTTATTTATTTTTTTTTTAAATCATTTTTCAGTATGCATGCTCAGTCTTCAAATCCCAACACTAGGTGTTAGTGAAAATGTTCAATGCACATTTCAATTAGTTAGCTTGTTGGTCACCCTCCAAGACAAAAAAATTGTTCGACCTTTATTACTGTGATTTTTTAGTTTTGATTGGTGAAACAAAAACTAATCAATGACTTTTTTTCATATCATAATTCTCTTCTAAAATAAAAATTCTCATAAATGAAAATTGTATTTTTTTTTTTTTATTATTTTCGGTCATCTGGAATTTTCCATAATTTGGCGGTTATATCATTGAATATCTTAATATTAAATAATATATTAAATCCGTTATTTTTTATCTGTTTATTAGAATTTTTTTTTCAATAGTTATATTAAATGACAACTCCTAATTTTTTTTTTTAGGTGATGGATGCTACCTTAAACCTACCGGACCGCTTAACCAATACTCCTCCAAAGTTCACTAGATCTGATTTTCATAGTTATGTATTTCCAGTTGTTACATCACTGATACCATATCACGGACAGCTCGAGTCAGCTTTGCAGCAGAAATTAATAAAAACATTGGAATGTGGTAAGTATTTTATGTTCCGTTTCTTTTATGTAATTTTCATCTATAAAGCTAGTAATTTAACAGAAAGGAGGAGTAGATTAAGATGATAAGTGAAATTTTGAATTGAATTATTGCCAGAGATATAAGGTTTATATATTATTTTTGATATAAGGTTTATATATTTTTCTTTACTTATGGTGAGTAGATTGGAACATAAAGTATGATTGTGATGTAACATGCTCGCCATTTACCACGTAGTAGTAGTGGGTACTGATGTTACCGTCAAGTATGGATTTATATAGGCTATTTGCCAAAACATCCATGTTTAGCTCCAGTGATTGTTTAATCAGTGAAAACTGATGGTTCATTTACATCGGAAGAAAAAAAAAATTATGTTTTGAAATAATTGAACACATTAAAACAATAAATTAATTTATTTTTGTTTTGTTTTTCTAATAGGGAAAAAATTAAAAAATTAATAAACAATTCAGAGATAAGGAATGGGATTGATAGAAAAAAATATAGGTTTTCTTAATAAAAAGCCTTTTTAATTATATCTTATGAGGAATTCCACTTATGTATTTACCATATGTGGTTTAAAGAACAAGTTTTCTTTTTTTCAGTTTAATTTTTGAAAATTCAAATAACCAAAACGACTTAAACAGCAATGTTTTTAAGCGGCTTACATAACTTGCTCATATATACCTAGTCCAAAAGTGACACATTGTAAAATTACGTTTTTTGTGAACTGTGCATTAAGGGCAGATCATGTAATAATACATTGGCGAAAAACATCTATGTACAGTTTGAGATAAACGTAACCGATTACAATGTGTTAAAAATAATAAATTACTCATGTAGGTTAATTATTGGGTTGTCCGGAAAGTTTGTAGAGAAATTTGGACAAAAATTAAAATTGATGAACAGCTTAAACTTTATTTATTTAATCTACGAAATAGTTCCAACGGCTTGGAAGGTCCATTATCCCTTTTTTCCAAAAATCACTGTCTTTACTCTTGAAAAACAATAAAAGGTCCGTTTTGACATCATCTTCTGAAGAGTAGGATTTCCCTTGTAGAAAATTTTTGAGGGAACGGAAAAGATGGAAATCCGAAGGAGAAATGTCAGGTGAGGTAAAACCTCCCATCTGAATCATTTTGCCGAGTCCTTAAAGACACATGGGGCCTCGCGTTGTCTTGGTGGAATAGCTCTTCTTTCCGATTTGCCAATTCCAACGGTCAATTAGCAGGCTCATAACTCCGCAGCTATCTCACGGTCAGTAATTCGTGGATGGTTTGCGATTACTGTCATAATATCCTCGATGTCAAGAGTTGAACTCTGGCCAGCCCAGGGTTGGTCTTCCAAATTGAAATCTCCTGATCTAAACCGCGAAAACCATTTCTGAACTGTGCTATCAGCAATTGAATCGCTGCCATACACGGCATGAATCTTTCTTGCAGTTTGGGCTGCGTTTTTCCCTTTTTTAAAAAAGAACAGCATAATATGCCGAAAATTAACTGAATCGTCACTCATGCTAGTTTGCAATAAACTACACTACTGAGCCTTAATAAAGAAGAATTCAGTGTGTAAACATAGTTAATTCCATGAGGATTAAAGGCATATAAATAAAAATTAGCTTTGTGATTCAATTTTAGTAGAAAAAAATAAAAGATTTTATTTTAAAAATCTGTAAGAACTTTTAGGACAACCCAATAAATACAACTGGATTCTCAGCTTTTCTATCAATATTCATATCCATGTTATGAGTTTGGATTAATTTAAAAACCGGTGACTTGTTTTTTTTTACTGACAGATGCCAGTGAAAAAAAAAAAATCTGGGCTGTTTATAATATACAAATTAACATGAAATATCTTTATAAGAATAAATTCTTGCTTCTATCTTGTATTTTGTTTTACCTTTCATTTTATCAATTTTTAAGTATATCTTTTTTTTTCTCTCGTAGCATGATGTGGTGATCATACAATCCGATCAGCAAATCTGATTCATTGTAACAATCGATTTGTCGAATTGATCGATTTATAAAATTGAATGAAGGTTGAATAGAAAATTATAACTATTTTATACTTTTCTCAATTTTAGTTCTTTCTTAAAAACAAAACAATTTGTCGGGAAATTATATTTGTCTGCACTATACATCGATGACTGTCATGCAGACAAACATGGGTTTTTTGTCAAAACGGAAATTAGACAGCACAAGTTTAACAAAGAATCCCTCAGTGTTTCCTTTAACACATGTTACTGGTAGATAAACTATTGTGCCTTTTTAGGCCTCGTGTTTGAAGGCTTTTTGCACATTTGGGATGACAGGAGTTCAAAAATTTGAAATTTATGACAGATATTTTAAGTTGTGCATTTTTTTTCTGATAGCGAGTTACTTGGAGAATAAAAAAATTATAATTTTTAATATTTTATCCACCAAATTTTGCTAAAATGTGATACTTATTAATTTTCCACGTCCTTGTACATACATACTAGTAATTTAATTTAATTTAAGCACATGAGTTGACCCATATTACATATTTTGAAGTTGAAACATCCGAGGAGCTCTTATTAGAGTGCTACCAATTATTTTTAATATATGTTTTAAGATGATCAATTATCAGGATTTTCAGTGAAATTTTCTTTGTTTTGAGAGGCTACGGTTCAATCCAATCATGTGGATCTTTATCAGGGCTTGTTGAGTCCAGAGTTATAAAGAGTGAGTCTATGTATTATTCTGGATTTAAAAAGCCCTGAAGAAGAGCCACATGTTTAGATCGAAATCTTGGCTCTCCAAAAAAAAAGAAAATAGTTGACCATTATATACATCTAAATTAATGTATGTATATAAATATTTCTCTCAAATACAAGATAGTAAAATATCACTATTTGTTAGAGACCCTTATAAATCCGCCCTTTGAGATACATTCACAAACCCTCAAATGGGGTGGGGTGATACATGGGAATTTCAGAAGCCTGGACTGCTAGACGCCTATATAATAATTTAAAAAAAAAGCTGTTGCTTAAGATTGATTTGTTTGTATATTTTTATTATTATTAGTACGAATGTATGAATTTGATTTTATAGGTTTGGCTATAAGATCTGCTCGCCAGTGTGTTTTCGCTCTTACCTTATGTGTTCTTGAAATGCAGGATGCTATGGTTAAACTCCTGCCTGAAGTTCTTCTAAATTTATCAAAGATCTCAGCAACTGTACATATAGCTATTCCAATTTTGGAGTTTCTTTCAAGTAAGTTTTTTAACAAAGATATGAATCATCTGGAGTTGATTTTGATCTCTGTTTTTTGATTTTATATTTTATTTTTTTAGCACTAACTCAGTTACCAAAAGTTTTTGCAAACTTCGTTGGAGATCAGTATATGTCTGTTTTTGCCATATCTTTGCCGTATACCAATCCTTTTAAATACAATCATTACACAGTTTCTCTCGCCCACCATGTGATCGCTGCTTGGTTTTTGAAATGCCGTTTACCATTTAGAAGAGATTTTGTTAAATTTATCATAACGGTTAATATATTTTTCATTATTATTGTTATTTTTTTATGTTGCTATTTTAAAGGTATATTTATCGAATTTTTGTATTGTTTTCAGGGTTTAAAAACAAATATATTTTTATGCTTTGAAGATCTTCATTTAGGAGTAAGAAGTAGCGAATTAGTCAATGAAGATTCGTCTAATCGGAAAAGAAGCTCTAGCCTTACTGAACAGGTGATTCTTAGATTAAATATAGGTCGAGTTAAGAACGAAATATATTTCAGAACATTACCTTATATCTTATTTGTGTTTTATTTTTTACTGGTAATGAAACAATTGACTGGTGAATTGCTGGGTACGACAATTTTTATTTCCCATGGACCTGATGAATAACAGTTGAATAAGAAGAGGCAAGTAAAATTTTTCTAGTCAATTTGGGCTAGTTCAAAATTGGTTCAGTCAAACATTGACAATCCTCTAATTATCGTTAATATTGTTGATGGCAAGCAACAAGTAAATAAGTATTTAAAAAAAGTCTTTTAATTAAAGTAAAACAACAGTAGCGTTCAATAACAATTAATTAATTTTGTTTATTTGCAATAATTTACCATTTCACATTAGAAATAATAATAATAATAATAAGAAACTGTTAAATATAAAATATAAAAGAATTCGGTTATTAACTTAGGATGAAATAAGTGCTGATATATATTGTGGAACGAGAACGAGAAACAACAAAAGAACCCGAACTTGATCGAATGCTTCTGAACAAACACTTGTGTTTATTATTCTTTGAATGGAACATGTCGTGAGTTGGGTTGGACATCGAGTTGGTAATGGATAATTTTTCAAATTTATATTAAAAAAATATTATATAAATGTTTAGTTTAAAAATAATGTTGTTGTAATTAGAAAATTATAATTTATGCTAATTATTTTAGATTATTAAGTTTTACTCATAATTTTCAGTCCTTTGATTTTCCTTATGATATATAGTTAATGTAGTTATTCCGTGTTGTGAAAAAAAAAATCAATTATCCCCTCGAGTTTGTGGATAACTGACACTCAATGTTACTTTTTAATATAATTTTTTGGCTTTATTGAATATACAGGAGGATCCCCATTATCCGAGACTCTATTATCTGGGGTTCCAATTAACCAGGGATCCGAGGGCCAATTTTTTTTTTTTTTTAATAAGCTGTTTTTAATTGTTATACCATTTATTTTGTATGTATCGTATTTATTTAAAAAAAGAAATCTGGAAATTTATTTATTCATTTATTTGGTTTTTTTGTTGCCTCTACCCTGCAGGGTCATTGGCAACATCTGTATTTTAGACTTTGTTGTAGTATTTTGTTAGTTTTAAATATTGTATTGTTTTTTTTACTGTTGTTTCATCATCTTTAAGATTTTCTTTTAAAGATGGTCCCAATTCTAATTTTTTCCTTAGTTTTTCATAGGCTTTGCAATTTTGTAGAAGGTGCTCTACTGTTATTTCTACTTTGCATAATTTGCAGGTGGGGGGTTCGAGACCTTCGAGCAAGTATGCATGGGAGAACATACAGTGGCCTATTCTTAGTCGGCAAACGCCAGTTTCCTCTCTACGCGATTTTCTGTTGGAGGTAGTCCATTCTCTCGGGTTCTTCTTTATGTCGTTTAGTTTCGATTCTTTTTGGTTCCATTTGGTCTGCCATATTTTATGGATTTCAAGTTTTGTTGTTTTAAAAAGGTCATCTAGAGGAATTTTATTTATGATTGTCACATTGTTGGCATCTAGAATTCGCGCTTGACGTGCTGCCTGATCTGCTAGCTCATTGAAAGTGTTAAAACATTGTCCGCTGAATCAGGAATCGGCAAGCAAACTGTTTGTGATATTTTGAAGGAGAAAAAAGGCATTTCCGACTTCGTATCGTCATCGGCCCAAACATCGTGTCCCAAACAATGAAGATCTCAGCATTAAAAGACTTAGATGAAGCTGCCTATCAGTGGTTCATGCAAAAATGCTCTGAAGGAGTTCGTGTGTTGTTTGTTAATAAAAGTGATTTTCTGCACAGTTTTTTTTTTTAATTAACCTTCTTTTCTATCACATTAAGTCAGTAAAATGTTTTAATTCGATTATCCGGGGTTTTCAATTATCCGTGGACCCCCCTACCCTTCATTCCCCCAGATAGTCCCTTTATCTGTATTTCTATTTTAATTGTACTCTAAATCCTTACCTAATAAAAATTTCTATTTTTTTTAACGTCACTTTATGCCACTAAGGCTAATTGGACGATGTACAGTGGGAGTCCTAAATTTTGCTTATCCAAGTATAATTAGGATAGGGATCTTTAATGAGTACCTGACATCGTACATGCTCGGGAACTCCAGTTTACACCCCTGAACGTAAGTATGCAGTACGGGTGGTTAGTGATGGTTAGGAAGTATCTATTTCATGTCCTATCCGAGGGATGGCATAGACAAGGATTTTTTACTCCCTCGGGAACCCTCGAACTTTAGTATTGTTTATAAGTTCAGTGCTAACCACTACTCCACAGGTGACTTCAATTTCCATTTATTTTACAGCAAAAATGTTCAATTTATATCGTGACGTGAAACAAAAAAATAAAAACAGATGATTATTTCTGTTACAACTAAGAGTACGTAATCACATGTTCTAGATATGACTGGAATGTTCTGGGTCTTTCTGGAATTAAATATAAGAAGCGATAGACTAAGGGCTTAGCCTTGAACAATGAAGCATAAGGTTACTTTAGAGTCACTCCTTCTCACTAGTAGTTACTATTTTGTAACTCCTGCAATTAATATAGATGTGCAGGGAAATGGAAAGATGTATACAATCGACTGCTATGGCCAACATGTTCAGTTTTCTTTGAGAAATGTCAGAAACTAAATTTTCACAGAGAATTTTTTTGACAAATCTTACATGAAAAGACATATAAAGATGAATCAATCACGAAGTACTGATTACACAATGTGGTGAATTGAAGAAAGCAATTTCAAAGTAATACTCATTTTTCTTTTTCTTCTAATTTAGTAGAAAGACCTAACAATTAATTAAAGTTTTAGCTAATATCTTCCATAATGGAATTTATGGAAATTCATATCTGATAATTGAACTTCTTATTAATTTATTAATACAGTCGAACCTGGTTAAGTGGAATATCTCTATATGAGGTACAAAACCTGTTGTCCCATCATTTTTCCCTGAAATAAACTCTTTAACTGGAATGTTTTCACCTCTTTAAGTGGAATCAATTTTTGTGAAAGTTACCTCTGTAAGCAGGATGATTTTTTTATTCACCTCTATAAGTGAATTCACATTTCT
The DNA here is from genome assembly GCA_911387785.2 of Aelia acuminata. Lineage (NCBI taxonomy): Eukaryota > Metazoa > Arthropoda > Insecta > Hemiptera > Pentatomidae > Aelia > Aelia acuminata. The sequence continues at coordinate 214,327,577 of OU426978.1, read as the reverse complement.
CAGAAAACGCGAAGGGTTATCCTGTTCAGCCACAGGATTGGAGAAATGTGATAGGAGATACCAATGAGAAGCTGCCAACATTTTAGCAGTAAGTCCACATGGATGACGTCATTATAACAGCGGGAGAGCAGAATGATGAAGAAATCCTTGAAAAACCTAAAACGGCAGACGAAAATGAAAATTTTGACTATCCAGACCAAGAAAATTCAGAAGAGTCAGAGGAGCAACCAGTTATGAAAAATGATGCACTAAATTGTATTAAGAAGTTGCAGACTTTTTTTGAAATAAATAAAGGAGCTGAAGATGAAATTTTGATAAATTATATGGCATAGTAAAAAATGTTGTTTCAGGCTTCCATGGTCTGAATCCATTATCCGCATGTCTTCTTCCAGGTTTGACCATGTCACAGGTTTTCCAACAGCCAAGCTTTCACCCATCTTGCTGTGGGCTTCTTCAGGGCTAATACAAGAATGAGAGTGGAGAAGGGGATCACTAACTTATAATCTTCCGTCGGGGGCGAAGTCTGTGTTCCCATTGGCTAGTGCCCGAGGGGGCGTGGTCAGGTGGAGGGGGTAAGGGAGGGGGGATGTCATCCGCTCTCTGAGATATGTTTTGTTGTCTAATGTTTTTTAGTGCAGGGTACCAGTTTTTGCTAAGTCTGTATCCGTCTTCTTTGTTTATATTATTTGGTTGTTTTATAATTTCTATAGCTTCCCTAATGGATCTATGGTGGTAGTTGTCAATCCTAACTATGGCTTTGGTGTCTTCGAAGGCTATAGTGTGTTGTGTATTGTAAAAGTGTTCTGCTATGGCTGATTTGTCTGTTTGTATTTTCTTAACTGCGGCAATATGTTCTTTCAGTCGTGTGGTAATGTTTCTTCCTGTCTGTCCTATGTATTGTTTACCGCATGAGCAAGGGATACTGTAAAGTCCAGGTTTGTTGAGTCCAAGATTGTCCTTTGGATTGGGCAGGATCTGTCCAATTTTCCTGTCTGTGGTGAAAATAGTTTTGATGTTGTTTTTTGTAAGTGTTCTGGCTATTTTTTCCGAGGTGCCTTTTACGTAGGGGATGACGGCTATGGGCTTCTTTTCTGTTTCAGTTTCTTTGGGGTGATGGTTGTCGGTCTTGAATTCTTGTTTAATGAATTCGGAAGTTATAGTCTCGTCTGAGTATCCGTTCTTTTTGAGGGCTGTCCGGAGTTTTCTTTTTTCTTTTGGAATTTGTGTGGGTTCAGTTATGGTCAATGCTCTGTGTATTAGTGTAGCAATGATACCTCTCTTTTGTGATGGATGGTGGTGAGACTCTGCGTGTAAGTATCTGTCCGTCCAGAAAGGGTAGCTTGTTGTCCTCCTCGGTCTCCATGGTAAACTGTATGTTGGTGTGAATGTGGTTGATATGTTCAAGAAACTCTTTAAGCAATTTTTCTCCGTGCTCCCATATTATGACGACAGTAGACGACACCTTCATAATATGGGAGCACGGAGAAAAATTGCTTAAAGAGTTTCTTGAACATATCAACCACATTCACACCAACATACAGTTTACCATGGAGACCGAGGAGGACAACAAGCTACCCTTTCTGGACGTACTAGTAGAAAAGAAGGAAGACCTCACTCTAGGGCATTCAGTTTATAGAAAACCGACCCACACGGACAGATACTTACACGCAGAGTCTCACCACCATCCATCACAAAAGAGAGGTATCATTGCTACACTAATACACAGAGCATTGACCATAACTGAACCCACAAAAATTCCAAAAGAAAAAAGAAAACTCCGGACAGCCCTCAAAAAGAACGGATACTCAGACGAGACTATAACTTCCGAATTCATTAAACAAGAATTCAAGACCGACAACCATCACCCCAAAGAAACTGAAACAGAAAAGAAGCCCATAGCCGTCATCCCCTACGTAAAAGGCACCTCGGAAAAAATAGCCAGAACACTTACAAAAAACAACATCAAAACTATTTTCACCACAGACAGGAAAATTGGACAGATCCTGCCCAATCCAAAGGACAATCTTGGACTCAACAAACCTGGACTTTACAGTATCCCTTGCTCATGCGGTAAACAATACATAGGACAGACAGGAAGAAACATTACCACACGACTGAAAGAACATATTGCCGCAGTTAAGAAAATACAAACAGACAAATCAGCCATAGCAGAACACTTTTACAATACACAACACACTATAGCCTTCGAAGACACCAAAGCCATAGTTAGGATTGACAACTACCACCATAGATCCATTAGGGAAGCTATAGAAATTATAAAACAACCAAATAATATAAACAAAGAAGACGGATACAGACTTAGCAAAAACTGGTACCCTGCACTAAAAAACATTAGACAACAAAACATATCTCAGAGAGCGGATGACATCCCCCCTCCCTTACCCCCTCCACCTGACCACGCCCCCTCGGGCACTAGCCAATGGGAACACAGACTTCGCCCCCGACGGAAGATTATAAGTTAGTGATCCCCTTCTCCACTCTCATTCTTGTATTAGCCCTGAAGAAGCCCACAGCAAGATGGGTGAAAGCTTGGCTGTTGGAAAACCTGTGACATGGTCAAACCTGGAAGAAGACATGCGGATAATAGTAAAAAATGTTTGACTGATTTCAATAATACATTTTTACATAATAATATTGTAATCTGCATTATTTTATTTTCATATTACAAAAAATAATATAATAACGTTATAATTGTATCAATATTTTATGTATTTATGGTTTTTAAGTGTGTTCTTTAATAAGTTTTTATAAAAATTACAAGTAGTTTGAAAACCTCTTTTAGTGGTACATGCCCCCTTGATAAGATACCTGCACCCTGGATAAGTGGAACCTTCTTTAAGTGGAATACCTCTGTAAGTGGAATTAAAATCCTGTCACCAAGAGATTCCAGTTATCCAGGCTCGACTGTACTTATTTTATGTGATCATAGAACCAGCTCTGATAGTCAAACTGCTCCTTAACTGAATTAATAAATAACTCTCATTAATTAATTCAGTTAAGGAGCAGTTTATAATAAATGCTCTCATTTATTAATGGATCATTAACTTTTTTTTTTAATTCATAAATTAATGCTTTTTATGATTTATTTGTTAGGGGAGTCGTAAACGCGAGAACCGTCCTTCTGTCTCTTCTAGGCTGGATCTGAAACCTCCGATGGATGAAGCCCTCGTTTCATTCCACAAAGAGCTTACTGAAACATGTCTAGATCTTATGGCCATGTATACATTTTCTACCTGTTCTCCGATTCCAAAAAGGTTTGTTACGTAATCGTATGAATTTTTTTATTGGTTTCGTCCTATCCTTTTTTTTTTTTAGAAATCAGACATGGTCCTAGGAAAAAAATTTTGGAGATCGGTAGATAGAAATTTTTTTATAATAAATGTCAAATCAGCAAATATATATTTATAATAAAAAGGAAAAAAAAGAAGAACTTTATTAAATTTATGTACAGAAGGTACTACTATGCTAGATTGCCTGTAAAAGAAAAGTTAGTTGCATAAATTTATCCCATTAGAGTTTATTTTTTTATATTTAAAAATATAAGTATATTTTTATTTAGCTCGAATGGGCTAATGAGTTTGGCCTGACAGCATATGTTGATAAACCAAAAATAGCCAGTTCAAAACCCCGAGCCAGGAGACATTTAATGATGCTTTATATTAAACTCCTAACCTCTCCCCTAGTCCAGGAAAATCCCATATAGCCTGAACAGTGAGGAATGGGAGGAAAAAAAAAATGAAATAACATTTTTTAATGGTTCACTTGTAAGGTTTCTGTTATAAAACCATTTATTGGCAGTAAAATCAATTTTAATACTGTGACGGCAAATTGCATGATGCTCAATTTAATAAAATTTGAAAAGATTAAACTATTTGTAATGCAATTGCTCTCCTCCCATTCAAGAAATTTAACATCAATAATATTATAAAAATATTTCCCCCGAAAACATTGAAATGTTCTTCAATATAGGAGAAATACAAAATATGCTGCTTCTGTACTTTTGATGAATGCTGTAGTGGATTATTTTAAAGAGTACTCAAAATGAAATACAGTTAAGTTCTTTTGAAAATGGAAAGTACTCAGGAGTCGATTACTCCGTTTACTTTTTGCACATCTCCCGGTGACACACCTGTTGCCTCCATTAACAAGTTCAGTGTGGACGGCAAAAAGGTGGCCCATCCACAAGTGCGGCACTGGGTCAATAGACCCTGTAGTGCAACTATCCACAAGTGCGTCGCGGGACTAATTGACCCCGTACTTATGTCTCCTTTTAAAACGATAAAACCTCTCGAAAAATAACTAAATTGGTATAATTGAATATTTTCCTACTCTTTGGACATCAACAAATTTATGACAGCCGCAGGCCGTGTTTTCAACCATATTTTGACACATGACGTAGAATTGAATAGGGGAGAGCGGGGTTGGTTGGCTAAGGGGTTAGGTTGGCCTTTGGCTTATAATTTCCGTCACACCTGTTTTGAAGTTGCCACAATTGTACCAGGCTCTAGAGATAATGGGGATAAGTTTTCTCTTGTACTCAACTGTTCTCGTATGATATCTTTCATCTGTAGTGTACACAATACATACTGCATTTAAATCAATACATTTTGTTGGAGCTCATTCTCAGGTTGAAGCCCTTATATAGAACCCTTAACCACAGTAAAACAGATTTGAGTTCCTTCGTTATAACAATTTTAAAAAAATGTCTGTTTGCAAAAAGAGAAAGATAAAAAGTATTTATATTGCTAATTTTTGCTTTTATTTATAGAAATTTAGAGAAACTATTGCAGTCGTGAAAAATTTTGACAGGGTTTTTAATGAAAATACATGTTTTAGGTTTCTCTAAGTCCTTAATAACTAAAATCAAGTAATATGCAAATTTAAAAAAAACAAAAAAACAAATCCAACAAAAAAATTATTTTCAAATACCATGTTAAATAAACTATAAAAATGTTTATGTTGCAGGAATTTATTTTTAACTCGCCATTGTATTAATAATTGTTTTTATTTAAATTTTAACTTGCAGAAGTACCTGTGCTGAAAAAATTTTGACTGGTGGTCAAAGTATGACATGGCTGGTCGGCAACAAACTAGTGACTGTTACGACTAGTGGTTGCACATTGAAAGCATTGAAGCATGGTTTCTGCGACCATTGTTATCAAGAATGCAGGGTTAGGCCAGGTTAGTGTTCATTTAAGGCCTTTTTTTTTTATGGTTATATTACGAAAGATTTTAACTCTTAATGCTGCTTTAATCAATTGTTGATTCTTTTATTCGTATGGGCTTAATGATCCACAGCAAAATACTTTTTTAATTTCTTTTCAAAGGACTATAATAATTAAATTTTGATTGATGACGCTGAAATAAGCAAAAACTTATGAAAACTAGTTGTCCCGTGCAGAATTCTCAACATTAGTTTTCACCTTTCTTCTCCTGTACTAAATTTAAGTGATCTTTCATTGTTGATCTACTCCTTGCAAGAATTGCATTGAGGAGCCAAACCGGAACACCCTTTTACTCTGTCAAGAATTGCAAGAATGAAATATTTAAAATTGCCTACTGGCCATGGACTTGGGTAAGAACTGACCAAGTCTATGCGTCGCTAAGGGTGGGAAAACCAGGGTTAGGATGTGAGTAGGGAGTTTATTGTGGAAGTATTTGTACCTGATGAAATCTGTGGCTTAATAGTATATCAAGATCTTTATGGTTCATCTCTACCTCCTCCTGCAAGAAGAAGTGACTAAATATGTTTACAGAATGTAGGCTCAGCAGGATTTTCGGACGCTCTAAGGACAAGGATTGTTGGAAATCCAAAAAAATGGAAGCAGATAATTCGGGAGGATACGATTAAGGAGTGGAGCCGACGGTGGCCAACCTCCCAGAAAGGGAACATCCTCAGGAAATGCTTTCCTACAGTAAAATCCTGGCTATTGGCTAAATGGGTCCTCCCGGACTATTGGGTTTCACGGGGCATGGTGGTTTTAGAGCCCATCTGCATCGACTTGGCCAGAACATAGACCCCCACTGCTCCACCTGTGGTGTTCCAGAGACTGTTGAGCATGTGGTCACAACCTGCACTGCATTTGATGGAATAAGGGCCAGAATGCTGAGAACCACGGTGATTTTCGTGCTCACTGAGCAAGAGTTCTCTCGGCTGGTTATCGAGGAGAATTTACCACAGTTCAAGGATTTCATCGAGGGATGGAAAACAGCGTTGGGTCCAGCCCACTTCAACATAGGAGCCCGGAGAAGAGGACCTGCTCTAAGAAGATAGCCATAGAAATAGAAGAGACCTTCCAGCTTTTAGGGACAGCTGAAGAAGTCGAAACTCAAAATAAATGGTTCACTAGCAGTAGTGGGTTGTTGCGCAGACATGCGTAACACCCCACTACTGCTATACCCGTATTGCCTGTGAGGCATGGAAGGGAGTAAATAAATATCAAGATCTTTTTTTATTTGTGAAAAAAATAAGAAGTTTAAGGAATTTGGAGTGGAAAGATTGGGTTTGTTTAACATCACTTTATGCCACTAAGGCTAATTGGACGATGTTACAATGGGAGTCCTAAATTTTGCCTATCCAGTTATAATTAGGATAGGGATCTTTAACGAGTACCTGACATGGTACAGGCTCGGGACCTTCATTTTACGTCCTATCCGAGGTACAGCATAGCCAAGGATTTTTTACTCCCATTAAAAAATCCTAGGGCCACCGAGGGACGTGAACCTGCGACCTATAGTATTGTAGGTTGCCATGCTAACCACTATACCACAGGTGACCCCAGGAAAGATTGGGTACATCATCTTATCTGCCTACTATCCACTTAAGAGAGATTTTATCGAAACAAAAAAGACTAAATCTGGGTCCGTGTCTGTTTATTATAAAAACCAGTTGGTAGAAGTTGAATTCAATGTTAAGTAAATAGGAAGAAATAGGGAAATGTAAACTGTCCACTTATAAGGGACATCCGTTTATTAGAAGTGTCCAATAACACATTCAATGCCCGCTAACAATTATTTCTAAATTACCTTTTTTTTTTTACTTTTTATAAATCCCACAGGGATATATGGACAGATGAAGGGAAAAATTGAAGGAGGCTATTGGAAGGTAGAGGAAAAATATTTAAAAAATAATAAAATAAATTACATTCATTTTTATTTATTAATAAATAAATTACATCAACATATATAAATTATACACTAATTTTTTTATTGAAAAACAAATTACAATACATACAATAAATAACAATCAATTGTGAAAATCACGTTATAATGCAAAAAAAGTACATAAAGATAAATATAAATCGTTCACAAATTGAGAAACAAGTATGAGTCTTCTAAGACATCACAATCAATAAAAAAAAAATCAACTTACTTGTAAAAGGGATTGTATTCAAGAAGCGTAGCACTACACATAACACACTGCTACGGATAAAATTTTTTTTTTTCAAGAAACCAACACTTTCAATACACAGCTACTACTCTGTTAAAGGCCCCACAGTAAAATGAAGTAAAAACGAGAGGCCCCTGTCGATCCAGGTAGCCGGGAAGGCAATGGGTAGGTGCACTCGCCAGGCGGGTTTTGGGCACCGAATGTGTTAATATGGTAATAATTTTTTTTTTTTTTCCAGTTCCGGTGCCAGTTAAAAAAGAAGAATCACAACCCTCTGAAGTAAGTTACCTCAAAAATTAAATTTGTATTTATTTATTTATTTTTTATTCATCTTTTCCGTGAATTTCAGATCATTCCAAATACTTCCTGTGCACCTTCTACATCTGACGGCGAAAAACCCCCTGTTGCTCCGAGCAATATCGAGATTCCCAAAGTTACTGGTAAAAATTCTATAATTTGATAGTTTATCAAGTATATTTCTGTTCATATTTATTATTTTAGGTGACATATTTTTCATTGTTTAAATGAATTCTAGCCTACATAAGGTTATCAAACTATTTATTTATTACGTGTAAAAAAAATCACCCACCAACAGGCAAGCGCCCAATGACAGGTGGTCAGAAATTCAATACTTACATCATAATATAATATAACATAAATAAGCATAATCATAATGCATAACTCTAGTAATAATAAAAGTAATAATGCTAACCCATACAAATATTAGTTATTCTTTATAATAATAAAACAGCAAATTAAATTATCCCTTATTACAATAATATATAATATACAAATGAAATATTTTGCACATCTCCCGGTGACACACCTCTTGCCTCAATTTAGTTGACTTTGTGATCATGGCTAATATTGTCTAAAAGTGTCTATAATGTTGAGAAACATCACTGTTTGTATGTTTCAAATATTTTATGATGTCATAATATCGTGTCGATAATTTCGCGCTTACTGGTGTTCTTGGCTGACCCTCGATGAAGCCATGTGTTGCAGTGGTACAGATTTTTTTTGTTCAAATGTTTTGTCCATAATGGCAAGAATGATGTAACGTGAAACAAAAGACAAAACATTTAGAATAGTTCTAGACTTGTTAGAACGAACTAACATTTGAAACAAACTTTCATTATACATGTTTGTGACTAGAATGTTCAATAACCATGAGAACCATGTAGTATCATTATATAACTAGGTGGCAAATAATTCACATACTATATTAATCAATGACCTTATAGCCTTGATTTGAAAATAAGTAAACACGCCATTGTACAGGGTGTCCAAAAAGAGTATTCGGAGTTCGAAAGTTGAATAAAATCTCAAATATAGAATATCAAGTAGGATGTTTACGTTTTATTTAAACACAATCAATGAACTGGAAATTTATTTAGAAAAAACAATATCGTCTAGGTGTCCACCATAACGCTGCTGGCACTCCTCGCATCTCAAACGCAGTAAATAGTGAGCGTTACTGTGTAATGATAAGAGGTTTTTTGGCCTAAGAACTTCAAGAGTTTAAAGGATATAACTCTAGAACATGGTTTCAGCAAGACGGGGCCACTTGCCATACTTCAGACTTATCAATTGTTACGGTAAACGAATTATTCCAAAACAAAGTGATTTCTCGTAGAGGCACCATTAGCTGGCCTCCCAGGAGTCCCGATCTCAGTCCTCTTGACTTCTTTCTGTGGGGATACCTGAAAAGTAGGGTATACGAAAAGAAACCAACGCAAAATATCAGAACAGGAACAATGTGTCAACGCGTTTTTAGAAATCTGCGTTTGAGATTCGAGGAGTGCCAGCAGCGTTATGGTGGACACCTAGAAAATATTGTTTTTTCTAAATACATTTCCAGTTCATTGTGTTTAAATAAAACTTGATATTCTATATTTGAGATTTTATTCAACTTTCAAACCCCGAATACTCTTTTTGGACACCCGGTATAAAGAGGAGAATTTTTTCTAAACTATAACATGAAGAGGGTTCAAAAGGCTGTAACTACCAAACTAACAGTCTGATTTTCAAGATTGTTATGTGTTATGCACAAATAAAGTATTCTTTCTTTCATAGCTCTTCACTTGCCATTTTTTACGTGATCTGACTATTTTCCCCACTTGGAGGGGAAGAAATCTTTAAAACGATGTCCCAAATTATCGAATATGATCTAGTATCAAAAAAAGTTATGGCATACTGACAATTTATGACATATATGACATATTGTAGCGTGAAACAAAACACCAAAACATATGGTTTAGAATAGTTCTAGAGTTTTGTTGGAACGAACTGTTATAGGACATGTTTGTGACTGCGATGTTCGAGTATCATCTACGCTGGCCTACTGGAGAACTAGTCTTGTTCTGAAGTTCAAGTCGTATGGTTATTTCTGTGTTACAAAGTGATAATTTTTGTAACCTGTTATATAATTTTTGTAAATATTCGGGTTATAATAATTTTTCGTGGCATTGAAAATTGTCGTTTTCGTTCAATGAAAATTGTTTAACTCACATAAGTGTTACAACACTATCAAGGTATTTTATTATGTGACTGAAGGAACTGCCTAGAAACACATGATTCGTGATCTTGTTTTTTATTTTGTTATGGGTTCTCTTATTATTTATTTCTCTTACCATCTTACCCGAGTATGTCTGGCATACTCCATAAGTGTTAAGGAACTCTACTTGTTGATTAACAGAATAATTATATTTGTGTAAATTTGTTTTTATATGCCCAAATATACTTAATTTTTATTAAAATCAAAACAACCTAAATGACAAGTGAACAACGGGATGAATGATCAACCTGATAATTATAATAAACATTTCAGCCTGAAAATTTATATATTTTTATGATTGGTTATTATTAGGGATGGGATTTTCATGTTAGTACATATTTTCTTCTGAGGTCTAGAAACGCACGTGTAAGCATTCTAGATGGTTTTCACAATGATATAAACCATTTTAAATAAATTTACATATAATTCGATAAATACATATTTTTGTCGATATTTTACAACTTTTAGGAAAAGAACAATAATTTACTTTAAAGTTATTATTATTTATTTACTTATTTTACATATATTCAATCAATACCTAGTATAAATAAAGTCTAAAGCAGAGGATGAACGTAGGCATTAATTAGACATAAGGCACTAAGCAATATCCACAGTTCTCTGGAAGTTTGATCCCATCCCCTCTTTTCTTACATAGATGCCTCATCCTTGACAATACTTATATTGCCTCAATTGCTTTATAAATTTAGTTTTCTAGTTTATAAAATGCCAAAAAGGAAAGAACAGAGAAAAGTAAGTAAGTCGCAGAATTTGCAGAACTCTTAAACATTTAAATGCGACAGTAAAGGTGTCCTGTAATGTTTGGGCTGCCGAATTCGCACCCATCACGTCATTCGACCTGGAAAAATTGTTTAGCAAATACAAAGGTTTACTTTGACCAAATCGTTGTCTCTAAAGAAAATCTTAGAATACATTTTATTTGCAATGTTTTTGATGGTGAAGAGGAGAAGGTTTAATATGTTTTCTTACATTTCCAAAAATTTCGTTTACTTTTTTTTTTTTTTTTTAATATATTGTAACACTTATGTGGGTTAAAGAATATTTATTAACAGAAATATACAGTTATCACAATGCCAACGAATTTATAAAACTTAAATACTTGGGCAGGTTACAAAATTGGTAACGTTATAACACACAATCATATGACTTGAGCTTCACAGTCAAGACACAGACTTCCACTAACTCGTTCAGTCACTGCTCCTTATATATAATAGTAAATAGTCAGGCCTGGATCATTCTAGAACAATGTTGGCAGTTCTCCGCCATCACGGAATGATCTAGACTCAAATAGTTCGTTCCAACCGCTTATTTTGTTCCAACAAGCGGTCCGGGAGGTTACGCCATATGTTCTTTTATTTATTTGCTTATCGATTTAACGTTAAACTGCCCCCTCCTGGATGTCTTCTTTTCCATGCGTGCCTACTCACTAGGTCAAACGAAAGGTCTCTTCCGCAATCCGCTGCACCTGTTCTTCTTCATGGTTCCCCGTAATGGCGCCAAGCGATCATTATGGATGATAATGGGCTTTCCTTTGGGGTACTTGAACACCCAGTAGACCAGATCGTTGATGTGCTTCTTAATCACGTATGTCCTCACCTTCCTCTTGGGTTGTAGAGCCAAGCAAGTTCTCCTTCTTCGTATCCACCCTTGTTGGCCCTGCTCCCGCTTTGTCTCCCCATCCGATCTCTGGTGACGCGTCTCTTATTGACAGCGATAGGGTGATTTCGATTCTCTTCTCGAGGCAATGACGGATCAACGCCTTCAATCACCCTGTCCTGCTTGTATTTCAGCTCGCTCTTCGTAGTCACCTGCCGAACCAACAAGGTAATCAATGCTGAAGTCTCAACCTTAGTGCCTTTTCGAAGAATTCTTGAGCGCTTATCTCTTGAAAGAAGTTTTACACCCGGTTCCACTGTTGTTACCACACCGGCTGGTCCCCGACTCCGTAAGGGCAGCACCTCTCCACTGATCCCGACGCTCCTCGTTCCAGGTCGTGCTGAAAGCCATACGCGTTCATGAGGTCCTTCCCAAGGATTACATCCTCCTCAATGTCAGCCACTAGGACCGAGTGTGAGACACGGCTTGAGCCTAACTGCAACTTTACTTCGGTTTCTCCGAATACCTTGGCTTCTTCTCCGGTTGCAGTCCTCAGCTGCCATCTGGAGGGCGTCAGTCTTTTCTTGCCAGCCATACTTGAAGAGACTGTAGTCTTTGTAGCTCCAGTGTCAATCAGCATCGTGTGCCTCTTGTCGTTTACGCTGCCATCCACATATGCGCTGTCGTCTCGGTGTTCCAAGGAGGTTACCATTATTGGGGAAGCACCTTGGTGACTGCCCCTGGAAGCTTTTACCCTCCGGGTATTGGCGTGTCCTATTTTTCCTGTGTCAGGAGCGACCTTTCCTTTGCAGGATCTCATAATGTGTCCGAGCTCCCCACAGCTCCAGCACCATACGGGTCTCCTTTTACGGGATTGTAGGACTTTTAAAACTTCTAAAACAAGAATCTCCAAGTCTGCAGTTTTTGCCGGCTCTCCGCAGTTCCTTCACCGGAAGGGTTTTCTCTGCGAGTCTAAAGCCTTCACAACCCCTGAGAGAACACCTTCTAGGTCTCTGTGGTTCACCTTGTCACGGGCGGTGGTACGCCTGGTCTGGACACATCCATAGCTACGAGAAGCCTCGGTAGCCACCTCAAACTCCAATGCTATGGTTCTAAACTCCACCAGCAATTTAGGGCAAGCACAGCACCGCTCTCTGAAGCTCTAAGTCCCTTAAGCCGTTGACGAATGCCTGGACTGCTAAGCATTCCAACAAACTGTCTGGGGCTGTTGGATAAGCCAATCTTACCATCCTGGCAACGTCCGCTTTGAACTCTTGAATATTCTCGGCTGCCTTCTGCTTCTTGGCCTTCAGCTGGGACCGATATACCTGTTCGAGGTGGGCGTGACCTAACAGCATCTCTAGCCGGCTTACTAGCATGTTAAAATCGTTTGTGTCGTCAGCGTTCAGGGTCTGTAGGACATCCAGTGTCGCCTCTGAGAGCTACCGTAAGGGCTACCGCCTTATCTCTTGGAGACCACCCATTAGCACCGGCCGCAGCGTTGAATTGCTTCAGGTAATTCGACCAGGACGACTTACCATCAAAAGTCGGTGGCTTTATCCTTGCTCGGCTCTCCAATCTGATCAATCATATGACTTGAGCTTCACAGTCAAAAATAAGACTTCCACTAACTCGTTCAGTCACTGCTCCTTATATATAATCGTAAATAGTCAGGCCTGGATCATTCTAGAACAATGTTGGCAGTTCTCCACCTTAACGGAATGATCTAGACACAAACAGTTCGTTCCAACAAGTGTTCAGGGAGGTTACGCCATATATTTTTTTATTTATTTGCTTATCGATTTAACTTATTTTATAAGTACTTTAAATGTATATTTTATTTTTTATGTGAATACTGAACATTTGAAATATTTTAGTTTTCAGTCCATATTTTCATATTTGTATTACATATATGTGCAAATCTACGTCCATATTTATGTGCATATTTTGAAATTTTTACTACATAAAAATCCTATCCCTGTTTATTATATCTAAAAATATCATGAACTATCTACATCAGAATGTTCTATGTTTATATATATTTCTTATATGCACTTGCCTAAGTGATCAAATGGTATTTTTGTTAAAATTGAAATTTTTAAATGCATTTGAACGAAAAATGTTTTTTTTAAAACTTCTGAATGGTTCTGAATAGCTGTAATATTAGTTATAAAAAAAGGAAGATTAATAAAAAGAATTTTTAATATTATTAGCCTAAAATTTATTTAAATAATAAGAAACTGAATTCATTATGTTTATAATCATTGAGTCTGAAGTTTTAAGGTATGTTAAAATATTACATTATACTTTGTTACAGGATTCAACAGGCCAGAGAGGCAAGTTTGTGCATGTTGGTGTAAAACCTGGGCTGAAATAATGATAAAAAGAGCTACAGGTTAGTTTTATTTTTCTTAGTAGATGCTCGCTAATAGACAGAGTTTATATATCATTATGATTTTTCTTAGGCGCTGTATCCTGGACAATGAGGCTTTCGAACGAATTGCATTCTCTTAAATGTCCAAAAGATTTTGTGACATCCGAAATTAGTGTATATACTCTTCCACCTCTCAATTCTATAAATTTTGATGATCAGGTAATTCATTTTATATAATAATTTTCATGTTAAAAATATTATTTACTTACTTATATATTTTCCTACTAGCTGCACTGATTTCTAAGTAATTTAAATTTCTGGTATGGAGCTATTGTGAATAAGTATAAACTTGATAAACTTCTTTTTTGAGGCATACAGGCCTCTAGATCTTTTGTAGGATCCTTCGCTTTCACACACCCATCATTTTTATTTTTTTTTGCACTTATGTATGTGTCTGCTGTTCAAATCATGATCCTTAATAATAATTTCTCGTGCTTTCCTTGATAAACATCATAATTTAATCACATGCTGAAGGGCAATGTAGCATCGGTTTCCCATGGCTAGTCAGTTTATAACCTTTGCTGCGATGTTATCCTCAGTCATTTAGAAGGAGAGTTATCTACTCGAGTTTCTTGCAAAATGAGAAACTTTGTAGTCCTCATCAGTCCAATGTTGATCATTTGAATGTTTCTGTGAGGATGATATTGGCTGTTTTTTATATAGACTGTATTCTTTTCATTGATGTGGAGACTGTGGGTTACTATTGCCACTTAAAATTCTTCCAGATCCACGACTAGCACTGGTAAAGTTGTTGCAACAATATCTATATCCTCAGCATATGCCAGGTGGTGGAAAAAACGATTAAATCTAGTGCCTCCTGCGTTGGTTCTAATGTCCCTTAAGTTTTCTCTTTTTAAAGATGGCTCTAGGCACCTCTAATGCCAGAATTCTAAAGATGATGTAGACAGGGCCTCAGAGAATATCAAACTTTGAAAGCACTAGGCATTGATAGAATGCAAAATTATTGGTTTGAAAAATCTTACCTGCCTCCACGAAATACTTGTGATAAAATACCAAAAAATGACAAAAGGATAGTCTAACCTAAAATTTTCTATCTGGGCATTATTGGTTTTTTAATTATTAAAAAAAAATGGAATATAAATTAGAACCGCAAGCAACCTTTTAGTCAATTAAACTGCCTTTCAAGACAATAAAACTTTAGGAATTGGAAAGAGATATTACTCTTGGATGGAAAAAAAAATACAGTCCTTTAAAATATACATTGAAAAACTAGAAGAGTTCATCAAGAGTAGCATTTGAGGCATAAGTCTCGGGGAAAGTAAATAAAAGAGTTCAGAAAATTTGAAGAAAAACTTAAACAAAAGACATGATGGAGCTGGTTAATTGCTTGAAGTGGAGATAGATAGACTGCGCAAGTCGTGCAGCTGAAGAATGAAAGCAGCCACAGAATGGTTACCTATAGTAGAAAGAAGGAAGTTAGGGCGCCAAAAAAAAAAAAAAAAAGAAAAAAGGAGATGGAAAGACGATCTGGTAGGACATGCATGGTCGATTCACAAAATATTAGAAATCATTTGGGAGAGGCCTTTGATCAGAAATAGGCTTAGTCCAAAAAAAAAATCAGGTTCAATTTTGATTTTGAACTACTGTCTCGGAACTAAATTTTCTTTTTTCTTTTGAATTTTTGATTTATTTTTTGCCATTAAAAAAAAATTGAAATTTTATATCTATTGTTTTACTTCACTTATTGTCAGACCCTTTTTATGTATTATTTAAATTTAGTTATATCATTATAATGATAATATAAAGACTTATTTCTTTATTTGTTAAATCACTCGTTGATTTATTATATATATGCTCTTATGGTCCCTGCATTTTATTAGGTTCCTGTAAGAAACGAAAGGGTTGCATCTGAACCAGTCAGTATACCATGTTCTCCGATCCGGAAAAATCTGCATGATTTTGAAGAATTTGGTAATAATTAAGTTATTATTATTTCTTTCTTAAACTGTTCCTAGTGGTTTTTAAATTACATAATACACATCATCCAGAAATGTTAGTGTGCGTCAGCCATCTTCTTCAATTGTAATGAACTTTTGTATGCACTATATTTTTTTTTTTTTTTTTTTTTTTTTTTTTTTTTTTATATTTCAATCTCTAAAAATGAAATTGGTTCATTGTCTGAAATATGTACACTATTTATATGTTAACACTTTAATCCTGTTTATGTGATCTCAATTTGATTTTTTTATGAATCAATGTTTTCATCTGTTTACCCATCATTTCTTCATGTAATTTTCAGAAGAAGGTAGCGGCAGGAGTCGGAATCCTGTGCGAAGATCTAATTCTAGTCCTGAAATGAGTTCCAACTGGAAGAATCCTCTACTCAATCCCGATTCGGAATTCGATTTTTCTGATAATAAAAAGAAACAAATTTATTCGAAGGATATGAGGTCAGTGAATCACATATTGTCTGCAATTGGTCAGAATGAAGGTGGATTGAATGTAAAATTTTATTATCTATTTTTTTTAGCTGTTTATTTGTTGGATGATGTATATAAGATAGACAGTAATTACCATTAAGAGTTATATTTTAAGAAAATAAAACTAAGCTAAAAGATGATGATTTTGATATTAAAAAAATAATGCTTATTAATTGAAACTTGGATTAGGTTGTTCATATTCTCATGAAAAATATACCATGATTAAGTATCTTCAAGCCCCCCCCTTTCTCATCTTTTAGACTATTCAGGTTTCTTTACCAGGCCATGTGGGAGGTTAGGGGGTTAATACCTGGTTTTTTAAAGTCCTCTGGTACTCAGGACTTAAACTCATTCACTTTAGATAATCAGTGATATCAGGGACAACACATTAGCCCGCTCGGCCACCCGTGCTTGCATGTCATAGAATAGAATCGAATTACACAGTATGAATGGTGGTACTAATTCTTAATGAACCTCAAAGATATGGGAGGTAACATATATTGAAGCTAAGGCCTGTTTTTAGGCTTATTGTATAAGCTCCTACTGTACCACTTTTAGTGTGAAAAAATTAGTTCACAATTTTTTTTTAATTAGGTTCCAATATCTTTCCGAGTAATTTTTTTTTTCTCAATAAATCAGACTATGACAACAATAATATTTTTGTAAATTAGAGATTATAAACTAGTTTGCAGGTTGTCTCATAGATGGCTCCTGTTACTTACTGCCCTTGTTCTTATTCTTGGTTGGCCTTCTCTTGTGGTTATGATTGGTTAATAAATATATAGTGAGGAAAAGCTTTTGGAGCTCTTAGCGGGTGCTAGTGATGTGGAAGCTTTTTAATTTTTAAAAAGTTTTTAACTCCACCAGTGTCGGTGCACAGTCCAGATCGAAAAGTGAGGATGAAGAACTTTGTATAGCATTAATTAAGCTTGCAAAACTTATGAAGTGAGAGCTTGAATGCTGAGTACTCCGCACAGCGGTACCACTCAGTGTGCCTCGCTACCTTTTTTAACTCCTCGCTACCTCTGCAGTTGAAGGATTAAATCACTTTGTAATAGAGTAAACCCTCATTATTACGAACTCGGATATAACGAACACCTCTATATAGCGAACCAAAATACTATCCCCCAAAATTACCGTTATATTTCTGCTGAACCCCTCGTTATAGCTAAACCCCTCGGTTAGTGCGTACTACGAACTAAATTTGATGCCTGAGAATTATTATATTCTGCTATAACGAACTGCTAGAATTTTTATTATTGTTTTTTTTTTTACTTTATTACGTAGAAGGATTGCGGGAAGACGAAGTAGCTCCAGTTTCTAGAATCGAGGTGTTTTTTTACTCTTAACTAATCCGATTTGCTTTTGCTCTCTCTCTAGTTTGCTCTCTCTGCTAATTCCATTGACTTTTTTCTCAAAACTAGCTCAGTTCTGTTTCGACTTCTGTATTATTCGAATCAGTGTACTGTAGTCCTTTATAGTGGTTTTTAAAATAAACAATGAGTTCGTTGGTAAACGTGTGTCACAAACGTAAATCCGTATCAATCGAGGAAAAATTAAAAATTCTCCAGGATATTGAATCGGGAATTCTAAGTAAGAAAACCATCGCAGAAAAATCTGGAATTCCAAAATGAACATTGTCAACCATTATAAAAAAAAAGATAAAATAGATTTAACCGCAGCCCAAGGATTAACTTCAGCATCAAATAAACGACTGCGCTCTGCCGCTCATGAATATTTGGAAAAAAATTGATAAATTTCTTTAAACAAATGAGATCTCAAATACCAATCTTAGACCGTCTTTAAAACTAAGGCTAAAGAACTCTCAAGTGAACTTGGCAGGTAAATAATTGAATCTCATTGTTTAATTAATATGTAGTTTATCTAAAAATTAATTACATACATGCAATTTAATTTAACTAGTTCCAATGAATGAATTTCCTTCTAAATACGATCAAATTAGTGCAGCCATTGGCTAAAAAAGATATATAAAAAAAGAACCCTTGGTTATAACGAATCTCGTTATAGCGAACTATGAAAATCAAACCCCCTACCAGTTCGCTATATCGAGGGTTTACTGTATATTTTTTGATTGGCTTTATAAAATATACTATTTCATTTTGTTAAATAAAAGTACATATTGAACAATCGATATACATTTTGAATTTTTCTGTTGTAGAGGAAACTGTGAAGCTATTCCAGAGGAAATGGGAACGACTCCTCCAACTTCAGAGGCTCTTATGCTTGCTCCATGTGATATTCCAGATAGTAAATTAACAAAACCTGTAAGGGCCATTTGTGGTATTTTTTAATATTTTTTATTTGAATTGAATATTTATTATTTAGGTTTTTTATTATGGTGGGGATAACATATTATATAATGGAAACAGTTTTACATCCTCAAGGTCAACTCATGTTTGTTGACAAAACTTTTCTTTTTGAATGATCCACCCATTTAAATTTTCTTTTTCGGTGTTTTATTGGTTTAGAAAAAGAACTATTTGAGTATGAATGGGGGTCCTGAGATTGTGTTGAATAAAAAGAATAATTGCTTTAAGAACCTAAAAATGGAAAATATTCATTTTTAAATAGTGATGTTTCATCTTCATTAATCCTTTGTTCCTGAGAATCACTTAAAACGGTAACTATTTACTTATATTTTTATTCTACCTACTAAACTTTAATACCGTATTGTTTTCACTCTTTACTCCTTTATTTAATCTTACTTTTAAAATATTACTTCCTTGATTTTATCTTCTACAAGCAAAGGTTAATTGTATTTTGTTACATGCAATTTCCTATAAAAATTATTTCTATCATTTTATCAGTTTATAATAATTATTGTTGTAAAATACCAGAAAAACATAGAACCATTTTTATTTCTTCCTAAATTAAAGAAAAATATTTTAAAACTTCTTTTCTTATCTTTTTAAAACTTCTTTTCTATTTAAAGCAATGTCAAATTTAACCATTAGTGTCATTTTAATATAATTAGGATTGTGATCCATCTGGCTTGCCGCCTCTTGGATTCAAACGTGATAGAGGTCATACGATATCTGTTATGAGCCCAGCTAGGAAGCCAGGATCGGGGTGGAATGACTCTCGGCCACGGAGTCCAAAGCCTAGGGAGATCACTCCGACTAAATCAGGGGTGAACCCAGCGTAAGTAACTAATTATTGTTTTGAATATATTTATTAAGAAATAATCTCCCATACAATAAAAATATTCATTGCTTTATTATGTCTAATACTTTGACAAATAAAACTAAAATGAGGAATTAGAGATAAATGATTTCTGTTACTTTTTAAAAAAAGTTGGTTTGATATTTTATTTGCATTAGCTGGTTTATTAATGAATAAACCTGTAAAGCAGAGAATGCACTTAAAAATTTCTTGGAAAATCAAAAGCAGAAAGCAATATTGACTGTTCTCGGAAAATTTTATCCCCATCTTTTCTTGTATATGTAGATGCCTAATCCTTGACAATGCTTATATTTCCTCAGTGCTTTATAAATTTAGTGATAAGTTCATACCTAGTCAAAAGGAATGAAAATAGAAAAAGGAAAGAAAACAGAAAAAGCGTCGCGGAGTTTGCAGAAGAAAAATTTAAATGCATCAGTGAAGGTGTCCTGTATTGTTTGTGCTGCCAAAAAACATTCAACGGATTAACAATTTTTGGTTTTACAGCATTTGAAAATGGCGAAACATGTAGAAAATAAGTCGACTTGAAAAGATCTTTCAGCAAATACAAAGCTTTACTTCGACCGAATTGTTGATTTTCCGAAGAAAATCTTAGAATGCATCTTATTTGCAACGTTTTTAATGGTGAAGATGAGGAAGTTTAATATTAGTGTTCCTACGTTTCCAAAAATTTTGTTAACTACATTTTTTTTTTTTAAATGTATATTTATTTTTTATTTGAATAGTGAATTTTTTAAATATTTTAATTTTCAGTCCATATTTTCATTTCATATATTTGCTAATATACATCCATATTTATGTGCATATTTTGAAATTTTTATTAAATAAAAATTCTATCCCTGGTAATCATTCTTTTAAGGGTTAATTAAACTTTTTTTTTTCTTTGACTTAAAAACAAAAGAAAATCAATTATAACTAAAGTAAATTTTAATTGAAAATTGTCTTGGTTGTTTATTTGATGTTGTTTTACTTCACTTCAACTGCCCAGGCCATTGGCGTTGACAGCTCTTCTTAAATGTCGGACATTAATTTTGTGTTCTTTAGGGTTTTTTCTATACCATTGTATGCTTTGTATGGAAAGTCATAATGTTGAGGTTGTGGCACTCCTTCGTAAGTTAAGCTGATACAGGACTTGTTCTAAACGCCTCGGTTGAAAACCTCAGTGCCAAATTCTGAACGGAGTTCAATTTGCTTAGGAGACTGTTACATGCTGAAGAATACACGATGCAGTCAGTCCAGTTTGTATCATATTAGTGTTCTGTAGTGACAACATATGTTTATATTATTGATGTTTTAGACACTCACAAATGATTAATTTGAACAGAGATAATTGTTGATCAAGTTAATAAAATTGTTATTTCTCTTAATAAATATTTCAATAAGTTGTTTAACTTGACATGTAGGTTGTAAGCATTATTTTTCTATCAGCTCCCCAGCCTTGATTTTGGAAAGGAAGAGGATTTTTAGAAAGCTCAGTCTTCTATTGCACTCTTCTTTCAATTTTACTATGTGGTTTTTCCATTTCAGTTTTCGATCTAGAAGAATGCCTACAATTTTTATCCCTATTTAATCCTCGGCAATTTTTTTTTTCTGGAAAAAATAATAGTTTATGATTTTACTGCAGAAAATTTGAATTCTGTCTATCTCCCCATTTTTCTGTTTGGGATATTGTTGCCTGCATTATTTGTCTTGTGAGGTTTAGATATTTCCCTCTGCAACAAAGCACTAAATCGTCGACATAAGGAAATCCTTTTACCGGTAGGTTAATGTGATTGGCTGTATACAAATAAGGAACATATATTGTATAAGGAACGGCCTTATACAAATAAGGAACAATATTACACTAATGACTGAGCCTTGCAGAACTCCATTTTCAAGTTCAACCTCGTCGGAGTAAACTTAATTTACCCTTATCTGCATAACTCTAGAAAATTCTTTGTTTGTTTAGAAAATTCTTAATGAAATTTAGCACATTTCCACTTACACCACTTTGGTATAGTTTTGGGGTAATTCTTGATCGGAATACCATTTTGTTGTTTATTATTTATGTGTGTGACTAGGTTAGGTGGAAGTCTTTCAAGTTAATTTTTGTTTTAAAATTTAGTGAAATACTGCACATGTGTGTATTAATGAAAGTATGGTTTTAATACACCCTCTTTGTGTTCAAAAGATTAGAATCAGTTTATATAATTTTCTATTTGAGATATTAAATATAGTCTAAATAAATTTCAGGTTTGCCTTCTTGCAGCTGTACCATAGCCCTTATTTTGGAATAGCGCATGAGAAACCTATTCTTATTTCTAACATTCCTTCGGTACAATCTACTGTGAAAAACTTGGACTGGATCCCACCGTATGAAGTGCACAAGGTGAGTTTATTTGGTTATGTTATTGCAGCTGGCTGATCAAATCTATCTCTGCATATGTGGTCTTATATACATATTTCTATTTGTACCCAAAGAATAGGTTTCTGGCTACCCTAAACCAAGATCACTTAATATTCCAAGTCATTTTGAATTACTAACCAACATTTTTTTTTTTTTTTTTTTTTTTTTTTTTTTTTTTTTTTTTTTTGGGACTTTAAGGCTTCCACTGAAGCCCTATACTGTCCATACTAACACCCATGGCACTGGGTGATACTTCTCCTACGAAAGAAAAGCACCACCCAGGGCGGGACTCGAACCCGCAGCTCCGGCATGGGAGTACGGCGCTTTACCGCACAGCCACACCGGGCCCCTAACCAATAACTTTTAAACCCCACAGATTTTCTTTTCTATAGAACCATTCGGTAATCGCATTTTTACAAAAAAAAAAAAAACTATAATATTTTAGTCATTATTTAAAAGCATAATTTTGAAATGACTTGAAGGATTAAAGAAATACAAGATGGAATAGATTATATAAAATAAGCAAGACATGATCAATTTATACTGAGCCCTTGAAAAGTTACAAGTTAAATTAGATTATCTCAGAATCATGCAGTGCACTAAAAAAACTTCAAAAAAAAAAGATTTGCTTTTAAATATAGAGTAAGTATTTAACACAGAAAAACATTCTTTCATTTTAATGTATAATTTTTTTAACCGACTTCGAAAGAGGAGGTTACTCAATTCGATACGTATGTGCCTTTTTTTTTTTTTTACAACTATATTTTCTTCAAAATTTTATATTATTGTAATGAAATAATAAATTATTATAAATTTTAGGATCACTGTGTAAAAAATTTTATGGCCAAACTATTTTTTAACAAGAATGCATTAATAGTAATAATAGCCTTTATTATGTTTAAAGAAATCAGATTAACCCTCCGTCGGGCGCCTTATATCTGAGATTCACTTTTTAAAGAAAAATAGTCATCAAACTGCCTTCTAGAGGGTAGTGGTGCTGTGCTCCCAGTTATGTGTTCCACAGTTCTTTCTGTAAAGTTTAGTGGTGAAATTGCATTGGATAGTGTTCTATGATTTACTTGCCATTATTTTTAATCTGTTTGATACAATGCGCCCGTTCATATTTGTATTTTTTTTTTTTTAACTATTCATTTGTATGTTTTTAAAAAATTTATATTGATAAGCTATGATAAAGTAATATTTTCCATTGTTCGTAATAATAAAATCCTATTTTGTACTTGGATATATTTGTTTTACCTACCATGATTTTTTTTCTTTCCATTTTTCCACTCTTCAATTTTTAAATTTTTTTTTGTTTAAACTAACGCTTCCATTCTTAATGATTCGAATGAAACACATAACGTTTAAGGTTAAATAAAATGAAATAATGTTTTATGATGATTGTAGTTGACGTTTTTCGACTCAAACGGTCAATTTCGTAAAAACCAGTGTAAAGCAAGATCTCGGAGATACATGCTCCCGACAGCAGGTTAATCAATGAAAAATTATTTTCTTAAGTGTCTTAACAGACCAATATAATAAAAAAAAAAAAAATCTTACAGTATCTCTTTTTCTTGAATATAATAGGATCTATTATCCTATATCCTAAATGGTTGGTGTAAAACCATAGTGTACTAAGTGCCGAACCGATTTTATAAATTTTGAATTATTTTTTATTACATAACCCATTGTTATTTTTTAACAATGCTTCTTTATGTTTAACTAGCTGTATATACCGGTTTCACCCGAGGAATTTAATTTTAGAAATCTATAAAATGAGACTTTTTTAGACTCAAACGGTCGATTTCGTAAAAACCAGTGTAAAGCAAGATCTTCTTCTTCTTCTTCTTTCTCTTCCTCCTTTGTACCTTTCAGCTTGGAGGTGCCTCTGTCTATGTAAAACAAGCCTCCCGGTCCTGAGCCAGCGCCTTCAAGGCATTCCAGTTTTTACCTCTCTTCTCTCCCACACTGGAGATGTAGTCTGTCCATTGAGTTCTGGGTCTCACTCTGGGGCGTTTTCCTGTTGGTCTGGCCGCGAAGTATTTTCTTGCATCCCGGTCCTCATTCATCCGACAGAGATGTCCGAACCATCTAAGTTGCCTCTTTTCAAGAATATCCTTTAGAGAAGTAATCCCTAGATCCTCTCTAGTCCTATCATTCCTGATACGATCCCTTCTGGTTCGGCCCGCTACTTTTCGGAGGTACCTCATTTCCGATGCAGTAACTCTGCTTAGGTGCTTATCTAATGGTGCCACGCTTTCACTTCCATACAGAAGGGTAGGTAGGTAAACATCTTTGAAGATATGCAGCTTAACATTTTTCTCCACCTCCCTTTTCCCTATAAGTGTGTTGCAGAGATGGTAGTAGATTGCGTTTGCCTTTTTTATCCTATTGGATATCTCTTGGTCTATCTTTCCATTTCTGCTGATCACTGTTCCGAGTTATGTGTACTCGTCCACCATTTCCATTATTTCACCTTTGCAAAGTATTTTGACGTGTTCTTATTCCCAGCCAATGTGCATCACTTTACTTTTCCTGACATTAATTGTCAATCCTGTAAAGCAAGATCAAAACGACTTTTATAACAATAAAGAATATACCCAGAGATTGGCTGAAGTTATGCAATTTTAATATGGACAGGTGTTCATAATGTGTATCTAAGAACCACTGAGTGAAATTTGGAGAATTTAGGACCAACGGTATCAATTTCTATAAAGATCAAACAAACAGAATTTCATCTTCATTTATATAGATTAAAATAAAAGACAAAGTGAAATACATTGTGCTTCAAAAGCTATAGGAGTAAACACGATATTTTATAAAATTCAACTTAAACTTTGGTTTTCTCAAAATATGGATTTTGGTGCTTAGTTCACTTTGGCGTTACTCCGACCAAATAGGCAGGTACTACTTCCCCTATTCCCCTGCTGGCTTTGACAGCTGATAATCACGCTGCTATCTGTTGGTCACCATGCGAACTACCATCCCCACCACCTCTCTTCTTAGCCGTTAAAGGCCAAATTTATGGCTAAGTTAGAATTATATTACCCGCCTTTTTTTTACGAGTATTAGACCGTGACGTCATCTCTACTCTAAACAACTTCACCTATTCCTGGCAAATAAACATTGATTAATCGTACTTTCTGTACATATGATTAATTTTGAAAATACCGCGTCTCCCCACCATTGCATCTATAGAACATTACTCTTCATCGAAATGTTATCATTTTTCGAAGTATGTATTAGTATTTTAGAGTCCCTGAAAAATATTAATATTGAACCTATACCGTTCCGAATACAAGTAATTACGTAACTATTCGTTATGCCTATAAGTTCCTTACCAATCCACTTTTTTATTAACAATTTATCCACTTCTTTGTTTTTTTATCACCTATTGTCTTTTCATTATGCCTATACTTTTTTGAAGAAGTGACATATACATACTTTACAAAAAGTTAAAGTTAAAAAAAAAAATTAAGAGATAGGATTTATTTCATTGAAGATGCTTATCTAATTCCACTGTTATTTTTCACAATATGAAACCACCTATTTTGTGGGTAATATTTACATTTGAAAGAAGAAATAAAAATCATTCATGAAAGGATGTCAGCTTATAATTTCTTTCTAATGTTAATATATCTAAATCCAACAATTATATCATACCCTATTCCTCTTCAAAAAAATCTGGTGCATGCGCGCAACACACAACTTTCACTTACCAACTTACTTAGATAAGAAATTGACGTGTTTTGTTAAATATCATTTCCCAAAGTCACACATTTTTCTACATTCATATCTTATTTTTATTAATCGTTAAAGCCGTTTTTGAGTAAATAAAAAACCCCGTGAAAATGATACAAAATTTATCAAGTAAAGTCCCCCCTTCGGTTGATCAATTTTGATGAAATGTTGGCTATCACATATTTGGCATATACATACATCAAATACCCAGTTTGGTCACAATCGTGAAAGCCGTTTTTGAGTAAATAAAAAAAGCACGTAAAAATGATACAAAATTTATTAAGTAAAGTGCCCCCTGCGGTTGATCAATTTTGATGAAATTTTTACAGCCATATCTCGGGCATATAAATAGATCAAATACTAAGTTTAATCAAAATCGTTAGAGCCGTTTTTGAGAAAATCAAAAAAACACGTGAAAATGTTACAAAATTTATTAAGTAAAGTCCCCCCCTCCGGTTAATCAATTTTGATGAAATTTTTACAGTCATATCTCGGGCATATAAATACATCAAATACCCAGTTTGATCAAAATCGTTAAAGCCGATTTAGAGTAAATAAAAAAAACACGTGAAAATGTTACAAAATTTATTAAGTAAAGTCCCCCCTCCGGTTAATCAATTTTGATGAAATTTTTACAGTCATATCTCGGGCATATAAATAGATGAAATACTCAGTTTAATCAAAATCGTTAGAGCCGTTTTTGAGAAAATCGAAAAAAACCTAAAAAGTTATTAAGTAAAGTACCCCCTCCCTTTAAGTAATTTTGATGAAATTTATGCTGTCACATCGCGGGCATATACCTACACTAAATACCCAATTTCAGGATCGCACGGTTTATAGTTTTTGAGCTAGTCTGTTCACATACACACACACACACACACACACACACACACACAGACACACACACACAGACCATTTCGCGGGACTTGGCCATTTCGACTCAGGGGACCCCAAAACGTGTATTTCCGTTGAAAACCGGAAGTCGAATTTTTTCACGATCGCAATACTTCCACTTACTATATATTTCATATATAGGTAAGTGAAAGTAAAAATAGAACCTTTATTTAACCTAAACTTGTTTCTATACTATAAACCATTTTACCGGAAAGTATAACTATATTATAAATACATAATATAAGAATTTTCACAAGGAAGTACCCATTGCTATTTTTCCTTTCCTCTATTTTTCACTTATTCTCATCCTTACTTATTATCAGTCAATTATTTACATTAATAAAGTACAATGCATTGACCATTACTTAATATAAATTTTTCCCATCTTTCATCTTCATGGAATGTCTAGGGTTTATTATTAAAAAAGTGATCGAAGTGGTTTTTAAAAATGAAAAAGTAGGTTATGGTAGTATAGGTTTGAATTATGCAGTGACTCCGAATATCGTTTGAAATACTGATTCTTCGAAATATTCGGAGAAATAGATAGAAAGTAAAGTAAGATAGAGAAAATGGTGGGGAGACGCGGATTTTTTAAAAATTATATAATTATATCGACTGGCACAAAATCGATGTGTTCAGATGGGGTGAGATAGTGTGTGACGTAAAAATGACGTAATACTGAGGCAAGGAGGTTATTTTTCAAATAGGAGGGGCAATAGGGGAAAGATGGCGGTGCTAGTAGTTAGCATGGTGACCAACAGATGGCAGCGTGCTTATCAGCTGTCAAAGCCAGCAGGGGAATAGAGGAAGTAGTAACAATAGGCATATATTAAAAATATATATACCTAGTTATTTAATTTTAATTAATTTTAATTTCAAAATATAAACCTTTTACATTTTTTTATAATGAAATCTAAATATAAAAAATTATCCATTTTTTTTTTAATTTAAAATTATAATAATTTTAAAAAAGCAAATAAGTAATTATATGAGCAATTTAGTTAAAATCACATTGGAAAAAAAAAAAATCTGGTGCGTGCTCGCAACACACAACTTTCACTTACCAACTTACTTAGATAAGAAATTAATGCGTTTTGTTAATTGCCACTTCTCAAATAAACAGAAAGGCTTTAATCATGAACAATGGTCTGTCATTAAAGGCGTTCTCCGCATGCGTGGGCTCAAAAAGTTTTTGAGTTGACTTTATATTATTAATATTTTTCTTTTTTTCTTCTCTATATGTTTTCTTTATTTTTAACATAGCTCATATTTAGCCATTTCTCATTTTTAGGCGTAACGAGAGACTGTTAATTTCTCCATATAAACAAAAACAAAGGTACATTGTAGGAAACAAAAAATGCCCCTACCCCATTTAAGCCCCCTCAGAACATTTTAATAATGATAAAGCTTACCTGATATTAAAGAACACCTAATTTTCATTAAACTCGACGAATTTGATAAAAATCATTAAAGCCGTTTTTGAGATCATCGAAAAAAAGGTAAAAATTGGAAAAAAATTATGAAATAAAGTGCCCCCTCCGTTTGACCAATTTTGATGAAATGTTGGGTGTCACATCTTTGGCATATACATACATCAAATACCCAGTTTGATCAAAATCCTTAAAACCGTTTTTGAGTAAATAAAGAAAAACTCGTGAAAATGATACAAAATTTATTCAGTAAATTCCCCCCTCCGTTTGACCAATTTTGATGAAATGTTGGGTGTCACATCTTTGGCATATACATACATCAAATACACAGTTTGATCAAAATCCTTAAAACCGTTTTTGAGTAAATAAAGAAAAACTCGTGAAAATGATACAAAATTTATTCAGTAAATTCCCCCCTCCGTTTGACCAATTTTGATGAAATGTTGGGTGTCACATCTTTGGCATATACATACATCAAATACCCAGTTTAATCAAAATCGTTGAAACCGTTTTTGAGTAAATAAAAAAAACTCGTGAAAATGATACAAAATTTATTAAGTAAAGTGCCCCCTCCGTTTGATCAATTTTGATGAAATTTTTACAGTCATATCTCGGGCATATTAATACATCAAATACTCAGTTTAATCAAAATCGTTAGAGCCGTTTTTGAGAAAATCGAAAAAACTTCAAAAGTTATTAAATAAAGTACCCCCTCCCTTTGAACAATTTTGATGAAATTTTTGCTGTCACATCGCGGGCATATACAGACACTAAATACCCAATTTCAGGTTCGCACAGATTATAGTTTTTGAGCTAGTCCTCACACACACACACACACACACACACACACACACACACACACACACACACACAGACCATTTCGCGGGACTTGGTTATTTGGACTCAGGGGACCCCAAAACGTGTATTTCCGTTGAAAACCGGAAGTCGAAATTT
The DNA here is from genome assembly GCA_911387785.2 of Aelia acuminata. Taxonomy (NCBI): domain Eukaryota; kingdom Metazoa; phylum Arthropoda; class Insecta; order Hemiptera; family Pentatomidae; genus Aelia; species Aelia acuminata. The sequence continues at coordinate 214,298,514 of OU426978.1, read as the reverse complement.
TTCACGATCGCAATACTTCCACTTACTATATATTTCATATATAGGTAAGTGAAAGTAAAAAAAAAATAATTCCAATTGATCGGTAATTGAATCTTAGGATAATCAAAATTCTAATGTATTGTGAGATAAATGTTTTGTATTTCTTCTCCTCCATAATATTAGTATTATGGCAGTATTGCAATGTCTGGCTTCCTTTTATATAGTCCTTATTGAAAAAATCTGACTGATTTATGGTTAAAGGGAGTCTCTGATAAAGCAACTTTGATAAAACTTAGTTGTGGCAAGATAGTAGAGGTGTTCCTCATTATTTATTATACTCCAGTATGTCTCCTTTCTTATTTATATGACTGCCATAATAATAATTTGGATGTTATGTTTGGGTAAATTGTTATCAGGGAGTTTTTCCTTTCCTTATTTACTTACATAAATACTAGGTTGTTACAAAAGTCCTTGTGCATATCAAGTTGTTTACATTGAGGTCTCTAATTTAATCTCTGACGAATACAATTCTTATGTCAATGTTTACATTAACTAATCCTCTAATTATCTATGTACGCCAACTGTCCCTGCCTTTCATTCAGTTTATTAAATTTCACTAGAAATGTCGGAAGAAAAATTTGTCATCCGCGGCCTTCTTAGGCATTATTGGAAAAAAGGTTTTAGTGCAAAGGCCTCAGCCGTGGAAATTTGTGCAGTGGAAGGGGAAAGTGTGGTGCATCAAAACACGGCCGCATTTTGGTTCAGGCGGTTCCAAAGGGCAGGGCTATCAACGCTGAGCTATACTGTGAACAGCTCGATAGGGTATATGAAGTTTTAAAAGTGAAATACCCCGCTTTGATTAATAGGAATCAAGCATTATTTCAGCAAGACAACGCCCCTGCTCATCGCTCACGATTAGTTAAAGAAAAATTTTCAGAAATGAACGGAATTAGCGTCTTGCCCCACCCTCCTTACAGTCCAGACGTTGCACCGTCTGACTATGGACTTTTCAGGTCAATGGCGCATTTTTTGAAAGGTCGGCGCTTCGAAAACTTCGATGATGTCAAATCTGGATGCAAAAGTTCCAGTTTGCCTCGAAAACTGCAGAGTGGTATCAACATCAAATACAACTTTTGGCTGAAAGATGGGTTAAAGTAGTTGAAAATGATGGCCTGTATTTTGAAGAATAAATTTGATTTGTAAATTTTGTACTCACATTTGAATAAAATTAATTTTGTGAACAAGGACTTTTGTAACAACCTAGTAGTAAGCCAAATATTGACAATTTTGTATAGGATTAAGTTTATTAGAAATAGCCATTACTGGAACTTTTAATTTAAATTAAATTATTTTCCATCATTACAGATTGGTGTTCTATATGTTGCTCCTGGACAAGGAAATTCGGAAGTGGAAATTTTAAAAAATGAATTTGGATCATCTAGGTATATGGCCTTTTTAGAGGTAAGGAATACTTTTTTAAATATAATATCTTTGTTTAGGTTCTTATAAATATAGCTAAGATTTTACTGAATTTTTATTTGAATTATGCATTTTTTCATGGTATGGTGTAATAATTTTAAACACAATGGTGTGATAAAGCGTTAATTTTATCTCTTCATAATTACAATATAATTAAAACTTGAATATAAAAAACAAAAGGGAATCAAACCTAGCCGTGGCCAATCTTTTCTCTTCAGATAAAAATCATGTAAATAATTATTAAATGATAACTAACCATCTATCTAATGATCGGAGAATATCAATGTGGTTTCAGGCAAAACCGATTAACCGTAGACCAAATATTCTCTCTCCGTCAAATATTACAGAAAAAATTAGAATATAACGGAATAGTACATTGAAATTTTATCAATTTCAAAAAGGCATATGACTCAATTAACCGCCTAAATTTGTATAATATTGTTGTCGAGCAAGGAATACCTGAAAATTTGGTAAAATTAGTGAAAATGTGTCTGACTGAGATGTTCAATAAAGTTAAAATTGGTTGGTATTATTTTTATTATATTAAAAGGTATTATATTAAAATTGGATTATTTTTCTGAGAAGTTCGAGGTTCGCTCTGGTTCGAAATAAGGAGATTCTTTCACCTGTTTTATTTAATTTAGCGCTAGAATATGCCATTAAGTAGGTTACACGTACCGGAAAGGTTTTGAATTTGGGAGGGAATATACCCGTGCTCGTATATGTCGATGATTGGGTTTTGCTTGGTGAGGATGTGGAAACCTTAGAAATAAACTCGAAAACATTGATGAAAACCGAACTAGAACTTGGGCTGGAAATGAATACAGATAAGACAAAATATATGGTTAGTGGTAGAAGTGGTAACGATTTTGCTGATGTTAATGTAGAAGGGAATAAGTTAGAACATGTAGAGAAATTTAGATATTTAGGGGCAATGGTAATTAGAAAAAAACAAAATCGATGAGGAAATTAAGAGTAGATTAAAAACTGGTAATGCTTGCTACTTTTCAGTCACGAAATTGCTTAGCCTTGCGCCTTCTGTCCTGAAACTTAAAAATTAGGATTTACAAAACTATTGTTCTTCCATTGCTTGGTGGTAAAGTTCCACTGTTTGGTGCTTTACAAATGCGAAACGTGGCTGCTGATATTGAGGGATGAACTAACCGTAGAATTGAGACGCTTACACTATGCCAAACTGAGTGAATTGTACCCAGTAAATATAATGGACATGATAGCAGAGAGACGAATAAAATAAGCGTGTAAAATTGCTAAACTTAGTAGTGAACGAATTCTGAAAAGATTAATAAGCGCGATGCCGAATGGGAAACGCCCGAGGGGTAGGGCGAGAGTATGAATGAATGAAATATATCAAGGGGTGTATGAATCTAGGAAGGGATATACGCCATATCTTTATCGGAACTATTTGGTTAGAAATTTAACTTTGACCCTGTATTTTATGATTACCAGGTCTGCAAGTTTAAAATGTCGTTTATTTCTTAAAATATATACACAGTAATTTAAAAAAAAAGTATAATATATTTTATTCAAAGTACTGGCCCTCGCTTTCTACACATTTTGTCCATCTCTCGGGCAATTTATGGATACCATTCCAAAAGAATGCTTCATCTTTATTTGAAATCCATTCATCGAGCCATTTTCTTACATCCTCCAAATTGTTAAAGTGTTTCTCAGCCAATGAGTGTCCCATCGATGAGAAGAGATGATAATCAGAAGGCGCCAGGTCAGGTGAATACGGCGGGTGGGGTAGGAGTTCCCAACCAAGCGAAGAAATCGTTTCCTTAGTCAATCTGGCTGAATGTGCAGGAGCGTTATCATGCTGAAGAATGACTTTGGCGTGCCTGTGAGCCCATTCTGGGCGTTTTTCGATCAATGCGTGACTCAAATTGATCATTTGTCATCATTTGTTGGGTTTGGGTATTGTCTTCGTCTAATAAAGATTGCAATTCGACGTCCTCAAACTTTTTTGGTCGATTTTCTCGTTTTTTATCAGTAACATCAAAATCACCACGTTTGAAACTTTGAAACCAACGTTCACATGTCTTGACGGTTGGAGCAAGATCGCCATAAGTCTCAACAAGAATTCGATGACATTCAGATGCCTTTTTCTTTTGATTGAATAAGAAAATCATGACTTGCCGCAAATGCTCTTTATTTGGCTTAAAATTAGACATTTTTAACACCAAAGAAAGGTATGATACGTCCACGTAAACGACTTAAAAACAACTGACTTTTGTAAACAAATGACTAACAAACAAAATAGCGTTTAGAGATAAGCAAATCCTTCAATAGGCTAAGAGCGCATTCTATTGGAATTAAAACGACATTTTAAACTTGCAGACCTGGTATATTAATTGTGCTATTTGAAATATTTTTATTATTATTACATATTTATATAATTATTATTATGTATGTATATATGTATATATATATATATTTTTTTTTTTTAGAGTTTGGGAGATTTAATAAACCTAACCGAAGCTGATAGGCAACAGGTGTTCTTAGGAGGTCTTGAAACTAACGGTAATGATGGAAAGTTTGCTTATATATGGCAAGACGATGTTATGCAAGTAAATATTATTTTATATAATTGCTTTTTATTGTTTTTTCATTAGTAAATTTGGTACTACTTTGGATCCTGGGTGTGTGTTCTATTTCTATATTATGTGACCATTTTATTATTAAACTCCCATCACGTCTTTTTCAGTTAAAAAGGGCTTTGATTAGCTTTAACTAATACAAACTTTGGACTCCCCCTCGCTTGTAAGGGACTTAACTTCCCTTAGTCGTCTTTTTATGTTGATATCAGACCATACTGAATGGCACTAAAACAGATTTCCCTCAGGTGCTGCTCTTTCGAAAATTCTACCCTAAATTTCAGTTCTACCAAATTTATTTTCTACTCATTCATTCAGTATTACTGCTTCCAAACTACACATACATACTGTTGCTGCGAATTTCTGTTGAATTTAGCTCGGATAACAAAAGATATACTGAAGGGATGTTTTATTGTACATAACTCATTTGTAATATATCCTTCAATATTATTTTTAAGGTGATCTTCCACGTTGCTACTCTAATGCCTAACAACCCTAATGATTCAAAAGGAAATAGAAAAAAAACCCACATTGGAAATAATTATGTTACCATAGTTTATAATGATAGTGGTGAAGAATACAATTTTCAGACTGTTAAAGTAAGTTCTTATCTACTTAATATTGCTTTTTGGCTAACTTATATGAATTATATTGTGATATTTTATAATCAAATAGCATAATAGCGATTTATATTTCATTTGGCTTGAAATTTAGTTTACTTGTAATAATTTATTTTAATTATTGATTATGTTATATTCTCCTTTAGGCGCAGTTTAATTATGCAGTTGTTGTGGTCGAGCCTTTAGATCTGGGAACAAACCAAATAATAGTTAAGGCTAAAGAGGAGCTGCACCAGCACATCAATCACACTGAGTACAAAGTTGTTTCCGACGACAGCGTCGCTATACTAGCCAGGCAGTTAGCTGTACATTCAAATGTAAGTATCTGAAAAAATATCTTGTAAGTTCACACACCCTCCAAGAACTGTTATGAGTCAAGCAGACTGTTGTTTAAAGGCTTTTAGATAATTTTTACTTTCGCTTACCTAATTATGATATATGGACTAAGGGAAAGTAGTGCGAATCTTGAAAAAATTAACCTTCAGGTTTTCACAGAAATACACATCTTGGGATTTGTGTGTTTTTCCTTCAATCGTTTTCAGAAAATGGCGATGATCACTGTTCCAGTAGGCCAGATAACATTTCATTATTAAAATCTATGTTGGGACTGAAGGCATATAAATAATTGGAATAATTACTATAAATATATTTTTTAACCATGACTTGAAAATTCATGGAGAATATTTTTTTATTTATTTGCATATGATAACTTGTGACATTTTTATTAATTTGCTATCTACTTGCGTAATAAGCAAATATGCTGACATGACGTGATATGAAAGAATGAAAAACACATACTAAACAAACACACACAAACAAAATAAATTAACAAACAGAAATATAAGAAAACAAAGAAAAAAAAAATGAATAAATTGATAAATGTAAAAACGTATAACCGTTTAATGCAGAAAATCTCGTGGCCAACGCCTCAACAGTCTTCTTGGCGGATGTAAGGGTTTGTGGGAGTGTGTAGAGCTTGAGTTAGTGGGTTGGAATTGGAGTAAATGAGTAAATTGGAATTGGAGTAAATGAGTAAATTGGAATTGAGTTGGAGTAAGGCTGTCATGAAAGTTACGGTAGAGATCTATGGCTGTTACTGCGACATAAGGAATGTTTAAGTCAGTGTGTAAGGTCTCATTGGTGACATAAAAGGGGCATCTACGATCTTAGTTTTTTTGATTGAAATGACTGTATGAGTCGTATATTACATTTTTTAGCTGTTCCCCATAGCTCTATACCCTAAGTCCAAAGTGGTTTAAGAAGTACTTTGTAAACGGTTAATTTGTTTGTCAGAGATAATTTTGAACGTCTGTCAAGAAGCCTTGGAAGAAGTCCATATCGTTGGTTCAGTTCTTTTGTGTTTAACATGGTCTTTCCAAGTCAGTCGTTTTTCCATGGCCCATATAGTGTACTGAATCAGAGGTGGGGATCGGAATGTTGTTAAAAAATACCTGAGGGCAAGAGTCTTGCTTAAGTGAGAATGAGACATATTGGCTCTTGGCTTCTTTCATTTTAAGCCTCCATCTTTGAGCCAAATTGGGGCCAAGCAACTCATCAGTTTTTTATTAATACGATAATTTAATGTGTTTAAATAAATTTCTATTACCTGTTTTGCAGTTGGCATCTATGATCTCATGTCGTTTGAACTCGCCATCCAGAGAGCCATACGCCTCGAACTGGTTAGAAAGACTTAGGCAGATAAAACGCATCAGGCTAAAGCTACAACAAGAGCAGGGATGCGGAGAAGACAAGCAGATGAAACAGCAACCATCCCGTAGACTTCTTATCGACGATTTTACAGAATATACATAGTACCATTTTCCTTAGTTAATATCTTCCTATTTTATTTCAAATTCATCTCTCTGGTATTTTATAATTTTATGATAGAGTTATTAAGAAGGTTCTTTCAAACGTCGATTCTCGTCATAATGCCTTCTAATATTTAAGTTATTAATCTCCATATTTTATTTCATTTTTTTTTTTGCATGCGCAGTTCTAATCGACTGAATTATTACTCATTGACTGTATTAACTTCATTTATTTGTAATTATATGAAATATATTTTATATAAAAGCATGTATATTACTTATAGATACATAAGTTTCATTTGTGAAAATGTTATCGCTGAATTAATAAATGCAGTCATTTGTTACCTGATTGACTATAAGATAGATGTATTTTGAAACCAATAGTTAGTTTTATCATTTATTTGTAATATTTTTTTTTTTTCATATTTATAAGAAAAGAGAATTACTAGGTGTATTATGAAATGATTCTATGCGTTGTGATTTCAAAATTTATTTAATGTCAAATTTGTAAAATAAAATTAATACATTGTTAAAAAAAATTGTAGCTACTTGGTTTTATAAAAATGACCTGCTTCATTTCGATAATAAAATGTATAATTGAATAGATCATAGTCTAAGATTTCACCGTTACTTATATTGATTTTCAATGGTTTGTCAAGAGAAGAAATCCAAACATTTTTATAAAGGTAGTCTTTTATGGAGAATGAAGGACTGTCGTATATTGGTATAACATCAGTTACATTACAGATTATATCGATTCGTTTTCCCCAAAAATCAAGATATGCTAATTTTATTTGTTGTTTGTTTCTTGAAATGTAGACATACCCAATAAGTCTAGAGATAACTTGACCCACAGAAAATAAGGCAACGGTTGATGCGATTCCTGAAAAAGAAAAGAAGGGCTAATTTTTTAATCAATCGATCAACAGCCATCCTGCAAAAATGGGAAGCTACGATTTTAAATTCAAGATCATGATAAACATTCAAGTTATATAAGATCTGCAAAAAAGTCCGTTTTTTAAAAAGATTTTATTTAAGTATAAACTGAACACAAACAAATCAATTGAACAATAATAACAAAGTAAAGTGTTACAACTGGAAGACTACTGTATGCAGGGTTGAGTTGAGCTCCATATTTATAGGTTGAGACGGGGTTGGGGATGTAGGACTCCATTTTCTATATTTTTCATTATTCAACTCCTCCCTCCTTAAGTTTGATGCTCCTGCGAAAACATATAGGGCAGGCCAGGATATATAGTATGTGTGGTAGGTTGGACTAATCCTGAAACTGGTGGTACTTCTTCTGTTGGTGGTTCTTGTTTTTTAAGACAATATTTTTGAAGTATCTTATAGTTATATAATATAAAGATAATAATGAAAGTTAGTACAATGATACAGAATAATATATTATAAAGTACAATATTATTGGTAGTAGGTAAATCTATAAGGGGATCAAATGGTATCATTTTTACATTGATATCATGTACATTATCAAAAGTTATATTAAGATCAGTGTATGGTACAATTAGGTTTTTGATGTTAAGGGCTGTAGAGTGTTTATACATAGGTGTAGCTTTCTTATCTATTAATATTTCATTTTGATTTAATTTAATTAAGCTGCTATTAGTTAAAAATACAGTTGTATTAGTTTTAGTTTTTATTGTAATCTTATTAATATTAAAGGTTAAATAATAGTCAATAATAGGTATATATTTTATAAAGGGTTTACTACTAGTTATAATTGTCTTACAATCTAAAAGGTTAGTATTCGAAATTATTTGTTGAATACAAGGATTATTTACAATAGTTTGGTTGTTACAATATAAAGTGTCTTTAATATCTCTAAAATTTGCAGTGAGTAGTTCATGTGGGGTTTTTAGAATTAATGGGGGGTATACATGAATAGTCCTTAAAGTATTATCTTTATTTACTGGGTAAGACAGTAAGAAATAAGTTTCTATAGGTGATGTCTGAAGTGGTATCTTAACAAAATAAAAGATTATATTATTTTTAATTGAACAATGAACTTGACTTAATTGCCAAAGTGCCTCAATGTCTTTTGTAATGAATGATACATTATAGGTGTTTTGTAAAGATTCCAAATCTTTAAATTCTAAGATGCTAGAGTGAATAACATAAAGCTTACAAAATTCTAATGAATCTTCTACATCATTAATTTTATTATTTATTAATACCAAGTTGAGGAATATAATGTTATATTGTTGATTTAATTCAATTTGTGTGAGTAAAGGGCTAGACAGCAATTGCTTTATTTTTTGGTTGTTTCTTTTGATAATATTTAAGTCATGATTAAATTCTGCAATTAATTTTTGATTAATTTGCAATTGATTTTTAATGTTAGATTCTAATTTAAAAGAGTTCTGTTTCCTTTTTATTTTTTTAACAATATCTCTAATGGCTTTATTGATCAATTGTTTTTCATCATGATATTCTTTTACTTTTTGTTCTAGAATTAAGTCTTGTGTTTATTGGTTTGATTGAACACAGAACGTGATTTCGTTTAGGCTCAGTTTTAAATTAGTTATTATTGAGTTGTTGTAAGCTATCAATCCTAGTCTCAGTAATTTATAATGTGAGCATTCTTTTTCAATTTTTATAATATTCATTATTTCGATCAATGTTGAATGTGCTTTGTTTATTAGTCCATTTGAATCAGAGTGGTTGGGTGTAGTAAAATGCGCGTCGATATCGTTATATTTCAGAAAGTTTTCGATAAGTCCATTTTTGAATTCTGGTCCGTTATCAAATTGAATTATTTTAGGGGAGGGGAATGTACTCAAGTATATCTCTAAAGAATTTAGAATTTCATTAGTGGAAGTGGTTCTTATGATATTATCGAATAATTTTTTAGAGAAACAATCAATCATAGTAAATATAGTTTTTCCGTCATAATGAAGTACGTCTGCTTGTAATTTTTCAAAAGGTTTTAAGGGAGTAGGAGTGATTTCGTAGACTTGTTTAATTGGATTTCTATCGTATTTGACAGCTTTACATGAAGCGCAATTATTAATAACTTTTGTTATTGTTTCTAACATGCGGGGCCAGTCATAAAGTTTAATCAATGCTTGATAAGTTTCATGTATGCCTCGATGCATTGTTTTGCCTATATGTTTGTTTAATATTATCTCTTCTTGTTCTTCAGTGGTTAGTACGTCAAGTTGTTTAGAGTAGTAGTGTTTGATTTTGATATTAGTATAATTTGTTTTAATTATTTCCGAAAAGTGATTAAATATTTGATCATATATTTGTTCATCTATATTATTTTCAATTTCTGGCGAACATAAAACTCCGTAAGTTTTGTTAGATTGCAGATATTCTATACAGTTTTCTTCTAAGTCTGTAGAGAAGGGATAACGGGTATAGCAATAATATCACGTTTAATTAAATATGGTTTCGATTGGTTTCATAGTATTGCAGCCTAATAGGATGTCATATTTTTCTGAAAAAGGAAATACGAAAAATTTTGCTGTATCATTTATTGCGAATGTATTTTGTAAGTTTAAATAACAACTATTTGTTCCACTTTTCTTTCCCGTAGGGGTAGTTATGATAAAAGGTTCTTCTATTCATTGGGTATGATGGGGTATAGCCTTTGGGTGTATATAGTTTTCATTGGCACCTGTATCTATTAACCATTTTTTTTCGCCGTAATTTTCGAAATGGGGCAGAGTTTTTGTAATTAAGTTTAAAATTAATTCGGTGGGCTTTCGTCGTTGCGATCTATTCCTAAAAAATGATCGAATTTTTCAGAGAAATTTTTTATAGTCTCTTCCAATGCAGTTATTCTATCGTTATATTGATTGGTGTTAGTATTTGATTGCGGTGTTTCCTCACAATGAGTGACTTCGTACGGTGAAATGAAATTTTGGGGGCGCGGTCTTTGTAAGTTACTGACCGTTCTCATTGAGACTGTATTATTAGAATCTTTTCTAGGGCTTTGGAAGTTCTGTCTTTGAAAGTTATTTGATTTATTAAAAGGATGATTAGGATTATTTGGATAATTAAAATTCTAGGGTCTGGATTGCACTGGGTATTGTTGAGTTTGATCGTGATTTTGTTGGTTATGATTTTGTTGGTAATAATGTGGTTGTTGGTAATGTTTTTGTAAGTGATTATTTTTCGTATTATTTAAATGGGATATTATGAAGGAACATTTATTATATAATATGCTCCTTACTTTGTCCAGACTTTTTGGGTCGAAGATCATTATATGATTACTAAATGTTGGGGGGAAGCATTTGTAAATATGATATATTATTTCTTTGTCCGTTCTTAACATGGTTTGAGTTAAGGTTTCTTGATTCAAGCCATCCAATTTTAACTTAGTATATACTAAATTCCTCAATCCTTGTATTTTATTGATAAAATCAATGGGGGATTCTTTGAAGTTAAATTTTGTTTGATTAATCTAATCTTAATTTGTGGCTGACCACCATTTTTAAATTATTTTTAAATAATTTATTTTTTGAAGAGAAAAGATTTGGCTCCGCCGGGAGTCGAACCCGGGTCTCCTGCGTTACATGCGAGGATGCTAACCGCTACACCACAGAGCTCGGCTCAAGGCAGAGCAAATCCTTCCTCTTCACTGATACCTACTCCCCCTATCTCACAAGTTTTGCGAGTAGTAGCGGGAGGTGGACAACTACTACTCGCAAAACTTGTGAGATAGGGGGAGTAGGTATCAGTGAAGAGGAAGGATTTGCTCTGCCTTGAGCCGAGCTCTGTGGTGTAGCGGTTAGCATCCTCGCATGTAACGCAGGAGACCCGGGTTCGACTCCCGGCGGAGCCAAATCTTTTCTCTTCAAAAAATAAATTATTTAAAAATAATTTAAAAATGGTGGTCAGCCACAAATTAAGATTAGATTAATTAAAATAATTTAAAAAATTGACTTAAGTCAATGAAATATCATAAATTGGACAAAAATTGTCCACCTCCCGCTACTACTTGCAAAACTTGTGAGATAGGGGGAGTAGGTATCAGTGAAGAGGAAGGATTTGCTCTGCCTTGAGCCGAGCTCTGTGGTGTAGCGGTCAGCATCCTCGCATGTAACGCAGGAGACCCGGGTTCGACTCCCGGCGGAGCCAAATCTTTTCTCTTCAAAAAATAAATTATTTAAAAATAAATTTTGTTTGAAATATTTCGTCTTTTAATATTTCAAATGATCTAGCATCAGCGAAATTTTCTTTTAATAACTTTAAAAGAGTTAATAAATGTTCAACATTATTGGACAACAGAACATTTCTAGCTGGTCCAGATAATTTAGCTTTAATTTTAATGAATAGAATAGTATGGTTATAATCTCTTTCTACTATATTCGTTGCACAGATAGTTTCGTAGGCACTTTCGACTAATTCTACAAAAAATGCCAATTCATTGGGATTTCCATCAAAAGATGGTATGTAGTCATAATCGACCCTAGATATAGTATAATTGACAGTTTCAGGCATTATGACTAATTCAGGATGTTTAAGGATTGAACTACTCACTGTTTTTCCTCTGAAGTTCTTCGTTGGAGCCGTCTTGCAGTCTTGAGATGAGGGCTTCTCTGGAGTTCTCGAAAGTCAGGATTCTCTACGAAAAATACGCTACGGCCTAGGCTGAAGGTTTATGGGTCAATTGGACACAGCTGCGAAGAATCGTCTTACAATGCTTCAGTTTCGTAGTCCCTGATGAGGGCACCAGTTATATAAGATCTCCAAAAAAGTCCGTTTTTTAAAAAGATTTTATTTAAGTATAAACTGAACACAAACAAATCAATTGAACAATAATAACAAAGTAAAGTGTTACAACTGGAAGACTACTGCATCCCGGGTTGAGTTGGGGGTGGGGATGTAGGACTCCATTTTCTATATTTTTCATTATTTAACTTTCATCATAAAAAAAAAATCTTATATAACTTAGGTTGGGTCTCCATATTAAATAAAAATAGAAAACATTATGGGAATAAAATGAATCCTGGCGAACACTAACCCATTTAATTTCCCTTGGCATGAACAACACGGACACAACTGTAACTCATTATTCTGATTTGAAATTGAATCTTGAAGAAATATTTGTTTTTCACTCATGTGTTTTTAACAAGTAAAAATATGCTTTGATAATTGAGCATTGAGCATAGTTGGGAAACATGTTACATAACAAAAAATGGTCGACATGAACTTCAATAACGGGCTGAGTTCCGAAAATAAAAAAAATTGAGTTGAGACCTGAAACTCAATCTACTAACTCAATTTGCTGTCACAATATACAGCAAAAATGTACCAAATTAATCTTTTGCCATAATAGGTATATATTAATTAAATTCAGAATATAACACAGGATGATATGAGGTATCTTATCAGGAGGTTATACTAATAGGTGCACAATGATTTTGGTTAACCTGTCTTTTGCTAAAACAAATAGATTCGATGTTTTACCCACAAGTGAAAAGGCGATAGATAATTTGCCATCGGAGCGGGGATAATTACCCTCCCTCAATATGTAAGAAAATGGAAGTGTTTTTTCAATAAATCAACTTATACTGCCATCTGTTGGAAAATTATAGAACTTACAAATAATCACACTAAATTGTAATATATTAAGCCTTTAATTTCCAAAAAAAAAAAATAAATAAATATTGAGGACAATAATCAAGATAAAAACAATCCAATCATTTAAGTTGGACAAAAGTGCACACAATGAGCCAAATTTCATCAAAATCGGTTGTGTTGTTTCTGAATTTACCTCCTGCAATCATCGGGAGACGAGATTTTGATATACATAAAGATTATTTATATCCAACCTAGGTCAGTTAATCTAAGACCTTGGTTGAACTTAAGTGTTAGATAGCTGAAAATTATTTAAATTAGTTCATTGGATGTCACGTAAAGGGTTTGGCAAAGAAACCTGTTTAGAATATTTTGCTGTGATGTTCATGGTGAGTGAAACAGGGTTAAAAGGCAGAATAGAATGTTTGTCCTTCCATCTGTCTCAATCGCAACATGATTTGAATGACATTGCTGTTGTTCTCAGTTTCGGAACTGAATTATTTATTTAATTTGTTGGATAAATTTCTTTTTTATCATGAAATGCAGATTTGTCTTAGTTTGATTTCAATTAGCACAGCGTACTGTTTGTATAAAAAAAAAAAAATGAATCAAATTATGTACCTATCCTTTAAATAAATAAAAGCTGAAAATTGAAGCAGTATAAAAGTTTGAGAGAATAATAATGCATACATACTGCTTGGTTACACTACTGTTATGTCACTTCCATGTGTGGCCTATTTCAACAGGTTATGTGACCTTGATATTAGCCAACTCCCATCCTTCATTATAAAAAAGACCTTGATTATCTTTATTAATCCCATCTTTTGACTCCCACTCGCTTCGCTCACTCTAAGGTGGTAAATAGGCCGCAATTGGGACTGGCGCCAACCTAAACGGCTCCATGTGGTCCACGCCTGAAAGTGACATAGCTGTAGTAGTACCAGTGATTATAACATCAAGCTGCTTTGTGCTTGAAGCTTTTCTTTTGTTCTAATTAAAAAAAAAATTATGTATCGCCAGAAGTGATTTTCATTCATACTGTAGAGGTTCACTTCCAGCCTCTGAATTTAAATATCAATTGATAAACTGTCTATGAAATGTATTGTTTCGAATTAAGACAAGCCATAGTTAAAAAAAAGAATAATAATAGGGTGTATAAAAAAAAAGGGCCGTTTTATCAAATTTCAGAGTTCAGAAGTCTGTTAATACTTAAATGCTATTTATTATTTACCAATACTTAATAATCCCGTTAGAGCATTCTCTAAGCTTGATTACTAATACTGGACTTCTTCAAAAAAAGCCTCAGTTAAGTTATTTATTTCAAAGAAGAAACATGACAGTATCCTCAAAATTCTCGTAATTTTAAGACATAACTGGAAAAAAAATTTCACAGCCGCTGAAGCAACTCGTGAAATTATTAAATATGAAGGGGAAGGTGTCCTTGACCAGCGTACTGCGCGGCTGGTTTGAAACATTTAGAAGTGGAGATCTGACGTTGGAAAGGAAGAAGGGCCCCGGGTGACCATTAATGGGTATAGATGAGGTTCTGAAGGAAGCTGTTGAGTCAAATCCATCCAAAAGTACTCGCGAACTTGCCAGGAAGTGTGGTGTGTCGAAACATACTGTTAGGTGCCATCTTCTCTCCACGGAGAAGGTGAAAAAGACCAGTAGACTGGTCCCTTACGAACTTATTCCTCGACAATCAGCTAAGAGGCTAGAAATTTTTGAAAATTTATTGAAATGCCCTTAATTAAGAAGAGATTTAATCGGAAGATTGTTACCTTTGATGAAAGTGGGTTTACTGGCGAAATCCGAATATCCATAAGCTAGATCGCGGTAAAACTGCATTACTGGTTGCTGCAAGAGGGCATTTTTAAAAAAATCCATGTTTTGCGTTTTTTTGAATTTTGAAGGTGTGATGAATATCACAAATTTTTTCCTGATGGATGCTCTATGAATTCCGAACTCTACTGCGAACAACTGGAAAGATTGTACGCGAAGTTGTCAGAGCGTTATCCTGCTCTGATCAACTGAAAAGGAGTTGCATTCAAACAAGATAATGCCCCTCCACATACTTCCCATCGAACCCAAAGAAAAGTTTACAGAACTTCATGGGTTTGAACTCCTGCCTCATCCACCATATAATCCAGACCTTGCACCATCGGATTGCTACTTGTTTCGATCCATCGCCCATTTTCTTCAAGGGAAAAAATTTGATAATTTTGCGAAAGTTGAAAGTGCGGTTCAAGAGTTCTTTTACAGCCATCCCAAGGAATGGTATCAGCGTGGCATCGAGCAATTGGCTGACGGTAGATAACAATGGATTATACATATGGAGTATTAATTGTATTTTATATCACAGATTATTACAAATATTTGGTTAAAAAACGGTCATCTTTTTTATAGACCCCATTAACAATAATAACAGTACGAGACAAATAAAAAAAAGTAAAATAATCATCTTGACATACCTACAGTTGAGAATGCCACTGGGATTTGTGGTCCACAAAGATCAAGCATATAACTAAAGTAAGATGCAGGTAAAGCTACAACTGACACACCAAGTTGAAGTTTTTTAAATTTGTTAATGGCTGAACAGAGAGGTACATAAGGGAACCTAAAGAAAAATAAAATGTCAAATTATATCACAATGACTAAAACATTCAGATAAGAGGAGTTACCTATAGACAGGTGTAAATGAACTGCCAACAGAGGTCCTATTAACTTCTCTATGAGTATACCTCGCAATTATTTTATAAGGTGTACTATTTAAATTTTTAAAAAGAAAGTTAGTTAAGAATGGCATTATCATATTTCTCAATGAAATATGATAAAACAAAAAGTAATTTAATAATAAAGAATTAACTAAGAAATCAACACATTATGGACACTTATTTATCGGTACAATCATAGTAAACCACAAATTTAAGCCTAGAGGTAGGTTATTATTGTTTACATCAGTGATAAGCAATGGCGCGATAACCCTGGAGCGGTGATTTTGTCACAGTGACGAAAGGGGTTGTCAATAAAGGCCGGTTGCAAACGCCTACAGATTATTTGTTATGGAATGACCGCTTATTTTCTGGCTTAAGCTATAGCCAGTTTATATAAATGTACGTACAGCATTTCCAGATCTATTGTAGTTAGATGTGACCATTTTCCAAGTAAAATGTAACTGTTTCCAAATAATTTGTAACCTGTTCCAAGTCCATTGTAACCATTTTCAGGTTTGAATGAATTTCTAATGCCTTGTACACACTTGTATACAAAGTCGAGCGATTTTTGTATCTAGACAATGTATAGATACAATCGAGCGATTGTATATAGACAATCGAGAGACAAATACATGTCTATAGACACGCATTTAGAACAAAATCGCAGAACTTTTGTCTCCCGCTTGAAATGGGAGACATGAGACAATCGCTAGACAATGTTGCGCAACATTTCGTAGTCTGGACGTTTTGGTAGACATTGTCTCCAGTTATTCTCTGTCAGCACTGGAGAAC
Organism: Aelia acuminata; assembly: GCA_911387785.2. Lineage (NCBI taxonomy): Eukaryota > Metazoa > Arthropoda > Insecta > Hemiptera > Pentatomidae > Aelia > Aelia acuminata. The sequence goes on along the minus strand of OU426978.1, from coordinate 214,281,958 downwards.
GCTTGGTTGATTTTTTTTTTCTGTTTTTGTTTTTATTATCAATATGTGGCCTACGGAGAAAGTGTTATTATTAATAGAAGATTTTCACTCGGCATCTTGATTGTGGGATGTGACTAATCCCGATTATAAAAATCGTACCAAGAAGAAAATAGTTATCGAAGAGCTAGCCAAAAAATATGAAGTGTCCGTAGGTGACGTAGAAAAAAAAATTCACAATTTGAAAACAGCTTTTCATCGGGAGCATAAAAAAATTAATCAGGCTAAGAAAAGCGGGGTGTCTCCTGTAAAGAATGCTTGGTTTGCATATGAACATTTGTTATTTTTACTACAAGGTTCAGAATCAAGGGGTAGCAGAAGCACTGACTGCAATGAAGAAGAAAACAGTGAATCAGGAATTATAGAAGACGTAAGTAATCTGAAAATATCTTTTTGTTTTATTTTTATGCATGGATATAGAACAGAAATATTTTATTATAATAAGGTATATAAATGTATTAATAATAACAACTTATTAACAGAAAAGATTATCATAGGGTGTTACTAAAAACGTTTTAAAATGTTTGATTGTTTTAAACATTGTGAGTTATCTGGACTCAAAATTAGTAAACGTCATATTGCCATGGAACCTCTCCTTGAGGGGAAAGGAAATAATCTCTGAATTCATTCCGAATTTCGTGTAAGTTTGTTGTTGACTTTCTGGGTATGTTTTGGAGATTGACCAAAGTATTATTTTCATCCAGTTCCTTCCTCCATGACCCCTCAATCAAGTTTCCATCTGGATCATATGAATCAAAAATACCAGCTGGAGTGTAGCTGCTTCTGGATACACTGTTTCTGCGCAAAAAATTGTGAAGGTAAATGCAAGCTAAAACAATGAACTCTGTCTTATCTGGAGCGAGAAGTATCGGTTTTAGTAGCACTCTAAATTTTGATGACATGATGCCAAAAACATTTTCGATTATCCTTCGTGCCCTACTTAGTCTGTAGTTGTAGATTCTCTCTGGTGTCGATGATCCTGGCTTGTGACCTGGGTATGGCTTCATCATATAAGTAGATAATGCGAATGCGTCATCTGCCACAAAAACGAATGGGACTGGACGTGTTCTTCCAGGTAACGCTTCATAACCTGGCACATTTAGGGAATGTTCTTCTAGTTTTTGGTAGAGTGAGGTGTACTTAAATACACCACCATCGGAAATCCGTCCTTGGCACCCAACATCAGCATACACGAAGTTGTAGTTACCATCTGCAACTCCAAGCAGCACAATGCTGAATGTGCCTTTGTAATTAAAAAACAAACTACCACTATGTTCTGGAGCCACTATTTGTACGTGTTTGCCATCGATACTGCCTAAGCAATGAGGAAAGTTCCATCTAGTATTAAATTGGTCAGCAATAGCTCTCCACGCAGTTTCTGTTTTTGGCAACTGTAACAAAACCAAGTTTCCTTAGTTAGTATATTGTTTAGATAAGATTTATTTCTGATAACATATTTTAATTTTAATATTTAGTAATTGCATACATGGCTCAGGTTATTATAATTAGGTTATGGTGAAGGTCAATTTAAAAGTACTTAGTTCCAAGAAAAAAATGGTTGTTGTTTTTCAAGAATTATTTAACTCATCATATATATGTTATATATATTGTGTAGTATGTATTGTCTGGTCAGTGTGTATGTATTTGCTGATCACATTGAACGATGATAGTAATGATAACCATTTCTATTTCAGGACAGTTTTATCTCAGAGTATGAAAACCATAGAAACGAGGATCCAAAAGTAGTTGAGAGCGACCCACCCCTGTTCAAAAAACCAAACCACTCAAATAAGCCAAAAAAAGTAAATACTGTCTCACCTATCCAGGAAGCAGTAAGCTGTATGAAGTCACTTGCCTCATCCAGAGATGAATACACAGTGTTTGGTGAGCTTATCGCAGATAAGCTGAGGAACTGCGACCGATCAAAATTGGAAAAATCTATTGCTGTGGGGTATGCCTTCACTTTGTATCGTGAGGTGACACAACCCCTAAATTAGTTATCTTTAAGTGGACTGTATGGGAAAATTGAATAAGGTACGTCTTAGATTATAATATATATCTATTAACCTATTTACAATGAATAAAAAGGGGGAAATAAAATGTAAATTAAAACAGGAACAATTCTGGTTAGTGATGTAAGTATGAAAATAAATTATGGAAATAAATAATGTAGAAAATAAAAATTGCGGAGTAAAATAAAATAAAGTAATTAGATCGGTGATGAAGCAGCATGTTGAAATTGTTGGTGAATTTTAACTGAGTTGACTTACAGCGAATTTTGTTGGCCATTCTTCTCTTCTGCCTCCTCTCAGGAGCCCAAGGGGCTGTTTTTAATCTACTCCTTCATGTTAACATTCATTTTCAGTAGCGAAAATATTCTAAATGTGCCAGGCCTGGATAGTGACTTACAGTTCACGAGACTTGATACGTTGGTCACGTGAGGATTCACGTGAGGTAGCTTAAGATGGAGCTTTAGAGATCCAACAAACCGCCCACCTAAATTGAGCGGGGCTCGATTTACTTCTGTTAATTGATGAGACCCAGAAGAGATTTGCTGCTGGTCGATGAAGCTACTTGAATTCTATAATTATACAAAAAAAAAGAAAAGGTACATTGGTAAAATAATAAAATTATACAAGAAAAGAAAAGGTACATGGGTATAGTGCTTCATTCACCGCATGGTAAAGATTAAAGTAATAAAGATATATACAAGTAGTCCTTCAGGAGGAGAAAATAAAGGAGATTTAGCAATACAAAATAAAATAAATCTTCAGTATCGTAATCGCAATAAAAGAAATTAAAGGAATAAAAAATTGAAGGATAGGAAACAAAGGGAAAGAAAAAAAAAAAAAAAAAAATTACTTCCCTGAGTTATGCTCCTGCTCAGGGTGAAATAAAGGAACAAGGGATGTGACAGCCCTGGTAAAGAGACTGCCTGAAGGGGTTCTCACTGAGACAGTACGAGTGATTCCATCTCTCCCTGGGTAGATTTCTACCACTCTGGCTACAGGCCATTGTCCTAACAATGATTTCTTCTCTAACAAGATGACTAGATCACCTGGTTTGATACCGGGAGCCTGACGGTTCCACTTGGACCGCTGCTGAAGGGTGTGTAAGTACTCCTTGCGCCAACGGTTCCAGACATGAGCTATTTGTGCTTGTATGATCCGCCATCTATCATGATGAGAGTAAGACGTGTAGTCGATTTCTGAGGGTTCAGGAAGAGCGTACAGTGGGGCTCCAATCAAGAAATGTCCTGGAGTCAAGAAATCGTAATCTAATACGTCTTCTGTCAGTCCGCATAAAGGACGAGAGTTAAGAAGAGCCTCGATTTTTGCAAACGTTGTCGATAGTTCTTGATACGTAAGGGCGTTTCTGCCAAGAGATGCGGCAAGTTAGGACTTTACAGACTTCACTCCGGCCTCCCAAAGTCCGCCAAAGTGCGGGGCGCGTGGCGGAATGAATTTCCATTCTATCCCTTTCGGTGATAAATGCTTTACGACAGAGGCTTTTGCATCATTTTGAAACCGATAAACGTCTTTGAGAAATCTTGAGGCCCCGACGAAATTGGTTCCGTGGTCAGACCAGATGCACTTCGGAACGCCTCTTCTTGATATGAATCTTTCCAATGCGTCCAAGAATGCAGTAGTGGTAAGGGAGGATACCAGTTCGAGGTGCACTGCTTTGGAAGCAAAGCAAACGAATAGGCTAAGGTAAGCCTTGCTGACGGGCGCATTCCTCCGACTTGATTCCTTAACGAGGAATGGACCGGCGTAGTCCACCCCGACTTCAATAAATGCACGGAACTGTGAAAATCTTTCCTTGGGTAAAGGTGCCATGAATGGAGTTGTGGGCTTGGCCTTTAAGGTGCGGCATCGGACGCATCGTGTAAGACAATTTCGGACTAGTTTCCGGGCTCTAGGAATCCAGTATTTGCTCCTAATAAGAGACAAGGTAAGCGTGGGTCCAGCATGAAAATGCCTTTCGTGCACATCTTGTATTATCAGTCGGGAAAGTGGAGACTGATAAGGAATAAGGATGGGATGTTTTCCTATGTAGTTTAAGGGTGCGTCTTGCAACCTGCCGCCCACCCTGAGAACACCCCGCTCATCCAGAAAAGGTGCTAGCTGCGCCAGGGTCCTAGGGATGTCAGATGTTGGCTCGAAGATTGCCTTTGGAAAATATCTGCGTTGGGCATACCAAGCGCATTTGATTTCGGCATCGAAGAACTCCTCCGCAGTGATCGGACCCGAACCAGATGGTGAGGTGGTTTTTCTTCTCAAGAAGCGCAGGATTCTCGCTATAGTCCTGATCAGCGTAGGGTAAGATGAGAACCGGGAGATCCAATCTTCTTTGCTCGACTCAACCTTTGGTACTTCAAAATTAGTCATAACTATTGTGTTCTCCCTAGGTTCGAACCAATTAGGAATGGGTGATTCAAGCCATCTAGGGCCGTGCCACCAAAGGTCGTGAGTTTTAAGCTTACTTGGTAGGCAACCACGCGAAGCAATGTCGGCAGGATTTTCTTCAGAGCTTACGTGTCGCCATTGTCCCAGGGGAACGACACTCAAAATCTGTGAGACACGGTTTGCCTCGAACACTCGGAGATCGTGGACGGGAGTGTTCAACCAAGCGAGCACGACCTCGGAATCGGAGAAGCAAATGGCTTTTTCTGCAAGGGACTTAGGTATCGAAGATATGAGCCGAGAGAGCAAGAGAGCGCCACATAACTCTAGCCGAGGAATGGTGCAGAATTTTACAGGCGCAACCTTTGATTTGGCCTTAATCAAAGATATCTTGGTGCTAGAGTCAGGTGCTTCAACACGGAGCAAACGAGCAAAATCTTTATTGAACGGGAGTCTTTCGATGTACCTTTCGTTGTGATCGGGTTCTTGGGCTCTCATAAAGTGATCCTCGCAGAAAGCGTCATCCGGATTACTCCGATCAACTGGAGATGGTTCTTCTATCTCCCAGAACTCCTTCAGCTGGGCACTAATGCTCGATGGTGAGTCGAGGAAGTATGTCACTGTGGAATGGGAAGGAAAGTTGCGAAGGGAACCAGAGACCACTAAGCCAAATGTAGTTGGAAGCATTAGAAGATCTTCAACACCGGATGAGAAAGGAGCGCTAGTAAGGATGTAAGGGAATAGATCTCCCCCAATCAACAAATCCACTGGAAGTGATTCGCCAAACTGATGATCGGAGAGTTTGTAGTGGCTTAACCTTTTGATAACCGATGAGGGTACGCCTTGTATGGGTAAGGCGGTTGTAATCCGGTCAACTACAATTGGGTTAACTGCATATTTTTGATCACTTTCATAAGGTCGCAGAGTGCATGATATTTTGCCTTTAAGATAAGACTGTGGGACAGCGGACTCGGCAAGACTCCTTATAGAACCATAAAAAGGTTGAATCGTGGCCCCGAGTTTAGTTGTGAGTTCCGACGTCACGAAGCTGTGCTGACTGCCTGAATCGAGAACAGCGCGGACGGGGTACAGCACACCATTATCCCCTGACGCTAGCAGCTGAACAGTACCTAATAGGACTGTGCTGTTTGATGGTGTCGGAACAGAAGGACAAGACCCGAAACCCGTGAATGATTGCCCGGATCCCTCGGGTTTGGCACCATTCTCCTGTTTGTCAATGGCAGACTCTTGATGGATCAAGGTGTGGTGCTTCCCGTTACACTCTTTGCATCGGAATCTTGAGCGACAATCTCCAATGGTGTGACCTTTGTAGAGGCAGTTCAAGCAGACTTTCCAGGATTTGAGTAACTCGATGCGTTGCTTTACAGGGTTCTCGATGAATCCTTTGCATTGTGCGAGGCGATGGTTGTCCTGGCAGTGAAAACATCGATATCCCTTATTCTGGTTCTTAGACCTGGATGAGTCGGTGCTATGCAGAGTGACCGCACTAACAGAAGCTTTATACTTATTGGAGTTTCTGTTGGTGCGAATAGGTGCGAAACCCAGACGTTGCGGAACTGCGGGCTGCCTGGCAGGTGTCTGTAGATGATGCTGACTCAATCCCCTGAGACATCTTGAGCGCAATCTTCCGCTGTCTAACGAAGCTTATCACGTCGTCAACTGAGGGGAATTCCTGGGTGCAGCTGAGAGAGAGCTCAAAGTTCCTCCTCGTTTGTGGATCCAAAGCGCGTAAAGCTAGTGTTGATAAAAGGAATTCACAGGGGTTTGGAATGTTGAGGCCCCGAAAGGTCTCGACGCTATCTGCGACGTCTGTTAGAAAGGTCTCATAACGCTGAAGTTCTTGTTTAATTCCTTTAATATCGCAATTAATGATCCTGTGAATCAACAGGCTAGCTAGCACTCGCGGATTATCAAAGGTTTGCACTACTTTTTCCCAAGCCTGAGAATAAGATTTTTCCTCAATAGGAAACCTTGCTATAAGAGTTGCTGCTTCTCCCTTTAATGCTCCGATTAGATAGTGGAATTTTTCCACGTTCGTGAGGCTAGGCTCATTATGGACGATAGACACGAACGTGTCACGGAAGTGATTCCACTTTAGCAGATCTCCAGAAAAGGTCGGAATCTGAATCTTGGGAAGTTGGGGCTTGTGTGATGAGCATGAAGAGACGTTTAAAGGTGGGTTTGAGACGGTTGTGTCCAAAGAAACACGATTATTGAGGTCAATTAGTATTGCGTTAGCCCCAATCATTTCATCACGAAGACGGTCATAGAAAGAATTCCACTGGTCGTCAGGGAATGTGTCTTCTTTAAGCAGAGAGCGGATCTCTTCCCGTTCTGCCCAAACACTCTTAAATTCCTCCCAATATTGTGTTGATGAAGCAAGCTGGGCTTTAAAGGTGGCGGCTTCCCTTCCGCCAGGAGGTATTTCTGTTTCCCCTAACTTGCATACCCCAATGATGTGCCGTTTTAAGGCTCGTAGTTTGCGCTCCAAGTTGCTAGCGCGATTAGTGAGTTCTTCTTTAGTAAACTCAGGCATTTTGAATAAAAAATGTACTAGAATGAGAAAGGCTACAACCCAGTGGGCTATAGAGAAGGACTAGAGATTAACTGGCCAACGATGAAAAAGTAAGTCATAGATAAAGTGACAATAAGAGTAAAGGGAATAATAATAAAATAAAATAAATGAGGAGATGCTAAAAACCGGAATCAGAAGACCTCAGGTAAGTAAATAAAAAAGCAAAAATAATTACAAGACAAGAGCCAGAAGGAGGACTCTAGAGAGAAGAAATACAGCACTGAATAAAATGATAATAAGATAGGTGTGAAAGAGGCGTCAAGAGAAATGAGCAAGTGAATCGTCACGAGAAGTGAACTTGTAAAGGTGACGTCACAAGTAGACAAGCCGTAAAGGCGGTAGTCTGTGCAACCTCTTTGGAACACGCATTGGCGGGAGAAGGTAAAGGAGTAGGTTGTTAGCAGCCGCCAAGCTGAAATGTGGTTATTGATAAGCAGTGCTGTGGATATTTGAATCAATTAACATTAAATAGCTACTTAATATAAAGAAAAATAAGTAATAAGGTTGTATGCAAATGAATATTAGTACATAATGTATTATTAGAATGTTATAACTATTTAATTATTTATATATTTAAATAATAATAAAATAAAATAATAAAAAATAACTATTTAATTATTTAAATATTTAAGCATTTAATGTATTATATAACTAACTGAATATAAATTCTACCTGAGGTTATGATTACTTTCCTGATTCCTATTACCATTGTTGTTTAAATGTATTGAAAGAAAGTTTCTAAATAATAATTTATGGTGCCTCAAATTTAATTAAATAAATAAATTTAAGTAATGTTTAAATTCTAATGAAAGAAGAAATGATTTTGAATTTAATGAAAGAAATTTCACGGTAGGTTATAGATAATTGTTGACAGATGAATAATGATAAATAAAAATTAAATTATTTAAATGTTCACTTTAAATAGAATGACAAGTTAGCATTTAATTAGAAGGATGATAAATATCATGAAGTAAATAATGAAAAATGCTGTGAATGAAGCTTACATTGTTTAATAAACTAATGTTTACCAGTAATATAATGTTAATGCAATTAGCTGTTGCACATTTTCTGACATCTATGATTTAAAATGTTTTTATATACAATATGAAATATTAGGAAGATTTTAGTTAAATAAGTTGTAATTAAAACTGAACAGTTTGAGAAAATGTGAATAATCTTACATGTATAAGGTTATAGTTCTATTGTGAAGCATTTTAAAACTGATAAATTAACAATAGGTTTGAAATATACTGGATAGCTGCTTTAATTTATATAATTGAATGTATAAGGTATTAAAAGTTGCATTGAAATTTTGAAAAGAAGTGAGACTTAAGATAATTGTGCCAGTCTCAGTATTTATAAGAGATGGAAATAGTAATGAATTTATCTTTAAGCTAAATTACAATTAAATATACAACTGAAAATAACTCACAAACAAATTTATTACACTATTCTCAATTTAAAGGAATAAAGGGTCCGGTACTGGACCGAATTTTATGGTTTACATCAGGCACGGTAGGACCAAAATTTGTGGGGTATGCCTTCACTTTGTATCGTGAGGTGACACAACCCCTAAATTAGTTATCTTTAAGTGGACTGTATGGGAAAATTGAATAAGGTACGTCTTAGATTATAATATATATCTATTAACCTATTTACAATGAATAAAAAGGGGGAAATAAAATGTAAATTAAAACAGGAACAATTCTGGTTAGTGATGTAAGTATGAAAATAAATGATGGAAATAAATAATGTAGAAAATAAAAATTGCGGAGTAAAATAAAATAAAGTAATTAGATCGGTGATGAAGCAGCATGTTGAAATTGTTGGTGAATTTTAACTGAGTTGACTTACAGCGAATTTTGTTGGCCATTCTTCTCTTCTGCCTCCTCTCAGGAGCCCAAGGGGCTGTTTTTAATCTACTCCTTCATGTTAACATTCATTTTCAGTAGCGAAAATATTCTAAATGTGCCAGGCCTGGATAGTGACTTACAGTTCACGAGACTTGATACGTTGGTCACGTGAGGATTCACGTGAGGTAGCTTAAGATGGAGCTTTAGAGATCCAACAATTGCTCAGCACAATATACACAGCGTTATACTTCGTTTGGAAATGGGCATGTATGCTGGCCAAGTTCCAAGCGGACAGCCTACAGCAACGTCGTCATCGTCTATGACTATCCAGTCCAACTCTTCAGAAAGTTCGAGCAGTTGTGTTTCCTCACCACGATCTCAACAAAACCAGGAATACACAGAACATGGTGTCTCTGAGAATATTTATACTTATCTAAACACTCTGAATGATTTATAAATTTTTTTAAACATTTTGTAGCAAAAATTTTTTTAAATTTTACTTAATTAAAAATTTTGGTACATTAAAAGTCATCTTCCTTTTTCTATGTTTTTCATACTCCATTTATGTCATAATTCCTAAATATATATGATTGTTTATCGGTAATTAGCTTATAATTATTTATACATACCTTTACAAATCCTTTCAGAGATTGTATAATGGCTTCACACACTTCAGGCACAATCTGTGATATAGCTTGCTTCGATATTCTAAAAGTGTACATTAGGCTGGTGAACGATTCTCCACTTGCCAGAAAACGCAGTGTCACTGCCAATCTCAAAGATGGTGGAATGGTTTCTCTAAATCTATTTTGTTTTTTCTGTATCTTTCTGCCTAAAAGCTGAAGCAATACTTCAAAGTCTCTTGGGGTCAAACGGGTGAAGTTTCGGAAACCCATACTATCTTCTAATTTCAGTGTAGAAAGTAAGTTGCAACCGAAACGAGGTCCCTCCGCAAAAATTTCACGTCTCCACCAACGCTTCTTCTTTCGCTTATTTTCATCGTCCATGATTACAACTGCGCAAGCAGCGATCCCAACAAGGTCAGTCATATTCAGCAACAAACGAGGAACAAAGCATTCAAGTGTGTACACGCGACAAAGTCTCTAGACTGTCTATATACATTGTCTTTATACATGTCTATAGACAGTTGCTATACATGTCTATAGACAATCGCTCGACTTTGTATACAAGTGTGTACTTAGCCTAAGGCCCGGTGCACATAGACGTGAACGCCGCCGCGCCGCGCCGCCGCCGGATGATTTTAACTGCGCCGAGCCGCGCCGCATGTGCAACACTAGCAGAGCAGGGTGTTTTTGTGCTTGGCATTGATATTATTGGCAACAGAGTTTTTCTTAAAGGCCTATTTGCAGACCTTCATAAAGCTACGAGAAAAGTGATCAGCGGATATGAAATATTGTTAGGACATGTCACGTCATACCTCAACCGCCGCATCGCAACAGCAAGAATTGGTTGCAACATGTTTCTATTTTTCTGCGGTGTAATTACCCTAATCGGATTATTATCTGTTCTCGTTATTGTTTAAATGACTGATAAGGAATTCCATAATTTCTTTTATTTACACTCATTTTCCCCTTCAAAAAAAAAGTAAAACATTGATTTTATTTATTATTAATTTTTTAACGACTACTACCACTTATGCTTTTTACTTAAACAATCATCAGTGCTATATATATCTATTTCATCAGTGCTGTTGTATTCCATCTCAGTGATCCAGTATGTTTCAGATGAATCCTATAATACTCCACCATTTAACCCCTCCCTCCGTCATATCTCCATCTCCTTTCCCATATGAATAATGTTCTTCTAACCTGTCATGTTAACGCCCAGTCCCTTCTAACCCATATTGATGCATTCCAAGATTTTTTTCCCCACAACTTTTACCGTATAATTGCTATCCCCGAAACTTGGTTGAAACACACCATCCTACCCAAGTTAGCCTCCCTAACTACACCCTGCTCCGCCATGATAGAGTGTATAAGACTAGTGGTGGAGTAGGTCTCTTTGTCCACGATAGCCTTAAATGAAAAATTCTCCTTCTTTTCCCCACTTCCCTTTCCCCGCATATTGAATATCTGTTTGCTGAAATATCCACCTCCCCACCTCCGTACTCTTTGGTTTCATCCACCTGCCTCCGAAAGTTACCTTTGATGAAACATTCGAGGCCAGCCTTTACAACATGATCTCTTGATATTCCAAAATTTTTCTCTCCGGAGACCTCAACACCAATCTCCAGATACCTTCTCCTAACCAGCCTATCTTTCAAATATCCTCTATTCCCTTAATTTATTTATAGTTCCTTACGACCCGACTCTTAACACCCAGCACTCCATCACTTGGCTTGTCGTTTATGATCTCGATTCCCTAAAAAACTCCTCGCCTTAACACATTCGGTTCCTTTACAGTCTTCCCACGACCTCATACAATTATCCTATAACCTTCCCATCCTGCTGTTTTCCTCCACAACTGAATCCTTTCGAAACCTTGATTTTCTATCACCTGCAATCCTAGCGCCTGATCTTGAGATGATCCAATAGGACCCCATTTACATCTCAAACGCCATTGACTCCAGGGCGGAAACCCTTACCACTTAAATTCATACCATCCTAGAAGAGACGCTGCTAGAAGAAGATTTTAGGGCACCTGACTTTCTGAAGATTATACTACCATCAAGCTCCTCCGAAATAGCACTCAATCCTTAATATACCACGCCAAATCTTTCAGCAATCCTTATCCAGTACCCCCGACTCCAAAGCAAAATGGGTGATTCTCCGCAAACTGTCCTTAGGTAACCAATCTGTCCACTCAAAACCAACTGTCCACTCAAAACCAATCAATTCCATTTTCAGCCGATGCACTCAATTCTCACTTTGTCTCCAACACCTCCCACCTAAAGGTGTACCTCAGAGTTCCTCTTTGTCCCCCACGCTTTTTTTTATCTGTATTAATGAACTTCCATCCTCCACCCATCGCTGTCAATACCATCTATATGCCGATGATGCCCAGCTTTATCTCTCCTTTGTCCCGCTGATTCCTACGACGATATCCTAAAAATACAGGAAGATATCGACAGAATATGTGCTTGGGCAAACCTCAACGAATTCACTCTGAACGCGAAGCAGACGAAAGCCACCAATATTGGATCATCCCTTTCTCCTCAAATCAACTTCTGTCGCTCCAAATCTAGTCCTGAACAATTCATCTATCTCATTCCACAATTCTGTCAAAAACCTTGGCGTTACCTTCGATCAATCCCTCTCTTGGAAACCACATATCTCACAAATTTCCCGTCGCACTATCTCTACCCGGAAACAGTTCAACCGTCCTCTCTCATCTTTCCCCACTTTGACTACGGCTGTATGGTGTACAGCGGACTGTCTGGGGCACTCGAAGCCAAACTTAAACACCTAATGAATTATGCAATACGTTTTGTCTTTAGGATCCCAAGAGATACGCATATAACCCAGTACTATGCCGAGATAAAGTGGCTCTACCAGTCCTAACGCTGTCGGTATCTACTGGTTTTCTTCCTATACCAGGCCATCAGAACTTAATGACCCTACTATATCCTACAGAGCCTCTAATTTAAATCCTCCAACCAATCCCGCCAAACTAGATCCCATACGTCCGATATATATCCTCCATCCCATCGAACTTATACATACAAATCCTTCATAATGCAAGCAACATCCCTATGGAACTCGATCCCCTCCGTTATCCGACACGCTCCATTAACTTCCAGTTTCAAATCGCTCCTCTTCGTGATCCTATTCAACTTCCAATTCAACTGATCACTGAAGGAACACGATGGATCTTTAGAAGTAGGAGGGGGGTAAAGAAAGTTCTAAGCCTGATATACATACTTATACAAATATATTTTCAACTTACATATTTTTATTTTTCAATATAGTCCCCTACAACATTTTTTAGAAACCTTCCAAAACGACTTTGAGAGCTGAGATCACCTCATCGTCTGACGAAAACACTCTCCCACACAAATGTTTTTTTCATATTAGGGAAGAGGTAGAAGTCTGAGGGGGCCTGGTCTGGCGAGTAGGGTGGGTGCGGGAGCAGCTTGGCCGTCTCCGTGGTAACTCTTGATTTGTGGACGGGAGTTTTGTCCTGCAGTAGCAGCACACCTTTGGTGATCTTTCCTCGGTGTTTCTCTTTGATGGTCTCTCGCAGTTTCACGAGAAGGTCTGCATAGTATTGCCCTGTTTATTGTCATGCCATACTGCAGAAAATGCCAGCAAAACTCCTTCCGAGATTAACGTCGCCCAGATCGGTCATCATCTTCGAGGTTTCCTCGGCCTGCTTTGAAGAGTGTGGCCCACTTTTTGACAGTGGCATACGATGGGGCAGAGTTCCTCAATGTTGCATATGTCTTCAAAATTTTCCCTCGGCCCCATCCCATTTTTTACAAAATATTTTATTACTGCACGGTGCTCAAAATTAGACATTTTTAAAGCGACCTGTAACTCAGAACAGTCTGAAAGAAACTGACCTGAATTGAAAGGTGGAATTAGAGAGATAAGAACTTATTATAAGCAAACAATGACCTTTAACCCCATTCAGCTAATCTGTTTTCATTTCATTTCAAAAACTAGTTATTTATGTCACAAGACTGTAAAGTATGTTTTTTACAAGTGAAACTCCTTAAATGTACTGCTTTAGCATTAAAAATTCAATTCAACAAATAAAATAATAAATGTGATCTCCCAGGTGCTTCCGCAGGATTTCCTCTAGGGGGGGCAGGCTGATAAAATTTTCGAAAAGTTCGAGGTATTCTGACCTTGTAAGACTCAATTAATTATCAAAATAAAACTTACTGATATTTAAATGAATGATATTTAAATGAATAGGAATGTATTTATTGGTAGTTTTTGTTTCTCAAAATTTGTAGAGGGGGGCAGCTGCCTTCGCCTGCGTACGCCCATGATACAAAAATCTCGCGAGCATCGGCGCGCCGGTATGCGCCGCCGCCGCCGGTAAAAAATCATCAGCGGCCCGCCGCCGAAGATTTTTCTGTGGCGCGCATGTCTAGGTGCACATGAACTGCAAGGCCCGCTTGACGCTAAGAAGCTTTTCCAGGATGGCCTAATCCTTCATAAAAAAGGGTCAGTGCACATGAGGAGATAGGACTGTGTGTCACTTCGAAATTACCACTCCGATGCCAAGTTTTTTGTTCGTTTTGTCTTTATTTCATTTTATTTGTCTTCATTTTAGCCCTGTCGAAGATCCTCATGTTTGGATTGAAACGTAGGCTGTCCAAATACAGAATATTTGACAGAAATTCCTGATTACCAATCATCCTACAGAAAAAGTTCACCATTACACACGTCTAAATTAATTAAATAAATAAAATGAGTTATAAAATATTAAAGATTAAATTTCAAATTACATATCTTATTAATTCCTCATTGATAATGATACAAAATCATCAATACAATTAACATTTATTGTATGTTGTTATGTAATAATTAGTTATCGTTAGATAATTAATTTATAATTTTTAAACTATTTTATTAGAAGATAAAAGATTCGACCACGGCCGGGAATCGAACCCAGGTCCTCTGCATCTACGTCGCAGCGCTCTTACCACTGAGCTAACCGTGAGTCCGTTCCGATTGTGATCGAATCTTTGACACATGTGTGCTATCTGTTATGACCCAACCATTGCATTCCAAATTTTGCAATCTCACCTCACAATCCTCGAAGAATGGTTTCGAAACTGAAGAATTGAAATCAATCCTGACACATCCCACCAAAATACCTTTACTCTTCGTCGTAAATTGTGACCTCCTTCAACAATAATTCACTTGTCCCAGTCGAACAGATCCGCTAACTAGGACTATACCTGTACTTCTCACACAACACTGAAACGACAAGAAACTGACCGGCGCTACCGACTACTTCACGTTGGCAATATCTCTATTCCAAGCTGACAACATTTAGTTAATCAACAGAAAACTAAATTAAAGAAAAAGGAATAAAGGAACGTACCTAGTAATGAAGACTAGAAAATAAGAATGCAATTCTAATTTTTAAGCAATATTTTTTTTTTAACGTTTTAGTCTTGTTGTTAAGTTAGGGGCTGCGAAATTAAGAGAAGATATACTGAAATCGAAGATCCAATAAGTTATTTATTGAACACTGTTTCATTTTAGTTTAAAAATGAAAATGCCATTCATAAAATGAAACCCAGACTAACTAATAAAATAATAGTTGTTTGATCCGAAATGAAGAAATTGTATGGAGCCGAAGATCTAGAATCGAGATCAGTATTGTATACAACATCTTCCAGCCACTTCTTGGCCACATCCGTCCTCGCGAAGATCGCAGGGTTTCCAAGCCTCGCACATCCTTCGCCCCAGGACACTAAACCCCAGATCACACCGTTGCATGATAGTGGTCCTCCGGAGTCACCCTGGCAGGCGTCTTTCTCTTCTTTTTCTTCAAGAGTACAAAACTGGTTTTTCTCATCTAGAGTTCCCACTGCAACAGAAACATAAATATATTTATTATGTCATGAGAAGAACTAACAACTAAAAGAAATTGTTAATTCTTCGAGATGAAGGTCTGTTATTAGGTTATTGCACGCTATGTTATTTGGTAATAACATTTACCCATTTCATTTTCGGTTGTGGGTAGTGGCGGAGGTATAAATGTAATGAATTATTAAACAGTATCATTAAACGGCCGGGAATAGCCGAGCGTGTTGGAGCGCGGCCCGCTTTAACACGCTCGAGCCGAACGGTGGCGGTTCGAATCCGCCCTGGGATGGATGACTTTTATTTCGTGGAGGTCCCACGGAATAAAATCTCGACCTACCCACCATGGTTAGGATAGGTTGGTTACACCTGTAGAGTAACCCCCCGTATGCCACACATGGCCAGGAAGGGGTACCGAATAAAAAAAAAAAAAAAAAAAAAAAAAAAAATTAGAATTATTAAACAGGAATCGTTTACGGTTGTTAGGAGTGGTTATATGCACATATATAATCTATAAAATGAGACTTGTTTCGACTAAAAAAATCATAACGATTTTTATAAAAATAAAGAGCAATAAAGAACAAATAAATAATCCAGAGATTGGCTGAACTTATGCAATTTTAATATGGACAGGTGTTCGCACCTGGTAAGAAAGAACCACTGAGCGAAATTTGGAGAATTTAGGACAAACGGTATGGGTTTCTACAGGGTGTCCAAAGAGAGTATTCGGGGTTTGAAAGTTGAATAAAATCTCAAATATAGAATATCAAGTAGGATGTTTACGTTTTATTTAAACACAATGAACTGGAAATTTATTTAGAAAAAACAATATTGTCTAGGTATCCATCATAACGCTGCTGGCACTCCTCGAATCTCAAACGCAGATTCCTACAAAACGCGTGACACATTGTTCCTAAAATTGCCGTCATTTCTGTTCTGATATTTTGCCTAAATTGCGTTAGATTCGTCGGTTTCTTTTCGTATACCCTACTTTTCAGGTTTCCCCACAGAAAGAAGTCAAGAGGACTGAGATCGGGACTCCTGGGAGGCCAGCTAATGGTGCCTCTACGAGAAATCACTTTGTTTTGGAATAATTCGTTTACCATAGCAATTGATAAGTCCGAAGTATGGCAAGTGGCTCCGTCTTGCTGAAACCATGGTCTAGAGTTATATCCTTTAAACCCTTGAAGTTCTTGGGCCAAAAAACCTCTTATCATTTCACAGTAACGCTCACTATTTACAGTACTATTTACACTATTTACTGCGTTTGAGATTCGAGGAGTGCCAGCAGTTATGGTGGACACCTAGACAATATTGTTTTTTCTAAATAAATTTCCAGTTCATTGTGTTTAAATAAAACGTAAACATCCTACTTGATATTCTATACTTGAGATTTTATTCAACTTTCAAACCCCGAATACTCTTTTTGGACACCCTGTACAATGAAAAAACAGAATTTCATCTTTATTTATATAGATAGCTGGATATCCTTAGATTATAGCTGTATATCCCGGTTTCACCCGGGGAATTTCATTTTGATTGTAAAGCGAGATCATTACGATTTTTATAACAATAAAGAATATCAGCTGAAGATCGGCTGAACTTATGCAATTTTAATATGGACAGGTGTTCACACCAGGTATGAAAGAACCACTGAGCGAAATTTGGATAATTTAGGACAAACGGTTTGGATTTCTATAAAGAACAAACAAATAAACAGAATTTCATCTTTATTTATATAGATGTATTGTTGAATAATGGACGATTTCTTATTATAGCGTATACTGTTAATGAACAATAAATCAATTTTTACTTTGGTAATAAGCAATTCAACATCCATTTTGGGCAATTGGACCTTCATATATAACAGCGAGAGAAAAGACGATTTAGAATATCTGTTTACATACTGGTAATTTTAACTATAAGCATTTAATAACTAACAATCAACATATATCTTGGGATCAGTGGCTGTCCCAGGGGGGGGGGGGATATTGGGGATCAATCCCCCCCCCCCCCCGAAATTTCGACGAAAAAAAATTATTGGGATGAATTAAAAAAATTAATTACGCATCTAACTTTTACGGTGGCGGGATGGCCGAGTTGGCAAACGCGTCAGAAAATACGCGTTGCCCATGGCAACGTATAATTGAGAACCGAAAGATAGCAAGTTCAAAACCCGGAGCCAGGGGGGACATTTAATAATACTCGGCCTCAATCCCTCACCCTCTTCCCTGGCCCGGGAAACCCCGTATAGCCTAACAGGCGAGGAAGGGGAGGACCAATAAAAAAAAAAAAAAATCTAACTTTTACGAGTTTCTAGGGATTAATTTTGTTAACTAATTAACCCATTAGTTTAATTTTGACTAGAATTTTTTATACAGAATTTTGTATATGAACTTAATGTATGAGCATAAGCAAATAAAGTGTGCTATTTTTTTTTTTCATACCAACCAATCCACCCCCGAAATTTTTTTCTGGAGCCGCGCCTGCTTGGGATGTTTAACTAGTCTGTCAATTAGACCCTATCACTGACGCAACGAGGGGGAGGGGTTTGAGGCTGAAGCCTCCCCCCCGACGACAGAAGAACCCTTTTTACATTCTGTTCTTGACAAATGTCACACATGTATAGTGGTTGCTATGCCCCTGACTGGGCGCCTAGGTGGAAAACTAAAATGAATGAGAAAAAGAGTGTGCATGTAGTCTTCACACTTAATCATGGTCTTTCCCCCCAAATATTCTTCAACAAAACGCCAATTTCGGAATCTAATGAAATTAAATATTTAGGACTTTAACTGGACAATCGACTTACTTGCAAAACTCACGTCAGACTCAAACGAAAAGAATTATATGGACGCTTTGGACTCTTTTCTACATTACTTAACAGACAATCAAAATCATCCCTAGCTAACAAACTAACCTTGGATAAAGTTCTTTTAAAACCGATATGGACTTACGGTGTAGAACTGTGGGGTTCTGCCAAGAAATCCAACATCCAAAAAATTCAGTACTTTCAGTCGAAAGTGTTAAGAAAAATAGTAGACGCGCCATATTATGTCGGCAACGATATTATACATACGGACTTAGACAGTTTTCGCAACAGCCAAAGATAACTACATTAACTTTCACCAAAGATTGGTCTACAACAATAACCCACTGACAGACAATTTAAAAAACTTAAACAACCCTAACAGCCCTCCCCGACGACTTCGAAGGCGGTGGCCAAGAGACCATCTCCATTAATAACTACTCCTGCACAGGAACGCTGTCGAAGCAGCTCACAATCTTTGCTCATTGCAAAGTAATTTTGCAGATTGCAAATTTTAAATCTCGACAAATGATTTGTATTTAATAAATAAATAAAAAAATAAAAAGTTCACCAACTTGCCCCTCCCAAGAGGAAAACCTGCGGAAGCCCTTTTATGTACACGTACGCAAATACAACTTACTTTTTCTTTCACTGAGAATCTTCTGACAAGCACTTTTTCCAACTAAATGCAAATCCACAACCTTTAAAGCAGTGTAAGATCTGGCAACAGTCACTCCCCAGCCGTAAGCTTGGCACTTTGTTCTACCTTCTGAATATCTTTCAAGCAAATAAGAGGTTTCTTTAATTTCGCCTTCCGGCAGAATAGCTGGTTGTGTTGTCAAATCGAAGTGAAGATCCTTTGCCACTACTATAGCTCCAAAATCATTAATTAATGTTTTATGATCGAAATCAGGGTGTATAAAAATTTTGTGTACCTTTGTAGCTAAACCTCTCTCTGCATAACTACTTCCAGTACTGACTAGGTACTTCTTCGTCGATGGCGCTTTACTCTTCTTTTTTAATTTGTCATCTGAAACTCAAATTATTGTTACTGATTCACAATATCTCATTAATAGATTACTATTCAATAAAATTTTTTAATAATATAAGGGAGTTTAGAGAAATAGGTACATCCCACACCCAATAGAAAGGAGGTGAATTTAACTGATAAGATGAAGGGTACTGGGAAAATAACATCTTTGTATTTTGTTTACTTTCACTTACTATATATGAAATATATAGAAAGGGAAAGTATTGCGATCGTGAAAAATTTCGACTTCCGGTTTTCAACGGAAATACACGTTTTGGGGTCCCCTGAGTCCAAATAACCAAGTCCCGCGAAATGGTCTGTGTGTATGTGTTGAGTGATGAGTAAATACGTGTGTGTGTGTGTGTGTGTGTGTGTGTGTGTGTGTGTGTGTGTGCATGTGAACAGACTAGCTCAAAAACTATAAGCCGTACAAAACTGAAATTGGGTATTTGGTGTTTGTATATGCCCGCAATGTGACAGCCGAAATTTCATCAATATTGGTCAAACGGAGAGGACACTTTACTTAATAAATGTTTTCTCAGTATCACGTGTTTTTTTTATTATTCAAAAACGGCTTTAACGATTTTGATCAAACTTGGTATTTGATGTACCTATGTATATTCCCGGGACGTGACAGTCAAAATTTGATCAAAATTGATCAATTTGAGGTGGCACATTATTTAGTAAATGTTGTCCCGTTTTCACGTGTTTTTTTTATTTAGTCAAAAACGGCTGTAATTATTTTGTTCAAAATCGGTATTTGATGTATGAATAGGCCCGCAATGTGACAGCAAAAATTTTACTAACCGTATTAAGAAGATAAAAACTGTTATTTAGTAGTAAAAACAATTATTTTACTTTAGAGAGTAAATACGTGATGCTTCATTTTTTTAAAGCATCGAAGGTGTGCAAAAATATGGTATAAGATAATAGTCTATAAATACTTATATTTTAGTCTAGTAGCTTTCATTCCATAATAAATTTCTGGAAGCAATATAAAGCGATTTTAGAGAACCAGTAATCGTTCTCGATTTCCAGAAAGGCATAAGAGACCAACTTTACAACGAGACGTAAATGCACCTATCGATTCACCTTCAGGATATATTTAAAAAAAGAAACTCTTTTACTACGAGTTAAAAAGACAGCAAGCATAAAAAAAAAACTCGACTGTTGATGAAATTAGGTCCCTTAAAAAATAAATAAGCAATAATGAATCGAAAAGTATTGAGAACGTCCAAATTTTGCTATACAGATACATTATAACTTATGGAGATATACAAATATCTCAGAAGTAAAAAAGTGTGGCGTTTATGAATTATCGATACACGTCGATTTCTAAACTAAGTAAGTTTGTAAGTGAACGTTGTGTGTTGCGCGCACGCACCAGATTTTTTTTTTACAAATGAGTTTGATAATTCATTAGGTTCAGAATGGACGTATATTTATAATTGTAAAGTCGACCGCAAGATCAATTATATCGCGTAAGTTGTAACAAATCGATACCCGACGGCAGAATCTCAAAATCGATATCATTTTCATATTCAGCACCTCAGATAACCCTGAAGTCGACCCCAAGATCAATAATATCGCGTAAGTTGCAATAAATCGATACCCGACGGAGGAATCTCAAAATTGATATCATTTTCACATTCAGCACCTCAGATAACCTAATAGTCGACTCCAAGATAAATTATATCGCGTAAGTTCCAATAAATTGCTACCCGATGTCAGAATCTCAAAATCGATATCATTTTCCCTAAAGTCGACCTCAAGATCAATTCTATCGCGTAAGTTGTAATAAATCGATACCCGACGTCAGAATCTCAAAATTGATATCATTTTCATAATCAGCAACCCAAATAACCTAGTAATCGATCTTAATCGATATCAGGTAATTTATTATGTGCTGATGTAATTTCCGTAAAAAGGATTAACCCAGTAATGTATACCAATATGGAGAAATCCCAAAAGAAATGAATAAATTTATTCGAAAATAATGAATTTAGTAGAAATTCATATCTAAATTTGTGAATTTTTCCCGTATTCACATCTTTATTTGTGAATACGGCCGAATTCACATTTTTTGTGAATATCTACAATTTTTCTTGTGAATTTATTTTTATGTATAGAAAAAATTGTGATATAAATAAATTTATATTCATATTCAAATTAAAATTAAGATAAAAATAAATTCGTATTCGTATTTATAAATATAAATATGCTCAACTCTGCCTGTACCGTAAATTGCACCTTTTGCAAGAGAACAAAACTATTAATACTATTGTGACTCTATTGTGGCACTATAGAATTTGTCATTCTGATTCCAATGGTATACATAACTCAAAATTGATATGTGTTGAATTGTGCGATATATTTTTAATTAGCTTAGTATCATTTTATAATAATAACAATTTATAATAAAAATGTAATGACAACAATAAAAATGTATCAGTTTCATATATTTTTCATATTTATAAGTAGGTAATTAACATATGGTAAGATTAGTGGGAATGAAAGTGGTGCCTACATAATTTACTGGTCCTACTTTAATTATTACATCTAAATTAAATATATATACCTACAGAGATAATTACGGACATATTGAATTCTTCAGTTAATATTTGTTTTTATTATAATCTATCGGAACAGTAGTTATTAAACTAACTTGTATGCATTAAAGTTTATAGATTGCCATATATTCTTCCGATCGGTTATCATTTTTTTGGACGGCGAGCCCTTTTCTCACTAAAGCAGGTACTATAAAATAACACAGGTCTGCGACTAAAAAACTGCTTAGGATTTTTTAACATTTCTTATAGATTTTGACCTCCCAAAAACTAGAAAAATATTCAAAACATTCTATCACATAGGTTTTTATAGATATTAGTAGCTTTGATATACAGTATAACTCGTTTGAATGGCGCCTGTTCATTGATTCATCCAAAAGCAGTCTTGAAGTAGTATTATTGCTCAATGAAAATAAATTAGCTTCGCTTCAAATGGGGTATTCTGTGCATATGGAAGAAAACTATAACGATTTGGACATTATCCTAGATAGAATCATATATCAGGACCATCAAGGGATGGTTTGTGGGGACTTCAAAATACTTACGATCCTTTTGGGTCAGCAGGCGGGACTATACTAAATAACCCTGATTCTTATGCTTGAGGGATAGTAGAGCCAGAGAACGGCAATGGACTAAAATTGATTGATCACCCCGAGAAACTTTAAAACCTGGAGAGAAAAATGTCATCAATACTACTTTGGTGCCACCAGAAAAAGTTTTTTTTTCCATATCTCCATATCAAATTGGGGTTGATGAAACAATTTGTGAAATCACTGTAAAAGGATGGAGACTGTTTTAAATATCTATGAACGAAATTCCCGAAGCTGTCAGAAGCAAAGTTGAAAGAGGGAGTTTTCACTGGCCCCGAGATAAGAAAGCTTTTAACCGACACCCCCTTTGTGGAAAGTATGAATGAGAAGGAAAAAGAAGCTTAGGTATCGTTCAAGGATGCGGTGCGAAAGTTTTTGGGAAATGCTAAGGATCCTGACTACAAAACCATTGTTCAACGGATGCTAGCAGCATACGAAGCTCAAGGCTGCAAGATGAGCTTGAAGGTCCATTTTTTACACTCCCACATAGACTATTTTCCTGAAAACCTGGGAGCTTACATTGAAGAACAGGGGTAGCGGTTTCATCAGGATGTCCGCGATATCGAGAGACGGTACCAAGGAAGATGGAATGTCACTATGATTGCAGACTACTGTTGGATGTTTAAGCGGGAAACTAACGAAGGAACTCGGAAAAGGACTCGGCATAGTATCAAGGAAAAGAAGAAAAGGTTTCATAAAAAAGATGAATAAGTATATAAGTATATTTATATTATTTATAGGTTGTAAAAAATATTATACAAAATATTATTTAAAATTATAATTTTTAATAAACCAGTGCTTTTACCAATTTCTTGTGTTTGAATTTGCAAAAAACCCTTAGGTGATAGAAAAAAATTGCCATCACTTCTGAAATCAGCGCATTATAAAACATATGATTTAATAAAAATATCTCATGCAGCTGACAAAAATTTTTTTTTGAAGACCTGTGTAGTTTTAGAAAAGTTTATTTTTAATGCTTGTGATTAATAATGTTTTTATTCAGCTGTGTGACAATTGAAATCAGTAATCATGGAAACAAACAGATTCCACTGAATAATTTGAAATAGAAATCATTATTTATTTGTCAATATCAAGCACCTTATACAACTTTATAAACTAAATATTATTCCCTCTAAAATGTCTGATTTCCGAATATTTATTATACATATATCTTATAACTCTTTAAAAAGAAAAAAAAAACCACCGTTTTTCCTATTTTCCTACTTCATTTGAATATAAAATAATTTTAAATAATATATTATTATATATTATAATTTTATATTTCTTGCTGCTAGATAAAAAGTATGTATGCATTTTTTAAGTTGGCATTCCAGCACTGTCGGACAATTTAAAAAACAAACTAGATATTAATAGTTTTTCTAAAATGGTAAAAAGATTATCGGGAGAGTGGTTTCGAGTCAGCACTACTTTTTGTAAGAGAGTTGGAAGTAGAAATTCGTCTGGCGAAATATCTCAGGGACCGAGAAATAAGAAATAACGTTTTGACTACGAATCAAAATAAGAGACGTCTAATCCGATGACACCAAGACGAGGTTTAAGATGAGATTCCGCGACGTCTAATCCCGCCATTGAATAAAAGTATCTTCCTATTACATATTGTAACATAATCTAACAAGGTATTTATTACTTACGATCATAAAGACAATGACCAGCAGTCAATAAATATGTTTTGGTTACGATAACAGCCCCGCAGACATGCTTTGTATAGCTCCCCCTCCTTATCTGCAGGGAAGCTATGAATGGCGCTTTGGTAATGCTAACATCCTTCCCTCCGACTATTCGATGATCAGGATTCCTCACATGTCCACTTCTAGTAGCTTTACAAAACAGGAAACTCGATACGATGAAAAATAACTGATAGAGTAACAGGATCATGGCATTTGAATAAAATTTAATAGAAACGCTGACCAATAATTTTAAAAAACATATGTTTATCAATTAAAACATCTGGCAAGCAGTTTACAATAGAATGGGACGAAAAATATAATGAAACAAGACACATGATTTTTTATAGGAAAATTATCAGTATAAAATCCCATGATCGGGGTTTCGTTGGAATTTCGAATTTCAAAGAGCTTTAGTATTATCTTTTTTTTTTAAAGATATTCTTAAATAAAGTAGTCTAGTGATTGTATTAAGCCAGGGTAAAGGTACATCAAGAGGGCCCGCCCAAAATGATGGGGGGAGGGATGTCTCAACATTTCACTTACTCATATTTCTGATTTGAAGGAAATGGACGAAAACCTCCACGTGAATTTTAAACTTGGACAATGAAACTCCTTCAGCCTCTAACGGGAGCACTGGTATTGCAGCTAGTGCAAATTAGTGTAATTTCACAAGATAGGTATTGCTTCCATACAAGAGATCCAGTGGATCAGAAAAGTGGCATCATAGAAAAATGGTACAACGATGTTTATTACGCCTGTCTGACTGATGAAACTTTTGGACCACAATTAGACTATCTTAGACTAAAAGGGAAATTCAGAAATACTTCCATCGTCCGAGTTCATGCTCTTACTGTGAGGCTTTTGAGGACACAATAAGGTTTTATTCTTTGATGTATTGGAAAAAAAACCAAAAAAAACCCTTCATGAGTGCCCAGGATACAGTCCATAAAGGTACAAGAGTTTATCCAATTGGTAATAGGGTAAATCAATTTGAATGCGTTACAATTGATGCTCGATTGTAGCAGATCAAAATGCTATTTTAGGATGATAGCGCTTCAGGAAACGCTTATGGTTAAAACTAACGCATCTAAAGAGCCAGAAAATTCAATCTCATAAAACTGAAGAGGAAACCAGATCCTGATAATCTGACTTCGTGGATAAAAGTTACGAGAGGCAGACATACGCTAGGCTTTCATCAGAAGGAATCCAATAACATGTGGTTCGATGAAGAATGCAGAGCAGCCCCGCGATATCAGAACAATAATAGTTCTTGCTTGTCCCGAGAAAACAATAGGCGAATTGTGCAAGAATACCAAAAGCGTATAAGAGATTAGAAAGTTCTTTACAAATTCAAACGAAAGTTGCTAATGCATCTAGAAGTTGTAATACCAAATCAATCAGGA
This sequence comes from Aelia acuminata, assembly GCA_911387785.2. Classification (NCBI taxonomy): domain Eukaryota; kingdom Metazoa; phylum Arthropoda; class Insecta; order Hemiptera; family Pentatomidae; genus Aelia; species Aelia acuminata. Next base: position 214,256,474 of record OU426978.1, on the reverse strand, counting down.
CAGAAAACGTTTTAAGCCTCTAACGAATGCTCGCATAGATGTGCATAATACCCTGCTCTCCGAGAAGTCACAGATTCTTAAAAGATGGCGAGCGGATTTTCTTCTTCCTTTGGAATAAAATATTGAAGGATAAGCAAGTGTCTCGGCTAACTTTTCAGGTGGCTATTGAACCTCCAGAAGAGGATGATGTCTTAAGATAAATTAAAAACAAGTTTCACAGAGCAGCTGGATTTGATGATCTCTGGGGGGAGCATAGTAGATCTGAATTTAGCATAGAAATTAGCAGGACCTGATCTTATTTTCGATTAATCTGTAGTGAAGAAAAAGGGAGATCAGATAGCTTGCAAAAAATATATAGGAAACTGGATTCACCTCATGAGGCCATTTCCAGCAATGGCATCTGGCCAATACCGGTATAGCATTAGTATTGGAAAATCCAACAAGGATCAAATTTTGCAGAAGAGCACAGAGCACAAAATTAAGACAGGTCAACGATTTGCAGATTTCAAATTAACATTTATAAAATCATATTGTACAATCGAACATTATACTCCATTTTTAATAAAAACTTTTTTATTTCATTCTGAAAAGAAATCAGTAAGACGTAGAATGAAACAAATGTTTAAAATTAAAATTAAAATGATCTTTCTGTCCGAAATAAATAAATTATGACGAACTGAAGAATCAGAAAGAGGCAAGTGGTACACAACTTCTTCCAACCACTTCTTGGCTACATCCGTCCTCGCGAAGATCGCAGGGATTCCAGGCCTCGCACATCCTTCGCCCCAGGACACCATGCCCCAGACCACGCCTTTGCAGGATAGCGGCCCTCCGGAGTCACCCTGGCAGGCGTCTCTGGCTCCTCTTTCTTCCAGAGTACACAATTGTACTTCCTCGTTTATTCTTCCCACTATAAACAACAATTTCTTTATTACCCGACAAAAAATGGGCTCCTAGGATGGTTATCTCTAGAGGGAATTTTTTAAGAAGAATTTTATTAGTAGACAGCATTGTAAGATCAAATAGAAAAAGTATTCGCTAGCTTCGATTGAATTCAGCCGATAACTATATAAATTAATATTGAAAAAAAGAAATCCTAATGGAAAGGAAAGAGTTAGACTGACCGCATAGTGGAGCAGCGACAAGAGCGAAGCGAGAGAAAAGAGCAAAGGGAGCTACGAGATCATCATCATCATCATATTCCTTCCCCTTCTACCGCTGCGCAGTGTGGGTTCTATAGAGTTTGACCCAAGTATCCCTCTCCTGTACCAGATCTCTCCTCTTGCTCCAGTCCAGTCCTCGCTTCCTGAACGCTTCCCGTACACCTTCTTCCAAGATGATTCGTGGTATTCCTCTCGGTCTTCTTCCATCAACTCTTGTCTCATACGCAATCCTTGCCGTACTTTCGATGCTCATCCTTAGGAGGTGTCCAAACCATCTCAGCTTATTTTCTTCTAGAATGGTTTCTACCGGCTGTACCTCAAGGTTCGATCTTATAGTTGTATTGCGGATCCTATCTCTCCTTGTCTTTCCTTCCACCTTCCTCATAAATAAAATTATATTCTTATAATTATTGTATGAAGGGAAAGTTTTCAAATATCCGAACACCTTTCACGTCATTCCCTGTTAATGGAAGTTCTACTGTGTGCATTGAGGTGGGTTCACACTAGAAAGTAGTTTAAAAAATGCATTTTTAAAGTAAATTGCTTGCATGCGCCAAAAATTATTGCGCTTAGCGCTTTAAAATTAGCTTTATTCATTAGTTCTTTAAATCTTCTTAAGTTCTCCCTATTGTTAAGAATATCAGCATAGCTGAGAGGTTTTTTATGGGGGGTTTACTGTATATCTCATAGTTACTGTGTCTTATCTCCAAATGATAATTGTGATTAAATTCATCAAGTGCACTTAGCATTCATTTATTTATAAACTAGCTGTATATCCCGGTTTCACCCAGGGAATTTCATTTTTTTAATGAAACGGTCGATTTCGTAAAAAAACCATTGTAAAGCGGGATCATTACCATTTTTATAACAATAAAGAATATCAGCTGAAGATCGGCTGAAGTTATGCAATTTTATTATGGACAGGTGTTGTCACCTGTAATCAAAGAACCACTGAGCGAAACTTGGTGATTTGAGGACAAACGGTATAAAAACAAATGGAATTTCATCTTTATTTATATAGATTAAATTCACGTATGTGTTTTCGTATATACGGATAATTGCGAACATTGTCAGGCTCACAGCTTAGTTAACTATAACACTTAACTATAAAATAATTACGCAACCGTTGCAAGAAATAGTACTTCCTCCGCATTAACGACACACAAACCTACAAAAAACCTACGCAAAAGACTTGCGCAAGACAGTTTGTGCAAATGGCTATGCAAACGCGCCTTTATTTAGAACTAGCTGTATATCCCGGTTTCTCCTGTGGAATTCGATTTTTCTAATTAACGTGAACAATTCTATAAACAAAAAATGCAACAAAAATAGCACTAATAGATTATTATTCCAAAGATTTAAGATATACTATATTTTTAGTTTTACCCTCTGGGGCATATATAATTAGGTCTTTAGATGAACCTACTCTTCGAAATCAAAGGACATATCACTGACTATGGGGATTCCAGGCATGGAAAGCCGTAAGGGCAGAAGGCGATGAGTAAGGAGGTAATAGATTTCAATTAACCATATAAACAGTCCGGGTAGTTTCCATAAATCAATCGGGTACCAAATATGAAAGAACAAAGAAGAAATCCAGCCGCAAAACGAGAAAAGTGTGAGTCAAGAAAAGTTCGTTTGAACAGAAGAGGGAGCCAGGAGCGAGAAGCGAGAAGCGGTGAGGCGCATAATCGTCGTCCAATAACTCGAAAAGGACTCTTACAGCCTTAAAACGTGGACTCCGGTCCATTCCGGAGGAGCGGTCTTACCGGGCCTTGTATGCATTTTTCGACTCAAACGGTCGATTTCGTAAAGAAAAACATTGTATGGCGAGATCATTACGATTTCTATAACAATAAAGAATATCAGCTGAAGATTGGCTGAAGTTATGCAATTTTAGTAGGGACAGGTGTTCGCACCTGTTATCGAAGAACCGCTGAGCGAAATTTGGAGAATTTAGGACAAACGGTATGGATTTTTATAAAGAACAAACAAACAGAATTTCATCTTTATTGATAGAGATAGCTGGATATGCTTAGATTGTAGCTGTTTTCGTAAAACACCATTGTAAAGCGAGATCATTACCATTTTTATAACAATTAAGAATACCAGCTGAAGATCGGCTGAAGTTAAGCAATTAACATGGAAAGGTGTTCGCACTTGTTATCAAAGAACCACTGAGCGAAACTTGGAGAATTTAGGACAAACGGTATGGATTTCTGTAAAGAACAAATAAATAAACAGAACTTCGTCTTTATATATAAGATAATGGATTGGTGAATAATGGACGTTTTCTCGTCATAGTGTATTCTGTTTATGAACAATAAATTCATTTTTATTTTGGTAATAAGCAATTCAACATCCATTTTGGACAATTCGACCTTTGTATATAACAGAGAGGGAAAAGACGATTTAGAATATATATTTACATACTGGCAATTTCAACTATAAGTATTAAATAACTAACAATCAATATATATCTTGTGATGTTTAACTATGACTGGCTGTTAATTAGATCCTATTACTGACGCAACCAGGGCTTTGAGCCTGAAGAGTCTCTTCTGAGCCCCAGAAGACAGAAAGAATTTTTTTTTGTCCCTAAAATCACGTACGGAATCAAATTTAAATTTTAAGCAGCATTCTCCACTACAGGTCATTTCCATTCAAATAAATAATAGTATATCTTGTTCTTGACAAATGTCACACATGTCAAGTGGGTTATTTTTTTTTAAAAATTCAATACAATGATTTGCTTCCACTCCTGATATTAAAAGTTTTTGTGCCACTGGATACTATCATTTGTCAAGCTCCCGGTGGTATCGCTGCAACGTTGCGAGACCTGGCGGTTGGGATCGTTTAAAGGTGACTTTACACTCTACGAAACTCACCTTCGAACAGTTTCTTCTTCGAACCTTGCCGGACTGACGTGAAGCGAACAGCCATTTATACTTCACTTGACGTTAAGCGAACCAATATGGTTGACGCACCCAACGCTAGCTTATGATAAAGAAAACATCTTCATTATCAATATATTTTATAATTAATCCAATCTTAATTCGTGGCTGACCGCCATTTTAAATTATTTTTAAATAATTTATTTTTTGAAGAGAAAAGATTTGGGTCCGCCGGGAGTCGAACCCGGGTCTCCAGCGTTACATGCGAGGATGCTAACCACTACACGACAGAGCTCGGCTCAAGGCAGAGCAAATCCTAGGTATCAGTGAAGAGGAAGGATTTGCTCTGCATGCGAGGATGCTAACCACTACACCACAGAGCTCGGCTCAAGGCAGAGCAAATCATAGGTATCAGTGAAGAGGAAGGATTTCCTCTGCCTTGAGCCGAGCTCTGTGGTGTAGTGGTTAGCATCCTCGCATGTAACGCAGGAGACCCGGGTTCGACTCCCGGCGGAGCCAAATCTTTTCTCTTCAAAAAATAAATTATTTAAAAATAATTTGAAATGGCGGTCAGCCACGAATTAAGATTGGATTAATTAAAATAATTAAGAAAAATTGGCTTATGTCAATAAATATCATAAATTGGACAAAATTTGTCCACCTCCCGCTACTACTCGCAAAACTTGTGAGATAGTGGGAGTAGGTATCAGTGAAGAGGAAGGAATTGCTCTGCCTTGAGCCGAGCTCTGTGGTGTAGTGGTTAGCATCCTCGCATGTAACGCAGGAGACCCGGGTTCGACTCCCGGCGGAGCCAAATCTTTTCTCTTCAAAAAATAAATTATTTAACAATATATTTTATGTTATCTGAAAAATACAAAATTAGGAGACGAATTACAATGTTTCACAAATTACTCGTACACTAGTATCACAAACAACTCCTGTCACTTAGGAAAACCCCAAATCAAAAGTGACACTAGCGCTACCCCCGAACCCAGACGAACAGATGAAGTACCTAGGACACCTGAACAGTCGACGTGAAGGCTTCACGAAGGTTGTTCGAAGGTAAATTTCGTAGAGTGTAAAGGCACCTTAAGAGAAAAAGTTGTACATGACTGTGATAGGGCGCACGGTTAGCTCAATGATTAAGAGCACTTCAATCGTGATGCAGAGACCCGGGATTAATTACTGTTTCCCGGTTACCCACTATTGTCACACAGCACAGTCTTGTGTTGGCTGTGGATATACAGGTAGCAGATCTTCCAATTGGAAGTAGGGAGTAATCCGCCAATGACGAATGTCAAGTCGTCATTCCTTTTTCCTCACAAAGGAAAACCCTTCCCATTATTTTTCAGCATAAGCTCGATGTCCTTTTTTTCTATCTGGTCTTTTGCATTATCTTGGTAGATGTCTGGAATCCAGCAAAACTTGAAAAAATTGAAATTATAGTACTAGACAAAGGCAAGGAATTTATTATTAGTAGTCACAATGCATTAAAAAACGCACACTAGTGAAATTACCGGGTTGAGGCTATTCAAATATCATATCATCATGAAATATAAATTAATGCTACATTTTTTAAAGGAATACATCTATCTTACATAATCTTTTTGCGAGTATCCCCTGACAGACTCTCGTTTCGGCAAGATGCAGTCCAACGGCCTTCAAAGGAGTATAAGATCTTGCGGAAGAGACTCCCCATCCGTAGGCTTTGCATTCTATTTTGGCTTCTGCATATTGATTTAAAATTATTGAAGTTTGCGTGAGGTTTCCTTCGGGCAGTTTAGCAGGTTTTATCTTTATATTAAACGTAAGTTCGGTTTCCACCGCAATGGCTCCCATATCACTGAATAATTCGCTTGGATGAAAATCTGGGTGAACAAAAAATTTTTTGATCTTTGTGAAAAATCCTAGTTCTGCAAAGCTGCTTCCGCATCTTATTAAATGCTCCGTCGGCTTAACTGTCCTATACTCTTCACCTGCTTTCGTCTTGAGGCCTAAAAATTAAAAATCTATTAACCAGTTGACACATTTGTTTCTATTTGTAATAGTGTAATTATTTATTGATAAATGTAGAAGTAATCCGTTAAAAGTACTGAATTAACAATAGTTAAAGTTAACCTTATCCTGAAATCGAAATATTTTGATCGTGCAATCCATCAATCAGTGCAGAGAGGACCTTCCTGACTTAAAAAAAGAATCAGATCCAAGGCATGGAGTTGAGGTTCGAAGGAAATACTAGACGGTACCACTATAGGAAAAACCTAAATGTTAAAACATTAAGATTACATGTTTCGCAAGTAACTGTTTGTGTATGTTTAGAGGTACGTGACATAGAGTTATAACTGTCCCTTGTAGCTCGTTGCAAGATAATGGATGGAATCGATTATTGAACTGTGCAAAGTGTGCTCACAGTAGAAGAATCGATTTTGAAAGTTTTTGTGTTTACATATTTTTCGTAGTGAATGGCGTTAAAATTACTTAGTGTCTTGTTCCCGAGTTATTTTCATTGGCGGATCCAGGGGGGGGGGGCTGTGGGGGCTGCAGCCCCTAAAGATAGAATTTGACTTTCCTTAATGTAAGGAAGCAAGTTAAAGAACAGGGTGGCGGGATGGTCGAGTGGGCAAACGCGTTAAAAAATACGCGTTGCCCATGGCAACATATGATCGGGAGCCTGAAAGTAGCAAGTCCAAAACCCGGAGCCAGGGGAAAGCTTAATAATACTCGGCTTCAATCCCCCACCCTCTCCCCTGGCCCGGGAAAATAGCCTACAAGGCGAGGAAGGGGCGGACCAATAAAAAAAAAAAAAAAGTTAAAGAACAAATAATGTGCAGAACATGTAGAATTTTAGTTGTGGGAAAGGAACATTAAGGTAAAAAAGCTGATAAGCAGATCTAAATGAAGGGCTGAGTGGCTGCAGCCCCCCCCCTTTAGGACTGCAGCCCCCCCTTTACGATCGGCTGGATCCGCCCATTTTACAACCAATCTTGCTGTAGTTTTATGTTCCTAATTTAGCATGTTTTTATTTTCACCCAGTAATTATCACTTGTTTGCAAAGTTTAATTTTAGACGTTTCATTTAGTTTTTTTTTTTTTTTTTTAGTAAATTTTATGTTTTTAAGATTCGTTTATTCTATTCTTATATTTTTCTCATGCGAAGTTACATTTTTTTTTTACTTATGCTCAAGGACCTAATATATTCCCTTTAAATATTTAATATTATTCATTTCTGTTATCTTTATTATTTTTTTAAGTTAAAAATAAACAATAGTAGCACAATTTATTTGATTTGTTAGCCCAAAGATGTAACATGTATATGGGTAACATATTATGAATAAATATATAATTAATTATGAATTGTGATCATTATTATTATTTGTATCATTATAAAATATTATTATTATTAATGATATTATAATACGCTTACGATGAGTAATACAATGAGCAGCTGTCAATAAGTATCTTTTAGTTATTATCACAGCTCCGCAAAGATGCATGGTATAGTGGTCCCTCTTTCTCTGTAAGGATGCAATAAATGGTACATTGACAACGTTTATTTCCTCTCCTCCGACTATTCTAAGATGAGGTCTCCTGTTATCCTTACTGAGTACAGCTTTACAAAATAGCGTGTTCGTTAAAATTAGAATTATATGATATATAGAGGGTGTCATGGCTTAAATATAACCTTGAAAGTCTGACTCATGATTATTCTAAACATCTGTTGTCAATTATGTTAATTTTTGAATTCATATGCATCAATTGGAGGGAAAGTTCACTTTCAACTTCAGTGAAGCGATGTTTTTTCATTACGATCGCCTCGGCAGGAGCATGAAACTTATCAAGCAGCATTCTATTGTTTCTCTATGCAAAGCTTGTTTCACTGTTCAGTTGATGTGACTGACGAACATTGTCTCTGTGAAGATTACACACATTCAAAGGAGACGAAATATCGCTCTGAGGTTTTAAAAACATTTGGATGATGTAACGAACGGGTCGCGAGTGAACGACTAACTTTTTAATTATGTTAAAGGCCACTTTAATTAGATTTGCCACTGATTACAGTTTTATATATAATTTTATTATTATTATTTTATTATTCAATCTTATTTTTTTATTTAAGCATTATTATTTTTGTTATTATTGTTTTTATAAAAAAGATTTTTATATCACGGGTGTTTGTGGTCAAAAGGGGTTAAGTCATCGAATGTGAAGCTTAAAAAACGATTTACCAAGCTATTTTAAATCATTAAAAATTCTCTCGGATTGTATTTCTTTATTCCAGAATAATAAATGAAACTATATTCTTTCAACGACGAATAAATTATAGTCAATTATGAATTTTAAGGTGAGACAAAAACATTATTTTATGACTTAAGCCCTTTTGCCCAAACATGAATGATATACAGTTGAACCTGGTTAAGTGGTACAGTAAACCCTCGATATAGCGAACTGGTAGGGGGTTTGATATTCATAGTTCGCTATAACGAGATTCGTTATAACCGAGGTTTCTTTTTTTTAATATTTTTTTTAGCCAATGGCCGCACTAATTTGATCATAATTAGAACGGAATTCATTCATTAGAACTAGTTAAATTAAAACGCATGTATGTAATTTATTTTTAGATAAACTACACATTATTTAAACAATGAGATTCATTAATTTACCTGCCAAGTTCACTTGAGAGTTCTTTAGCCTTAGCTTTGATAAGAGGGTCTGAGATTGATATTTGGGATCTCATTTGTTTAAAGCAATTTATCTATTTTTTTCCACATATTCATGAGCCGCAGAGCGCAGTCGTTTATTTGATGCTGAAGTTAATCCTTGGGCTGCGGTTGAATCTATTTTATCTTTGTTTTTATAATGGTTGACTATGTTGATTTTGGAATTCCATATTTTTCTGCGATGGTTTTCTTACTTAGAATTCCCGATTCAATATCCTGGAGAATTTTCAACTTTTCCTCGATTAATAAGGATTTACTTTTGTGACACACGTTTAACAAAGAACTCATTGTGCATTTAAAAAACCAGTATTAACGACTACAGAACACTGATTCGAATAATACAGAGGTCAAAACAGAACTGAACTAGTTTTGAGAAAAAAGTCAATGGAATCAGAGACAGAGCAAAAGGAAATCGGATTAGTTAAGAGTAAAAAAACACCTCAATTCTAGAAACTGGAGCTACTTCGTCTTCATGCGCTCATTCTACGTAACACAGTAAAAAAAAAAAAAATTAATAAAAATTCTAGTAGTTCGTTATAACAGAATATAATAATTCTCAGGCATCAAATTTAGTTCGTAGTTCGCACTAACCGAGGGATTTCGCTATAACGAGGGGTTCAGCAGAAATATATTGGTAATTTTGGGGGGATAGTATTTTGGTTCGCTATATCGAGGTGTTCGTTATATCCGAGTTCGTAATAATGAGGGTTTACTATTAATATCTATAAGAACTACTAATATCTATAATACTATTAATATCTATAAGTGGAATCCACATTTCTAAGAAAACATCAAGGGCTATTCTGTTCAGCCACAGGATTGGGAAAATGTGATAAGAGATACCAATGAGAAGCTCCCACTAAAAACAGTGTGCCCATATGAATGACGAAATTATAGAAATAAAAATTTTGACAATCCTGGCTAAGAAGAAAAAGAATATCAAGAAAATTCAGTAAGAGCTAGAATGGGTACCAGTCACTAAAAATGATGCACTAAATTTATTGAGCAGTTGCAGACTTTTTTTAAAATGAATAAAGGAGCTGAGGATGAAATCTTTGATAAATTATATGACATAGAAAAAATTTTTTTTTAAGTGCCAAAAGGAGTGCAGAAAAAAATAAGTGATTACTTTCATTAATACATTTGCAAATAATTACCTTGTAATCTGTATTATTTTATTTTCACATTATAAAAAAATATATAATAATTGTATCAATATTTTATGTAATTATAGTTTTTAAGTGTGTACTGTATTATTTTTTATAAAAATTACAAGTTGTTTGAAAACCTCTTTTAGTGGTACAAGCCCCTTACAAGTGAAACCTTGTTTAAGTGGAATACCTTTGTAAGTGGAATTAAAATCATGTCACCAAGAGATTCCAGTTATCCAGGTTCGACTGAATATTTATCAGTGGTAAAAACGTCATAGCAAACATACAAAGGTTTAAAGTTGTTAGTTAAACAATTTGTGTGTTTTTTGTTTAACGTCACTTTATGCCACTGAGGCTAATCGGACGAAGCTGCGGTGAGAGTCCTAAATATTTCCTATCCAGGTATAATTAGGGTAGGGATCTTTGACGAGTACCTGCCATCGTTCAGGCTCGGGACCTCTATTTTACGTCCTATCCGAAGGACGGCTTAGCCAAGGATTTTACTCCCGTTAAAAAATCCTAGGCCCACCGCGGGACTTTTATTGTGTGTGAATATTGCTTAGTAAAGTATTTTTTTGTATATCGAAATGAAAATTGTCATTGACCTGGAATTTTTATTTGGACTTACGTTTTGGATTTACTATCTGGTTGTTACCCTAAAAAGATAATACCCTAATTGAATATATTAAGGCATTGCTATATCAAATCAAACTATTATGTAGTCATTACGAAATAATCATATCGAAGTTAGATTCATCATATCGCCCGCCTAAAACAAGACTTGTCTGCCTCAAAGAAAGCGCTTCTTCACTCATATAATTTCAGCGCACTCTATTGTTAAAAGCTAGTCAGGCGTATTGTATATTTGAAGGGTTGGGCCGAATAACGGTCTATGTGATTTTTCGAAACTTTACATGAGACAGTAAAATCAATTTGCTAAATTGGGGATTACTTTTTCGTCTGGGGAACTAACATAGACCGTTATTCCATAAAATTGTCATGAGAGGGAAATTACTTCCCCCATTGTTTCCAATGAAAATTACTCTTTGTTATGATATGTAAAATTGGTTTGATAAAACAAATAAAATAATTACAATAGATTAGAAAGAAATTTTATAAGGTTGATAATAAATATACATATAAATGTAAGTTGAAAATAATTTATTTTCCATATATATAAGTGTATATATATATATATATATATATATATATATATATATATATATATATATATATATATATATATATATGCAAATAAAACTAAACCATGAACATTATTAGAAAAAAACAAAAAAAAAAGTTTACTTTTTGAACCTCAAGTGAAAAAAAATTAAGAAAAAAAATATTTTAAAAAAATTAAGAATTTGGTAAAAAAAAGATTTAAAAAATTAAGTTATTGTAGGCAATGATTTGTAAAAATCTTCATACTGGCTGTCAAGGTATGGGATCATCTTCATCAAGTCTGCTTTTTTACTTTTTGTGACAGGGATAAGTTGGTCGTTTTCAGGAGCTAAGTATTCCTTTTAAGTTAAGTTTTCCAGCTGGATTTTTGGTTTCCAGTTCGTTGTATATATCTTGAATTTTTCCAAAGGTTTCAATATGTTGTGTGAGGATCGTGCATAAACTGTCAAAGGGTCATCAAAATTGTACTTCATCCACAAGTAGTTTGTAACCTGCAAATGTGTAGCATTTTTGTTCGTCAATAAAGGCAACTGCAACATAGACCGTTGTTCCAAACATAGGGGTCATGATTCCAGCTGTGCAAAGTGGCATAGCAACGAGATCAGTTGAGTTTTATAGGAACTAGCTTAAGGGACATATAGGAGATGCTACATAGAACGTTATTCAGTAAAATACTCGAATTCGCAAAAATGTAACATAGACCGTTATTCGGCCGAACGCCTCATTTGATGAATTATATATTTTTTTATTTCAGCTTAAACTGTTTTGTTTTATTGCTCTATATTTCTTTTTTAAACCAAGCAGCTTGATCCTACTTTCCATAAATTTTATGAAGGTAATAGAAGTTAATGGAAAGCAATGAAGTTAGTGGGATCAGAATCAGAAGAGAAATTTGGATAAAATTCAATCAAGAAATTATGGCCCACATGCTTCAACATTGAGCCTTAACAGTTCCCTATTTTAATGTACAACTTAGGCATAAATTGACAAGTTTTAAGAGACTATAATACCTTTAAAATACAGCGTTGGAGGATGAATTTAAATTCCCCAACAGTTGTTTTTAGGGGTTATTATTCCAACTTTTAGCCCCTCGAATTTCTCCTACCCTATCTAGGAAAATATTGAACCGTCCCACCCAATAAATTAGTGCTTGTGACGCCCAAGCTTCTTCAGATGAGTCAATTAAAGCTTCTCCTTTTTCCTGATTAGGTTTCCAATGCTTTTCTAGATAGTGAAATAGGGGTATTCATGCTACCAGTGGTAATAATCCAGTGTGTAACATGTTATATATCTGTACTTCAGAACCGGATGAACATTATTCCAAGTTATATGATTTTCAGGTTATTACATCATTGTACTTATTTATGTATTTGCTTCTACATTAAGCCATGATATCTTAATAACAAAAAATCTGGTGCGGTGAGCGCAACACACAACTTTCACTTACTAACCTACTTAGATTAGAAATCGACTTGTTTTGATAAATATGTAAACTCCTTTCAGCCACTTCAAAAAATTTCCCATATTTATTTACTTATTTTTATTTGTCTTCTTAGGTTATAGAGTATTGTAATTTGTCTAGCAAAACTTGAAAGTTCTCAAGATTCATCATTATTTCTTTTTTTAAAAAGGGCCTAAGAAATCCTAATTTCATCAACATTCGATTTGTTTTTTGTTTTTTACTCCGAGTTGCTTTTTGTAAATATATCTCGAAGGTGAATCGATAAAAGGTGTATTTACGGCTCATAATAAATTAAAACTTAATTTAAAAGTGTTTGTCTCTTATGCCTTTCCGGAAACCGAGAACGATTACTATGATAACACGGGAATGCAAGTATAACACTCCACAATTCTGTATTTAGTTGTTGAAAACTTCATTTAGTTACCATGGAGTCACTGCGCGAATACGGCTTTAATGATTTTGATCAAATTCGTCATGTTTATTGAAAATCAAGTCTTCTTTTATATCAGGTAAGCTTTATTATTATTAAAATGTTCTGAGGGGGCTTAAATGGGTAAGGGGCCTTTTTTGTTTTCCCATAAAGTACCTCCTTATTTGTTTACATGGAGAAATTAACTGTCTCTCCTTACACCAAAAAATAAGGTATGGCTAAATATGAAATATGAAAAAATCAAGTAAACATATACAGGAGAAAAAATAGAAAAATATTCCGTTAACTCATAAAACATGTTAAGCCTAAGCCTTTAATGACAGACCATTGCTTATAACTAAAGCCATTCTGTTAATTTAATCGTAATTATTTGTTTCATGGTAACTTAATGAAGTTTTAAACAACTTCATACAGAAAAAATAAAATCAGATGACCTGGAGTATTATGCTTGCATTGCTCAATTATCGCAGTAAGAACTTTTATATAATAATTTAAAGAAAAAATAGTGTAGTTTACAGAGAAAATACAAAAAAAAATAAGTAAATGAATATGGGAAAATGTGAGACTTTGAGAAATGGCATTAAACAAAACAAGTCATATTCTAATTTAAGTAAGTTGGTCAGTGAAAGTTGTGTTCTGCGCGCGTTGCACCAGATTTTTTTTTTTTTTTTTTTGTGTTCCCTCTATAACAGAAAACAAAGGATTTATATGACAAAGTCGAGCCACTAACACAAATGGAAAGATGCTATTTACCTCTTTTACCTTATACTACCTATGGTATTTGAAGTTGAGTTGTGGTATTTAGTTATAGTATGGATGCTGTTGTGCAGCTTACCATGATATGTTTGAAATTAAGGGGCCTCCGCTAAAATATTTAAATGATATTTCAGATAAATTCAATGGTTTATGAAATGAAAAGTTTCTTCACTAAACATAATTTTTTTATGCATAACTTTAAAGAACGAAAATACAAATTGGCCAAATATTTTTCATTTTATATTTTATATAATGTATATCGTTTCTGATCACACAAGATACTCTTATTAATTTTATTAATTGTGAGCATATTTTCATCAACTAATTTCTAAGGTCCAGTTGGTGCTGCTACCTGGTGTTGGACTAGTCAAGTTACAGAGTTAACTAAAATGATCTCCCTGTGTTTCTATCATAGATTTAGTAGATAAAGTAAATACGTATTGTTAAATGAATTTCTATAATATTTAACACAACAGAATGCATTTTTCAAAATGTATGTTATAATATAAATATTTTCATTCAATTTTTGGGCAAAAGGGGTTGTCATACAAATTTTTTTTTGTATCCTCTTACTGAAATTCATAATTTACTATAATTTATTTGTTATTCATAATTAATTACAGCCTCTGTTGAAAGAATATAGTTTCATTTATTATTCTGGAATAAAGAAATACAATCAGAAAGAATTTATAATGATTTTCAATAGCTTGATAAATTGTTGTTTAAGCTTCACATTTTGATGACTTAACCCCATTTGCCCAAACACCAGTGATATATACATATATAAATCAGTAAACAAAAATTTTAAAAACATTAAAGTTAATTTTTAAATACTTAATGTCTACATTGACTGCACATATTATATTTTGAGTAAATTATATTTAGAAAGTGAGGTTTTTAATTGTTCTGGTTAATCTTGGATAGTACATATTTTTTAGTAGAAATACATAATAAAAAATTCTGCCAATGAGTACTTATTAGTACTTATTAGTACTCATTAGTATTGTCCTGTACACCAGAAATTGCAAATTTGCAGTTTTAGTGGGTCATAACTGAAGAGATTTTTTAATAAATACCATTTGGTTATGCATAAATATAATGATTGTTAATAGAAATTAGCCATATACTTTAGTTTAATGTAAATAATTAATTATTTTGATCAAATAATTCATATAATTTTTTATCAAACAATATAGGTACATTTTTTAAATCTATTAATGATGAGTAAATTCTCCTTTATTAATTTTACCATTTCCCAGTCGGTGGTGCTACCTATTGCTGGACCACTGAGTTACGTGATCTTCCTCTCATTTAATTCTTGTTATTGTAGATAATATGAATAAATATTATTAAAAATCTTTTTACAGATATTTACTATAAAAATATATTATCCATTAAACTGTTACAACTTTGTCACTTTTTTTTTTTTCTACATCCCATATTGTAACTTCTCACGTATGAAACTGTCATTTATTTTGGTAACTTTACGACCGTCACAAATCAATAGACTTGATTAATTAAATTAAAGTCTTGTTTCAAAATATGCGAAACAATTATAGTTGAGGCTAACATTTATATAATAAAAACAAAAAAAAAAAAACTGTATCGGAAAAGTTACCCTGTACTTGTGGCATATCTGCCAACTGTGTTATACAACAAATGTAAATCATAAATGGAAAAAAAAATTCGAATTCGTTATTAATTTTTTTCTTTTTTTCAAATACATTACTTAAATAATACTAAAAATATATATAGATTTTTTTTATTATTGTTATAACAATATATTATGTATCATAATAATGAAACAATGGTATCCCATTACAGTCTCAATAATATATATTTTCAATATATGTTATCTTACATTCCTTTAATTTGGTGGACGTTTCGGACTGTCGTGTCCATATTCATCACCTGCATAGTGTACAATTGATTTCAGTTCTTATACAGTATATAAACAATAAAAATTAAAGCACCATTAAAAATACAAAGATATAGTTAAAATAGATATGAACATGACATAAAGGTATGTCAAGTGTCAATTTTGATGGGTTACTTAAATAAATACACAAGAATCAATAAATAACAATAGAACAAAAATAAAAATAAAATAATAATAAAATTGCAACAATGCTCACCAACCTTCTCGTTTTGGATATTAAAAAATCTGGTGCGTGCGCGCAACACACAACTTTCACTTACCAACTTACTTAGATTAGAAATTGACGTGTTTTGCTAATTATCATTTCCCAAAGTCACACATTTTTCTACATTCATATCTTATTTTTGTTAATCGTTAAAGCCGTTTTTGAGTAAATAAAAAACCCGTGAAAATGATACAACATTTATTAAGTAAAGTCCCCCCTCCCGTAGATCAATTTTTATGAAATTTTTACAGTCATATCTCGGGCATATAAATACATCAAATACCAAGTTTGATCAAAATCGTTATAACCGTTTTTGAGTAAATAAAAAAAAACATGTGAAAATGGTACAAAATTTATTAAGTAAAGTCCCCCCTCCCGTAGATCAATTTTGATGAAATTTTTACAGTCATATTTCGGGCATATAAATCGATCAAATACTCAGTTTAATCAAAATCGTTAGAGCCGTTTTTGAGAAAATCGAAAAAAAACGTAAAAAGTTATTAAATAAAGTACCCCCTCCCTTTGAGCAATTTTGATGAAATTTTTGCTGTCACATCGCGGGCATATACCTACACTAAATACCCAATTTCAGGTTCCCACGGTTTATAGTTTTTGAGCTAGTCTGTTCACATACACACACACACACACACACAGACCATTTCGCGGGACTTGGTTATTTCGACTCAGGGGGTCCCAAAACGTGTATTTCCGTTGAAAACCGGAAGTCGAAAATTTTCACGATAGCAATACTTCCACTTACTATATATTTCATATATAGGTAAGTGAAAGTAATTACTATATATTTCATATATAGGTAAGTGAAAGTAAAAAATAATATTCTAATAGAATTTGTCATTATTACAATGGATGTTTGACATGTGGATACATGGGATACCATTTTTTCATTATTACAAATAAATCAAAGCAGTCTGACAAGATAATATATTATTATATTGTAAAATGTAAAGCATCTTTTGTTTAAATAAAATTGAAACATAAAAAAAAAATATATAAACTTGTTCTTCTTTTAACTATTGAATTACATTAATTACATATATATTTATAAATAGTTATAACTGAGGCGTTTGCTATCAAAACCAGCTAATTCCATATTTTCTGAAATTCACTTTTTTGCATATATTGAACGTTTAGAGGGTCCTTCATAACCTGACGAAGGGATATAGCTCAAATCCAGCTCATTCCAGGAAGGAAGGCCAGCAGAAGAAAACCAAGATTTGAGCCGATGTATTTCATTTAAATAACGAGCCTTCTCTTTCCTTTCTCTCCTTGCTTTCTGCATTTTATTTACAATAAAATTTTTCTTTGATAAATAAAAAAAAATATTCTGTTCCGTTTGGCGTTGTAATTTATGACTTTTTTCACATTGTACCACCGTTTACGTTAAATTTCAGATAATTCGAAAAAGTTAAGTGGATGTCATTTATTAAAAACTCGTAAAGACTCAAATATTAACTGGTGAACTGGAAAAAAACAATTTCACACAACTTAATTGAACAAAAAACTGAAAAAAAAACAATATGAAAAATCGTGTTTTCGTATCAAAATCAGCTCATTCCAACCTAATTAGTGTAATTACGCCTAAGGTAATGCTCCTGGAATGAAAATGAAAAACTAATCAAATTCTAAGCGGTTATGCCTACAATTAGAAAATTAAGAAAAAAAAAATTAACTATAGCACTGTGGACGTGAGTTTTTTGTCTCTCCTGTAATTTTTTCAAAAATGGAACGAGCTGGTTTTGATAGCAAACGCCTCAACTATTCAATTATTAAAATCGTTAGGTTTGAAAATCGTATTTAAGTATCAATCAATAATTTATTTTGATAAAAAAGAATTCAAGTTTATTATTTTATTTAGGTTATTACTTTCTATTATCTCATTATTGTTACCGTCTAAAATAAATGAATAAAATTAGCCTGCCAAAGAGCCTGTTGCTGAATCAAGGGATCAGGTATTTAGTAGTTTGCAAGGATTACTTCAAGTACTAAATGATTCAA
Organism: Aelia acuminata; assembly: GCA_911387785.2. Taxonomy (NCBI): domain Eukaryota; kingdom Metazoa; phylum Arthropoda; class Insecta; order Hemiptera; family Pentatomidae; genus Aelia; species Aelia acuminata. The sequence continues at coordinate 214,238,559 of OU426978.1, read as the reverse complement.
CTGTATCAGTAGTAGCCAGTATCTGGATCATAGTCCGGGGTTAGCTATTCCAACTATTCATTGCATTAGTACCTTACACTCAAGTGATACGGATAATCGAGGATCAATGAATCAGTGAGTATCAGTAACCGGTTCATTTTGGCTGGATCAACTCCTTGTATCAGATACTTTTCAGTATCTGATACAATGTATTTGATTCATACAACCTGACCCATCCCTAGTTGAGGGCGTGGTGATTTGCTGAGAGATTATCTGCAAGTTCTCAAACACTTATTCTGGGAATTTGTTAACAAACGCTATCAGACTCCTTTCTTGTCATCCAGGCTTAGATCTCTTCCTGAAATTTTTAAACTTCAATATTTAAGGTGTTCTCACTCACACTGCCACATCCCCAGATTTAGATAGTGTTTTTGGCGGTTTGGGCCACGTTCCAACCGAGTTTCGATTCATCTGAGGTAATCAGGCGAAAATCACGCTTTGACATCTTAGTGTATAATGGACTAGCATTCCCCGTCGCGGCTTTGCCCTCGAGCCTTTAAAATCAATTCTGTGATCATTATCTTGGTATTGATTTAATATAATATGTTATATATTGTTATAATGTTATATATTGACATCATATGTTATTTATTAACAAAATAACAGGGATCGGAGCTTCCGGTAGCTGGAATGTTTGAGGGGGAAGGTGCCGGCTCGGTGGAAGAGACGGAGGCGCGTAATGGAGAGAGTTCACTAAAACCGCCGAAACAAAAAATTGCTTACTCGTCGTGAACGCTTCATTTTTCGGCTTTAAAACATGGTTTTCGACGCCCCGTAGGGCTTTCGATTTAAACTCGTCGTATCAAGATCTTTAAAATGAGACCAAATTAGATATTTTTTCTCGAAGTGCAAAAATAGGAGTCCGTTAGATTTAAACGACAATTTCGCCATTTAAACCCCTTAGGGGTTACATTTTTGAAATTCCTTTCTTAGTGGTCACCTAGATCGCGTTTAAAATCTAAATTTCTAACTTTAAGTTTCTGTCATTAGTAGTTTTTGCTCTGCGTTGACTCTGTCAGTCAGGACAGAGCCTCTTATATATATAGAGATTATGTATCCAATGACATCGAAGCTATAGATTTAGGGCGGATTCACACTATCGCTCCGCTCCCGCTCCACTCCCGGTCCGCTCAAATATTCTAAAGAGAAATAGACAGAGAATTCCACTATCGGCACCGCTCCGGTCTCGCTCCACTCCCGGTCCGCTCTCGCTCTACCCATTCACACTAGCGCTCCGCTCCCGCTCCGCTCCAGGTCCGGTCTCACTGGCAAAATATTCTATAGAGGAATAGAGAGAGGTTAATCACAATATTGGCACAGGTCCGGCCTCGCTCCGCTCCCGCTCCACTCTCGCTCCACTCCCGCTCCACTCTCGCTCCACTCCCGCTCCACTCTCGCTCCACTCTCGCTCCACTCCCGCTCCACTCTCCTAAAGTCTTTTCATATTCACATTATATAATTTTACACCGTTCACGATTGAAGCCATTAATAATCGAAGCCGTCTGTATTGGATTTTAAATAATAATTAACTTTCAGTTATTAAAGTATTTATTTATTCATCAATTTTACGGCCAAAAAAGTTCAAATTTAAAAAAAATATATATATATATATATATATATATATATATATATATATATATATATATATAATTATAAATTAATTTAATTAATGGTGAAGAAATAATTTATTTATTTTTTCCGAATGTATTAGAATACGCTTGAAATGATAAAAAAAAAAAATCACCAACAATACGCGCGGTTTTTCGACGTGAAAAATTCATGTTATGTTTGAGATATATTTTGCTATGAATTAATGTACTCGTAAAAAATGGTCACCGATTTATTTATTGACTACATACTCATTGCTATTATAAATTAACGTTTAATTTGAAACGAATAAAAATGCAGTATATTATGAAAAATGTCAGATCATTAACAAAAAAATATATTAAAGCAAAAAATAATTAAAATATTAATCAGGAAAAGAAGAGAACACAATCGGTAAATTTGTAGCATTTGCCGATTTCAACTTGAAATTTTCAAGCGTATTCGAATACATTCCGAAAAAAATTTAAATTATTTCTTCACCATTAATTAAATTAATTTATAATTATTATTATTAATTATCATTGTGTTGCAATATATTCTTCTTATTATATTTTTTGATAATATTATCTTCTTCATCAAGAAAAGTACACTTACCAGCTATTTCTACAAACGAAAAATTGATTTTTTTTTTGGCCGTAAAATTGAAGAATAAATTAATACTTAAATAACTGAAAGTTAATCATTAATTAAAATCCGAATACAGACAACTTCGATTATTAATGGCTTTAATAGCTTAAACCTTTCAAAATTATATAGTGTGAATATGGTAAGACATTAGGAGAGCGGACCGGGAGTGGAGCGGGAGCGGAGCGCTAGTGTGAATGGGGTAGAGCGAGAGTGGACCGGGAGCGGACCGGGAGCAGAGCGAGAGTGGAGCGGATAGTGTGAATAGGCCCTTAAACATTTTTATTTGGAAAAGGATTAATGCAAATATTAAGCATGGAAAGACATCCATGCAAAGAAATAGTCCGTCAAATGTAAGCAGTTTATTTTATCTAGAGTGGATTTTTTAATGAAAACATGAAATTCTGCATTAATTTCCGGAGCCAATATATTGCACAGCGGGGGAACGATAAGAATCCGTCTTTTCCGAGAAAAAACGTGCTCCTATTCATATTTCCTAGTGCATCGTGATAAATTTTAGAAACCAGAAAACGTTTCTGAACAACAGACAAATATGCGCCGAAAATTGAATTTTGAATTATTCAGACTGCAAGGAACAAACATCATCGGGAGTTCTTACAATTCAGTGCATATAATATTTTCAAATGGTAACTTAGATATAATTTTTCAGTTTTATTATTTTACAGATTTTCAGTTTTACCACTTTGCAAAGATCCCTTTTTGAAAAATATTTTCTAGTGAAATAATTTCATCCCTCCTGCGTTTGAATTGGGAATTAAAACCCCTTTAATGTTTTAATTATAAGAATTACCGATAAAAAAAATACAAAAAATCTGGTGCGTGCGAGCAACTTACAACTTTCACTTACCAACTTACTTGGATTAGAAATTGACGTGTTTATTTAATTGCCATTTCTCAAAGTCACATATTTTCCCACATTCGTTTCTTATTTTTGTTTTTATTTACTCTCTAAAGTACACAATTTTTTATTATTATTAAATAAAAGTTCTTACTTAATTCGGCAACGCAAGCATAATATTCCAAGTCGTCTGGTTTTATAATTCTCTTTGTAATTGTTAAAAAATTTCATTTAGTTATCATGAAACAAATAATTTCCATTAAAATAACGGAACGACTTTAATTATAACACATGGTCTGTCATTAAAGGCGTACTCCGCATGCGTGGGCTCAATGCGTTTTATGAGTTGACGGAATATTTTTCTTTTTTTCTCCTATATATGTTTACTTGATTTTTTTCATATTTAACCCATTCTTATTTTTATGCGAAACGAGAGACAGATAATTTCTCAATATATAAAGAAATGCAAAGATACTTTATAGAAAAATAGAAAGGCCCCTTCCCCATTTAACCCCTCCTTAGAACATTTTAATAGTGATAAAGCTTACCTGATATCAAAGAACACTTGATTTTCATTAAACATGACGATTTTAATCTAAATCATTTAAGCCGTTTTTGAGATAATCGAAAAAAAGGTAAAAATTGGAAAAAAAAAGTTATGAAATAAATCCTCCGTTAGACCAATTTTCATGAAATTTTGGCTGTCACATCGTCGGCATATACATACACCAAATACCCAGTCTGATTAAAATCATTATAGCCGGTTGTGAGTAAAGAAAAAAACCAACTGAACATAAGACAAAGTTTATTAATTAAGTACCCCAACCGATTCACCAATTTTGATGAAATTTTGGCTGTCGCATCGCGGGCACATACATACATCAAATACCCATTTTGATCGAAATCGTTAAAGCCGTTTTTGAGTAATTAAAAAAAAACACGTAAATGTGAGACAAAATTTATAAAGTAAAGTGCCCCCTCTAATTGATCAATTTTGACATTTTTACTGTCATATCGCGGGGATATACATACATCGAATACCCAATTACAGGTTCGCACGGTTTATTGTTTTTGAGCTAGTCTGTTCACACACATACAGACACACACACACACACACACACACACAGACCATTTCGCGGGACTTAGTTATTTGGACTCCGGGGACCCCATAACGTGTATTTCCCCTGAAAAAAGGAAGTCGAAATTTTTCACGATCGCAATAATTTCCCTTACTATATATTTCATATATGGGTAATTTCAAAATTTCGGTCACATTTAGGCATCAAATTAAACAAAAAAAAAAAAGAATAATATATGTGTTTTTTTTGCTCCTTATCAATCTTTAAGGTTGTCTGAGCAAGTCACTGATGTGAGCATACATAATTACCAGTCAAACCATACATACGCCATATTGAAAAAAATATAATTCCAGGGAGTGAGGGAGGGGCCTAGGAAGTGAGAAAAGTTTTTTATTTTAACATTTTTATTTTAAGAAAATAAGAAGCAGTTAGAAAATATCAAAATATAAAATATTACACAAACTTTTAAGCGCTAGGACCCAGAAAGGTTTTAATTTTGTGAATGTGGTATAGCTTATATTGTAATCTACCTGCTTGCTGAAGAGAGCATGAAGTTTTTTTAGGGACTCTGACAAAATCCTTTTTTGTTTCTTAATTTCTTGTGATACATTCCTTTTGTCCTGGACACAATTTTGAATGTTCGTCATCCTCAAGAAAATTTATAACATCTTGACGGACCTGAGCATTTACCTTTTTCATTCTGTGCAATAGCTCCTCGCTGCACTTCTTTTGTGAGCAAGGAAAGTAATAATGCACAGTGATAGACTTTTTGTATTATAAATTTATTGTAAAAACTTGAAAACACTCAAACACTAGATGTTAACCTCACTCCCTAGATCCCTAGATTTTAAGATTTTCTAGGGAGTGAGAGACTAGGGAGTGAGGTTTCCGCCATTAAATGGCACAGGCGGTTAGTAGAGTAAGTAAGTAAGCTATTCAAAAATGTTTTCCACAAATTACCATCAAACTACAATCAATGTGAAAAGGATGATTAAAATGCACTTACCTTTATTGGAAAACTTATTCACTAGGAAGTGAGGTTGAATAAAAATACCCTATGAGTTTCAAAACTTGAACAAAAATTAACCTTCTTAGTCTCGGGATTGTTCTTAGCGGGAAAAACCATGTGTACTCCATGTTGAAGCAGTGTTATCGCATAAGTTGGAAAAACAAAATTTCCCTGTTCCTCCAGTTTAGCGGAACTTATAAAAAATTTCTAGGGAGTGAGGATCAACACCAGTGACACTCATGAAATGAACTAATTAGGTGAATTGAATTAATTAATTTTTATTCATCAGTTGAATATTGGACTTAGACATAATAACCTTTCTAAAAAACCCTAGATTTATGGACTTACACCCAGAAGTTTCACAATATTCAGCTAACTTGTGGAGTACCTCTGGGTTGTGACATCACTAGGGAGTGAGAAATCAATATTTTGCATTTTTTTTTCCTGGGCCGTAAATTACAAATCACAATTAATGTTTAATGATAAGTAAGCTTTCAAACAGATAGATTTCAGGAAAAAATTATCAAAATGGATTCAACTGTGATTTGGCCCAATTATTGTTCTGTGACATAAATGTGACCAAAATTTTGAAATGACCCATATAGGTAAGTGAAAGTAAAAATTAAATATTTTAGAATTGTTTGGATTGATTGAGGTAAGTGAATGTAAAAAAAAAGTTGTAGCCATAAAACCTAAGATTTAGTTTTTAAGAAAATCTACCTAGGACTTCGTATAGATTAACGACTCACGTGGAATCATCACACAAGACTGAAAAGAAAAGAAACCGCCCGCAGATTCCTACTACTACAACATTTACTAGACAAACGCTCCAAACTTCCAATTTCAAAAAACAAATATGTTTTAACATCGATGATTTGGACAAACACAAGTATATTTTAACATCGATGTTTTGACACTAATAAAGTTGTTTTTAACATCGATATTTTCGACAGAAACAAATATGTTTTAACATAGATGTTTTGATAATAACAAAGTTGTTTTTAACAACGATATTTGACATTATATTGGATATATTACTTCTCTTCTTCCTACCCTTTCTTGTTTCTGTAAAATTTTCAACTTCAAATATGTTAATAAAATATGAAAACGCAAAACTATAGTAACATAATTGAATTACTTATTTACCTAATGCAGCTGCTCACAAAATATTCACCAGAAATACGATTCTCTGTATATACTATGGAAACGACATTAATGTATGAATTTTGGATCCAAACAGTTAAATCTTTAATAAATGAATATGAAAAATCAACTATGTCGAAAACATCGATGTTTTCATGCATTAATTATGAAAAATAAACACGCTTTACACTTACACTTAAACAACGATTTAAATACGTCTGGGCACTAATATGTTGATGTTTTAAGAATGTATAAATTAAAAAACATCGATGTTTTGATTGTAAAAACATCAATTGTAATAAGGTTACTGTTCCTCTAAAATCACTTTATATAACCTTCAGAAATTTATTATGGAACTAAAGTTTTTAACCAAAATATAATTAATTAAAGATTATCTTATGCGATATTTTTTTACATCATAAAAGCTTTAAATAATTTGAGCATCACGCATTTACTCTCTAAAGTAAAATAATTTTTTTTATTGTTAAATAAATGTTTTTATTTTTATTAGTGATAATACGGGATATGAAATTTTGGCTATCAAATCCCGGGCATATATACACATCAGATACCCAGTTTGATCAAAATATTTACAGCCGTTTTTGAGAGCCGTCAGTTCACACATGCAAACACAGACCATTTCGCGAATTTCGGAACTTGGTTAGTTGGACTCAGGGGACCCTAAAACTTTTATTTCCGTTGAAGGTTTATAGTTTTAGAGCTAGTCTGTTCACACACACAGACACAGACCATTTCGCGGGACTTGGTTGGTTGGACTCATGGGACCCCAAAACGTTTATTTCTGTTGAAAACCGGAAGTCGAAATTTTTCACGATCGCAGGTTAAATTAGTTCATTTACTTATCTAACATATATTTGAGTTTGAGAACCACTGTTACTGCAATAATTTTATTCCCAAATGTTAAATAACTAGAGGGTTGTCGCTTAATCCGATGCAATCGGATCAGGATTAAATTCAACGTATTAACCGAAAACTGCATTGAGTGAAAATTAAAGAAATTCAGGGCAAATTTTTAAATAAAGATTATCTTATTTTTGAAACATATTTAATTCGTGATGAGTAGATATAGGACTAAATACAAGTAGATCGGAAAGTGATGAAACCTGAATTCCCAACTTTAAGGCAACATTTTTTATTTTATTTTTTATTTATCATTTTCTGTTATTTATCCTACTGAGGTGAATGTTCTTTCTTCCGGGTTACCGACCTATCCTCTCTCTTACGACAGGAAATGACGAGCTTGAAACGATAAAAAATGTTCATCGTTCGCGAACTAAATGATATGAAGTGAAAAATAAACAAGTCCCCTTCCCTAGCGATTTAATCACATTCCCGGAATGTCACGTTCAAAAATTGAAAAACGTATAGGATGGCTTACCTAATTGATTCATAGATTAAGATGAAGTTTATAAACGGGATTATTGCTTCTATAATATTCCTAGACCGAATAAAAGCTAGATTCCAGGCAGTAAGAAAAAACTTGCACGAAGAGAAAAAATTCCTTGTAAACATCGGATTATCCGATAAAAAATATATTTTAAAGGACCATTTGGTTCAGTTTTAGAATTTTTCAACGGAAATAAAAAAAACGGATTAACCAACGACGGATTAAGCGGCAACCACGGAAACCAAAATTGTAGCCGAAACCGAAACCGAATTCTGGCCATAGACCTGGTTTCGTGCCGAACCCGTAACTTGTTTACCTATGTAAGGATTTATAATACATATAAAAGTGTAATATGTCTAGTTTAGCAGTAACATAAATGGAAACTTATAAAATGACTGTCATTTAACTCAATTATTCATACAATATGTGGGCTTGGTATAGAAGAGTGGTAAGACAGGAATCTAGTTAGGTTATAGGATCTAATCCCCGCCCCTACTTCCTTGAACTGTTGGTATCCGTGGGATGATGGACCATACCCCCTGAACTAGTACCGCCCTAAAAGTTGAAATAAGAAGCTGATAATAATAAAAATTCATATTATCATATCTAAATAATAAATAATGTAGTAAATCCTTGCCATAATAAAGCCGATACAGTACAAAATGACGGCCTATAGCATACGAAAGCTACGTATATCTTCGATCAATCAAGGATACCGAAAGCATGTGAATAATCTGAAAAATTATCTTATATTAATTTAACCATTATTGTGCAGTAACCACCTATTTTTTAAATTATTTTAAATAATTTATTTAAAATAATTAAAATATAGTTGGGAGTGGTGTCAGTGAAGAGGAAGGATTTGGCACCGTTCGGAAGCGACTCCGTGGTGTAATGGATAGCATACCGCGCATGTCACGCGGAAGACCCGGGTTCGATTCCCGGCGGAGCCAAATCTTTTCTCTTCAAAAATAATTATTTCTAAAATTATCGTAATACAATACAAGTGTAATTAACTAAAATAACAGATACTTCACACTATTAATTCAAGGGTGTTAAAGGCCAGGAAAGGGATCGTGCTAACAAGCTGAAATCGTGTAGTCCTACTTCCTTCTCGGAGATATCAGACACAAAAGATAGTTTCGGCTTGGCCGAAGATACGGAACCGAAACCAGATTTTTCGGCCGAAACTTTTGTCGGTCACTAATTATTATAATCCAAATTTTAACAAAAAATGAGAAATTTGCGCTTTTCTCATATTTTAATACATAACACCACATTGTATTATTTCTTGGCGGTAGTTATTAGTTTGTTGTTAATTTGTTTAACAACAAAGCCTTTTTTGCTACTAAGGCTAATCGGACGATGCTACAGTGGGAGTCCTAAATTTTGCCTATCCAGGTATAATTAGGATAGGGATCTTTAACGAGTACCTGACATCGTACAGGGGTAGTTATCAGCCGAAATGAATCGTTCTGAATTTTCTTTCCCGAGGCATTGTGCGATCAATAGAAGTGTTTTAGAAGCAACGCTTGGTAATTATGAAATTGAGATTTATCTTAGTCTTTTATTATGTTGTACAACTTTATTGAACTTGATTGAAATGCCCAGTTACTTGTGAACCCAACCTCCTTATAGTTGGTGCGCCACCTAATAGGTGGTGGAGTATACGGTATTCGCGACTCGGTATTCCTCCCTCTTCAAAAAGGATCCCTCCCTAGTTCCGGAGATGTCCAATACCCCCGCATCGACCGCAGATCGGGGACACATCAATCCGGGCGTGCGGAGGCGTGAGGCAGGTGCTGGAGGCAGATGGGGCGATAATAGACTCCTCTGCGGTGGTCAGCTTCAATGAGCCGTCACAGCAAACACATCTGCCAACTGACCCCGCGATAAATCTTCAGCGCTAGCCCGTGGCAGCTTTATGGTGCTCAAGGAGGTCCCTTGTGGTCGGGGAATAAAAACAATAAGTGCCTCCGGTTGGTAGGGGAGGTGTGTGGAACGCTGGGAATTGGGAGTGACCATTGGGACATCATCAATAGGCTATAGTTCATGTGAACCGGAGACTGTATATAACTCAATTCACTAGAAAGTAGTGATCGAGAAAATCCGAACTAAGTATGTGTAGTTTTTAATAGTTAAGATATACACTCGAACTTGGATAACTGGAATCTCTTGGTGACAGAATTTTAATTCCACTTACAGAGGTATTCCAGTTGAAATAGATTTCATTTATCCAGGGTGCAGGTATCTTATTAAGGGGGCATGTACCACTAAAAGAGGTTTTCAAACAACTTGTAATTTTTATAAAAAATTACTACAGTACACACTTAAAAAACCATAAATAAATAAAATATTGATACAATTATTACATATTTTTTGTAATGTGAAAATAAAATAATGCAGATTGCTAGGTAATTATGTTCAAATGTATAAATGAAAGTAATCACTTATATTTTTCTGCACTCCACTTTAGCACATAAAAATGTTTTTTTCTATGTCATTAGTTCTATGTCTATATAATTTATCAAAGATTTCATCTTCAGCCCCTTTATTCATTTCAAAACAAGTCAGCAACTTCTCAATAATATGCAGTGCATCATTTTTAGTGAATAGTATAGTGACTTGTAGCATCTCTGGCTCTTATGAATTTTCTTGATCTTCTTTTTCTTCTTAGTCCGGATTGTCAAAATTTTCATTTCCGTCTGGCGTTTTATTTCAAGGATTTCTTCATCATTCAGCTCTCCTGCTGTTATAATTTCGTCATTCATGTGGGCAAACTGTTTGAATTTTGGAAGATTCTCATTGGTATCTCCTATCACATTTTCCCAATCCTGTGGCTGAACAGTTCACGTTTTCTTACAAATGTGGATTCCACTAATAGAGGTGAATATGAAAATCGTCCCACTTACAGAGGTAACTTCCACAAAAATTGATTCCACTTATAGAAGTGAAAACATTCCAGCTAAAGAGTTTATTTAAGGGGAAAATGATGGGACAACATATTTTGTACCATTTATAGAAGTGTTCCACTTAAGCAGGTCCCACTTAACCAGGTTCAACTGTATATGTAATAAAAGTATTAAAAATGAGTCTTGATAGATTTCCTTATGTCTTAGCCAAGCACCTCATAGAAAATAATAGTAACTGGTTCCAAAACTTGAATAAACTGGGACATCAATACAATCTGCCACTAGATAATCTCCCAATACTTTCATTCAGAGCTGAGCGAATGGAAAAATGAACTAATCAGCCACATTAAACTACGACATAGACAAAATATAATAGATGGAGCCCAAAATGCAGAACACCATCTAACATACAGTAGCAATACATACTTTAGATTAAACAACCTTTACGATATTCAACTAATTTTTAAGGCTAGGGGAGACTTGCTAAATCTGAACTAACAACCCTGGATATTAAAAGAAATTAATCTTCTCTATGCAACATGGAAACGAAAGGAATTCAGGAAACATACCCCCAATATATTAGAATTCAAATAAATATTAAACGGCAAAAACTGGAATACACTTATTAATTTTATAACGAGCGCAGGAAGACACAGAAACTATTTAATCAATGAATTCAATTTTTAATGTAGTGAGTTTTATTTTTTTATAATAGTAATTTTTTTTGTTTATCAATCTATGTGTTTACGATATACGCTCTACTCCTAAAGTTTATTTTTATTTTTCTAAGAGCTCTTTTCTTTTGTTATTTTACACGTAGAAAACTCGACAGACGGCCTAATCTCTGGCCATTATCTATATAAGTTAAGAAAAAAAAAGTATGTTATGTATTGTATATAGTACCAATAAACGTATTTATCTATCTGTATTCAGATGACCAAAGAAGAATCCTGCAATACATAAAAAAATGTACAAATGAGGAACAAAGTATTTTAGAATTCCCCTTCACCTTCAAAGCTTTACGTTATGAAAAATAACAAGAAATAATCATGACATTGTTTTTTTCTTTAATTAAATATTAATAGGTTTAATTACCTGTGGTGTAGTGGTTAGCATGGCAACCTACAATAATAAAGGTCGCGGGTTCGCGTCCCGCAGTGGCCCTCGGATAGGACGTACTCGTTAAAGATCCCTGAATAGGTAAAATTTAGGACTCCCACCTTAGCATCGTCCGATTATTTATTAGAGTAGCATAAGGGGACGTTAAGCAAACTACAAAAACAAAAAAGATTAATAAATATATTTTCGCATTAAATATATGAACGTATATGAAGTAAGTATGTGAATGTGTGTATGAATGTCCCAAAATACTCTATTAAAGGACACGAAACCACATTTTTCCTCAATCCTGACAATTTTATAGAAAAATTTATAGATAAGATTTTAAAAAGGATGTGATAATTATTGCAAGAACTAGTAGCCAATTAGCACCAACATTGGTATTAAAAATATCGTCGATTTCCTTTGGACTAATTAAAGGACGTTTCGATACTTACGATACTTCGAAATATCGATAATTCACATTCGATACTACTGATATCAATACCGATATACTTTTTATTCGATATATCGAATGTATCGATATTTTTCGTTCGATAAATTGAAAGTATTGAAACTTCTTCAACGATAGAACGTAAAACTTTGTTTGGCAACCTTGTCAGTAGAAGTTGGCACTTTTTATTTTTAGAGAATTTGAAATACTTTTTAAGTTTTTACTAAATGTATGGCATTACTATGTCATTCAGTTTTTAAAAATTACAATTACAGGAGGTCGGATTCGACATTTTATCTACACAAAAATAAGAAATAAAATTAATTGAACAGATCAAATTATGATATGCATTTCAACGCACAGATAAATTAGTGCTAGTAGGCAAAATTAAACAATCCTGGAACAAAAAATTAAAGGAAATTAAGAGAAGGAGAAGTAAGCAATAATTTATAAAATATGGTATAAACAATAGTTCATGGATCCTTTCATCTCTTCCTTGAATAGTTAACCTCTCTCTTATATAATCCTTAATATATACGCATTCTTGGTTCCAGACCGGGTTTAAAGAGCTTGTTGGAACAGAGGTTGGGAACCATCAAGAACACTTGGATTTCGACGAAGAATTTTGAGGAGTTGATAAATAGGTCTGGGAATAAATGGGTTAGCGTAGCGATCGTAAACTTTTTTTTCGGACCATACATTGTTTAACTGTAATCCTTGCCCCCCCCCCCTTATCCTTGTTCAAGTCTTAGTGTTGGTGTTGGTGACTATTGAAAAGCGCGCCCCTTACTAGCGAAGTAATATTTTTTGAATAATGGTCGTTCCAACCTTCCGGGGGTGGGGAAGGGGAGGGCAACCCAATCTGGATCCTCCGATGTTTTAATCTGTTCGCTGTTGCTTATTCGCGAACCCTCTAGATCCGTATAGTGTTTAATGAAAAAAGAAAAAAATCCTTCTGTTACTTTCCCATCCGAAGAACAGCGGACATAGGGTACCTTGGTAATTACACGGGCTGCCAACCCCGGGGTAGCTCCTAGTTCCCGACCTCCTCAAGAGCAGGAGTCCCTCAGGGTCCGTCAATCCAGATCAGACCCACTTTTTTAAACTGCATTCTATCTGCCAGCGAATAGAGTTCTCGCAATTTCCCTCGTTGTTTCTTCACTATCGATCTAGTCAACTGTGAATCTAGGTTTAAATATGTCGGATTAAGTAATTGTCATGCGAATAAGAAGTAATAAAAGAATAAAAGAAAAAAACGTGTATCACTAAATGAAGGGGGTTTGGTTCAGTACTGTGTATGGTTTATTTGTCAGCTGCCGTGTAAGGTGGTGATTTGACCGCGATTACGCTTAACTTCCATGTTTGCCCTATAATTTTTCAATTAAGAGAACTCACTTTGCAGAGGCTGAGTACGCCCTAGGAGGTTTTCCAGAGGCAATCTTAAAAATAAAAATCACAAAACAAAATAAGTGAATCGCAGCGACTACAAAAGAAATATGATAAAAAAAAGTTACATGGTGATTTTATGATCCATGAAATTAAAGTGTGACTATCCTAGAAACAACTATACAATAATGAATAACGGAACTTTAAAAGAGAAAATACAAATATACAGCTTTTATGGTTCTCATACCCATCAGATGAGCTGTACACAATGGCTACCTAAATACAACAGCGACGGAAGCTGAAATGGTAAATAATTGCTCATTAATTATGCTCCACAGGTAGCCATTTAAGGCCCTAATGAAAAGGAAACAATCCCGAGTGCTTATAGATTATAGATGATAGAGGCAGTGGAGATCTAAGAGGCCATTGTAATCTAGACAATGAGCGCACCTGTCGGCCACTGCCATATGGATCGCGGCAATTAGTCATCGTACTTAAGGTTAGGTTTCTGTTGCCTCGACTATGTAATAAGAACAAGAAGCAAAATAATCTAATGATAATCAAATTGATTTAGGATATTTATTTCTGTGGTGCGTGTTATTTGTATTAAAGGGAAAGTGTTATCTACAATTTGATCGAAATTAACTAACAATACCTTTAGGATCGTTATCTAGTAAAGTCAACCCATGCAAGTTCTTACACATTAGATAAGTACCTTGTTTTTTTACCTAAGTATAATTTGAATATAAAATATTATCTGAAGAATGAAAAAAGACCAAATATTTATTTGAAATATTTTTAATGGATGAAAAGGAGCCATCAAAAGGCAATATTAAAAAAAAAGAGTAACTATCAGTAAAATTTAAACCATCACTAGCAGACCCGGCCACGTGTTGCTGTGGATCAATAACTATAATGTGTTGCATTAATATTTTTTAATAAAGGCAAATAATTATTCAATGATTAAAATAAAAACATTTCAGCTAATATAAAAATCTAAAGGATTAATAATAGAACGTCACAACAAATTTAAAACTGCTTGATAAAGAATGTAGAAGAGTTAAATTTTTTATGTTTTACATCTCCTATTTGAATGTAGTATATATTAATGATTCATTTATTAAGTAAACTTAGCAAAATATAATAAATGACGTACAAGAATTGAACTCTATGAATAATTTAGATAACGTTAATCTATAACTATTGGTAATAATTGAGTGAGTTGGCGACTTATAATTCTAATGTATATTATTCATGGGAAAAATACGAATTTTCCAAGTGAAAGCGAAAATGGATTTGGCTACTGGATGCTTACTCACTCTAAATATCAAAAGACATTATAATTTCGTTTTGATATATCAATTTATACCACCTTAAGTCGGAGACTTATAGGACTTACAAATAAGTACACTCTATTTTAGTATAATCAACATTTAATTAGCAATAAAAAATATTTAGGGCAATTATCTAACATTATATTACCTTTTAAATAATACTAAACTACACAAATTGAGCCTAATTTTATCAAGTTTGGATTTTATCCCGTAGTTTCGGATTTTATCCAGGACAAACATCGCGGTGTATATACATGCCACTTAGGACATTTATTTATTAAATTTAAATCACATCTTGTTCCTATATGGATCATAAGAAACTAACTAAGAGATTTCGGAATCATCTTTACTGAAATATAGTGGAATATAATACACACACAAAAAAATTCTCACGCTCTGTTAAAGAAGCAGTATTGTGATTTATGAGGCCGTGCATTATCTTTAGAGGGTGGTCTTTAAGCCCTTAAATCAGTCCACAATACTTTCTCAACGAAATCTATCAAAAACATTCCTCCATCCATCAATTTTCTTTTGTTCTAATTCACTGTTGTTGGTTTGGGGAGTCGAATATGCTTGGGAGGAGTAAACTCTTACTAACATTAATTAAGAGTGTTGATTTGACGTGGAATTGCCCTTCTGTGTAAATCTATACAGAAAATGACGATCGGTCTATTTTCATTGAGTTTGTTCAGCACATTCCATGCCATTTCATATTATATACAAAAATATAGTATAGATTGGTGCTAAAGAAATTTTCTTAAAACCAAGTTTAAAAATCTAATGTCAATTTTCTGTAGAAGGGGATTTTTTTTAAATGTTTATATTTTGTTTTTAAAAAATAGGTCATACTGCCTATACCTATACATTGTACTGTTAAACGACACTAATCTCATAAATCTAGTCAAATTTGGAAGACATGTGCAGCTATTTTTAATCATAAAAAGCTAGATTTATTGAATTTTATCACTTGTTTTCAATTTTTTTAGTAATGAAGAAATTTTCATCCCACTTTTATATTTAGTTGTATGAATGGAGATACTGCTACCTATTTTTTACAAAAAAAAAATAAAAAATTTAAAAGATGCCCTTTTTGAGAAAATTGAAATTTTAATCTTGGGTTTAAGAAAGTTCTTTAGTACAAACCTATACATTGTTGTATATCATATGAAACGGAATGGAATGCGCTGTCAAACGACACCAATCTCATAATCCTAGTCAAATTTGGAAAACGTCTACATTTATTTTTAATCATGATTTTTTCTGTTTCTGGGTATATTTTTTAAGGCTTTAGTGACCAATAATTCAAAAACGGGTAGACAAATCTCAGTAATATTTCACAATTGTTGTAGTAGATACAAGTAGTACAAATATACCAAATTTCAAGAAAATCTGAAATGGTGAGGCTCAAGCCTGTGTTGAATTGTCGTGGAATTACCCAGAAGCTACATTTAAGATTCAATTGAGAGATCCTTAGTACTGAAAGTTTCTGAAGTTAAGTTAAGATATCTTTCATGTCTCTATTCACTAACTTCTGTTTTTTGAAGCTTTGAGTGTCACAAATTTTTGCCTTGCTGTAACTAAATGATAAGCATTTCTGTATTTCATTGTGTCATAAAGGTTTGTTTGCTTTTTTATTTGTTTTATATTCGATAGAAGACCGTTTCCTTGCAAGAAGTCAACTTTAAAAATACGTTATTCAAGGCAGTTGGAGTTAACTTCCCTTTGGTATAGTCAAATCTTATTAGTGAATGCTGTTAAATATTTATCACTTTACACTTTGTATAAACTTTTTTCTGAAATGACCAATAAGAGTCGACTTTACCTAAGAAAAACAAAAAGAGCGTACATATTGAGGAATGTTTACTTATATCATATTTACTCATTGTATTGATATTATAAAGTTGTAAATTTCAATAAATACATATTAAAAATATATTGAGGAAGGCTATAAAATGTAGGAAATCTAACTGTAGGGAGAGCGGGGTTGGTTGGTAACAGTTTTCACTTTTTTGATTGTTGAGTCGTTCCTGTTAATATAATCCCAATAGGGCTGATACCACTGTTAACTCCAAGTATTAGAGTACTTCAAGTATTTTTTTCACCACATAATATTTAATACTAAGATAATAGAAAAGTGAAGAATTCTTCAATCCAGAGTATGCCAATTAACCCTCAAGGTGGGGCAGGTTGGCCTAGGAGGTGGGGTTTTTTAGCCATCTCATTCAAGTACTGCCTGACACATATTATTGTTATTAAAAGCTGCACTATAATGGTATAATAATTTTGAATCGGTTTCTAACAGCTTTTAAGGGAAAATAGAATGACTGTCGTCACTTTCTGCACAAGAAAAATTGCTCTCATCCTCCTTGCTGGAACTAAAGACAATTGGTAGTTTCACCTTTGTTTATGTTTACCTTGCTTTTGTGAATTGCTATTGCGCCAACGAACCCCAGTTGAAGAGAGCCAACTAACCCCACAGGAGAGATCATATGAAAGATGGCTGCCTGGACAGGGGAGAACAATCAAACAAGAAACTGGTTAATCGAAAGGTTAGGTTTTCGAGCTATATGAACAGAATCGGAGTCAAGTGTTTTACCATGCCTTTAAACCAAATTTACTGAAAATATAAAAATCACAAATATAAGTGTCACAAATAGTTCAATCCTTAATCCTGACATTTACTTACATGTTATAAAATCAATCAATGAAGCACACGCGTCTCTAAACTGTTAGCATCGGATTGAAAACTCAGGACAAGACTCCCGAGGTTGAGCGGGTGACATGGTACAATGGTGGGGCCTTCACGACAGGTGTGACGGAAACTATAAGCCGATGGTCAACCTACCCCCTATGCCAACCAACCCCGCTCTCCCCTACAAATTAAATTATAATGTAGACAGTATTCTGACTGTCGATATATTGCAAATAAGATCTGATGAGCTATGGGAGGAACGAATTTAAAATATATGAACTATGTACCTATATCATAAAATTGAATTTATGCCGTAGTAACAGTTTCAAGATATTTATTTTCTCACCTTCTTGAGAGAGTGGTTGATCTTTACATTTTCTGTTGTGATATTAAATGTGATATTAATTTTGAATCTAAAGATTTTTGATTAGGAAAAGTGTTAATTCTGTTGAATTAACACTTGAATTGTATGGGACAGGTAATTCTGCAAATGGTACATGGTGGTATATGCAGGTAGGGCCTTAATCTATTTCAACAACATTCCCCTTACCACATATAACTTTTATAAGATTGGAAATCCAATATTTCACTTCCAAACCATTACATGAGTATGGTATACTGTCACATAGAACTGGTATACCACAAGGGCGATTTTCAGGTGTCCAATCCCACTTATTCGCCTGGACAAGATGTCCATGCCCGGCTACTAAATCGCATCACGGCCTGACATAGCAGAGAGCTAAGAGGATTGGAGGTAGGAAGGACAAAAAGATTGTGCCTGAATAATTGAGCCAATAGCAGCAGAGGGAGACCTCGTGGGATATCACATGATGGAACTTCCGCTGGGCGGGTCACTGCGTCATCGGCGTCCAGCGAGGTATCTGGAGCTGAGGAGGAATTTCCTGTGGCGGTCATCTCATGGCCAAGGATATTATTACATGATGTTATGGTACTTGTGGTACGATCAATATGGCATTAACGTCTAAGCAGTATAAATAAATAAGGCTTTTAAAAATTATGACCACTATTATTTGAAGTTAGGGCTATATAACAATAATAATTTAAGTAATTATTTAAACAATATGAAGGATAAAATAGAATTTAATGATAAACAAAATATAATTGACTGCCAAGATTGTCAAGGGATTTACATTGGGGAAACTTCCAAAAAGCTTAAAAAAAAGAATATCGCTACATATTAGCATTGTTAAAGTATAAAAAATGTAGGCACAACAGCACTGGCCCAACATAGTATAATAAAAAAACATAAATTTGATTTTAGCAATCCCAAAATAATAGAAATAGTCAAAAACACAAACAATAGGAAAACTACAGAGGCCATATACATCATCAAAAACATTAATAGAACAGTCAATTATAAAACAGATATTAAAACCATAGGCAGCCATTACATGGACATAATTAAAAAATTAAAAATTTGATGATATATACATATAAATAGACATGTATTGTGTACGTATGTGTAGGTATGTGAGTATGTGTGTGTGTGTGTGTGAGTGTGTGTGTGTGTTTGCGTGTGTGGGTGCGTGTGTGCATGAATGGGTTGTGTATGTATATATCATGAAATAATAATAATTAGGACAACAAGTGAACAAGTATAAATAGGATTAAGTAGCAACAGCCTAAAGCCAGTAACAGTGAGATGGCCAAAGAAAGAAGTGCAATCTGACATAATTATTTATTTATTGATGAGATTTTAATTAATTGATATGTTGTATGGTTATAATATATGTTTTTGGTATGTATATAATGAGTATAATGTAATAAAGGATTTTAAGTCATATATGTTTACAAATTTTATAATTATTGTAAATTAATTTTTTTAAAAAAGTTGTAAATATTATGTAAAATATTGTTGCAGTACACCCGAGGATGAGGCAATGAGCCTCGAAACGTTGTGAGGTTTTAATGTATTGAGAAAATATATATATCATAAAGGAAGTTTGGTTTTTTCACTGTAGTAAAAAAATTGGAATAATAAAAGACCAAAAAGAAATTTAAAAAAGTCTTCTAGTAAAAAATAAACTATCAAAGCAGTATAAGATTTAATAGCATACATATGTAGTAAAAGATTATTTTGAGGGATATTCATGTTTATGTTTGTTTGTGATTTTTTTAGTTTGGGGTACCCCAAACAAATAGCAAGGGGGGTCCCCCCACTAAACATAATCGTTACACTCCATATAATACGCAGGTATTGATCACTTTTCTGATGTTTTGACGATTCTTAATTTTTATTCTTTAATCCATTATAGAAAAAAAAAGCTGCGAGGTTTTTAAAATTTTGATTATATAACGTCGACGGACCGAAACGGGAAAAATTTTGTTTTATATTGTAAGTTTTGTTTAATTGTGTAGAAGCCGCATCAGAATTTGTATATTCAAGTCGCAAAAATCAACCACCTCCGTTTAAACGGTAGGCGAAGTGACGCCTTAAGGTCTGGTCACACATGCCCGACACCGGGTCAACCGACCCGTTACTATCTATCATTCGTATTTGAATCAGATCCGACACACGCCCGTGCTGTTGTGCGGTTATTTGTGACCTTACTTTTAATAGTAGCGTTTGTTAAGACGTGCTAATATTTACATTTTTTTCTATAAAAAAATTAATTTTTTTAAAAGTATGAACAATGTATCTATACACCTATCACAAAAGGGGGTCACCTGTGGTATAGTGGTTAGCATGGCAACCTACAATACTAAAGATCGCAGGTTCGCGCCCAGCGGTGGCCATAGGAATTTTTAATTGGAGTAAAAAAGCCATGCCGTCCCTCAGATAGGACGTAAAATGGAGGTCCTGAGCCTGCACGATGTCAGGTTCTCGTTAAATACCTGGATAGGCAAAATTTAGGAATCCCGCTGTAGCATCGTCCGATTAGCCTTACTGACATAAAGTGACGTTAAACAAACAACATATCATAAAATTAAATTAAATTAAATTAAATTAATTTAAAACGTGTTTAATCTAAACGTTTTCAGAGAGGAAAGAGACTTTTTTTTTCAATTTGACATCAATTAATTCGAAGCATGTTAATTGAGAAAAGTATTTATCCCGAGTTGTTTTTTGGACTTAATATTTCCGATTAGGCTAAGATGATTATTAATTAAGTTAACTCTTACATAACGTTATTATCACGTAAACCAAAATAGATGTTTATTCCGTTTCCGTTTCCGGTACTTTGTACAAAGCTCTGGAACGTTTGTTGTTTATTTGTTTAATGTCACTTTATGCCACAAAGGCTAATCGGACGATGCTACATTGGGTGTACTAAATTTTGCTTATACTGGTATAATTAGGATAGGTACATCGTACAGGCTCGGGACCTCCATTTTACATCCTATCCGAGGGACGGCATGGCTAAGGATTTTTTACTCCCATTAAAAAATCCTAGGGCCACCGCTGGGCGCGGACCTGCGACCTTTAGTATTTTAGGTTGCCATGCTAACCACTATACCACAGTCTGGAACGTTTACATTCATGTATTAGTAGGTGTAAACATGTTCGGATTGTTTTAGGTCTTTCTTGGTAGATCCATGAGAAATCATAGTGTACATTAGAAGCGATCGACTATTTTCTTAGCTAAACCATGAAGAGCGAAGAATACAGTTACTTTTGAAACACTGTTCTATCTCTGCTGGTTTATGATTTGTAATCTCCCCGACATTTTTTTTTTTTTTTTTTTTTTTATGATGCGTCTGATTACAGCCTATAGTATCCAAGTTTTTGGTTGCTATTTTGAAACTAAAGTGGGTAGAGACCAGCCAGCCGCACAGGTACTATCACAACATCAACTTAATTTGCATCAAAAAGTCGCACAGGTTCAAATTTGAATTCTAGTGAACATTGAAAGGAGGTTCACCGTACGATTTCATTCTCTCTTATTATATAACTCCTTTATCCGGACTCCCTGGAGCTAAAAGCGATCCGGAAAATCGAAAATTCAAATATCCGGAAATATGGGTTTTAGAACTATTAAAAAGATCCTCAAACAAACTAGTTTGTATTAATTATTAAAAAAACATGTTTATATAAAAATGACAGAATTGTTTCAAAATCCAACTACCTGCGTCTCACTTTACTAAATTCCGACTTGTTCAATATCCTAATACATATACATAAAAATCTGGAGTCCCGATGTTTGTCGGAGGTTAACTCAGAAACTACTCAACCGATTTTAATGAAATTTGACTCAATGTGTATAGTTTTGTCCAACTTAAAAGGATAGTTTCATCTTGATTATTGGCCCCAATTTTTTTTTTTATTGCAAATTAAATGAATTATACTACAATTTAATGTGATTATTTGTAAGTTCTATACATTTCTAACAGATGACGGTGTATGTCGGTTTTTTGACACTACTCTTCATTTTATTTCGATATTTAGGATGGGCAAGCATCCAGTAGCCAACTCTATTTTTTCTGGCTTGGACTGGGAAAATCCATGTTTTTCCCATGGGCAATTAAGTGTCAAATCTATTTGTTTTAGCAAAAGACATTTTTATAACCTGTTTCAGATAGAACCTACCACTGAATATACTTTCATATCATCATGTGTTATATTCTGAATTTAATTAATATGTATTCGGGCAAAGATTAATTTGGTATATTTTTGCTAACTTTCTATTTTGATTGTACTAAACCCTGTTCCATTTTTATCTTTACCAGTGAATTTTGATTTCGAAAGAATTTAAAAAGAATAGGATATAACTATTTAATCGCATTATATCTACTGAGCCACAGAAACGCGTGGCAAGGTCTGCTCGTAACAATACTTATAAAAATAAAAGCTAATTAGATATGAAGTAATCATTCGATTACTATTACTTACTATCCTTGCTTTTGGTGAAGACTACCTAAGGTTTCTTTGTCATATAAATAAAATTAGAACAATCTCTTAGGTTAGGTTAGCAGGAGATAAATTTTAAAGATTAATTATCAGAGGATCTCTTTTTAGTTTTGATCCCATTCAAAATGCCCACTCTGTAATAGTAATGAACCTGACAACCTTAAACATTTTCTTATTTCATGTCTCATATTAGCTCCCATAAGATCCCAATTTCTACAATTTTATATAAAACTAGATCTCAGTCCCGATTTAATGTTTGAGGATTTGTTCACAATTGACAATATAAAGAAAATTAATAATATTTTCATTTATATTAAAGAAAGTACAAAAATAAGAAGGTTCATCAGGTACGAATAACTGTTATTTTTATAATTTTTGAAATTAATTCAATGGAAATTATTTGATTTATTTTAAGCTTCTGATGGGTAAATACAACATGTACATATGCTTAATTACTTTTATCTTTATTTTATTTTATTTATTTATTAATTTTAAATAATTCTGCTTGTTCTTATCTTTATAAATATAATATTACTTATATATAATTATGGAGGAGAGGAGTAAACAGTTTTAAAATGTCTGCAATGACCCGGAGATCTGAATAATCGAAATTTTACTGTCATAGATAATAGAAGAAATGCTCTTTTTATGTTATGCTTTTTTTACAAAAATGAATGTACATTCTTAATGAAGACTGTTGGGAAAAGCTGTCATAAGATTTTACTAGTAGTCTTATGCAGATATTTAGTAGACATTTCCTTTGTTCTTACACAACAACCAAACAAAATTGTGCTGTATTTCTTCTTCTCAATAATGTTTATACATACCTTCCTCTCTTGCAAATCTAAAAGCTATTAAAAGAAGGTTGTGCATATATGCGCAGAGGTATTATTTTGTAATCAATTCCCCTGGACGACAAGTAAGCAAGATGGCTGCCAGGTGGCATTGCCGTGGCGACTTCTCGGACAGTTGCTGCCCATCTGTGCGTCATTGAGGACCGGTTCTCCAGTGCCTCCGAGGATTTATGGCGAATTAAGTTGATGAATATATTTAGTCACTACCGGTCATCATAATAAGGATAAAAAACAACAACAACGACAACATTGAATAAATGAAGGAAGGAAAAAAAATATGGAGGCATGAGCCCCGCCGGTCAGATCCCCTCCATCACCTTGACCTCAAGCTCATAAATAGTATTATTATTGTAATTATATGTATAATAAATGTTGGCTCTGTGATTTAGTAGCGATGGCTGTGTGAATGATGCCTTAACTATCATTTTTTATGTATATATATATCCATTCGTACATTTAACGAATATAAGCTCATGTATCGAATATTATAGTAAAACATAAAAAGGGTGTATATATAAGACTGAGTATTGATAACCGCTTTAAAGCAGACTTTAAGATTTCTTCAAATTCCTGAGGTTCGTTTAAATTTAAAATCTTGGCCATTATTGATTTAAATTAGATTTCGATTTCGGACTTCCAATCTTAATAGGCTATAGCCACTTAAAGGAATACAATAATTCCTGGAAAAAGCTTATTTTCAGTTTATTTAGGGGCCTTAACTAAGGATTGAGGCAATTCTATCCTCTTTCGGATACACTCGGTCACTGTCGGATATTAGTAAACAACGTAACCATGAAATCTTGTGCTGATTCTTCATGAAGTGACACTTCTGTATTATCAGTTTTTAATTTTGTTTCCGCAACTATTGAGGCGTATAAATCAAAAAGGCTGTCAATGCCAAATTATTGATTTTGAAAAAACACAAATCTGTTATCTAAGCTCAAATTTGGTTCGAAAAAAAATATATGAGGATATTAGTCACGAAAACAAAACCGTATTAATTAGGGTTTGAAAATTTAAGTTCGCGAGAACTAACTAAAGCACGCTTTGACGAAGTTGGTATATGACCTTTTATAAATATAAGAATAGTGTTAAACTGTTTTCTTACAACCAACGTTTTGACCCAATGATGAAGGTCTTCTTCAGGGCTAAATGAACGCGATGCAGACAAAAAGAATTATAAATACATAGAGCAAAGAATGTGAACTAACTAGATGGCATATAGAGGTCTGTAAACATATAATATACACCAACAAGCATGGGCGTCAATTATTGGGGGGGGGGGGCTCAATATTTTCATAGATAGGGTAGGTAGAGATTCGAGAGGCTAAAGGTTGAAATAATTATTCCTAAAAACAACTGTGGGGAAATTTAATTCATCCTCCAACAATGGATTTTAAAGGTATTTATAGTCTCTTAAAACCTGTCAATTTATGCCTCAGTTAAAAATAAGGAGTTGCTAAAGCTTCAAGTTTAAGGATGTTGTCCGAAATTCCTTGATTGAATTTTATCCAAGTTCTTCTGATTCTGATCCTACTAATTTTATTGTTTTCCATCAACGTCTATAAGCTTCATCGACTTGATGTAAAGTGAGATCAAGCTGTTGGTTTAAAAAAGAAATGGAGACTGATTTCGGGGATACAACTTTCTTACAGAATTCATAAAACAAAACAGTTCTACCTGAAATTAAAAATATATAATTCATCAGAAATACATACGACTGACTATTTTTTTAAAAAAAGCGACACAGGACCAATTTGTGAGAATAAAATATCACATGGAGAAATTGGGGAGGGGGGGGGGGACGCGTCTCCCCTGTCCCCCTCGACAGTGATACCCGTGCTAACAAGGTGTTATATAAATATTTATACTGATAAAATTCCAGATCTTATTAAGGGTTTATGTCACATAATCTAAAGTGAAATTATGACGCGCTATGGAAAAAATCAGAACCAACTATTGCCAATAATAGAAGTTATATCAATTTAGATACTTTCTTTTCATAAATTTCATAGTCAACGTGGATGAAATTAAAACGCATTTTTATCCAATAATCTTACATCCATTCTTCTTATTTATAAATTTGTTTGGTGCATTAATATAAAAAGGCAAGCTCAATAGGAAAAAAATAAAATTTATTTTAAGCAATATCTATGCTCATGTCTTTGATATTATTTTTTTTTCTTATCGAGCCTTACATTTTATATTATTGCACCAAACATATTATATAAATAAGAAGAATGGCTCTAAAAGTATTTGATAAAAATGCGTTTTAATTTCATCCACGTTGACTATGAAATTTATGAAAAGAAAGTATCTAAATTGATAGAACTTCTATTATTGGCAATAGTTGGTTCTGATTTTTTAACCATTTTTTTAAATTAATTTAATTGTTATTCGGATGGCACCTTACTTTGCAGATCACATAACCTCGGAGAGGGACACACTCTTAGAATCAGGTGACCAGACCTCTTACCACTAAGCTGCCAGATTGATCCCTTAGCAGAGGGGACAGGGATCAAGGTGACGGGGAAGTGCAGTAGAAAGGGGACATAGACAAGAAAGGGGCCTGCAACTTTAAGTAGTGCGGCTCCAATCAGGCCCGCGGACCCCACTTCACTAACCGGGTTTAGCCTCATCAAATAGTAACACTGTCCGCCCTCTGGTCCTACCTAAGTGACGGATGGCTTCTGCCCCTCAATCCTACTCCAGTCAGGATTACTTATCATAAATCCTTTTCTTTGGTTCATTGTCAGTGGTAAATATATAATCCGAACAAGGGCGGAATTATCTGTTAACCTCTTAATCACCTATTTAATCAGCAAAGCAAAATCATCTATTCTTAAGTAGGAATCGAAACTCAATTAGCTAGTAGCGTATTTTAATGGAATACTGAATCTAGAATGCTTAACTGCGGAACGCCCTGATAGGCTAAGTTCTCAAGACATCAAGAAATAATATATTCATTGAAATAAAAAAATAAAATATCTGAAAAAATAAAATAAAAAAAATCTGGTCCGATGCGAGCAACACATAACACTTTTGACATTTATTTACTTATTTTATTTTTTGTCACAAGTTATAATAGAGCATAACTTTTACTGCAAAACAAAAAGTTCTTAGTACTTTTCGATTCATTATTGTTTGCTTCTATTTTTATTGGGCCTAAAAATATCCTAATTTAATTAACAGTAATAAACAGTTTTTACTGCTTGCTTGTTACTTTCACTCAACTATATAAGAAATATTAATTTAACCATCATTGTGGGTGACCACCTATTTTTTAAATTATTTTAAATAATTTATTTTTGAAGAGAAAAGATTTGGATCCGCCGGGAATCGAACCCGGGTCTTCCGCGTGACATGCGCGGTATGCTATCCATTACACCACGGAGTCGCTTCCAAACGGTGCCAAATCCTTCAGGTGTCAGTGAAGAGAAGGATTTGGCACCGTTTGGAAGCGACTCCGTGGTGTAATGGATAGCATACCGCGCATGTCACGCGGAAGACCCGGGTACGATTCCCGGCGGAGCCAAATCTTTTTCTCTTCAAAAATAAATTATTTATATATGAAATATGTAGTAAGCGAAAGTATTGCAATCGTGAAAAATTTCGACTTCCGGTTTTCAACGTAAATACACTTTTTGCGGGTCACCTGACTCCAAATGACTAATTCCAAGTCCAAGTGTCTGTGTTTGTGTCCGTGTGTGTGAACAGATTAGCTCAAAAACTATAAACCGTACGAACCTGAAATTGGGTATTTGGTGTATGAATATGCCTGCGATGTGACCAAAATTACATCAAACTTTATTTAATGATGTTTGTCTATTTTTTCTTTTTTTCGATTTTCTCAAAAACGGCTCTAACGATTTTGATTTAACTTGATATTTAATGTATGTATGTGCCCGCGATAAGAAAGCCAAAATTTCATCAAAAAGGATCAATTGGAGGAGGGCACTTTACTTAATGAATTTTGTTTCACTTTCACGGGTTTTTTTATTTACTCAAAAAAGGCTTTAATGATTTTGATCAAACTGGGTATTTGATGAATGTATATGCCCGCGACGTCGAAATTTCATCAAAATTGGTGGAACGGAGGGGGTAATTTATTTAATAAACTTTGTCTTATGATCACGTTGTTTATATGGAGAAATTATCTGTCTCTCGTTTCGCCTAACAATTAGAAAGGGCTAAATATGAAAAAAATCAAATAAATATATACAGGAGAAAAAAAGAAAAATATTCCGTCAACTCATAAAACACGTTGAGCCCACACTTGCGGAGTACGCCTTTAATGACAGACCATTGTTTATAATTAAAGCCGTTCTGTTCATTTAATGGAAATCATTTTTTTCATGGTAACTAAATGAAATTTTCAACCATTACATAGAGAATTATAAAATCAGACGACTTGGTGTATTATGCTTGCATTGCCGAATGATCGCAAGTAAGAACTTTTATTTAATAATAAAAAAAATGAGTGTACTTTTGAGAGCAAATGAAAACAAAAATAAGAAACGAATGTCGAAAAATATGTGACTTTGAGAAATGGCAATTAAAAAAACACGTCAATTTCTAATCTAAGTAAGTTGGTAAGTGAAAATTGTGTGTTGCACGCATCGCGCAAGATATTTTTTTACTGTGATTTGCTTGTTGTAAATATATCGTAAAGGTGAATCGAATAGTAAATATATCGTAATAGGTGTTCATATAGGTAGGTAGTTCGTCTCTTGTGCGCTGTTGCTTATGAAAACCGAGAACGATTACTGTCTCTCTAAAACCACCAGTAGCGGATCCAGAAAATTCTAGAGGGGCACTTTTATATTTTTAATGTTTCATGAAGGTCCTAATTTAAAATATTAGTGCACAGTTACATTGCAAAGTCTTATTAAATGTTTAAATACAATCCATTATACATTTAAGGAGTTAAAAAACAGCCCTTTTTATAAAGAAATACAAATAGTTAATTGGTTGGCGCGCCCTGGATCCGCCACTGAAAACCATACTATACTATATTCCATTCAGAATCTATTATTGAACTAATGTGTTTAAAGTAAAATATGTAATTATTAAAGATAATCTCTTATGTCATATGTTTTTTACACAGTTAATTGCTTTAAATAATTTGATAATCAAGTATTTCCCTATGCAATTATTATTTTATTTCTTACTCAGTTTGACTTTTATTAATGTTAATACGTAAATGCAAACATAACAATAAACAGTAAACAACGTGTTGTAAGTGTTGTTAAGACGACTACGTCTAAGGAGAGTAAAAGGATCAGTTTTAGAGGTGAACAAAGTTTAGTATGCAATAGTTTCCATTAAATATGTATGTTCCAAAACACCCCGACAACTCTTTCTAATGAACAGAACGACATTATAAAGGTACTACTTCTGAAGAGTGATCTGTTTTGAGAGGTTATGTGACCGTCATGTGATCGAACTCCCATCGCGTTTTTTCTGTTAAAAATGGCCTTGATTAGCTTTAATAGATTCCAGCTTTCGACTCTGGGATCCGCTCGCTTTGCTCGCTCTTCAGAGATAAATAAACCCCCAAAAGGATCCTTATCAGTGGAGATCGGGCCTTACTTTGAAGGGCGCCTAAGTGAACGGCGCGGGAGCCATTGTTCAGAACTAGTACCCTTATAAACTTATCTCTTATAAATTAAATTTTTCACGATCGCAATACTTTACCTTATTATATACCTCATATATAGGTAAGTGAATGTAAAATGACATTTGTTAGGCATCATAAGATGTTAGTTCCAACAAACGGTCCTGAACTAACTTCTGTAGGTCGAATACTGCCCATCTCTCATCCTTCCCTTTTATGATTTTTAGTTTAATCAGTTGGTTTTTCCGGTCATTATGTGATTTGGCTCTTGTTGGGACATCAAAGAAAGATGTACAACCCTATATTGTCAACGAATAACCTCAATTACATATGTGAATGCACACCACTTCGTTACCATCGTAACAACTTGTAAATATTAATGAATTTTCATTAGATAAAATAACTTTGATATCTTAATAAAAGGAAGGTTATTCCTTAAATGGAAGTGTTGATAGGAATGCTCTTGTTATTGTTAATATTAATTTTATTGTACAGAAGGACTTAAGTAAATACTCTAACATTTCTGTTCAAAAGCATCTTTTTTGCCGCTCAGTAAGTACAGAATTATTTGTAGATACATATCTAATAGCAAAATTATAAACTATTTTTGGGTCTTTCTACGTAAGTGTGCAGACATATGATTCCTAAAAAATATTAGGCCTAGTCCAGACTGTAAACAAATGTTTCGGAACAAAATCAGCCCTATTCCTCGCCTCCCGTTGGAAATGGAAAACACGGGAGCACAGTTCATTTGTTTACAACTCTCTAGTGTTGTGATGATAATAATTGTTGTGATTCGTTCGTGGTTTATTGATATTTGATTTTACAATGTGGAATCAAGAAAAAATCCTCGAACTTATTTAAATGTTGCATAGCAACCCGTGTTTATGGGATGTCACATGTAGTGATTATAAGAATAGAAATAAAAACAGAGTATAAGTGATTTTATAAGATAATTATAAGAATAGAAATAAAACAAATTCCTGCAATAGCCTCACTCGACATGTTCAAAACAGGAGAAACGCTGACTCAAGTCTGGATGCGGAACATTGTTTCGGAACTGTTCCAAAACAAAGTTTCGGAACTGTTTATAAACTATTTGGGAACATGTTCAACAATGTTCTGAAACATTTGTTTATAGTCTGGACTAGGCCTTAAAAAAGTAATTATTAAATTAATTTATTTTTAATAATAAATTGTATCAAATTAAAAAAAAAATTGTAAAATAAATAAGTGGAGTTTATATAATTTTTATTATTTAAAAATAGGAATTCGAGCCTTTTTTGAGGAATTTCTAGCAGTTTCAACTGAAATTGAGTTTGTCCCCGCCGGGCGATATTTATTTCCATTTTAAACGCACTTAGCGGGCGGAAGTCGGAAGCCACAAATAATGCTAATCAATTTCATTTTAAACTAAAAAGTATGCGGTGGTGGTTCGCTAATGTCGCAACATAACCGGTTTATTCCACACAGTTTAATTGATGAAATTATTCAATTATTCGATAAAATTTCACAGAACCCTCTCCTGCAGTAGGTGATTCCCATATCCTGATCATTTTCAAATAAAATAAAATAAAGAACCAAAACGAAAATACGCCATGACTGAAGGCCTTTTTTCACCATTTTCATTCTTCATCAAAAATACACTTATACTTCAGTATATGAACAAAAAAAATGGCGATGCAAATCTAACAAAAGACATATTTGCAAATGCTTTGCAGTACTCTTTAATTTTCTCTCTTCTTTTCTTACCATATCTTTAGGACATTGTGTAGATATTGGGTATACATGTATACAATTTTAGAAGATTACCAATGTGGCTTTAGACCAGGAAGAGGTTTCACGGATCAAATTTTTCTAATAAGACAGATGATGGAAAAATGCTACGAATATGATATTGATCAGCATTTATTATTTTTAGACTAAAAGCAGGCATTTGATAGCATCAAGAACTCGACTTTGTTAAAAGTGCTTTTAAAAAGTGGGGTGCCACTTAAGTTAGTAAATTTAATTAGCATGACAATGGAAAACTCATCATCCAGAGTTGTGATAGGAAATAAAGTTCGCCAGGGAGACGCCTTGTCTGCGACGCTGTTCAACATACCTCTCCATGATGCTGTTAAAGATACAGCTAAAAAAGGCTCTATTGCTGAGAGGACATGGCAAATCTGTGCCTAGGCTGATGACATAGTGATTGTTTCCAGAAGTGAAAATGCACTTTTTTTTTTTGGTCGGTACCCCTACCCATGTCTGCAATGGGGGGTTACTCTATAGGTGTAACCAACCTATCCTAACCATGGTGGGTAGGTCGAGATTTATTCCGTGGGGCCTCCACGAAATAAAAGTCAACCATCCCTGGGCGGATTCGAACCGCCGCCGTTCGGCTCGAGCGTGTTAAAGCGGGCCGCACTCCAACGCTCGGCTATCCCCAGGCCAAGTGAAAATGCACTTAGAGAGGCTTCTGAAATAATATTTGAAAATGGAAAAAAAGTAGCGCTTGTGGTTAATGAAAGCAAAACAAAATATCTGAAATTATCCTCAGCAGCGAACAGAAGATCCTGCAACTACTTTCATTTCAGGAATTTTAAGTTTGAAAATGTGTCCACATTTGTATATCTCGGTTCCGCCTTAAATAATGAAAACATAATCAGCCTAGATATTAATAGCAGGATAATGGCTGGTTGAAAAATTGAGACAATATTAGAAAATAAAAACATTGTTAATTGCATAAGGGCAAGCAGACTGAGATGGGCAGGACATGTGGCCAGAATGGAGGATGAACGCGCACAGAAGCAAATATTAGCGACCCAGTTCAGCGGAAAAAGAAAAAGGGGAAGACAGAGAATTAGGTGGAAGGATGAAGTGGAAAGAGACGCGAAGGAGCTCGGAGTTCAAAATTGGAAGAGAGAAGCGCAGGACAGAGAGAAGTGGAGGAGAATAACTCAGAAGGCCAAGGGTCATGCTGGCCTGTAGCGCCAGGGAGTTAGTTTTTTTAGTGTATAAAATTTTAATGTGTTTATGTTGTATACATAAATTTTTAAATATTTATTTATTTAATTCATTATTTCTTATAAACTTTAGTAAAATACTTAATGGTAATTATTAGCTTATGGACGGCAGACAATTAAAATGAAAAAATATATTACCATACATTAGGTGAGAATTCTCTCTTATCCCCTTGACAATACTAATAAAATACTACTACTAAATACTAAATACTAGCTGACCCGTGCACTCTAACCTACTTAAATCCCATTCAATTAAAGTACACGCCGTATATTTAGTGTCGTGTAGAGCGAGCGTATTGAGTGCGTCATGGGCATAGGTGAGGGTTGAAGTAAAGAATAGATGTGCTTAAATTGTAGATTATTTATTTTTTGAAGGTATTTCTATTTTTACATAGTATTGACGTGTTTACAGGACCTCTTTTAACACTAAGTTTGAAGTTACAATATGGTCATCTGTATTTGTTGGTGGGTTTGTTGTACACAGATATAGATGTCACTGAAAGAGCGCACCCTGGAAAACGCCACTTCAATACACGTATCGGTTTCGCGGATAGCTAGTAAAAAATAAGATTCTTTTGACTGAAATCGCATGTTATTGCTTGTGACTCACAAACGACGGCGACAATCGGAAAAGTATATATACCCAAAAATGTTCGTCTTGACAAACTGGAAAAAATGACACCTTCGAAAAAGCCCTGCGACCATTTTCGCTGAGCATTGCAGTTTTTCGCTTTCAACTCGCGAACGAAAGGGTTAATCGAAAAAATGTACACGACCGAAAATGTTCTCCTTGAAAACCAGAAAAAGATTTACATCGTTTAGAAAGCTCTACGACCATTTATATCGCAAAAAACGCGGTTTCGCGAAATGAGTGATTTTTATATTTTTCCGGTGTAGCGGTTTAGGAAAGCCTTAAAATGGTGTCTCATCATGAAATTTGATGAAGTATTAAGGAAGTTATGGCGTACCGACAAAAAAAAAAAAAAAAAAAAAAAATAGGCTTTGAGAAATAATACGAGGCATTTGGTTTCAAAAACGGCTGCATACATTTTCAACAATTTTTCAGGACTCATCAAAAAAGGATCAATTGGAACCGCTTTTGATAAGAAATGGAATGTTTCAGTATTACGAGGGGGGATCAAAAAGTTTTGCAACTAAGCTACAAAGAAAATAGACTCAATGCTAAAAATGTTTTTATTTTTCAACATAATCCCCCCTAACATCAATGCACTTATCCCACCTGCCCTTCAACATACAGATACGGAAAAAAAAAAAAAAAAAATGTCTTCTTGGTCTTGAAACCAATCTTCTGAAGCTGATTTCAGGGAATCCAGATCATCAAATCTTGCCCCTTTTAAGAATCTCTTCAGGTTTGGAAACATAAAGTAATCACTGGGGGCAAGATCTGTGCTATAAGGAGGGTGGACGAGCTGTTCAAAGATTTCGGGAACCCCATCTTGCAGACACCTTAGACATTCCTAAAATGTCATGAATGATTGTGCTAGCGCTTCCATAGGAAATGCCTAATCCCAAAGCAACTTCAGACACCTTTATTCGACTATTAGCCAAGATCAAGGCCTCTGCTTGAATCGTCAGAATCAGTTGAAGATGTTGATCTCCCGTATCTTGCTTCGTCTTGCACATTCACACGACCTCGTTTGAACTCATTGAACCACCTAGTGCCTGTAGAAAAAGAGGGACAATCATGACCACATACATTCACCATTCTGTCGTAAATATTTTTTACAGAGTGCCCTTCTTTACATAAAAATTTAATGACGCTTCGATACTCAAACTTGAAGTCAGTGGATATCGACATGTTTACAAAGGCACTGCTAAATACTGACCGGACTGACGGACTCAATATTGTGGGCATGTTTACTCTTGATAGATAAGCTATCAGGGACAAAAGAAGGATTAAGGGAATAAGGTTTGTTTATACCTTAGTTGCAAAACTTATTGATCGCCTCTCGTAATTATCGAAGGATCTAGATGTTTTTGAACACATTTTTTTAACACTAAAAACTTGAAAAAAGTGAGGAAAAAAAAATTGTTTGGAAAAATGGATGTAACAGGTTTTGAAACCAAACGCCAAACGTAATTTAAAATAGTCGGCTATGTGGAATGAGGTTTTGTTTTTTAGTAAATTTCTCCAGAATAAATTTATTTACTTCCGTCATATTACAGTAAGCCACAGAAAAGCTCATATTCTATATCTAGTGAATATTCCTCAAAATTACCGATGTCGAATTTTTTCTCTTTTCCTCGCCATATTTTCCCGTAAAGACATTATACTGTGTAGTGCCCTCCAGAGAGAACACCCGTACAGTTAGAGCAGTAAATAAAGGAGCGCCGAGAGAGAAGTGTCGCTAATGAGAAGAGAGACAGAAGAAGGGATCGGAGGAGGAGAAAAATGCACAACTACTAAAATGATTAATAGATCTCTAGCGGTAGAGCGGTAGGTAGGAGAGGCTAGCTAGATAGCTAGAGAGGGAGAGAGAGAGAGAGAAGGAGGGAGAGAGAGAGAGAGGGAGAGTGAGCGGGAGAGAGAGAGAGGGAGAAATACAGAGCTATTAGAGGGACTCGTAAAGCTGCCGTGAGGGGAGAGTTCTAATTGAATAGCCGCCCTGTGATCTTCCCATCCTCTAATAGATTTTGACACGTTCGCTTCTTCCTCATCTTTCTCTCTTATTCTCTTTTTGCTATTTTCCTTCAACTCTCTCTCGCTGATCGCTTTTGCTCCTTGGATATTATGACCCGGGGGGGGGGGGGGGAGACCTATTGTGTCTGGGGTTCTGTAATGTATAAAGACGAGTAGGTGATTTAGACACACGAACACCTTGCTGCTCCGTTTATGATGGACTATGCTCTGTTAAGAATTAGGGAACAGAGTAGATAACATATCGTCGGGTGAGTACAACAACTAGGTAACTACAAATTTAGCAAAATTTGAGAAAGTGCATTAAAAAATTCCATTAGGTTAGGTCCTTAGCACACTACAACTTTGTTCTGTTGAATACAATTTAAAGGTGATATAATGAGTTTTCAAAACTGGATAAGTTGATGATCAGAAACGTAATCCGTTACGATACTAGGTAAAGTTCACTTATCTAGTTGTTCGACCTATCAGGATTGCAAAACAGAAGCAACAAATAGGTAACGCAACATAGTTTTAGCACTACAATACTTGATTTGTAGATCAACTAAAGATCTTCGAAAAACTTTAGAGTTTTACTCGAAACAGCTGAATTGTAGTTACCTAGTTGTACTATTGACCCCACGATATATAATATAGTAAGTAATGTGCCCATTCATATGTAAATCTTTACATGTATTTATAAAAATCTCGTCTCCCGATGTTTGTCGGGGGTAAAATCAGAAACTACTCAACCGATCTTTATAAAATTTGGCTCATTGTATGTAGTTTTGTCCAACTTAAAAGATAGGATAGTTTTTATCATGATTATTGACCTCAATAGGTGCAAGCAGAAATTCGAAAGGCTAAAACTTGAAATAATAACGCCTGAAAACAACTGTTGGGACATTTTATTCATCCTGCAACGATGTATATTTAATGTATTTGCTGTGTCTTAAAATTTGTCAATTTATGTCTCAGTTACAATATAGGTAGTTGCAAAGGCCTATAGATATTAAACCCTAAACGGAACAATTCCCTTTGCTTATATCGCAGTCATTTTTAATGAAATGAAGTGAATAAATCTGGTGCGATGCGCGCAACACACAACTTTTACTTACCAACTTATTTAGATTATAAATTGACGTGTTTTTTTAATTGCCATTTTTCAGGGTCACATATTTCATATTTAGCTCTACCTTATTTTTAAGCGAAACGAGAGACAGATAATTTCTCCATATAAACAAATACTAAAGTACTTTATATGAAAACAAAAAAAGCCCCTACCCCATTTTAGCCCCCTCAGAACATTTTAATTATGATAAAGCTCACGTGATATTAAAGAAGACTTGATTTTGATTAAAGATGATGAATTTAATCAAAATCATTAAAGCCGTTTTTGTGATATTCAAAAAAAGGTAAATATTGGAGAAAAAAAAGTTATGAAATAAAGAGCCCCCTCCAATTGATCAATTTTGATAAAATTTTGACTGTCACATCGCGGGCATATACATACACCAAATACCGAGTTTAATGAAAATCGTTAGAGCCGTTTTTGAGAAAGTCGAGAAAAACGTAAAAAAAATAGACAAAATTCTTTAAATAAAGTACCCCCTCCGTTTGACCAATTTTGATGAAATTTTTGCTGTCACATCGCGGGCATATACATACACTAAATACCCAATTTCACTTTTGTACGACCCATAGTTTTTGAGCTAGTCTGTTCACACACACACACACACACACACACACACACACACACACACACACACACACACACACACACACACACACACACACACACACACACACAGACACACAGACCATTTCGCGGGACTTGGTTATTTGGACTCAGGGGACCCCAAAACGTGTATTTCCGTTGAAAACCGGAAGTCGAAATTTTTCCCGATCGCAATACTTTCCTTACTATATATTTCATATATAGGTAAGTGAAAGTAAAATCAATCTCATGAAAAATTCAAATAAAAAAGTGCTGTGGGTCATAAGGCTCGTACTATAAGACTGGGAGGGGGTCGTGAATCGGCTGACTTGGGACTAGCGGCTGTTCTGGTTTTTGCTCTAACTTTTATGGATAAGAACAACGTCAGAAAAATGATAAAAGAAGGTCTAGAGGCTTATCTTAACTAACACAAAAGCGATACTAGCGCTATCCCCGAACACTCAGGCGAGCGGATAATGTACCTGTCCGAGTTCATGTCTTATATAAAACTAGCATTCCCCGTCGCGACTTCGCCCGCGAGCCTTTAAAATCAATTCTGTGATCATTAGCTTGGTATTGATTTAATATAATATGCTAACAAAATCAATTTAAAAAATACATTGTTCCAACTGACCGAAAAGTTAATTTTTACTTAAAATTTCTTTGTAAACAACATTTGTTGTTTTCCCTTCAGGCGCTAAGATTATTAAACTGCTAGAAGAACTTACCCTAGAAGCGCTGACGTAAAACTGACCATGAGAAAAACAGTCCTCCCTTAAATTTAAAAGTTTGCCCTTGTGACTTATTAATAGACATAGCAAAACATACCTTAAGGGGAAACTGCAGTCTCTTCAACCGAAATGTATATTCCGATGGAATGATTGGTATTCTTCGTATAAAAACTGATTCTCCTCAAGCACATCCACTGAATTTTACTATAGCCTCTATAATATTACTTTCACTTACCTATATATGAAATATATAGTAAGTGGAAGTATTGCGATCGTGAAAAATTTCGACTTCCGGTTTCAACGGAAATACACGTTTTGGGGTGCCCTGAGTCCAAATAACCAAGTCCCGAATCCGAAAAGTCTATGAACACACTAGCTCAAAAACTATATGCCGTGCGAACCTGAAATTGGGTATTTAGTGTAGGTATATGCCCGCGATGTGACAGCAAAAATTTCATCAAAATTGATCAACCGGAGGGGGGACTTTATTTAATAACTTTTTACGTTTTTTTTCGATTTTCTCAAAAACGGCTCAAACGATTTTGATTAAACTGAATATTTGATCTACTTATATGCCCAAAATATGACTGTAAAAATTTCATCAAAATTGATTAACCGGGGGGGGGGGACTTTACTTAAAAAATTTTGTATCATTTTCACGTGTTTTATTTATTTACTCAAAAACGGCTTTAACTATTTTTATCACACTGAGTATTTGATCTATTTATATGCCTGAAAAAATATTCAGTCAACTCATAAAACTCGGTGAGCCCACGCATGCGGAGTACGCCTTTAATGACAGACCATTGTTCATAATTAAAGCCGTTCTGTTCATTTGAGAAGTGGCAATTAACAAAACGCATTAATTTCTAATCTAAGTAAGTTGGTAAGTGAAAGTTGTGTGTTGCGAGCACGCACCAGATTTTTTTTTTTAAAGCTGTTACCTGTAATCTAGTTCCATTGCACAGTTTCGGAGGATTCAAATTTCTCAATAACATCACTGGTGTTCCTAGTTTAAGACGAAGTTTATGGGCCGGAAATCCAGGTGGGTTATGCGAATTGAGAAATTCTACTGGATAATTCACTGCTTGGTTTGCTTCTATTACTTTATCAACCTATTTATATTCTACTAAATCTCCTTCAAATGAGTCAAGTAATTGATCATTAATCTCGGATGCTCTCCCATTTTTCGGAGTTAAAATTGTACGCTCTCTAAACCAATCCATAGGTTTTTCCCTAATTTTAGAAATACCAGGATAAACTGTGCCGAAAGCTGCCGGCTCGGTAGAAGAGACGGAGACGCGCAATGGAGAGAGTTCACTAAAACCGCCGAAACAAAAAATTGCTTACTCGTCGTGAACGCTTCATTTTTCGGCTTTAAAACATGGTTTTAGACGCCTCTTATGGGCTTTCGAGTTAAACTCGTCGTATCAAGATCTTTAAAATTAGTCCAAATTCGATATTTTTTCTCGAAGTGCGGCTTTGACGCAAGCTGCCGGCTCGGTAGAAGAGAGGGAGATGCGCAATAGAGAGAGTTAACTAAAACCGCCGAAACAAAAAATTGCTTACTCAGCGTGAACGGTTCATTTTTCTGCTTTAAAACGTCCCATAGGGGCTCTCGAGTTAAACTCGTCGTTTCAAGATGTTTAAAAAGAGTCCAAATTAGATATTTTTTAAGTATAAAAATAGGTGTCCGTTAGAGTTAAACGACAATTTCGCCATTTAAACCCCTTAGGGGTTACATTTTTGAAATTCCTTTCTTAGTGGTTACCTACATCGCGTTTAAAGTCTAAATTCCGAACTTCAAGTTTCTATCATTAGTAGTTTTTGCTCTGCGTTGATTCTGTCAGTCAGGACAAAATCTCTTATATATATATAGAGAGAGAGAGAGATTGCCGAACAGTTTTCAGGACAGGCATTTCGAGCGTAGGTTCGAGGGCAAGTTGGTTCAGAATACTCCGGATAGATTTTACATAATATAACCTCAGAGGTAGCAGCCTCCGACCACAGATGCTGCGAGGTATAATAGTGATGTCGGGCTCTTTTGTCCTCACAATCCAGGCCTAGCGTGCTCCATGAGTCCATGTATTCATAAGATATTCTCCTAATTTGCTGGAGTATTATCAAGATGGACTCGGAACACGAAGGATCTGAAAAGTAGTTTTTTTCAATTTGCCTTTTCATAGCATTTTTGCCTCGTTGTGTGGACCCGTCGCCATTGCAGAGCTTTTGTAAAAAAATACCTTTCTAGACTGGTCTGAAGGAAAAATGTCTTCTCTGTTAATATTAAATGCGGATTGCCGACGTCCGTATAGTGATAAATTTTATCTTCTCTTTTTGTTTTCTTCAACTATAGCTTTGTACCCAAAAGGAATTAAAAAACGCTACTAGATGTGTTGCGCATGCTCGTAACTATTTATGCATGCCCAGAGTATCTTGAAATATCTGTACCTTGAAACCAGTCTGTGTTTTTGCTAAAAAATAATATAATCTGCCATTACCCAACTTAATAATTGTTGAACCAATGACTGTTAACAATTTAATAAATTGTTCGATGGAATACTAGGTAATTTGTTAACTAGATTCATTCGGATCAAAAAAAGTAACATTTAAGAAATTATGACTGTTAAAGCTTAGTTCCAATGAGAAAATATTACTAAACCATAACTCAAAAGTAACCTGCGTTAACACGATAATCTCCCCGATAAAAGAATATGATGAATTGCGAATTAAGCGAACGGAACTGTTAATCTGTATAAATAAAGATGAAATTCTGTTTGTTTATTTGTTTGTTTGTTTGTTTGTTCTTTATAGAAATCCATACCGTTTGTCCTAAATTCTCCAAATTTCGCTAAGTGGTTCTTTCATACCAGGTGCGAACACCTGTCCATATTAAAATTGCATAACCTCAGCCAATCTTCAGCTGATATTCTTTATTGTTATAAAAATCGTAATGATCTCGCTTTACAATGGTTTTTTACGTTATCGACCGTTTCATTGGAAAAATTAAATTCCCCGGGTGGAACCGGCATATACAGCTATAATATCTATATAAATAAAGTTGAAATTCTGTTTGTTTGTTTGTTTATTTGTTCTCTATAGAAATCCATACCGTTTGTCCTAAATTCTCCAAATTTCGCTCAGTGGTTCTTTCATACCAGGTGCGAACACCTGTCCATATTAAAATTGCGTATCTTCAGCCGATCTTCAGCTAATATTCTTTATTCTCCAAATTTCGCTAAGCGTTTCTTTCAGACCCGGTGCGAACACCTGTTCATATTAAAACTGCATAGCTTCAGCCGATCTTCAGCTGATATTCTTTATTGTTATAAATTATAAAAATCATAATGATCTCACCTTACAATGTTTTTTTTTACGAAATCGACCGTTTCTTTAGAAAAATGAAATTCCCCGTGTGGAACCGGGATATACAGCTATAATCTATGCATATTAAGGTGAAATTCTGTTTGTTCTTTATAGAAATCCATACCTTTTGTCCTAATTTATCCAAATTTCGCTCAGTGGTTCTTTAAGACCAGGTGCGAATACCTGCCCATATTAAAATTGCATGACTTCAGCCGATCGCTGGGTATATTCCTTATTGTTATAATGATCTCGCTTTACATTGGTTTTTACGAAATCGACCGTTTGACTCGATAAAAGTCTCAGTTTATAGATTTTATAGATTTAAAAATTGAAATTTTCCGGGTGAAACCGGGATATTCAGCTAGTATATAAATAAAGATGAAATTCTGTTTGTTTGTTCTTTATAGAAATCCATACCGCTAGTCCTAAATTCTCCAAATTTCGCTTAGTGGTTCTTTCATACCAGGTGCGAACACCTGTCCATACTAAAATAGCATAACATCAACCAATCTCTAGGTATATTCTTTATTGTCATAAAAATCGTTATGATCTCGCTTTAATTGGCTTATAAGAAATCGACCGTTTGAGTCGAAAATAGTCTTATTTTATAGATTTGAAAAACAAATTCCCCGGGTGAAACCGGTATATACAGATAGTACTTAATATTCTAGCCATTCTGATTTCAATGATATGCACCACTCTAAATTGATATATTTTGAGTTGAAGCTTCTTCTTGCCGGCGTGAGAAATGTTTTTTTTTTTTTTTTTTTTTGTAATAATTAAGATACAGTAAAAATAAATAAGCTTTAAAGGTCCCATAGAAAGACGAATAAATAAAGAACATGCAACGAGTTCTTAATTAATCATCAACATCCGTAAAGTGTAGATACAGTTTATCAATCATAGGTTCATGTTCAAGTTGATTCGTGATATGTAGTTGGTAGGTACGTAGATATTATAGTAGTTATTCATTCAAAAAATAAACATAAAGTTATATTAGTTGAGCATTTTTAAACGTCAGCTGGATATCAGTCAGCGAAGACACAGGAAATATGTTACTCGAGATAACAATCTTCACCCTGGACATTAGTTACACCACTTTTTATATACATCTATCAACCCATCTCTGGTCACCTACTGTTTGCTGCTACCACCGTACTCAATTTGTCTGGCTCAACTAACCTCAGTATTATTTTGATCATTTATAATTTTTTTACTTTCACTTACCCATATATGAAATATAGTACATGATGTATTAAGATCATGAAAAATTTCGACTTCCGGTTTTCAACGGAAATACACGTTTTGGGGTCCCCTGAGTCGAAATGACCAAGTCCCGCGGAATGGTCTGTGTGTGTGTGTGTGTGTGTGTGTGTGTGTGTGTGTGTGTGTGTGTGTGTGTGTGTGTGTGTGTGAACAGACTAGCTCAAAAACTATAAACCGTGCGAACCTGAAATTGGGTATTTAGTGTATGTATATACCCGCGATGTGACAGCAAAACTTTCATCAAAATTGGTCAAACGGGGGGGGGGGGTACTTTATTTAATAACTTTTTACGTTTTTTCAATTTTCTTAAAAACGGCTCTAACGATTTTGATAAAACTGAGTATTAGAGGTATTAATAGGCCCGAGATATGACTGTCAAAATTGGTCAAACGGAGGGGTCACTTTATTTCCTAACTTTTTTTTTAAATTTTTATCTTTTTTTCGATTATCTCAAAAAAGGTTTTAAAATTTTTTTTCTGAAACTCGTCATGTTTAATGAGAATCAAGCATTCTTCAGTAGCAGGTAAGCTTTATCATTATTAAAATGTTCTGAGGGGGCATAAATGGGGAAAGGACCTTTTTTTTTCTATAAAGTACCGTTGTTTATGTAAATATGAAAAAATTATCTGTGTCTCGTTTCGCTTCAAAATAAGAAATGGCCAAATATGAAATATGAAATATGAAAAAAAGAAAAATATTCCGTCAGCTATAAAACACGCCTTTAATGAGAGGCCAATGCGTTAAAGATGTTATGTTCATTTTTTGGAAATTATTTGTTACATGGTACCTATATGAATTTTTCAACAACTACAGAGAATTATAAATCAAACGACTTGGAGTATTATGCTTGCTTTGCCGAATTATTACAAGTAAAAAATTTGATTTAATAATGAAAAATTGTAGGTACTTTAAATATCAAATAAAAAACAAAATCAGTGAATGAATGTGTGAAATTGTTGGACTTTGAGAAATGGCATTTAACCAAACATGTCAATTTCTAATCAAAGTAAGATGGTAGGTGAATGTTGTGTGTTGCACCCAGCTTCGCGCCTATTTTTAACCGCGCCACACATCTTTAACGAGCTGTAAACAGCAAGGGATATCTGAATATGTTCCAACTACCAGGGAAGAGTTCCATGTTTATTGGGAAAGCTACGGCCGTCTTAAATTAAATAGCAGATTGCGAGAAGAAATGTTGGGTCACTGCTTCAGATTTGCGGAGTGTTTTAGAAGCCGTCGGTAACCCTAGCCCAGACAATGAAGAACTAAAGACCCTATCATTTTTCGTCACAGCGCACTTAGGCATTTCAGGAAATGAAAAAGTTGAACAAGCAGCACATTTCGCTAGTAAAGGAGAAGCACCAGGATTGGTAAATGAAAACATGTTAAACTTAGAAGAGAGGGTGAACCATGTCAAGAGAATGCAGCCATTAGAAAGGGAAAAGTATTTGGAGAGCAGAGATAGCAAATTATCAGAAATTATACTTAGCAGGGAAAAATGGAAAATAAGTTGTAGGACTTCGAGTAGTCCTAAGAAGTGATGCTTTCCAGCTTGGAATCGGATATTGCCAAATCAGCCATTCCTATCTCCTAAGAGGATTAGAAGCATCAACAGGTGATAAATGCTACAACACACGTCAGTTCCGTAAAACACCTGCTAAAATAATGCCCTCCATAAATTGGCGGATCCAGGGGGGGGGGGGGCTGTGGGGGCTGCAGCCCCTCCCTTTGGAAAATTTTTCGTCATTTAATGATAGAATTTGACTTTCCTTAATGTAAGGAAGCAAGTTAAAGAACAAACAATGTACAGAACTTTAGTAGAAGTAGAATTTTAGTTGTGGGAAAGGAACCCAAAGGTAAAAAAGCTGATTAGCAGGTCCAAATGAAGGGCTGTAGGGCTGCAGCCCCCTCCCTTCACGATCGGCTGGATCCGCCCATGCCTCCGTATGAAAAATATAGACAGAAAATGAATCGTAAATTTAAAAGATGCATTGGGTGATAATGAAGACAGAGTCTCTAAACTGTTTTAGTTTTTGAAGAGCACAGGACACTAAAACAGAATTTAAAATTTAGTTATCGACGCCAATGATCATTTTTGGTAGAGGGTTTAAATAAAATTAATTTTTTTTAGTTGTTTACATTCTCGTCTACTGTGAAAAAAAAAGAGCTGTGCAGCTGGAGAAGGAGGCTTGTGAGGAAATTGAAAGGTTTAAATATTACAGTTAGTCCCAAGAAGACCTACTGCATTATTTTTCTTTTATCAAAAGAACAAGCGCCTCCTCCCTAAAGTTTAGGTATAGGTAGCGGGTAGCGAAAACAGGCCATATAGTGTACTTAGGTGTCACCCTCTACAGGCACCTAACACTATCTTGCCATTGCAAAAAAAAAAAGAAAAGATAAGGTCGGTTAGGACTTAGTCCTACAGGCTAAAACACTTGCTAACTT
This sequence comes from Aelia acuminata, assembly GCA_911387785.2. Taxonomy (NCBI): domain Eukaryota; kingdom Metazoa; phylum Arthropoda; class Insecta; order Hemiptera; family Pentatomidae; genus Aelia; species Aelia acuminata. Next base: position 214,194,402 of record OU426978.1, on the reverse strand, counting down.
CGCCAAACCTTTCCTTCCGCCTGAAATAGTTGATATGTACGAGGCGTCGTAAAGGCGTCTTGAGACCGACCCTCTCATGGAGCGTCGATGCTCGCGGACATTTCAAATTCTACAGCAAAAAAGCTCCAACAGTTTCAGAACGGCGTACTGAGACGTATTGTGAAACACGACATTACAAAGAACGAACACTGACTTACTACATACCTCTCATGAAGTCACTAAATTTATCAGACGGAGACACATCAAATTCTATGACAGCCTCAAGCATTGCTCACACCAACCGGACGGACACAGAGGTGGCAAATTCATGTCTACAGCCTCAGACTACTTAACCCAACTGACAACAAAACTGGTGAGCCCCAACACCAGAGGCAGATTTGTGGCTGACAGACACGGCCCTATCACATCAAACTGGCACAAAACACTCTTAAAATGCACTCAGTGCAGTAAAGGAGTTTTTCTGTACGATTGCAGAAGTTCCTCATGTTCCTGCCATCCAACTAACAACAAAAACGTAGAAAAAAATATAAACAGAATGGTTAAAGAGTTGAAATTTACTTTTAAATTAAATGAACAGTTGCATAGTAAAACAAAAAAATCATCCTCAAACGTCAAACATCATTCAAGGCAAAAAATAACGGCATAAATTGCAGAATAACAGATTGATTATAAAGAAAAAACTCATATTATCTTATTATTTTCTGTTTTAGAGGCACAAGAAGAAAAAAAAAGATCATCTATATACAAAAATAAAGCAAATCCTCTGTTGGCTTGAATACTTTTATTTATTTCCCTAATATTTGATGACAGAATATACCTCAGTAAAGCTTGCCAGGATATAGCTACGAACAAATAAATAGTGTAAAAAAGTGAATTTCATTTTTGAGGAACAAATTTTTTTTAAGAAATCTTCCAAGATATAGTTTCATGAAAAAAAACTAAGGCCTGCGAGGAAACCTTGTAAATATTGCGTTGGGGAAAAAGTAATTTAGGTATTTTTCATGTTTTTCAAAGCGAATTTTTTTATATAAATTTCAAAAACTAATCAATCATATATGTGCCTTTTTGATCGATGATCGATGATATTTTTTCGGATAACCATTATACCGTCGCTATAGAAGTTCTGTGCGTTCTTTTCCGGCGAAAAACTGAGCCAAGTGATTTGCACATGACTTTTTTGTTTCCAGCTTTACACCATTAAGAGAGTTCTGAAGAGAACGATACAAATAATAGTCAGACGGTGCAAGGTCTGGGCTGTATAGTGGATGCATCAAAACTTCCCAGCCAAACTCTTGTAATGTTTGCCGAGTCACCAAAGATGTGTGTGGTCTATCATTGTCGTGCTGGAATACAACGCCTATCCTATTGATCAATTTTGGCCGTTTTACTTGAATATTCTGCTCCAATTGCATAAGTTGTTGACAGTAGAGAGTCAAATCAATGGTTTGAGCAGCTCATAATGAACATTGCCTTTCCAATCCGACCAAACACTCAACATCACCTTCCTTGGTGTCAATCCCGACTTTGCCACTGTTTTTCAAGTTTCTCCGGGCTTCGACCACGATCTTTTTCGCACATTATTGTCGTACACGGTCTACTTTTTATCACCTGTAATCATTCTTTTAAAAAATTGCTCTATTTTGTTTCTTTTCTCCAGCGATTCACAAAGGGAAACTCTGTCCATTAAATTTTGTACTGTTAATTCATGTGGAACCCATATATCGTGCTTCTTTTGGTATCTATTCTTATGTAAATGGTTCAAAACTGTTTTGTGGTCGATCTTTAGCTCCTTAGTGATATCACGTTATGAAATATGTCGGTTTACCTCGTTTTTTTGAAGATTTTACTTTTTCAACAATTGGCATTTTAGGGTGAGGTTCATCATTAACATCAAAATTTCCGGAACGAAATCGAGCAAACCAGTTCTGACACTGACGTTCGCTTAAACACACATCGCCGTTAACATCACAAAATTTTCGAGGAGCCTGAGCTGTATTTTTCCCTTTTCAGAAGTAAAAAAGCAAAATATGACGAAAATGGCCTTCTGGAATCGCCATTTTCAAACCCAATGACGTTTGACTGATTAAATGAATGACACTGTGTTGGCTTTCAAATGTGGCAGGTATAGTATGACTTCACTTAATAAGCGATAAGTGACTTTGATAAGCGACTATTGGGATAAACCGAAATTACTTTTTCCCCATTTTTCTAAAGAAACGGTCGATTTCGTAAAAAATCATTGTAAAGTGAGATCATTATGATTCTTATAACAATAAAGAATATCAGCTGAAGATCGGCTGAAGTTATGCAATTTTAATATGAACAGGTGTTCGCACCGGGTCTGAAAGAAACGCTAAGCGAAATTTGGAGAATAAAGAATATCAGCTGAAGATTGGCTGAAGTTACGCAATTTTAATATGGACAGGTGTTCGCACCTGGTATCAAAGAATCACTGAGCGAAATTTGGAGAATTTAGGACAAACGGTATGGATTTCTATAAAGAACAAATAAACAAACAAACAGAATTTCAACTTTATTTATATAGATTGATTCCATTTATACGATTTAAATCAGTCACTGTTTGAGTTTTGATATATGGTGTGAGGTCCTTCGAAACTAGACCCAAAATAGTGTTGGAGAGAAAAGTGCTAGGTAGGTAATATGAGAACTCTCTCTCTTTGGTGTACTTGCTCAACACCGCGCGGCACTACATATAAATAAGAAACTTGCTAAACCGATTGACTTAAATGGAATCTAAAAGGAATTTGAAAAGTAATACTTGAGATAAGTTACAGACTACAAGCACTTCACTCCCGACTAATGAGCTAGATCGTGTATAAGATAAGGTCGTACGATTTCCAGAGCAACTCTAACACTTCGGCTTTTTATTTCCTCACATAGGGAAAGGTCAGAGAACAGCTTGATGGAATCTTGGACGAGGTCGAGTATGGAAAAGTATGAACTAAGAGGGAAAATTATCATTGACGTTAGATCATGTTCGAAAATACCTACGATCTATTAAAATTATAATCACTATAAATTACCGTATTGCTAATGTGATTAGTTTTGTAATATATATTCGACCTTTATTTTAACCTATTTATGGGATTCTTAAATGCCGATACATATAATTCAAGCTAATTATACTTGGAATTCTAAATCGATTTAATACTGTCTCACTTTGAAACCACATAAGCCTGGCAACCCTCTAGCTTCAGCGCAAGGGTTGTTCGGTGCCGCAGTCATTTCCGATTCGACTCGCTCGGACAAGCTCCCGAATACACACTCCATTCGACAAAGCGAAGATTGAAGGGGCAACGCATACCCGGTTGCGTTCCGGACCACCGTGGACGATTATGTCATCGCCTCGCGACTACCGCACTCCCATCATCTCTTGATGAAGATTTCCAGGATTACGGTTCTCTCCACGGCGGGACCTTCCACGTACCAGGAAGCAATCAGGGTAGGGACAGGAGCTCGGCGGCTGGGAGTTAATCACTAGAAAGTTCATTTACTGGGGAGTGCGTCACGTACTCTGTAATCTGTATCCAGTACCCGATAATGAGTGGCCGCAGAGGTGCCGCCGTGTAGCTTCCCCACCTCACAATCCTCTCTGTCGGCTCCCGAATCTCTGGGGTCTGGATATCTAGGGTCTTACAGGAATCTGGTTATAGTAGAAGAATATTCGACAGAGAATATCTCCAAAACAATACCTCATAAAATTAAAACAGCAGCATATTCTTCAAATAATAAAAAAAAAAAAAAAAATTGGATGGTACAATTTCATAAAATTTTACAACAAAAAATCAGATAAGCTTATATAATTTTTCATCATACTGCATCAAAAACATGTGTTTTCAATACTCGCTTTGAGTACGTAAAGTAGTTCTTTTCGGTCCTAGGCCTGAAAAATCTTTTCGTTCCGCTAACATCATCTACTACTAATACATATTAATAAACATCTGTTTAAATGAGGTAACTTGTAGTAAGTAATACCATGTTTCTTTTTAGAAGAGGCACAAGAAGCTTTAAACGAACTACTTTCAGCTAAATACAGTACTATCAATATTAATGTTAATAATATTTTACAGAACTGATAATATTCATTTCTTTTTATCCTCTAGCATAGCTACTCTTATATTTGTTTTCTTTTAGCCCATATGAAGATCCACAAGTTGGATCGAAACGTTGGCTTTCAAAAATAAATTTTTTTTCAAACTGAAAATCCTAATCATCATTTACCCTATCGTAAAGATTAACAGTTGACTATCTCTCACCTCTATTAATGTTAATATATACATAAGTATTTTTCTTCTCGGTAGTAAGTATTTTTTCAAAAACTGTCAATTTAATTTATTAATATATTATATCTGTATGTTATTAATGAAATGTAAAAAAGTGTTTTAATTTACTTAAGTATAAACAGTATGATGAATAAAAAGTATAGTTCAGAACACGTACAGAAAGTGGGTTTTCGGTGCTTGGTCTAATTTCCGTTTAAAACGCCCGCGTACTGAAAACAACGCGCATTTTTTTGTTTTTTTAAATTAACCTCATAAAATTCCTTTAGAAAATTATAAAGTCGAATTATATTCGTTTATTACATAAGATATTCTTGGTTTCTTCTATCTCCGTACCTATCACATCTGGCACCGTACACTGTACCATTTGTTTGTTTCAGAAACAGCTATTTAATTTATTGGTATATTTTAATAAGCCTGAAACACAATTATTATCATAGCATGCGAGGGGTCACTTGTGGTGTAGTAATATATAGTAGCATAGTATTCAATAATACTATGCTATTATATCGCGGGTCGCGTTCCGTGGTGGCCCTGGGATTTTTAAAGGAAGTAAAAATGTATAGGAAGTAAAATCGGGTCCAGAGCCTGTACGATGTCACGTACTCTTTAACGATCACTATCCTAATTATACCTGGATGGTCAAAATTTAGGATTCCCCAATGTAGCATCGTCAAAAGAGTCATTAACTTCTTTAAATAAGTTTCATTTTAAAAGTATTTGAAAAACTTATTACTAAAAAGTTTTATCAATAAAAGTTTTCCAATAACTTTTTAATAAAATTTTTCCTTCAAAAAGTACAAGGTTCACCTAAACGTATGGAGCAATTAAAATTAAATTGTGAGTTAAACAATAACTTTTTCGCCCTGGGTTTTGATCATAAAAGTTTTTATCATAGAAAAAGAGTTTGTTTACTCATATTGCTGTTTATTTTGATGAATGTGATAGGATTAGTGCAAGGTATATTTATTCCTATCCTATTATTTTATTCTTCTCGAAGTAAAACTAGTCCAATGTCCAGTCATAAGTCATCATCTTTCCAGACCATTTCATTTTAGATTTAGTTATTCCTCGTGAGTAAATGGTTCAATGCAAATTACGATGTCGCGCAAAAAAGACCAAATGATCCTGAGTTTTTTCAAATACGGCTCAAAAACTGTTGTGAATGAATAATTGAAGGTAATTTTTTAACGAATTTAAAAAACCATTTATTTAGATTCCATAAAAGTGTTTTTTTACGAATTATATGACTGTAATAGTGACTTGAAGTGTATCAAGAACAAATTAAAATCCACATCAATTTGTAGTTTAAAAATAATACACATATTTACAAAATATTAAAAATTGTAATCTAATAAAATAAATTTTTGCATTTCGAAATTATTTTCTTTGACTAAAGTCTTTTTATGAATAAGTTTCAGAATAACTTTTTGAAATGAACTTTTATGCAAAAAGTTATTTGGATAAAAGTTTTCAAATAACTTTATCAAAAAGTTTTTGTAATGAAAAAGTTAATGTTCAACAAAAACTTAAAGTAGGGTAAAAAAATTATATAAGTTTAACTTTAACTTTTTAAAAATAAAAGTTGACTTATATTTTCGACCCCTGCTTTATGTTAATGCTTTTGCTTTTGCAGTTTATGGGCTCATGTTTAGTTTCACGAGGAATGGAAAGGATCCCTGGATAGTTCCTATCTTTTTAAGGACGAAGTTTTTTTTTAAAGATAGAAATATAAACAGAAATGAAGATACCGAGATGGAAGAAACCTGGAAATTCTTTTATAATAAACGAAGATAATTCAATTTCACACTTTTCTAATAGATATAAGAAAGGAATTTTATGACGTTAATTAAAAAAAACAATCCCCTAGCGACCGGTAGTGAAACGCAACTATAAAAAGAAGAGGAAGGGATTATTTTAAAACAATAAAGAAACCCCATTAAAAAAATAAAAAACGAATAAGTTTTCATGAAAACACACTCATCTGAACTGCAATACAGTTATAAAAAGTTATTTTGATATAGGTTCCTATAACGGGTTACGTGAATGAATAGGCATGAAGTTTTATTACCGTTCAATGCCGGAAAGGTGATTTAGGAACGGTTATTAACTCGAACGGTGACTGCCTAGCCAATCCAAGGAGGCCTGTCTTCTATTTGGCGTACATCGCCCTTTCTCATTGGCTAGAACATTTATTGAGCATTTCACTGTTTACAGTTGTAATTCATTATTTAGCCCTCCTGTAACCGTTTGAGTCGGCTCTTTGAGGGCTTGCTGTGAAATCTTCCTCGATACCTTTTCAATATTATCAGCAACTATATAACTGGCTGTTCCACTCCGATGTTAATAAATTTAGTAGGAGTACCTAGAAATTTGGAGTAGAGGTATAATTTCATAGTTTTAAAGTCTCTCGGTTGTCTTTATATTTTCCTGTAAATAGTTTTTTTTTTCTAGTTGACGTTTTAAGAAAAAAGCATGTTTAGAAGAATCGAAGCAAAAAGTTTCGCGATTTAACTACCATTACCTGTCACTATCACATATTATTTTTGTCTGTTTCCGATGATATAGGTAGGGGTTCTTTTTCATTGTCCCTACCTGGTTTGCGATGCATATAATTATTTCATACCAGTGAAATTTAATTAACACGTTAGGTGCGGCATCAGGGTCCGATGTCTTACATTCCCATCTTAACAGCCGATTATCACATGAAAATGTCCGATATGCCGAACACCTCAAAGACTCAATTTAGTCGAGTTTTAATGAGATTATTGCATTTTAGTGCAGCAAAAGTTGCTAACAGATGAAATTCGGTTGTTTTTTAGAATCGGACTCCGGGGTCCGATAAAGGCCATCAGTAATAAAACAAGACTACTGGACGGCATCACACTCCCGCTTCCGATAATATTGCAAAGAATACATACCTTCATGTTTATCTTTAATACTTCTCACTAAGTCTGTAATCAATATATATTATAAAGCAAAGTGTACAATGTGCGTGCCAATAAGGCTCAAAAACGACTCCACTTACGATTAAGAAAATTATGTCATCATTTAGCCATATACCCCCTAATGCAAAAGAAGGTTTCCGTTTTTCTCTTAAGGGTGTAAAATTGAAGAGAAAAGGGCTGGAATTTTAAGGCTCTCGCACGATTTAATTAGACTCTCTGAGATTGAGATATGAGTTTATGAATGAAAAATTTAGTTCGAGCTCCAGACTACCAGGAAGCGCTAGGGTGCTTTTCACTCAATGTTTATTGTTTATTCATCCAGTTGATTTTGTAAAGGTTAGATATATATTCAGCTGTTCTTTTTAAAGTACTAAAAAATTAAGTGAAAATAATTAGTTTCTCCTTTGCTTTCAAAATAAAATAATGATTTTACATCTCTGCAATCTGTTAGAAAACCAATTGGATTCCTTAAAAAATTAGTTTTCTCATAAGAAGGCTAATACATGACCAGCATATTACATTTAATCTATATATAATATATACTTAAGTAAATTTAATACAATATGAGTGAACATTTCTTAGTAGTACAGTGAGCGAATAATATCAGACGAAAAAATAGATGAATTGACTGAATATATATAGAAGAAAAAAAAAGTTTGAAGTGTTCTTATTGTAGTTATGACTAAGAAGTTTCTTTGATTACTATGTATGATGAGCATTCCAGTTGACAAAACGACTAACTCCAATAACAGCATTCTTTCAATAAGATTCTATCAGCCCTCATAGTTCAAGATAAAAAGAAATATGATGAACAAATTGTGCTTTCAAGAAATTTTGGTTTTCACTTTGTAATAGCAGTAAGATTCGAGATCTGCAGAAAACGTTCAAATTACGGGGGAATATCCTAAGGGAGGTTGAAATGGAAGAAAGGTCTTAAAAAAAAGTTTCTATGAATCATCGGTAGTTTTTATACTTCTGGATCTAATAGGACCATCATAGTAGCCGGCGCTCAAGTTGTACTCGAAATATAATTTTTTTAACTGAGATACCAGATTTTTCGACTATAATCTAATAAGTTATTATCTGCTGACTGCTTGGAATGGGCTTATAGGATTCAGAATAACAGAAACCATAAAAAACGATGCATAACTTGACAAAGTAGCAGCAAAATTAATTGTTTATTTACCATTTTCAACCCCCTGTAAATTATACAGGGTTCCTTATTTAGGCGGACTCTGCAGATCTCAAGTCTGCAGAATATTGATACCAAATTAAAACCAAATTTGAAGATGCTAATTTTGTTCTTTATTTCCTTTAACTTTAACGTTTTTCTGGTATTAAAACTACCACACAACTACCGGAGCGAAGCCGGGCACCCTAGCTAGTTATAAATAAAACACTGATATTTGCTTTATTTATTTTATATAAATTCATTTCTTTAAAAAGATTTTTTTTTTATCATAGAGTAAGTGGTTGTACAGCAGTAAAAGACTCATAAGAATTGTTTTAACATTGCAAAAATTATCAATATGGATGGTAATTAAAAATTCCAGCAATTTAATGCTATTTTCGATAAAGTATGGCGTAAATCCTGTATCGGACCCCGGGGGTATGTCCTGCGCCTGTTATGTCTAGGTCTAATCCTTACCAAGATATAATGCCCTTGAGAAGCTCATTTAATTCGCTTTTTAGTAAAAAAATATTACTTTCGTCAGAGCATTCCCATCGGACCCCGACGCCCGATATCGTCTGTGGCTCATCCCAGCAGTCGGACCCCGGGGACCAATACCGTCCAAATCAGGATACCCCTAAAATACGCCGCCGCACCAAAACGTGTTAAAAATTTGACATTTCACTTGCTTGTTCATATCACAATTGCGTAGTTGGTGATTTGAACTTAGATGTTTTATTTGGTGTTGAGGTTTGAAAATTTCTCAACATAAAATTCTTTACTGAATCGTCATTCTTCTACTTTTCCAGAATCAAATCTATATCATGCCTTGTTAAACTCCACAGAGGTTTCAAGTAACCTATTTCGTTAGACGTAATCGAGATCTAGCCAGAAACTGCTTGTAGTCCCAATTCCCACTATCCCGTAACTTCGTGGCCAGCGAGAATGGAAAAGAAATGGAAGAAGATGGGCCAAGCTGCTTGTGGCTAATTGCGAAGATGTTGGCCGGACTCCGTGGGAACTCACGTAGTGTTTAATAGTTCATAACTAATGAGATCTTCACAGCCGAGGTATCAGGTCCGTCTGTGACCTGACCTTACAGTCGCTGTATGGGAGCTACAGGAGAATATCAGGTCGGATGGGAGAGGGAAACTGGACAAGGTATGGAATTCAATTTGTGCATTCATGAAACTTTGGTCATAACTTGGTATAGGTAGGTAGTAAGGATTGGAGATCTGCTGAGTTCACCACTTTTAAAGGGTGAAATCTGTAGGCGTGCGAATTAATTTTAATGTCATACTATATAGTAGATGGTGCAAAAGTTATTTAAGGTTTCTACAAAAATTAACATATTTTGGTGAAAAATTACCTTTTTTTCTGGCTGAATGGTGTTTAAACCGTCGCACAGTGGAGTATTAGCCTTGAAATCCTGGCCAAAACTATTTACCTATTTTTTTGGAACTATGGAATACTTAAAACTTTCTATTAACAATCTAAAAATATATAAAACATTTCAACTTTTGGCAAAAATAGGGGAAAAGTAAGGGAATTTGAAAAACGTCGGAAAAATGTCCTATACTTAAGACATTTGAAAGTTTTATTGCATTTTCATATCTAGCTATTGCTAATACTATATACATTATTTGCGTAGTAAATTTTAATTTTGAAAACCTGCATGGAAATAATGTGATGTGACCACATATATAAATGAAACCAGATAACAAAAAATATAAAAAAATTCACTTTAAGAGGTTTCTTCAGACATTTATTAAAAAACGGGGGTGTTTTGAGGTGAGTTTTTTTTTTTGAGGTACGGCAAGTAGAAGGATTCAACTTTAAATTAATGTAAAAATATCTGCCCGGCAAAGCCTGATAATACAAAATTATAAAAAAATTCACTTGTGTAGAAAATGTTTAGATCACTTGTTAAATGGATTCCACATGCATCACAACATCAATAAGCATCTTACAACTCGGGAAAATGCAACTGTGTACATGCAGCGTCCTTAACTCTGGATTCAGACTTGTTCCCTCGAGCAGGAAGTGGATATCAATGAACGAAATAAATATATCTCGATGCAAACATTCCGTAGCTACCAGGAAATACGTATTGTGATGTTCTGAAGTACAATTTATTTTTCGGACCATGATTTGATGTTTAATACTCCACTGTGCGTCGGGTGTACGGCAAACTGCGATCATAGTAACCTTCCAGGCGATTCATAACCATGGTATTACCAACGAATTCCTAAAACAAAAATTTATCGCCAGTGGAATTACCAATCCTCGTAACAATCATCATATCTATTATTTCTCATAGCCTTTTTTTTTGTCAGTGCGCCATAATTTCCTTAATACTTCATCAACATTCATGAATTAGGCGTCATTTTAAAGCTTTCCTTAACCGCTACTACGGAAAAATCGTATCGGACGTAAAATGTAGGTTCAGAGCCTGTACGATTTCTGGTACTCGTTAAAGATCCCTATCCTAATTATACCTGGAGAGGCAAAATTTAGCATTAATTAAAGTATTATTTAATAATTATTAAAGCATCTTTCGATTAGTTCCATAAAGTGAGGTTAAAAAACAAACAACACGTTATTTGCATTTGAAAATTAAAATATGTTTTTATACTTAATTAGGGTATCTGTACCAATAGTTGACAGTTCAAGAAAAAAAAATCATATTATTGACACTGTTTACCACTATATTAATGTTAGGATAATCTTTGTTATGGATTTAGTCAGGCCAATCCCACTAGAAAACTAGCAATACAATGGTCTACATGTATAGTTATTATAAAAAAATGATTTCTTAGAAACTTCTAAAGTGAACTAATAGTTGACCTATCAAACTGCAAAGGTTTGGAAGGTTGACATTTATGGTTTCAAAGTTGACACATGCATTAATTTTTGATTTCCTATGATGTTTAATAGGTAATAAGGACTATAATAAAAGTTAATATTTTTTTAATTCATAAACTAGTAAATTTACAATTGAAACAAAATGAAATTCCACAGTTTAATTCTTTTATACACACAAAGCTTAAATGAGACAAAAACCAACTAACATATTTAAACGAAAATCTGATCTGGAAAATGAGATCATCCAGTTAAGTAAGTATGATAGGTTCTAGTAATGGCCAGAGGTTTGCACAATTTTATTTTCTCCAATGATGAACTTCTCTCTTCCAGAGCTCTTTAAGTCAATTAAAGATGGCCACATTCATTGGTTGGATAAAATGTGTAAGATTTTGATAGAGTGCGACTAATAGCAAGTATCAAATGTTCTTAGCAGGGTTTGGAAGTGGGGAGCGTCAGATGAGACGAGTGCCCCTTCAGAAAAAGGATTATTGGCAACACAATTTTGCTCTCAACGATCCATGGATAGAGCACACCAGCTATAAATTGATAAAATAAGACACCTGTGATCCAGCCAGACTCAGACATCCATTTACCACCCACAGATTGAACACTATTTGCTAATTATGGTGGTAGTTGACATCGATTTCAACTATTGAAATTATGGATTAATTTGCGTTCTAATAGTTGACACCTACATTTAAGCCCTTAAATATTGTATATATATATATATATATATATATATATATATATATATATATAAAAGGATATCAAATAATTCTCATGAACTTAAAGAATAGGGGAGAGCGGGGTTGGTTGGCAACAGTTTTCACTTTTTTGATTTTTGAGTCATTCCTGTTAATATAATCCCAATAGGGCTGATACCACTGTAAACTCCAAGTATTAGAGTACTTCAAGTATTTTTTTCACCACATAATATTTAATACTAAGATCATAGAAAATTGAAGAATTCGTCAATCCAGAGTATGCCAATTAATATGTGGGGCAGGTTGGCCTAGAAGGTGGGGTTGTTTAGCCATCTCATTCAAGTAATGCCTGACAGATATTATTGTTATTAAAGACTGCACTATAATGATATAATTATTATGAATCATGTTTCAACAGCTTTTAAGGGAAAATAGAATGACAGTAAAAGAAGATACAAGTTTAGGCTGTCGTCACTTTCTGCATGATAAGAATTGCTCTCATTCTCCTTGCTGGAACTAAAGACAATCGGTAGTTTCATCCTTTGTTTATGTTTACCTTTTTCTTTTGTGAATTGCTACTGCGCAAACCAAACCCAGTTGAACAGAGCCAACTAACCCCACAGGAGAGATCATATGAAACATGGCTGCCAGGACAGTGGAGAACAATCAAACAAGAAACTGGTTAGTCGAAAGGTTAGGTTTTTCAAAGGAGTTTGGGGCTATGTGAACAGAATCGGAGTCAAATGTTTTTCCATGCCTTTAAACCAAATTTACTAAAAATATAAAAATTTACTTACATGTTGTAAAATCAATCAATGAAGCTCCCTCTTCTCTACACTGTTAGCATCGGATTGGAAACTCAGGACAAGACTCCCGAGGTCGAGCGGGTCACATGGTACAATAATGGGGCCTTCAAAATAGGTGTGACGGAAACTATAAGCCAATGGCCAACCTATCCCCTATGCCAACCAACCCCGCTCTCCCCTACCATAAAATTAATTAAAACATAATTTAACTCGAATAAAACAACTAAAAAGCTTGACTTCCACCTTAATGAAACATGGTAGTAGAAACCATGTTTTCAGGCCACTTGAAAATTCGCCATTATAACCTCTCACAAATAAATATGAGTTTTCATCAAACTAATGTCGATGGCAGCACAGCTAACTAGTATAAATTGGGTAATTACCGCCAAATTTTGAACAAAGAAAATCAACCCTGAATCTTATTATTCACATTTTTTGTACAAATTGTCAACTATTGGAGCGCTGTCAACTTACGGTACAGTTACCCTACTTAATGCACATAGCAAATGAATAAGACTTTATTACATTTTTAGTTTTTACTTTCACTTACCTATATATGAAATATGTAGTAAGGGGAAGTATTGCGATCGTGAAAAATTTCGACTTCCGGTTTTCAACGGAAATACACGTTTTGAGGTCCCCTGAGTCCAAATAACCAAGTCCTGCGAAATGGTGTGTGTGTGTGAACAGACTAGCTCAAAAACTATAAACCGTGCGAACCTGAAATTGGGTATTTAGTATATGTATATACCCGCCAAGTGACAGCAAAAATTTCATCAAAATTGCTCAAAGGGTGGGGGTACTTTATTTAATAACTTTTTACGGTTTTTTCGATTTTCTCCAAAACGGCTCTAACGATTTTGATTAAACTGAGTATTTGATGTATGTATATGCCAAAGATGTGAGAACCAAATTTCATAAAAATTGATCTACCGGAGGGGGTACTTTACTTTATAACTTTTGTATTATTTTCACGTGTTTTTTTTATTTAAACGGCTTTAACGATTTTGATCAAACTGGGTATTTGATGTAGGTATATGCCAAAGATCAAGTAAACATGTAGAGGAGAAAAAAAGAAAAATATTCAGTCAACTCATAAAATACGTTGGGACCACGCATGCGTGGTACGCCTTTAATGACAGACCATTGTTCATAATTAAAGTCATTATGTTCATTTAATGGAAATTATTTGTTTCATGGTATCTAAATGAAGTTTTCAATTACTACATAGAGAATTATAAAATCAGACGGTTTGGAGTATTATGCTTGCATTGCCGAATTATCACAAGTAAAAACATTTATTTAATAATAAAAAAATTAGTGTTTTTTATAGGGCAAATAAAAATAAAAATAAGAAATGAATGTGGAAAAATGTGTGACTTTGAGAAGTGGCTATTTACTAAACACATCAATTTCTAATCTAAGTAAGATGGTAAGTGAAAGTTGTGTGTTGCGCTCACGCACCAGATTTTTTCCTGTTATATTTCCTGTCCGACCCTTGATGCATAATCCCATCAGTCATGAAAATATAAATATTGAAAATATTGAACATTGCTATCTATGACCCATTTTCCCAGTTCCTTCTTAGTTCCAGGGATGACTTTTGACTGACTTCTGACAGTTCTGACAAGGGGAGGTGTGAGAAAGTAACCAGGGGGCGGCACCGTGACAGAACTAGAAGGCTCACCTGTCACAGGTGTTTATAATAAACATAACAGAGGTAGAAGTCACGGCAGCACCCAACCTTTCTTTCTTCTTCGCCGCCCACAAAGGCTCTCTTCCCCCGTTCCTTTGTTGTGACATGCTCCTCTACGGTTCTTTCCCATTGTCCTCGATGTGCGGTTAGCAACACTAGATTACTACATACATACATCCATTCCTAAATATGGTCAATTATACCAGGTAGGAAACTGAAATATTAGTGTGAGAGGTTGTGCCCCTGTATTTTGGAATGACCGATGGCTCATGTTCGAACTTCGAGGCGGTCGGTACCTGTGAAGCCTTTACATATTTTGAAACAATTTCAGAATCTTACGGTTTGTTAGCAATCTAGTAGCACAAACAAAGAATTATAATAAACATAATGAAGCCTATTAAAAATGAGATGATATTTTTAAAACATTAGAGGGCAAAATTTAAATCAGAGTTATATATATTTGGACCTAGAGAGACAAGGGGTATATCACTGAGACCCGATTAGAGTAAATAAAAGCTAAAGTTGTATTGTATTTGTATCGTGTATTAAGTTGTAATGTATTTGTACCGTGTTCGTATTGTAATGAATATGTGAACTGAATAAACAAAAACACGTGTTTTAATTAGTAAAGCAAATAGAGATATTTTGAAAGATGAACCTTTGAGAAGGTTATAAACAAACAGTGATAAAACACTAACATTATTGTGAATCATATTTTTTGCGTTGTACGGTGAGTACCTCTGTTGTTTCTGAGTCAATAAATCATTTATTCGTTGCCTAAATCACTTATGTATTGTGTGTCCTATTTAACTGTCAAACTACTATCTGTTTAAGGCACATACTCGTATAGGATAGTGAAGGGACGGTAGATCCCCGGTCACGTTACGGAATTGTATTTGTATTGTGTTCGTATTGTATTGGTAATTTTATTTTTATTTTAATATTGTAAATTCTGTATTGCTGGGCGAAAATGTCACAGGTGGTCGAAAAGCCCGAGATTGTATATATATAGAAAAAAAATCTGGTGCGTGCGCGCAACACACAACTTTCACTTACCTACTTACTTAGATTAGAAATTGACGTGTTTTGCTAAATATCATTTCCCAAAGTCACACATTTTTCTACATTCATATCTTATTTTTGTTAATCGTTAAAGCCGTTTTTGAGTAAATAAAAAAACCCATGAAAATGATACAAAATTTATTAAGTAAAGTCCCCCCTCCGGTTAATCAATTTTGATGAAATGTTGGCTATCACATATTTGGCATATACATACATCAAATACCCAGTTCCATCAAAATCTTTAAAGCCGTTTTTGAGTAAATAAAAAAAAACACGTGAAAATGATACAAAATTTATTCAGTAAAGTCCCCCCTCCGAATAATCAATTTTGATGAAATTTTAACAGTCATATCTCCGGCATATAAATACATCAAATACCCAGTTTGATCAAAATCGATAAAGCCGATTTAGAGTAAATAAAAAAAACACGTGAAAATGTTACAAAATTCCTTAAGTAAAGTCCCCCCTCCGGTTAATAAATTTCGATGAAATTTTTACAGTCATATCTCGGGCATAAAAATAGATCAAATACTCAGTTTAATCAAAATCGTTTGAGCCGTTTTTGAGAAAATCGAAAAAAACCTAAAAAGTTATTAAGTAAAGTACCCCCTCCCTTTAAGTAATTTTGATGAAATTTATGCTGTCACATCGGGGGCATATACCTATACTAAGTACCCTATTTCAGGATCGCTCGGTTTATCGTTTTTGAGCTAGTCTGTTCACACACACACACACACACACACACACACACACACACACACACACACACACACACACACACACACACACACACACACACACACACACACACACACACACACACACACACACACACACACACACACACACACACACACACACCACACACACACACACACACACACACACACACACACACACACACACACACACACACAGACCATTTCGCGGGACTTGGTCATTTCTACTCAGGGGACTAAGTAAGTGAAAGTAAAAAAAGTTAGATTTATGAGATTAATTTGTTAGTAGATTTATGAGATTAATTTCTTAGCAATCTACTTATATAAAAAAACAACAACAAAATGTTAATAAATAAAATAAAAGCTACATAAAATTAGATGATATTTTTAAAACATTAAAGGGCAAAATTTAATTTGAATTTAGTTTTGGATTACGTTAAGCCAGCCAATTAAATAAAATTGCTTGTCTTAAGACTATATTATATTTTTATTTCGAAATTACACAAAATTCTTGTCTTGAGATAAAAATACTTTTTAAATTTGCAATCAGAGCACCAAATTCTAAAAAAAACAGCCATTGTAATTCATTTAACTGACAAGTAAAATTTTGTATGGTCCAGTGTATTAATCGGTAATAAACCAGTATGGTGGCTATCAAGGTATGAGGTAAAAAGGAATGATTAATAAAAAATTAAGTAATTAACCAATTAAATTAATTAATGAGTAACTAATAACTAATATAATAGAACCTTAATTATCCGGACGCAAATTAATCGTAACGTCAAATATCTGGACTGCTGAGGCTTTGCAAAACTTAATGATTATTGTACGAATATAATCTACATGCAAATATATATTTCTATTTCTGGAAGTTAAAAGATAAAAATACTAAAACTTATTAAATAGTATAAAATATGTTCTTTAATATTTTATGATATAATGTCCGAATCTTAAATTCTAATTTACTGTTTTTGTAGTTCGGATTCTGAATTAGAGGTCTTTGAAAAATTCATAGGGTTTGTCTATGCGTAATGGCAATCCGTTTTCGCGAATAAGCCTCTCCTGTAAGTTTTTTGCTTTAATTTTTTTGCTAGGTTCTTTTTCCTCACTTAGTGAGGAAGAGAGAGTGCTTTAATATATATATAGGATTTTTAATGAAGGAGTCTCTTTCGCGTTTGAAGTTTATTTGGTTTCCTTTTTTCGAACGTTTTGCTATATTTTCATTATCCACTTCGTTTGTTAATTTTTTTTTTTAATTCTTCACCTAATCTTCATTAATTCTTTACCTTCTAATTTAATGAAGGGATTGGAAAATTAAAATATAGCAAATAACCCCTGAGGATGAGCCAATAGCTCGAAACGTTGGGAAACAAATTAACTTCAAACGCGGAAGAGACTCTTCATTAAAAAATCCTATATTTAATTTTTTTTTCTTAGTATGTTTTGAAAGTTCATTCCATAGTTGACTTGTCCAAAGTTCACTCCAAACCACCGGAGTTTGGTTGTATTCCAATTAAAGACAGGTCACACTTGTCCGCACCGCAGCACTAATATAGGTTATGTTCAGAATATTTTTAATTTAACTTATATATTACCTTTAATTATGCCTAAAGGTCAGGTCACACATGTCCGCACCGCATCCGCGTGTGTGAACGGTTACTATCAACCCTTCGTAAATGAATCAGATCCGTGCTGCGGATGCGGATGCGGTGCGGACAAGTGTGGCCAGACCTTTACTCACAATCAAAGTATAGGGTAAAAATAGTTTTTATATATCCAGGGATAAAAATGATGTAGTTCGGTTAAAAAGGGAACATAACATATGTAACTGCAACTTTTTCATCCCAAGATTAATAAAAAACTTTATTCGGTCAAATAGCAAAACAACCTGGTTCCTAACTTCGCTCCAAAAAAATAACCTTGTAACCATTGTTAAGATATTAATTACTATCCACATCATTTATTTCCCCTTTATTTATTTAATTACTTTCCAATTAGCAATTGAATGGTACACATTACGAAGGAGCCATAAGAAGTCAGTAACTGTACGGTACAGAGTACTTACTCCCACACAATGCGAACGAAGCGTGTAGCAGCCCACTGCAAGTAAGCCTGCACGCAAGCCATCGTCACGAATTTAATTCCTTTTTACCGTTCTCTATTTCTCTTGATGGGATTGACTTTATTCAATAAGCTCCTCACGTTATGAAGGGGGCTTCGTTTTTGCTCGTTAGCGAAATAATTTCTTCATTACTTATGGCTCATTTAATACTGTTCCCGAGAAAGAACAACGAAGAAAAAAAATGGCGATGTTAATTAAATCACGTTATGGAGTGACAATAAATTTCTTTGCCTTAACTCGTTATTAAATGTGGATGTCGTAATATGCTTCTTGTCTTATTGAATAGATCAAAAATTTACACCCCCCTATATTTGAGAAAGATTACAATCACAATGCCTAAATACGCCACTGGACTGACTACCTTCCTACAAGTACAGTAATTGATGCAATGAATTGGTCATATTTGTGGGAAAACCAAGTTAATAGGTACATTTAGGTGTATCTATTCTCATCTATTAATTTTAATGATGGGGTCAAATTAATACGATTAATTAAATTATATAAAATAATAATACTCATACCAAATAATAGTCTTAAAATGTATTTTTATTAAATAGGTGTATTATGATATGACAAAATTTACGAAATATACAAAATGACACAAATTAAAATATCTATTCGTGTAAAATATAAATTATACTTTTGTAGACGAAATTTCGAAATAATCATGATTCAGAACATGTTTTTACGTCAATTTTTTGACGGACAGAAATACATTCAACATTTTATTAATTGAATTGTACATTTACAACGCTGTGAATAGATGTATTCATTTATACATTATTTGTCTTTGGGCGAAGTCTCGATACAAATCTAAGAAGCTAAAGAAAGATCATTCTCAATAGTTATATGGGTCATTCCATATCAAGTGGTTGCTCGATCATTTTAAAAAAAAATTATAATTTTACCACCAAAAACGTATGGAATCAGTAGTTCAAATCATTTTTAAAAAAAAAATTAGGATCAACCATTTCAAAATGGCAGCCATTTTTGTTTGACCTTTCAGGCCGATTTTTGAGTTTTTAAGCTCTCACAGAAAACTCATTTTATCAAGACTGGTAAGTCATAGACTAATAATCCAAACACAATTGTTTTCCTTAAAATCTGTTCTATATTTCGTGTCCTCTTTATTATTTGAATATTTTGAAATCCAATACTTCAAAAGTGCAATTGAAAACAACTGCTTTAAATTCTCAAAACACCGATTTTGAGGGTAAGTTTTGATTATAAAGGCATGTACGCCAAAGCTGATTTTTGGCATGATAATAAAACTAACTAAGTAGCTTTCATTAAAAGTAATCTTAACCCGTATTTTCTTTACCTAATTTTTTATGAATTTTTAAAGTTCACATTTTTTAATTTTTTGTTAACTTTAACTCTAATATCTCTGGTAGGCTAGTTAATAAAAATCTCATTTTTTTACATGTTATGCTTACATGCAACATAAACCTACTATAAGCAATTTCAAACTGTATATTTGAGTATATTGGTAGCTACGAATTTTTGAAAATGGTCATTTTTGTGCTTATTTAACAATTTAACAACAAGCTGATTTTGGGCATGATAATATATCAAATAAGTAGCTTTCATAATCATGCCAAAAATCAGCAGAATTCAAAGCAGTTGTTTTCAATAGCACTTTTCAAGTAGTGGATTTCAAAATATTCAAATAATAAAGAGGACACGAAATATAGAACAGATTTTAAGGAAAACAATTGTGAATTATTGGTCTATGACTTACCAGTCTTGAGAAAATGAGTTTTCTGTGAGAGCTTAAAAACTCAAAAAATCGGCCTGAAAGGTCAAACAAAAATGCATAAACATAATCCCCCCTAACATCAATGCACCTATTCCACCTGTCCTTCAACATACAGATACCACGGGAAAAAACTTTCTTCTTGGTCTTGAAACCATTCTTCCGTAGCTGATTTCAGGGAATCCAGGTCATCAAATGTTGTCTCTTTTAAGAATCTCTTTAGGCTAAAGAGGTCTAACAACTCTTGACGACCCGAAAGTTGATGAACTGAAGATTTCGGGGAACCCATCTTGCAGACACCTTCCTGAAATGTCATAAATGATTGTGCTTGCGCTTCCATAGGAAATGCTTGAGTTGCATGATCAGAATCAGTTGAAGAAGTTGGTCTCCCGGATCCTGCTTCGTCTTGCACATTCACACGACCTCGTTTGAACTCATTGAACCACCTAGTGTAGAAGAAGAGGGACAATCATGACCGTATACATTCACCATTCTGTCGTAAATATTTTTTACAGAATGCCCTTCTTTACACAAAAATTTAATGACGCTTCGATACTCAAACTTGAAGTCACTGGATGTCGACATGTTTACAAAGGCACTGCTAAATACTGACCGGACTGACGGACTCAATATTGTGGACATGTTTACTGTTGATAGATAAGCTATTAGAATCTGCTGAGCATATCGTTATAAGCTGCACTGCCTTTGAGACACAAAGGGCCTAGTTGTTGAGGAAAACTGGACTCTATGTCCTCTCGGAGGCTGATTTTCCTCAACTTGTCTCTGAAAATAACTAACCGTACTACAAGGAGTTTTTGTACGGGTGAAAAAACAGCACTGGGTCCAGAAGTTTTTAATCTAGGTAGAAGGAATCCAACTCCTGGAAGACCACCGGATTGAGCAACTGCGAGAGAAGACTAGAAAAAAAGAATAAATAAGAATATGAGGAAGGAAAGAATAAAGAAGCGGAAGAAGAATTGCGCAACATTAACATACACATCAGCGTTATAAGTTAATGTTGCCGAAACCCGTGTTGCCGAAAGGCAGGGAAGGGTGTTTAATAAATAAAAAAAACTAAAAAAAAACTATCAGGACAAAAGAAGGTTTAACGGAATAAGGTTTGTTGGTACCTTAGAACTACGAACATTGCTGAATTTTCGACTTTGAAAGTAATTTATATTTATCTGATGTTAGGATATTTCTGTTTTGAAGATATATGTACAAATACATATGTTTCTGAGGGTATATTCTTCTTTATGTAATAGTTATTCATAAAAAAATCACTGGCTTACCTAATCCGAAACTGACTCCCTCCACCTAATCCGGACAAAACAAACTTTTCTTTTATGTCCCAATAAAACGGAGTCGACTGTAATGAAGTTTGGTGACGCCTGCTATGATCTGAACCTATCGTGAGACAACTATGCAGAACTCTAAGCCGACAGTAGGTGTTGTTAGCTAATACCTCGGGCTCCTCGGAGGGACATGAATGGGATAAAAAACTATATCAATATATATTCATCATGCTTGACGTTCGGGGCGACCGCTTCTCGTCAGCCCATTTGCATCTCAGAGATCACAATCTCGTGTCGGCCCTTTGTGGTCCCGGCACTACCCATGATTCACCTCCAGTATCTCTGATTCCATTTTATTTTTTTATCATCTTTTATTATTTATTATCATTTTTCTTTTCTCTCCTCTGACATTACCTACTTGTCTGCTCGGGTTCCGATTGAACAAGCCCTTTGATCGTATCTCCATGTTGAAATATTGCCGCTGATACTCACGCGGCATCGTCACTACAACATGTAACAATGACATTTATTAGTCAAATAAAGAAATGTATAATAATACGTAGTAAAATTATTATTAAGCAATGTGCTGTATGGTGAAAGTGTGGAAACTACTGACGTTCATTGTTCATTCTTAAAAAAATCTGGTACGTGCGCGCAACACACAACTTTCACTTACAAACTTAAATTAGAAATTGATGTGTTTTGTTAATTGCCATATTCATTTTTTATTTTTGTTTTTGTTTGCTATATAAAAAACACTAATTATTTTGTTATTAAATAATTTTTTTCACTTGTGGTAATTCGTGGTAAGTCGGTAATTCAATGCAAGCATAATACTCCAAGTCGTCTGATTTTACAATTCTCTATGTAGTTGTTGAAAACTTCATTCACCATGAAACAAATAATTTCCATTAAATTAACAGATCGGTTTTAATTATGAACAATGGTCTGTTATTAAGGGCGTACTCCGCATGCATGGGCTCAACGTGTTTTATGAGGACTGATATTTTTCTTTTTTTCTCCTCTATATGTTTACTTGATTTTTATCATATCTCATGTTAGCCATTTCTTATTTTTAGGCGAAATGATAATTTCTGTTACGACTGATAATTTCTCTTACGAAGAAAACGTAAAAAGACAGATAATTTCTCTTACGAAGAAAACGTAAAAAGTTAACAAGTACCCCCCCCCCCCTTGATCAATTTAGACGAAATTTTTGCTGTCTCATCGCGGGCATATACATACTCTAAATACCCAATTTCAGCTAGTCTGTTCACACACACACACACACACAGGCCATTTCGCGGGACTTGGTTATTTCGACACAGGGTACCCCAAAATGTATATTTCCGTTGAAAACCGGAAGTCGAAATTTTTCACGATCGCAATTCTTCCCCATACTATATATTTCATATATAGGTAAGTGAAAGTAAAAATGAGCCGTTTATTTTGAAAGTGGCCTAAGTCCATTTATCATCAAATCGAGATATTTGGGGGTTTGCGTTTTAATGAATTTTAAAAATATACGTGTAGAATACTAATGAGTCATACTGCTTGAGTGTATCTAAGGGTGTTAAATTTATAATTGCTATCAAAATAGTGGCAATTATTAAGAATGGAGTTAGGTCACTTTCAAAATTAACAACCAGATTGATTATAAAATTTGAAGGTGCCCAAGTCCATTCAACATAATTTAAAATGTTTCAAATTGAAAAAAAAACAATACTGAATTTATTTTAGATATCTTTAAAATTCTTTTAATATGGTTATGACCGTGCTTTTTTCCCTTCCTCAGATAATTTTCTTGACGATCCAACCATCATCACACGTAAATCATTGCCTACATTCATAGAGTTTATTTCTAGTTTTAAGCGTCCTTCACTTATTTTAAAAGTATCCAAAAAGGATTTCTTACAAACGGGAACTTGATAAATACTGCTTACGTTTTTAGAATTTGATAAATACCTTAAACTCCAATTTCTTTGCGAACCTTTTCCGTTTGTTAGACGTCTTCGTTCCACTATTTTGCGTTCAAAAGCTTCGTAAAGCAATAAATTTTGTTTGCTGAAATCTCCCAATCCCCAAAACTTCTTCTTCATCGTAATGTTTTTGTTCAAGCAATCCGAAAACGGCAATCCTTGTTTAAAAAAAAAATTTCACTACGATAGGTTAAATGATGGTCAGGATTTTCAGTTACAATGATATTTATTATGGTAAGCCAACGTTTCGATCCAACTTGTGGATCTTCATCAGGGCTAAAAGAAAACAAAAATATGAGTATCTATGCTAGGGGGAGACAATAAATGGATACATAACAGAACTGATAATCAATATATATTATAAAGCAAAGTGTACAATGTGCGTGCCGAAAAGGCTCAGAAACAACTACACATACGATTAAGAGATTTATGTCAGCGTGTAACTGTATGTCCCCTAACGGAAAAGAAGGTTTCTGTTTTTCTCTTAATGGTGTGAAATCGAAGAGAAAAGGACTGGAATTTTATGCCTCTCGCAACATATAATCAGCCTACCTGAGAATGACATACGAGTTTATGAATGAAAAATTTAGTTCGAGCTGCAGACCACCAGGAAGCGCTAGCGCTTTCACTCAATGTTTATTTTTCATTCATTCCGTTATATTTGTATAGGTTATATATTTTGTCAGATTTTCTTTTTAAATTACTAAATAATCAAGCGAAAATAATTAGTTTCACCCTTTCTTTCAAAATAAAATAATGATTTTACATCTCTGTAATCAATTAGAAAACCGACTGGATACCTTACAAAATTAATTTTCTCATAAGCAGGTTGATTGAGTAACATTACATTTAATCACATATATAACGTATACTTAAGTAAATTTAATGCAATATGAGTAAACATTGTTTAGTAGTACAGTGAGCGAATAAAAACAGACATAAAACAAAAAAGAAGAGCTGAATTGACTGATTATAAATCGAAAATAAAAACCTTTATGTGTTCTTATTGTATGTAATTATAAAAAATGGTTTTATTTCTATGTACGTTGAGCATTCCAGTTGACAAAATGACTAACTCCAATTACAGCACTTTTTCAATAAGATTTTATCACCCCTCATAGTTCAGGATAAAAAGAAATATGATGAAAAAATTGTGCCCTCATGATATTTTGGTTTTCACTTTGTAAAAGTAGGTGCAGAGTCCGTCCAAATTACGGGGGAGGGGATATCTTAAGGGAGGTTGAACTGGAAGAAAGGTCTTTAAAAAAAAAAGTTTCTATGAATCTTCGGTAGTTTCTAAACTTCTGAATCTAATAGGGCCATCACAGTAGTCGGCGCTAAAGTTGTACTCGAAATATAGTTTTTTTTAAACTAATTTATTTTTCAACTATAATCTAATGACTTATTATCTGCTGATTGCTTGGAATGGGCTTATAAGATTCAGAATCACAGAAACCATAAAAAACGATGCAATACTCGACAAAGTTGCAGCAAAATTATTTGTTCATTCACCATTTTTAACCCCCTATAAAGTTATAGGGTTCCTTATTTGGGCGGACTCTGCAGATCTCGAATCTTAATATTGATAACATGTTAAAAGTTACAAGAAAGCGTTAATTTTGTTCTATATTTCTTTTAATTTTAAAGTTTTTTTCTGTTATTAAAACTACCACACAATTACCGGAGCGAAGCCGGGCACCCTAGCTAGTAATATATAAGATGGTGTATACATAAATATTAAAATAAGAGGCTGGTTAACAAGATAAAATAGACTCTGATATTTACCTACTGAGTCCAGGTGGATACTAAGACTTAAGGAAAAAATAAGGTGAGAGGTAGTGGTAGGGGGTTAGTTTGCCGACTTCAAAGGTTTATGGCGGGGAAATCCAACGCTTTTGAAGTGAAGCACATGACAACTGAGTGAACATAAATATTTAAAAACTAACAAAATATATGGTACTGTATACAAATAGTTGTGTCTGGACTGAATAATAACATAAAAATGAGATAATACATAATGTAACAATTCATACAAATTTGGAAAATATACAGAAAGAAGCATACAATACAAAAAATAATAATAGTACAAGAGGTACAGAGATAATTGCAGGTACCTATGAAATCAAAACTAGGATTTGAGGATGCGGAAGATGTTAGAATAAGTGGATGAAATTCTCTCTTTTTTCTGTTTTGTGATTTACCGGGTTATTTGTTTCTAGATGGATGAAAATGGATTCTGAGAGGAGACGTTTGTCGTGGTTAGATACTACTCCATATTGCTAATATGGAGGGGTTCTCAAAGTCGAAGGAATGGTTGTGGGCAATGGCATGTTCTGCTAATTTAGATGTAGACGAATTACGCGTCGAAATACTGTATTTATGTTGATAAATACGTTTTTTTAAATAATTTTTGGTTTCACCTATATAGCAACTGTTGCAATTAAGCGTGGAGCACTGGATACGATAAACTACATTACACTTGTCTAGGAGAGGTACAGGGTCTTTGAGTTTTGTATAAAGATTTTTTAATTTATTGTTATTTTGTAATACTAGGCGCATGTGTGGGAAACTCGATGAGAAGGGTTTTGTTTGAGAGAATGGGGAAAGTAGAAAAAAAAATTTCAATACAATATTTCCGGTTTGGGTACAATATCTTTTTCCTGAATTCCTTTTAATCTTTCGCACGTATGATTCATCAATCTTTTCTCCATTGTTATTCGTATCCTCATCCTCTGAAGATAAATATTGTTCTGTTTCTTTTTCGATTTTTTAAAAATTATTATTTAATATTTATTCTTCACTATCTGAACTAAATAGTCTTGATTTGTTTTTCCCCATGGGTGATATAATTTCTAAAATTGAATATTAATGTTTAAGTTTTATATTAATTGAACGCTCTGGTTACTTAACAAACTTGGGTTAACTTGTAAATAATAATTATAAAATTACCTTCAACACTACTTTCCGACATTATCAATAGTAAATATCTTGATTTAAGTATAAATGGAGTTAGGCCACTTTCAAACTATACGGTTTGATTATTGAACTAACTCTGAAAACTTATGTTTCAATAAAAATGAAATAATGAGAGATAATTGCACTTTTAAAATAATTTTTAAATAATTATAAGCAACCTGAAATGCTTTAATGATAAATAATATAAAATCGTGCATATAGCTATGATAACCAGAAAATATTGAAGAATGGAGTTAGGCCACTTTTAAAAATAAACGGCTCAAATATCTAAATGCAAATAACTAATAACCTAATAGTGTGTTGGTAAATAAGTCCTTTCAGTTTTTTCAGGGTCAAATAAAACTCAGTTTATTGTTGATATCTTTTTTATTTTTATTTATTTATTTATTTATGTTTCCCATGTAGATTTTCACCTGCGCTGTGGCGCATCGAGCAAATTTGGTCACTGGTGCTTTTGACTCTGACTTTCTTGAGACTTTTTTGCATTATAATTTACTAGAGTAAGAGGTCTCTTGGGCACCTTCGTTTCAGTCGACGTCGAGGCTGACCAGGTAACAGGGAGGAGGAAAGAGATTGGATGAGTGGGTTAGGGTGATGTAGCTTTGAAGAGTGAAATGTTTGATATTTGTCGTGTATGAAAGATTTTACTGTCGGTATGTTCATGTCATTGTGCAGTGTATTATTCGAAATAAACCAAGGTGCATTTGTGATGCACCTGAGAATTTTGGATAGTGATGTTTGTATTTTGTTGATGTGGATGTCTTTCGCGGAACCCCAAAGTTCTGCTCCGTATGTCCAAATAGGTCTTAAAATAGTCGTGTAAATTATTCGCTTGTTTCTTAAGGTGAGTGTTGATCTGTAGTCCAGGAGATGTGAAAGCTGCTTGTACCGTCTGTTGAGTTTCTGTTTTTTAAATTTGGTATGTATGTTCCACGTGAGTCGTTTGTCTAGGTACAGTCCAAGGTATCGTACGAAATTCTTTGAAGGGACTGGGTCATTGTTAACTGTCACAGGTGTGCAAGTTGATTTTCGTAGAGAAAAACTTACGTGACTTGACTTGGAGGAGTTGATTTTTGTATTCCATTTTTCGAACCATTTTTCTATTTCAAATAGATGACTTTGAAGGGCGAAGGATGCGATAGTAGGATTTTGATGTGTTGAAACGATAGCTGTGTCATCAGCGAAACTAAAGATAGGGTGCTCAGGGATATCTGATGTGTAGACGGAATAGAGTAAAGGACTTAAAACACTACCTTGTGATACACCCGTAAGTTGAGGAAAGAGAAGAGTCAACTGAATCGCAGAAATACCGGTTAAGAAAGAAAGATTGAAGAATCAGGAAGTAAGTAGAAGGAATGTGCGGTTTGATTTTCCAAAGCAAGCCCTTGTGCCATACAATGTCAAAAGCTTTCTCAATGTCGAGGAAAACAGCAGAGCAGTATTCTTTTTTCTCTGATATTCTTTTTCTGATATCAAGTTTATTTTTCCTATATATTTTTTTTTTTTTCCCATTTTCCTAATAACTGCAAAATGTCGTGTTCATAGAATGTCTGAGGTTTTTTTCTTAAAGAAGTGATTCAAGTGGTTTTTGATGTCTTCTTCTATTAGGAATTTCTTTCCAATCAAGGAGTTCTTCAGAGACCAAAGGGTTATGTTAGGACAATAGGGCGGGTGAGGCAAAGGGGCTCAATAATTTATAGTAACCCAACACCCTTCCGATTTGCCAGTCCTGGCCGTTTATATTTGACTGCTTGGTTCAATTTTGTTTATAGTTGTTGTTGTTTGTATATTTGTTGTTTAGAGTTGAATCAATTGTTTGCCACGTTGGCAAAAGCTCAACCCTTGAAATCCCACTATAGGTATGGAAAGCATTATCTTCTTTGGATGCAGTCCGGCTTTTGACATTCTTCTTGGAGACTCACTACTTGGTCTCAAAGATTTTCTACGGAATAAATTATCGCAAGAGATCCATTTTTTCATGTGGTTTCATATGCCACCAGCATATTTTTATGTGCACTTCATTGACTGAGATACCGATAAAATACCTCTAAGAGAAGGTAAAGTCATCTAAGGTCGAAAGAGTCATTAACTTTTTTAAATGTTTCATTTTAAAAGTATTTGAAAAACTTATTACTAAAAAGTTTTCCAATAACTTTTTGATAAAAGTCTTCCTTCAAAAAGTTCAAGGTTCGCCTAAATATATTTTAGGTCATGTTTAATAATTTTTATTTTATTTAGATAATGAAGAAAAAATTAAACATTTTTTTTTTGTCGCAAGATTTTGATAGTAGGTATATTATTCTAATAATTGGGGCATTATATAAATAAATGGAGAAGTAATAAAGTTTACAAGTAACCAATATTTCAACCAACATTGCCACGCCCTTTCGTTATTTCATTGCGAAAACTTCGAAATATCAGGCAAATATGAAGGTGAACATTGGAATTACCTTTCATGTTGCTCTAGTTTTTCCCATACTATCACTTTGTTTGTTTGTTTAATAAACGCCCCTTAATGCCACTAAGGCTAATCGGACGATTCTAAGTGGGTTAGTTGCACAGGTACCGTTTCGAATTGTACTTTGCATTAAAAAAAATATCTCTCTATACATATGAGGCTTTGTCCTGACTGACAGAATCAACGCAGAGCAAAAACTGCAAATGATAGAAACTTGAAGTTCAGAATTTAGATTTTAAACGCGATGTAGGTAACCACTAAGAAAGGAATTTCAAAAATGTAACCCCTAAGGGGCTTAAATGGCGAAATTGTCGTTTAACTCTAACGGAAATCTATCGTTGAGATATTAAACCTATGTTTTTTATTTGAATATCGATTTAACGTTACAATATTATTAAAATAGACATTCACATAAAATATGGCTACTGATTATTTAAATATTAGTGGTAATCAAATTATGCACACTGTGATTCCCATGATTGGGGATGGTGCGTGTTTATTTCGATCTCTTCTTCATATATTTAACAGGCTTTGTCCTGACTGATAGAATCAATGCAAAGCAAAACTACTAATGATAGAAACTTTAAGTTCGGAATTTAGATTTTAGGTAACCGCTAAGAAAGGAATTTCAAAAATGTAGCCTTTAAGTTACAAGAGTACATTTCAAGAGTTTAACTTGAAAGCATGTTTTAAAGCCGAAAAATGAAGCTTTCATGAGGAGTAAGCAATTTTTTGTTTCGGCTGTTTTAGTGAACTCTCCATTGCGCGCCTCCCTCTCTTCTACCGAGACGGCAGCTTCCCCCTCCAGCATTCCACCTCCCGGAATCTCCTATTCTACTAAATCTCCTCAACATCAGTTAACAAATCATATTAAATCAATACCAAGAATGATCACAGAAGTGATTTTAAAGGCTCGCGGGCGAAGCCGCGACGGGGAATGCTAGTATTATTATAATTAAACGCAAATACAAATGGTTATTATTTTTATGAGATTTGCAATATGCAATGTAGCAGTTAGCAAATGCGTGCTATTCCAACCGGATAAATTGCAAGGTTCACTAAGTTAATAAGTCTCTCGGCCTCATATGTCGCCATGATGGAATGTAGGAGTTTTTTTTTTATCTTAGTATGGTAAACCGTACCCTTATTGGCACCCTCAAGACTACATTTCTGTGGTTAAATTAAAAAAAAAAAAATACTTTTTATAAAGGGATCAAATAGAAACTTCCTATAGCTCCTCATTATCTATACCTCAAGACTCAAGAGGTTTTTTGGGGGCTAAAAGTCCAATAGTTTTACAATATGGGAATATTTATTGTTAAAAGTGCCAAATCTAGTTATTGGCACCCTTTGGATTTAATTGTGAAATCTTCCCTATGGTTAGTTTGTTAAAGTCTTAATTCATAGATGACTTAGAGGACCCTTCAAACATTAGACTCATGTAGGTATATCCATTAATAACCTATTTTTGTTTACCTATTTCTTTAAGTTAAAGTTGAGGTGCCAATAACTGTACCGAGTGCCAATAACTGTATGGTTTACCCTATCTGTGCTAGGTTGTTGAAAGTTAGTAAAAAAAAGAAGTCGATCCCACAGAATATTTAAGTCAAACTGAAGTCCGAAGTATAATCTATCAAGATACCATAGAATTGAATATTTCATGGCTTTCAAAAGGCAGCCACGACTCAATTCTGAACCACATATATCCAAACATAAATCGCCTTTCAAGATACTCTATTATTATAAAATAAAATAATACAGTTGAGAAACCGATATAGAGTATACAATCATGTAAAGGGTGTAATTTCGGATGTATGTGTGCCCTAATCAGCGAGGTTGGCCCTCAATGATTCACTAAAGGGCTGCTTCCACAGCTCAAAAATTCCCCTACTCTCCTTTCCTAATATTAATGCTACTCAATTATTTCTGAGGCGGACGTGTGTCCTCCCCGAGCAGGAGTGTATAATATTCTGGCCGGCCGGATTGTCACATGTGCCCCTCAATAATCCACGAAGCCCCTGGCATAGGCCACGGTTACTTAAATATTAGCCAGTATATAAGAGCTCCTGTTCCATTAATAGAGAGGCTAACCTAGACATTAATTCCTGGCTCACACGATATTTACCCGGCGAGATCCTCACGTAGCTTCAAGAACTATAATTTCTTCACATGAAAGTGTAGCTACTAGCTATAGCTAGAAGTTAGAAACCTGAATTAGGCTTTGAATGTTTCATAGCTTGCAATAGAGACTAGCTGATGTCATCTCTCAATTTACCCTCGATATAAGCTTGTTCAATAATTAATCCAATAAACGTCTTGGAAGTTACAGTCAGTTTTTAGTTATTCCTCACAATCACTTTATCAATCTTCATATCACATTTTCTTTAGTTAATTTGAGAAAAAAAAACAAGTAATACTAGAGGATTTGATAAAATATCCATAACTGCGTAGGCAGGTAGGCGCTTGGCAAAATTTATCATTAATTTTAAGAGATGGAAGAAGGTTGTATAGTAGTTCAAAATGGTTTATACTACAAAAACCGAAGTCTTAGCGGGAAGTAAACACTATGAATACTTTCACGTTAGTAATTCGTCACAATCACTTTATCAATGTTCTTATTATATTTTCTTGACCACCACCATATTCTTGATAACCACTTTCACTTTACATAATTAATTTGCCAAGTTATACTAGTTAGCTGTGCTGCCATCGACATTAGTTATCAAACTAATCAGCAAAAAGTCAAGCTTATTTGTAAGAGGTTGTAATGGCGAATTTTCTAGTGGCCTGAAAACTTGGTTTCTGCTACCCTGTTTCATTAAGGTGGAAGTCAATTTAAATAAGCTTTTTTTTAAGTTCAATTATGTTTTATGGTATTCATTAAATTCATGAGAATCATTTGATATCATTTTTAATATATTTATACAATGTTTTAGGGCTTAAAGGTAGGTGTCAACTATTAGAACAGATATTAATCCATAATTTTAATAGTTGACATCGATGTCGTCTACCATCATAAATAGCAAATAGTGTGCCATCTGGGGGTGGTTTATGAAAGTCTGAGTCTGTATGGATGACAGGTGTCTTATTTTATGAATTTAAAGCTAGTGAGATCTATCCATGGATCGTTGAGAGCAAAATTGCATTGCCAATTATCCTATTCCTATATGGACAAGCGTCTCATCTGACTCTCCCCACTTCCGAATTCTGCAAAGAACATGGGATACTTGCTATTAGTCGCACTCTATCAAAATGCTACACATTTCATTTAACCAATGAATGTGACCAATAATTTTCTAAAAGAGAACTGGAAGAGTGAAGTTCATCATTGGAGAGTCGAAAATTGTGCAAAACCAACATTAAAAAAACGAAACTTGTAGTCATTAATAAA
This sequence comes from Aelia acuminata, assembly GCA_911387785.2. Lineage (NCBI taxonomy): Eukaryota > Metazoa > Arthropoda > Insecta > Hemiptera > Pentatomidae > Aelia > Aelia acuminata. The sequence continues at coordinate 214,162,153 of OU426978.1, read as the reverse complement.
ATCTATTTATCACACTTACTTAACTGGGTGATCTCATTTTTCGTTTACATATGTTTTGTTTTGTTTATTGTGTATAAAATAATTAAATTGTGGAAATATTATTTTGTTTCCATCGTTTGTTTGTTTGTTATGGCTTAGAGGCGTAAAACCCTCAGGTCATCAACGCCTATAGATTAAATTTATTCCTAGACTTAAGAAATAGACAGAAATGAACAAACAAAAAGTAAAGTAATGGAAAAATAAATAAATAAATAAAAGAAAATAAATAAATAATAATAATTAAAGATAAAGTAATATAAGTATGTTGTATTAGAATAAAATAGTTATAAAAGATTATAAAGAGCTTTATAATTTAGAAATCAGCCGGTTCTCTTTTAGAAATCTCAAAATTAATTTTACTGAGGCTTCGTTATCACCAAGACAAGCTGTCAAATTTGGGGCTAATCCGATTTTTCTGATTAACGGAACAAAGTGAGAGCATTGTTCAAAAATATGCTTGACCGATTGTTTCCATCCATCCAACCTTGTTTCCATCGTGAATTTACTAGTTTATAAAAAAAAAAATATATTAACTTATATTATAGTCCTTATTACCTACTAGTTGTATGTCCCGGTTTCACCCGGGAATTTCATTTTTCTAATGAAATGGTCGATTTCGTAAAAAACATTGTAAAGCGAGATCATTATGATTTTTGTTAGGATAAAGAATATCAGCTGAAGATCGGCTGAAGTTATGCAATTTTAATATAGACAGCTGTTCGCACCTGTCATGAAAGAACCACTGAGCGAAATTTGAAGAATTTAGGATAAACGGTATGGATTTCTACAAGAACAAACAAACAAACAAAAATATTGCCCTGGAGTTTCAGCTTCTCGCAAATCGGCTTGTATAAGCTTCTGTGGCGCAAGGCGGCCCCGTATTCCTGGGCAGACTCAGTTTCCCGCGATTCTGCCTGTCAAAGCCTCTGTGGTTCAATCCTATTTTGATGTTCGTCAAGAGTTTCAGCTGCTCGGATTTGACGTTGTTTTTTAGCTTTTGAGCTCACTACTCCTATTGAAGCTCGCTTTTTAGGAGGCATTTTTAAAAAAGAAATTCACCATACATGTAAATAAATGTATTGTAATGTTAAAAAAAAAAACATATGGTTTAAAAACCCCAGAACTAAACGCCTGCCAAGGGACGGTCTTACCGGGCCTTGTTGGCCTCTTCTACATCTATAAAATGATTTTTTAGACCGTTTTTTCGACTCAAATGGTCGATTTCGTAATAAAAACCATTGTAAAGCGAGGTCACGATGAATTTTATTACAATAAAGAATATACCCAGAGATTGGCTGAAGTTATGCAGTTTTAATATGGACAGATGTTCGCACCTGGTATCAAAGAACCACTGAGCGAAATTTGGAACCATAACTGTCAATTTTACAAACTTTATCTCCAAAAGAATGGACTAATTTTAAAATTTATGTTTGAATGTTTCATAGCTTGCAATATATACTAGCTGATATCACCTCTCAATTTACCCTCGATATAAGCTTCTTGTCTTGGAAGTTACAGTCCATTTTTAGTTATTCGTCACAATCACTTTATTGATGCTAATATTATATTTTCTTTAGTTAATTCGAGAAAAAATGTAATTCTAGAGTAGTTTTAATGCACATTGTTTAGAAAAAAAAATGTGTAAATATTAAATTATAAAAATTCCACTTAGTAGAAAATCTATCATGTAATTGTGGTTCTTAAATCATGTAGTTCTGGCAGAACTATGAAGGTAGCAAACATCTTTCTGTCCTACAGATGTAGCAAAGTAATTTATGCCATGGCTGAACACACTATAACGTTTCCTAAAAGTTTGTATTCAATAATGTTACTCCTGCCTAATATCTGTAGACTAGCCATTAGTTAAAACCCAGGCTAATAGTTTGAACACGATCTGTTCAATCTGTTGTGGAGGAATTTATCTTCGAGACTGGATGGAACCGATATTTAAGTGATTTCCTTTGTCAGCTCACTCTTTGATTTATGCTTCACTGGACTTTCAAACTACCACCTTACTGCTCTCTTTTTTAAGTTTCATGAAATATATCTTTAATCTCTTTTACGCTACTTTTGAGTGGTTAGTTTTCCCGTTTTGACCATATTTTGCTCTTGATTGAACACTGGGAAGTTTAAAGCGTACATGAGAAGGAGTGGTGAACGTGGTTCTAAGTGTTCCATTTGTTACTTATGTATTGTATTACTTATTTGTTACTTGTATTGCGATCGTGAAAAATTTCGACTTCCGGTTTTCAACGGAAATACACGTTTTGGGGTCCCCTGAGTCGAAATGACCAAGTCCCGCGAAATGGTCTGTGTGTGTGTCTGTGTGTCTGTGTGTGTGTGTGTGTGTGTGTGTGTGTGTGTGTGTGTGTGTGTGTGTGTGTGTGTGTGTGTGTGTGTGTGTGTGTGTGTGTGTGTGTGTGTGTGTGTGTGTGTGTGTGTGTGAACAGACTAGCTCAAAAACTATAAACCGTGCGATCCTGAAATTGGGTATTTAGTGTAGGTATATGCCCGCGATGTAACAGCATAAATTCCATCAAAATTACTTAAAGGGAGGGGGTTCTTTACTTAATAACTTTTTAGGTTTTTTTCGATTTTCTCAAAAACGGCTCTAACGATTTTGATTAAAATGAGTATTTGATGTATTAATATGCCCGAGATATGACTGTAAAAATTTCATCAAAATTGATTAACCGGAGGGGGGACTTTACTTATTAATTTTGTAACATTTTCACGTGTTTTTTTTTATTTACTCTAAATCGGCTTTAACGATTTTGATCAAACTGGGTATTTGATGTATTTATATGCCCGACATATGACTGTTAAAATTTAATCAAAATTGATTAACCAGAGGGGGGACTTTACTTATTAAATTTTGTATCATTTTCACGTGTTTTTTTTATTTACTCAAAAACGACTTTAAAGATTTTGATCAAACTGGGTATTTGATGTATGTATATGCCAAATATGTGACAGCCAACATTTCATCAAAATTGATCAACCGAAAGGGGGACTTTACTTAATAAATTTTGTTTATTAAGGGTTTTTTTATTTACTCAAAAACGGCTTTAACGATTAACAAAAATAAGATACGAATGTAGAAAAATGTGTGACTTTGGGAAGTGATATTTAGCAAAACACGTCAATTTCTAATCTAAGTAAGTTGGTAAGTGAAAGTTGTGTGTTACGCGCACGCACCAGATTTTTGTTATTAAGTTTATACATTGTTAGTTATCCATTTATCTTCGATGAATAGACTTTGTTGGTTATATTATATTCTTTATTTAAATGACAATGTTTGACTTGTAGAAAACACATAGGGTATCTGATATGGGGAGTTCCGTTAATTTATACCAGCTTACTTATCTTTATATATATATATATATATATATATATATATATATATATATATATATATATATATATATATATATATATATGTAAACATCTCGTGTCACGAAGTTTGTCCGGGATAAAATCCGAAACTACTCAACCGATCTTAAAAAATTTTGCTCATTATGTCTAGTTTTTTCCAAATTAAAAAATTATTATTTATTATTCATACAATGCAGTTTGTGAGTTTCTGTGATTTGCAATAGATACTATGTGTCTGTGCTAAGAGGTTCGTGTTAAAACTTAGTCTTTGGTGGAAGCTTTTGTTGTACTATATGCATTGGCGGATTCAGGGGGGGTGGGGGCTGTGGGGGCTGCAGCCACTCCCTTTGGAAAATTTTTCGTCATTTAAAGATGGAACTTTACTTTTCTTAATGTAAGGGAGCAAGTTAAAGAACAAATAGAATTTTAGTTGTGGGAAAGGAACATAAAGGTAAAAAAGCTGATTGGCAGATCCAAATGAAGGGCTGTGGGGCTGCAGCCCCCCCCCTTTAGGACTGCAGCCCCCCTTTACGTTCGGCTGGATCCGCCCATGACTGTATGGCTGTATCGATAACTGTTGAGATATTCAGGTCCTTGTGCAGTAAGTCGTTTGTCACGTAGTGTGGTTAGGGCCTCTGCTATTTTCCTTAATAACTTGGACTGGAATGACTGAATTCTTTGGATGTTTGAGGGTTTTGCTGAACCCCATAGTTCTATCCCCTATGTCCATAATGGTCGTATTAGTACTTTATAAATAGTAAGTTTGTTAGTTATTGATAATTTCGGACGTCTGTCGAGTAACCTAGATAATATACCAAATCGTTTGTTAAGTTTCCTTTTCAGTCCGATATGGGTTCTCCATGTCAGTCTCTTGTACCAAATATCTTACAGCTTGGGATTCAGGGATCGGAGTATCATTGAAATATACTTGCGGACATGAACCGTATTTAAGGTTGAAGGTACTAAAGCTACTTTTCATAAAATTCATTTTTACCTTCCACCTGGTAGCGCAACTAAATAAATCATCCAAGTGGTTTTGAAGGATGGAAGATGCTATATCGTATGCTATATGGCTTAAAAGATAGTATAGTTTTATTCCGATTATTTATGTAAATATTTCTTTTATTGCAAATTAAATGTGTATTATACTACAATTGAGAGTCCTTTTTTTAAGTTCTATAAATTTCAATATATGGGGGCGTAAATCGATTTATCCATACAACCTTTTATTAGTTAAATATCGAAAGGCTGACAACTAGCTCTACCTTTGTTCTGGCTGTTGGCGCCATTAAACCACCTAAATCGACTCAATATTCCTTACGGAAGATTGTCGAAATTCTCAAAAACGTTGGAATCAAACTTTTTCTGTCATCTGGATTTCTTCGAACCATATTTTCATATCAACAAAATCAAGGCAATACAAAGTATCTCAATACATCGGGAGACTTACATCACGAATCGTCTGACATTGGATCAACCTAAATGGAGCCATGTCTTATTAAGACGAAATAAATGTCGTATGAATTCTAATAATTAAAAAAAAAATGTAAATTATTATTAATAATAGTTATCAAAAACGTAAAATTCACAGCTGGGCAAAAAGTATTTTAATTTTTATTTTAAGTAGCAAAAATTTAAAACAAATTTGAATAAAATGCATTTTAACCTCAAATCATTTAAAATACTGTTTACGATAAAATTATTTTAAATGCAATACTGAACACATCGGTCACTGAACATATCGCCAATGACCCTGTGGGGTAGAGACGAAGATCAAGGAAAAAAAAAATGCAAAATAATAAAAGTATTTTGTATTTTAAATAAAAAAAATTAAAATGAAAATACAAAATACTTTTAAAACCTATTAGCTAGTGCATTGCAATTGATTAATAAATCGACAGTTTTTATTTAATTTTTTTTTTTCGAGTGTCTTTGCATGGTGTAATGTAGCTGATTCCCAGATCATCTTCGCTTTCATTTTGTAGAAATTATTAAATTACATTTCTTCTCCTACAGAACCAATCTAATTCGGAACCTATTTAAACTAATTGGGCTAACCATTAGTCTATTCGCTACCCGTACACCATCCAACGACCTCAGTCAAATAGAAATTTCGGCAAATCAGCCCTATTACAATCCTCCCACCTACTTCTCAGCCCTTACTTTTCTGATAATTTTCCCATTCGTCACCGCGCTTATTAATTTCTATGGAATTCGTTCACCAACCACTCCAATTTTATTCATCTGTCTGTTATCACCCCACTTGCTCGTCATTCAAAGTTAGCGTGCACGTTTTGCGTTCTTAAAGAACTGCAGGAAGAACAATATTTTTGTAAACTCGAATTTTTAAGTTTTAAGTAAGAAGGCGTGAGCTAAGTAATTTCGTTAATGGCTAGCATTTCTTACCTCTAATCTTGCCTAAATTTCCTCTCCAATTTCGAACGAACGTCTACCTCTCGGAAAAAAAAATGATCGATTCTATTTTTATCGAATGTATCAGTCTTACAAATTTTTACTTAGTTTACTTACTCTTTTGTTGTTGTCTCCAAATTTGGATCCTTTTTATGCCTCCGTGAATGGCTCTAACTTAATTTTCGACCTTTTTACTTTCGAATAAACCGGTAAAAGTCTATAATTACCTCCCCCTCCCATACAAACCCTATTTATTGTATAAATTATAAGGAAATGGCCTTGTTGTTTGACTTATGAACAATCTTAGTTTCATATTTCGTGACAATCGGATATGGCGGCAAGAATTCAATATTTAACCCTCAACCCCAAAACCTATGCATAAAATAATTTATGTGAAATGAATCATTAGACGTCTATTTAGATAGGTAATCAAACACCACCAATGTGACACAATTTGCTGAAATTGGATGAAGCGGTACAAAGTTAATAACTGCGCCCCCCATAAAAATAACAAAAAAAACCAGCAACATCAAACTGAAATAAATATTCTTGTTCAATATTTAGGAGTGAGAGCTCTAGTGCAAAGGACTACACTATACTATTACGAAAATTGTTTAACTTCAAAAAACCTACTTAAGATTTATTTTATTTTATTACTAGCTGTATATCCCGGTTTCACCCGGGGAATTTCATTTTTCTAATAAACGTAAACAAATTTAAAGTGAGATCATAACCATTTTTATAACAATAAAGAATATACCCAGAGACTGGCTGAAGTTATGAAATTTTAATATGGACAGGTGTTCGCACCTAGTAAGAATGATCCACAGAGCGAAAGTTGGGGAATTTAGGACAAACGTTATGGATTTTTATTAAGAAAAAACAAACTAACAGAAATTCATCTTTAAGCTGTATAACCCGGTTTGATCAGGGAATTTCATTTTTCTAATGAAACGGTTGATTTCGTAAAAAACCATTATAAAGTGAGTTCATTACGATTTCTATAACAATAAAGAATATCAGCTGAAGATCGGCTGAAGTTATGCAATTTTAATATGGACAGGTGTTCGCACCTGGTATGAAAGAACTACTGGCGAAATTTGGAGAATTTAGGATAAACGTTATGGATATCTATAAAGAACAAACAAACAAACAGAAATATTGGCCTGCAGTTTCAGCTTCTCGCAAATCGGCTTGCCTAAGCATTTGTGGCGCAAAGCGGGCCTCGTTTTCCTGGGCAGACTCAGTTTCCCGCGATTCTGCCTGTCTAAGCCTCTGTTGTTCAATCCTATTTTGATGTTCGTCGAGAGTTTCAGCTGCTCGTATTTGACGTTGTTTTTTAGCTTTTGAGCTCACTACTTTATTTCAGAACTTCAACTTTATTTATATAGATTTAAAATACAAATGAAAATACTTTTTTTTATTTGAGTATTTTAGAATTAAAATATTAATTAAATAAATATGCCGAGGGACGGCTTAGCTAAGGATTTTTTACTCCCATTAAAAAATCCTAGGACCACCGCTGGAATCGAACTCGCGACCTTTACTATTGAAGGTTGCCATGCTAACCACAACACCACAGGTGACCCCAAAAAAAAGTATTTTCATTTGTATTTAAAATAATGCCCAGGTCTGGTAAAATTTAACTTTTATTTTTTATTTTACACGTTTTGGAAAGTATTATTTAATGTATGAATCATTAATGCATGCTATAGTAAAATAAGAGATGTAAAAAAAAGTTTTTTTATTTTTCATAACTATCAACCACTTTTAAATTAGGTGTATTCTATTTTGTGTAGGTGTAGGTTCTATTTTGGACCCCGTAGGTTTTTAGATTTGCTGAATCGTTTTTATCTTTAAAATGAATTTTGATTTGACTGTATTACAAAGATTAGGATATAATTAATTCAACGCATTATAGCTACTGAGCCACAGCAACGCGTGGCCGGGTTTGCTATAAAGGTGCCTTTACACCTTACGAACCTCACCTTCGAACAAGTTCTCCTTCGAACCTTGCCGTACCGACGTGAAGCGAACAGCCATTTATACTTCACGTGACGTTAAGCGAACCAATATGGCTGACGCACCTCAAGCTAGCTTATGATAAAGAAAAAAATCTCCTTTATCAATATATTTTATATTATCTGTAAATTAAAAAAATAGGAGACAAATTAGAACGTATCAAAAATTACACTAGTATCACAAACAACTCCTGTCACTTAGAAAAACCAAAATCAAAAGTGACACTAGCGCTACCCCCGAACCCAGGCGAACAGATGAAGTACCTAGAACAGCCGAACAGTCGACGTGAAGGCTTCACGAAGGTTGTTCGAGGGTGGTGTTCGAAGGTAAAGTTCGTAAGGTGTAAAGGCACCTTAAAAGTATAATTTTATTTTTCTACATATGTATCCTAACGCATTACATAAAAGGTTTCATAACCAAACAATTCATGTTTACCCACTTAAAAAGTTTAGCCCTGGTGAAAACATTAGCTACTTGAGGCGGCACTCACTACGAACTCAAGTAGTCGGGGCATTCTCCTGCTGTACAAGGGTGCGCCCGCTCGCCCACTTCACAAACTTTTTGTGGGCATCTCTTATCTTCTGTTTGGGCCCAACACCGATTGAGCAGGTTCTTAGGAAGCTACTCCACGGCACACTTAAAAAGAATATGGTTTGGAAAAATGAAATAAAAAATACTTAGATGTAAAATAATGGGCCTATACATGACTACTTAATAACTGTTCTTTTTTTTTTTTCTTCTTTTTTCAAGTAGTTTTAATTGAATAATTATGAATTTTATATCCTCTTGAATCGTTTCAAATATATTTGTTTATTATATTGTCACATATTGGGGTTTAAATAATTTTCGGTTCCCCATCAAAATATTTATAAATATTTACATCTTAAGGGGGGGGGGGGGGAGGAGTTCAACCTTGGCAATTAGGATCTTAGTAGCTCAGTTAGAGCACTGTAACGGTGATGTTTGAACCCGTGTAAGAATTCCTGCCTCGACCAATCTTTTTTTTTCCAGTTAAAATTATTGGAATAATGATTATTTTAATTCAATGAATGCATTTATTTAATATAACTACATGACAGAAACTCATAATTTTTTGCTATTAATTACCTCATAGTTATGAACACTATTAATGCATTTTTGGGGTTCCCTGAGTCCAAATGATTAAGTGCCGCGAAATAGTCTGTGTGTGAATATGGGAACAGACTAGCTCAAAAACTATAAACCGTGGGCATCTTAAATTGGTCAAAGGGAGGTGGTACTTTATTTCATACCTTTTTACGTTTTTGTTCGATTTTTTCAAAATTGCTCTAACGATTTTGATGAAACTGGGTATTTGATGTAGGTACATGTCCGCTATATGACAGTAAAAATTTTATTTAAATTGATCAACCGGACTATCTACCGGGTCACTTTATTTCATATACTAGGTTGTTACAAAAGTCCTTGTGCATATCAAGTTGTTTACATTGAGGTCTCTAATTTAATCCTTATTTAATATCTGACGAATACTATTCTTATGTCAATGTTTACATTAACTAATCCTCTAATTATCTATGTACGCCAACTGTCCCTGCCTTTCATTCAGTTTATTAAATTTCACTAGAAATGTCGGAAGAAAAATTTGTCATGCGCGGCCTTCTTAGGCATTATTGGAAAAAAGGTTTTAGTGCAAAGGCCTCTGCCGGGGAAATTTATGCAGTGGAAGGGGAAAGTGTGGTGCATCGAAACACGGCCGCATTTTGGTTCAGGCGGTTTAATTCTGGGAATACAAGCCTTGAAGATGAACCTAGATCAGGTCGTACAACAACTTTACAATACAACTTTTGGCTGAAAGATGGGTTAAAGTAGTTGAAAATGATGGCCTGTATTTTGAAGAATAAATTTGATTTGTAAAATTTGTACTCACATTTGAATAAAATTAATTTTGTGAACAAGGACTTTTGTAACAACCCAGTATTTTTATCCCATTTTTACGTGTTTTTCTCAAAAGTAGCTTTATTAAAATGTTCTGAGGGAGCTTAAATGGGGAAGGGGCTGTTATTGTTTTCCTAGAAAGTGCCTTTGTTTTTGTTTGTATAGAGAAATTATCTGTCTCTCGTTTCGCCTGAAAATAAGAAATGGCTAAATATGAAAAAAATAAAGTAAATATATACAGGTGAAAAAAGAAAAATATTCCGTTAACTCAAAAAAACACGTTGAGCTCACGCGTGCGCAGTACGCCTTTAATGAAAGACCAATGCTTTATAATTAAAGATGTTCTGTTCATTTAATGGAAATTATTTGTTTCATTGTAACCTTATGAAGTTTTTAACATAGAAAATTATAAAATCAGACGATTATGCTTGCATTGCCTTATTATCATAAGTAAAAACGTTTATATAATAAAAAAAAATGAGTGTACTTTGGAGAGCAAATAAAAACAAAAATAAGTAAATGAATGTGGAAAATTGTGTGACTTTGAGAAATGGCATTAAACAAAACACGTCAATTTCTAACGAAAGTAAGTTGGTAAGTGGAAGTTATGTGTTGCGCGCATCGCACCAGATTTTTTCTTTTTATTTTTAAGTATTTTGCTTCCGAATTTACCCCATAATAATCGTGAACATGAAATATGTTTTGAGTTTTGTTTTTTGTTTTTGAGGATGCCATTATCCTGAGTCAGGATGTATTCTGGGCAATCATAAACTGGAAGGCTATCGGTGATATCAATAATAGAAGGGCCGAGCGAACACATCATCCTCCGGCGATATAAGGGGAAGCGGAGGCACGTGTTAGTTGGAGCCATCTGGTAGCGAACATTTTTAACTCCGATGACGGTGTTATCTATCAATGAGAAGATAATCTGTAAATATTGGGAGGAAGTAGCTGAGTGCTGCTAGCTTGTGCTGTGTGTAGCTACTTGCTGTGCTCGCTATCTCCACAGCAGCCCTCTATTAAACTGGATAATGGAGTCCTGGCGCCTACCGCTTCTTCAACCGCTCCTACCGTGTCGTTTGTCTCGAGCTCTAGGCTTCCAATATTGATGAGGGAGGCTTTTTCATTAGGGATTAGTAATAAAAAAAAATAATCTGGTGCGATGCGCGCAACACACGACTTTCACTTACGAACTTGAGAATAGATATCGACGCACAGTGGGCAAATATCCATTTTTAGGTGGACAAAATTATTTTATTGTGTTGTTTCATGTTTTGGAGGTCACTGAGTAAGGAAAAAATATTTAAAAATTCTGTGACCCGTATTTTTTAGTATATCCAACAAACTAATGTTCTACACATACATAAATTTGGACATAATGGATAAAAATTGGGAAAACATTTTGTAAATCAATGAAACATTTCAATAGTAACTTTTTGCATTTATTATTTACATAAAAACAAAACATATATTCATAAAAAATTCATAGGAAAACATGGGCTATATTACGGAAAATAATGAACAAAAATAGACTAATAACTTAAAGATAAAATTTTATTGATCTGTTTTTTAATAATAACAAATATATATAATTATAAAAATGAATTATTCATCAATCATCGTCTGAATCAATACTGCTACATCCTTCAGCATTTTCTTCTGACGAGTCTAATAACTTAAAGATAAAATTTTATTGATCTGTTTTTTAATAATAACAAATATATATAATTATAAAAATGAATTATTCATCAATCATCGTCTGAATCAATACTGCTACATCCTTCAGCATTTTCTTCTGACGAGTCAGTATCGTCAGCATCTATATCTAATGACAGTTCTTGAAGTCCATCATACGGTAAACTACAATTCAATAGGCTAATTACTACAATAGTTGTTTTTTTTATTTCCTTGTATTATGCTCTCTAAATCGACGGAAATCTTTGTTAAGGGTCTCTGGTGCTTCTTCGCTCCTTAAAAAAGTCCTTAAAAAAATCATGAGCTCTCCGATGACATTTTTCCCACCTGACACTGATTTTTTTAGAATAATCTTTTATGGCGTCTTTAATTCTTTGTCTATTTGTTATTTTATCTTCATCGTTATTTCCAAGTTTTAAAATGTAGATTAAGAGACATTTATTTCTATCTTTTGACCCATATTTCAACCATTCAATTAAAAATTCTTTTCGTAGAACGGTGAACACGAAACCTGAAATCCATCCTAAATTAGTAAATATTCTTCAAAACGCAAAATATCGCAAAAAAAACTATGTGAATATGAAAAATATATGGTTTGAGTGAAATAATGATGAAATAATTAGCTTGGCACTCGTTGGCCCTCTGCAAGTAATTCTCCATTGAAATATGGAAATGTTCTATCTAATGATATTATTTATTATAGGTAAAACTATATCCATGTAGCAACCCCGGTTAGTGAAATATTAATACTTACTTGTTTCTGTGGTATCCATTTCTCATGAAATTTAAAAAATCAAGTGAAGTTTTTGGTAAAAGAATGGCAAGTTTATTACAAGAACAGCACTGCAATTAACACTGTGAAAAATATGCCCGTTGTTATAGACGGATTAATAATCCTCTCCGGCGCTTGTTGACAATCCAAGAAAGTAAATATTTACATTTTCCCTTCTTCCAACTCATACTAAACAATATTTAGTGGGTGATTTATATAATCTTTTATATGAATTTTGTCCACCTAAAATCTGATTTTCGCCCACTGTGCGACGTGTTTTGATAATATGTAAACGCCATTCGTCACCTTCAAACATTTTCCCCCATTTATATGCTTACATTTGTATATCTCCATAGGTTACAGAGTATGTGTATTGCAAAACTTAAAAGTTCTCAGTACTTTTCGATTCATTATTGCTTATTTATTTTTTTAAGGAACCTAACTTCACCAGCAGTAGAGATTTTTTTACTGTTTGCTTGTTTATTATACGAAAAAAAAAAATGTAAAACGTATAAATGAGACATTATTTATTAAATAAAGTAACCCCTCCATTTAACCAAATTTGATGAAAATTTGGCAGTCACATCGCGGGCAAATATATACATCAAATGCCCAGTTTGATCAAAATCGTTAAAACCGTTTTGAGTAAATAAAAAAAAAAATAATGTGAAATGAGACAACATTTATTCAGTAAAGTGCCCCCTCCAATTGATCAATTTTGATGAAATCTTGACTGTCACACCGTGTGCATATAGATACAACAAATACCAAGTTTAATCAAAATCGTTTGAACCTTTTTTGAAAAAATCGAAAAAAAAAACGTAAAAATTGGACAAAATTCATTAAATAAAGTACACCCTCCGTTTGACCAATTTAAAAAAAAAAAATTTGCTGTCACATCGCGGGCATATACATACACTAAATACCCAATTTCAGGTCTATGCAGTGTATAGTTTTTGAGCTAGTCTGTTCACATACACACACACACACAGACCATTTCGCGGGACTTGGTTAATTCGGCTCAGGGGACCCCAAAACGAGTATTTCCGTCGAAAACCGGAAATCGAAATTTTTCACGATCGCAATACTTCCCTTACTATATATTTCATCTATAGGTAAGTGAAAGTAATAATATCTTCAGGCCGATTTCGTTATTGAAAACACATTTGGGATAAATTCATCTTACAGAATATGTAGCGGTTTTCAAATAAAGTTATAAAAGCTGACCCTATAAATGCTTCGCACATTCGCACTCTCACCGACTTAAATCCTACTTTATTAAAGTGCACACCGTATATATAGTATCGTACTGTCCGTCATGGGCATAGCTGAGGGTTGAAGTAAAGGATGGATGTGTTTAAATTCTAGATTATTCATTTTTCGAAACATAAGTTTAAGGTATCTTATATATTGTAACACAGCACGACTACAAAAAATGACACAAACCTGATCCCCGAAAACTAATTACAACACGAAGTATAAAACATCAATATTTGAATAAAGAATTTAAAAAATTCCTTAACAATCATATACTCGAAGGAGGCGATATACCGCAAGAAATGAAATTGGGATAGCTCACACCTATATTCAAAAACGGAAATAGAAAAGATTGTGGCAATTAAAGAGGCATCTGTGTGGCAAATCCTATCATGAAGCTACTTGGCAGAATAATAAAGAATAAATTAGAAGCCCAATTTCCTCAATCAGAGGAGCAATGTGGGTTTACAGCAGGAAAATCCTTCATTGACCACATTTATACGCCCAGGCAATTGCTGGAAAAAGAAGCAGCGAAAGCTAAAAGAGTTGACGTGGTATTTATAGACCTGGAAAAAGCCTATGATAGTGTTCCTCGGAAACTACTTTAGAAGTCCTTGGAATTAGCTGGCATAAGTAAAGATATCATATACTTAATAAAGGAAATTTACAAAAATAATGAATGCCAAATAAAAGTAGGAAGTTCCGAAGATTTTGAGAGTAGCAAAGGCCTTCTTCAAGGATGTTGTATGTCTCCGACATTGTTCAAAATATTTATTCACGCTTGCCTAAAAAATTGGACAGATAAATGTAGCCCGATGGGCATTCCAATCAATGGCACGTACTTACACCATCTATTATTCGCTGATGACCAAGTGATCATTGCACAAGATGAAGATGATGTAAGCTACTTATTTAGGAAAGTAATGGAACAATACAAAGAATGGGGATTGAATGTGAATGAGAAGAAGACAAAATACATGTGTACGGATGTGGGTGAAGCTAAGGACTCTGTTATATCAAATCTAGAAAGAGTGGAACACTTTAGATACCTTGGATCCATATTAGAGAGTAACGGCTCGGAAGTGAATAAAAGAATAATTAGTGGCCGAAAAGTGATTGGTATGCTGAATTCTCTTCTCTGGAGCAGAAATATTCTTGGCAAAACCAAAAAATTAATATATAGCTCACTGGTTGAGAGTATCATGCTGTATGAATCCGAGAAATGGAATCTTAACAGAGCACAGGAAAAAAGACTCTTGGCGGTAGAAATGGATTTTTGGAGGAGGTCGGCCACGATTTCAAGGATACACCATATAAAAAACAGCCAGATCAGAGAAAAAATGAATCTTAGAAGGAATATACTTGAAGCAATAAATGTGAAAAGAATGGGTTCCAATAGAATGCCAAGAATGAATTGAATGGAAGGCAGAAGGAAGAAGAACAAGGGAAAGACCACGTATACAGTGGATAAATAAACTAAAGGAAAGTATGGCCGGTCATGGATTGAGGGAAGAGGAAACGAAAGACAGGAAGGTGTGGAAGATGAGACAGGAAGAAGAGTTTGGTTGAGGGAAACTTCAAACATGACGAAATCCTTAATAAAGAAAAAAAAATTAAAACAATTACTTATATAATCTTTTTTTTTTAATTTTAACATCTATAAATAAATTAAATTTTTTTTTTTTTTTTTTTTTTTTTTTTTTTTTTTTTTTTTTTTTTTTTTTTTTTAATATCTATAAATAAATTGGGCCGGGGATAGCCGAGCGTGTTGGAGCGCGGCCCGCTTTAACACGCTCGAGCCGAACGGTGGCGGTTCGAATCCGCCCTGGGATGGTTGACTTTTATTTCGTGGAGGCCCCACGGAATAAAATCTCGACCTACCCACCATGGTTAGGATAGGTTGGTTACACCAGTAGAGTAACCCCCCGTATGCCACACATGGCCAGGAAGGGGTACCGAAAAAAAAAAAAAAAAAATCTATAAATAAATTTATTATTATTATTGTTTAAGTTTTTTTCTCATTTTTTCATCACATTACGCAAACAAAATTTAATGATTAGTATTCAAAAATGTTCTTACAATGCAATCTCTGGCCGTTCTAAGCTAATATATAAATATATATATATATATATATATATATATATATATATATATATATATATATATGCGACTTCAAGATGTATATTTGGTTATGCTAGTCAGGTATGGGGTTTAAAAAGTTTGAGAAGAGTGAAAAATTATTCAGGTTTTTTATTAAAAAATTGTTTTTCCTTCCGAAAAATACTCCTAACTAAATTACTAGAAACTAATTTACCCAGTAGTTTTCAATATTATATTAAATTGCATTTTAGGTACATACTGAAAATAATGCAGCTACCAGATCACAGACTTCCAAAAATTATTCCATCTGAAATAATCAAACGCAACATCTACTGGTTTAAATCTTGGCAAGATCTATGTGCGAACCATAACATTTCAATAGCAAACAGTCCTAATTTTATACATAATTGGCAAGAAACTACTAACCACCTGCTTAAGCAAATAAATGAAAGCCATAGTGAAGAAATGGAAATATTAGCTAGACAAGCCAGCCATAGAAATATTTACCCAAAATTATCTTATAACTAGGGATGGGATTTTCATGTATTTACATATTTTCTTCTGAGGCCTAAAAATGCATGTATATGCATTCTAAATGATTTTTACCATGATATAAACCATTTTGAACCATTTTTATTTTCCATATTTTTCCATATTTTGTCGTTTTTAAATATTTTTACATATATTTCGATAAATACATATTTTTGTCCATATTTTACAACTTTTAGGGAATTCACATTAAAATTATTGTTATTTATTCACTTTTTTTTTTCTATCAAAACCTAAAATAAATAAACAAAGACTGAACGTAGGATTAAAAATTTCTTGGAAAATCAAAACACCCAAACCATTGTCGACAGTTCTCAGAAATTTTGATCCCCCTCTTTTCTTATATAGATCCTCATCCTTGACAATGCTTTTATTACCTCAGTTGCTTGAAAAATTTAGTGATAAGTTCATCGCTAGTGGGTGAAATGCCAAAAAGAAAAGAAAACAGAAAAAGCTTAGCCGCTAAGAACGTCGCGGAGTTCGAAGGAGAAACATTTAAATGCGACAGTGAAGGTGTTCTATATTGTTTGCGCTGCCAAAAAAACATTTCTACGGATGAACGATTTTTGGTTTTACAGCATTTAAAAACAGCGAAACACGTAGAAAATAAGAAAAAAAAACAACTCAAAAAACAAACTTTTTTGACTTCTGGAGAAGCAAGTTCAAGTAAGTCTAGTTTTAACACTGATTTGTACCGGGCTTTGTTAAAGGCGGATATTCCTTTATACAAAATAAATAATCCAACCTTTAAAAGATTTTTGGAAAAATATATTGGGCAGAAAATGCCAGATCATACGACCCCTCGAAAAAATTATGTTAAAGACATTTATAATGAAAGGTTGGAACAAATCAAATCATATATCGGGGACGGTCCGATTTGGATCTCGATTGATGAAACGGCGGACTCCCTCGGAAGATATGTGGCGAATATAATCGTTGGCAAACTCTCAGACACTCCTCCAAAGGCATATTTACTGAACTGCGAATTTTTAGAAAAATGTGACCACGGTAGTATTGCAAGGTTTTTCAACGACTCGATTGGTCTCCTTTGGAATGAAAACAAATGTGACAAAGTTTTGCTTTTTTTGTCCGATGCAGCTCCTTATATGATAAAGGCTGGCAACGCATTAAAAGTTTTTTACCCAAAACTAATTCATGTGACATGTTTGGTACATGCTTTGCATCGCGTTGCTGAAACGGTCAGGGCATTGTTTCCAAATGTGGATTCATTAATTTCTAATGTAAAAAAAATATATTTGAAGGCCCCAGGTCGTATTAATATATTGAAAGACATGTATCCCGAGCTTTGTTTACCACCCCAACCAGTCCTTACACGCTGGGGAACTTGGTTAGAGGCGGCGGAGTACTACTAAGAGAACTTCGAAAAAATAAAACATATAACATCGACTCTAGATGTTGATTCTTCAGCGATAGAAAAAGCGAACGCTCTCTTCAAAGATAATAATTACAACAAGATCTGGTTTACTTAGCTAGTAACTTTAGTTTTTTATCACAAGCCATAAACAGTTGGAAACTAAAAATATGGCATTTGTTGACAGCTTGGAAATTTTGCAAAAAATAATCGAGAAAAGAAATGAAGCCAAAGGAAACAAGGGAACCGTTGTAAAACAAAAATTAGAAGTTGTTTTGAAAAAAAATCCTGGACTTGACGACTTGAAAAATATTGCACGTCAGCACAAAGGAGAAAACCCCGAAAAAGATTTGGCCCTTGCACTTAAAGAGATAAATGCTTTTAAATTCGCACCCGTCACATCAGTTGATGTAGAAAGATTATTCAGCAAATACAAAGCATTACTTCGACCGAATCGTTGTAGATTTTCCGAAGAAAATCTTAAAATGCACCTTATTTGCAACGTTTTTGATGGTGAAGATGAGGAAGAAGTTTAAAATTTAATGTTACATTTCCAAAAATTTCGTTAACTATTTTTATGTTTTATTTTGATATGTTATAAATTTTTCAAATGTACATTTATATTTTATGTTTTTAACTATTCTATTTAATATTCTGTAAATATTTTAATTTTTTTTTGTCCATATTTTCTTATTTTTATTACATATATTTGCAAATATACGTCCATATATATGTACATATTTTGAAATTTTTATTACATATATATCCTATCCCTGCTTATAATCTAGGTTACATCCACATTTTAACCCTAAAGCAGTCCAGACTGATCGTGAAAGCAAGAGGTGAACTATTTTCTTTAAATTGCAATCCTTTTCAACTTGATAAAATTCCCCTATACTCCTTGTGTAATTTGAAAGAGGCCGAAGATATAGAACATTTCTTGGCCAGGTGTCCGAATTTTACAGAATTTAGAATAAAATATTTTCATAAATAAATAATCAATGAAGTAGAACTTGTTCAATATTTGGATGGATATAATTGGGACCAACTATATTATTTTATTAGAGATGCTTTGAGCTACAGAAAAATTCTTATTACTGAATTTAATTGGTAGCCTTCTCGGAGATATACAGGTTAGTGTGTATGTGAATAGCAACTTTTGGTCCATTGTTGCTATTCAAAGTATATAAATATATTTTAAAAATATTCTTATAATATTGTTTACCTGTTTTACTATTGTTATTAGTTATTACTGTTTACATCTTATCTTTTATACGATACTATAAGCGGGGACCAACTCCAGCTGACGGTCTACCGACCATTGCTGTTTGTTTGTGCTTTAATGTGTGTGTGTTATGTGTAGTTGTATGATAATTCTGATTTTGTAAATATAAAATTGTATATGTAAATAAAGCACTATTAATAAATGAATAAAATGAATAATATATATATTTTTTTTTTTAATAGGGTCTCAAAAATAAATTTATATGGGATCCCGAATGACCAAACTACTGCATTGGGCCTCATCTTCATTTTGGGTTCAGCCAGATTCTTAAGCCTGACAAAACATTTTAAGCTTGATACGCAATATCAATACAGAGCGGCCTTATTTAATAAGTATGAGGTGAAGAAATCAGGCATTTATGGGTCAGTGGTGATCACGAAGGGCGATAATGGAACGGTATATATCCTCAATACTTAACGTAATCTCATCCCAACCCTGCAATTATTCCCACACATCTTCATAAATAAAATGGAGAGCACTTCTGAGCAAATTATGGAGTTTCTCTGCTATAACGTATTTATTAGAAAATTGTTAACTACCTGATCATGAAAAATCATTACAAGTACTTATGCTTAATTTTTTTTTAAGTTTATCATGAAACAATTTGAATTATAATATTCGATGATCTATCGAATTCTTAATAAAGTTACTGTTATTAATTTTAAGAAAGTTTTAAGGTGTTTATTTTAGAGCAAAAATTATATTCGTGTCAGTTTCACTCCTAACCACTGAAATTCAATCAATACCCTAGTTACAATTTTTCTGCTTTTTAATTTGTATAGTTTCATTATTACATTTGATAATCGTTTGCTGTATAAATTATATTTTTCTTTCGTAATAAACACTAATATAAGCACTAATTGTCATCTAAATCAAACATTTGTAGGGGAGACCGAGGGGAGTTGAAACAATTTTCACATTTTGTTTCATACCCCAAATCCTATTGATAGGAATCGTATGATATTAGCACCAATTGATAGGGCATTCTTTACACTTGCGAATGGTAAACATAAAGAAATTGTAAGCGTGAAATATTGTTGTCAAAAACCCACTTAACCGTAAGAAGTCAACTTGTTTCAACTCCCCTCATACCGAGGTGAGATGAAACAGGGGTCGAGGAGAGTTAAACATGTGATTTTTGAGAAGATTTAAAGTCTCTAAAACAAAAGTGATGATATAATTTAAAGGTATTTATTAAAATTAAACTTTTGAAGTACAAAACGAACTTTTTTATTAATATTTTGTGCAAATATCTGTGATAGTAGGTAGGTACAGGTCTAATACAAATAATGAACTCCTATAGTAGTTAAAAGAACCATTGTAAAGTAGTTAAAACAACATATTCTTAACATTAATTAAAATAACACTGAGATAAACAAATGGTTTTAAATTATAAATCTATGAAATAAAATAATTATTAACTTTTAGCCGTTTTTTGAGGATTAAAAATCAGTTTCGATCAATATTTCTTCAAATATTTGTTACAATAATCTCACAAATGTCAAAAATAAAAATATTATGAAAATAAAAAGGGTGAATCTGACAAGCGGTAGTGGCAAACATAAAGTTCCCCACCAGTGCAAGTTTTACGAGCCCCGTTGTTGTATTCCAGACATTGCACCCATTTTTATTTGGCTCTGCTATTTAAAAATGGCTCTAAAACAAAGGCAAAAAGATTCTTCTTCTTCCGCAGAATGGGTGCTATAGTAACCGATGTTCCCCTCTCTAAGGAAGTCATGCCACTCACTTGTTTTTGTCCTCGTCGGGCAAAACGAGGTAAGTTGAAACAGCCTGTTTCAAATCTCCTCGGTACGAAAAAACCTCCCAATTTTTAATCAATCCACAATCAAGAAGCAAACTACACAGAAATCAACTGTACCAAATATACATAATAAATCTTTAGCTAATGAGCTTTCGAAACATATATAACTTAAGCCAAAATACAAAACCCTTATGAAAATAGAGGCATCATAAAAAAACGTTAAAAACCAATTTTTTACGATTTTTGTCACCTGGCACGCAGAACTCAATAACCGCGCGACTTACGCCACTGACGCGAACTGACATTTAGCGGGCAGAGGAAAGTGTTTTATAAGCGAACTTGCCAAATCGCTAGCGATTTTAAGTTCCGAGAAATCGCCCCTGTTTCAACTCCCCTCGGTCTCCCCGACTCTCTAATCTGTCAATTTCACATTGATTGGTTTATAGTTTTTGAGCTAGTCTACTCACATACACACAGACCATTTTACGGGACTTGGTTATTTGGACTCAGGAGACCCCAAGACATGTATTTCCGTTGAAAACCGGTAGTCAATTTTTTTCACGATCGCAATACTCTCCCTTACTATAGATTTCATACATATGTAAGTGAAAGTAAAAAACAAAAAAAACAAACAATAAAACCAAGAATGTAATCGATAATTTAAAGAACGGAAGAAACTTAGTGGGTCAAGGTGCTTGCAATGGGTAGTCAAAGTAAAAAGCTTATAACCCTCTTTATTAAGAGTACTCTTATTTATTTGCTATAGACAATGCTAGTTGTTAAAATAAAAAGAGTTTGGTATCAGTGAAATCATGTAATCGTAAAACTGCGCAAGACCTACTTCTTGTAGCAAAGTAATGTACCTTATGCCAAGCGGAACTGTATTTTTTCTTTCTTTTTTTTATTTATTTCGTTGGACTTTGTTGGGAAGGAAATAGACATCGCTTTCATTTGCACTTCGCTACTTAGAATCCACTTGGTACAGAGTAATACCACAATGTAAAGGCCTATTTACACACATCAGTGACGGTACCTGTCAGTGATTCAACTTCCTGTAATCTCTTAATTCCTTCGATTCACACACAACCGTAACGTCACCGGCACCAGTCAGTACTTTTTCTCAGCTAAAAGTTACATACATTATTGCTAAATATGACCAGATTTTCTAAAAAAGAGTTGCTAATAATTGCGCTTATTCTGGATGAAGAGGAGAACCAACAAGTTAGGAAACAGTGGGTTGATCAGACTTGGATAAAAAGACAAATAGGAGGAGAGTTCGCTACACTCTATAAGGAATTGATGGACGATGGAGCGATGAGGCATTTCCATAATCCATTCCATCCATAAACAATCCAAAATCGCATTTTAAAATATATACATTATTCAGATTGGTACAATGAAAAATTTTAATTGATACATGTTTAATCTTTCTAGGACATATAGTATTTGAGCTATGTGCGTTTACATGTTTTAAAAATTGCCATTCTTCGATTTTAATGAAAACAAAACAACGGCAATATATTTTATAAGAAATTTAAACTATAAATAATAATTTATAAAGATCTTCATGAATGAACGACCCATTGGGCTTGTTTGTAAATCTAAACATTAAAATGATATAGGATTTTGGTTATATACTGTGATTACGTTAAAATATTTTTTTTTTTAGAGATAAATTAATCTATATGAATAAAGATGAAATTCTGTTTGTTTGTTCTTTATAGAAATCCATACCGTTTGTCCTAAATTCTCCAAATTTCGCTCAGTGGTGCGAACACCTGTCCATATTAAATTTACATAACTTCAGCTTTATTGTTATAAAAATCGTAATGATCTCGCTTTACAATTTCATTTTTACAGTTTCATTAGAAAAATGAAATTCCCCAGGTGAAACCTGGATATACAGCTAGTTCAATATAATATATTAAAATTATTCGCCTTTAATTTTTCACTATTAAGGCCTATTTACACACATCATTGATAACTATAAACAACTTTAAAGAAATTCAATGAGTTTTTCGTCATTCATTTAATTATTTCAGAAATGTTAATTCATAAATCACTGCTTGAATCCGTCAGTGAAAAGTTAAAAATATCGGTGAGGACTAACCTAAATTTCACTGACGGGGCACTGTCTTCACTGATACGGTACTGTGCCGGTTGTGTAGAAACAGACTCATCTGAAATACATGGAAGAATATTTCAAAATAAGCTGGACGGATTATTTGCCGGTGCTGTCACTGTGCCGTCACTGATGTGTGTAAATAGGCCTTAATCCTGTATTCAAAGACCGGCATCGTTATAGGACAGGACAGAAGAAGCGATGAAGATGTATAATAGAGACAAAATGAAAAGAACAAACAGGGACGAAGAAAGACTGATGACTGAACTAATAGCCATCCGGTGACGGGTGTCATCGAGGACAAATGCTCCTGGATGAAGACACCAGGGTGTGGTCGCTGGATCTCTAATAGCGCCAGGATATTGCTCTATTGTCTGCTCTTCGGGAGGGTCGTATCTTGATGAGCCGGTCTCCGGAGGAATGGTAAATGGTACATCTGGGGGTAATGTGCCTATCAGATCAATATATCAGCTTTATCGTCTCATTACTGAACGATTGTTAGCTATCATTATAGTTTAAGCTAAAAGTAACTGTAGTACTACTGTGCATACAAAATTATTCGAATCTCTCAGATAAAGAAATTAAAGGAAGTAATCGTCGAACATATTAAGGATTGTAAATGATTTTGATAGAGGGGTGCGGTTGGTTTTAATTCCTTATAAAAACAGCTCTGAAGTATGCGTTTAACTTGAATCGTAACGTCGCACAGTGGGAAAATTTTGTCATTTAGCGGCCAAAAATCTATAACTCCTGACCGAATTACGATAATCGAATAATTCTTTTTTCATTAATGAGCTTGGGATTCCCTTCATCAGTGAGAATAATAAAAATAAAAATAACATCCCTCAAAGTATTTCAAATTAATTTGTATATTAAATTGATTTAAATAAATTAGTTTATTAGGTGCAGGGTTATACATGGAGAATGAAATGAGTCAGTATTATTATATATTGAGCTTTCTGCTTATATACATATCTTTTTCAGGCATTAGCTCCTTTTGAAAGATTTTAAAATAATTATTGTCTAAATAAGAAAAAATCCAAACAATTAAATTAAAAATACCCCATTTTTTAGGAATTTTAAGGGAATGAAATATTTTCATATAATTTATAAAATATGTTTGGGCATTATTATAGAAAGTAAAGCTTAATAGGGAAAAAAATTAATTTATTTTAAGCAAAATCTATGCTCATCTCTCTGATATTATTTTTTTTTTTCTATCCAGCTTTAAATTTTATATAATTCCACCAAAAATACTTTATAAATAAGAAGAATGGCTGTAAAATTATTGGATAAAAGTGCGTTTTAATTTCATCCACGTTAACTATGTATTTTATGAAAAGAAAGTATTTAAATTGATATAACTTCTATTATTGGCAATAGTTGGTTCTGATTTTTTTCACAGTGGTAGAAGGTAAAGAGTGCTAAAATACCATAATAGAATTAGATCGATCAAATGCGATCGATCGGCGATATATCGATTTTAAGATTTAAATCCCTATATTTGAACCTTTATTAAAAAATCGGCCTCGAATTGGACTAAATCATAAAATATACTTCTCGTTGAATTATATGAAAATATTTTATTCCCTTAAAATTCCTAAAAAAAATAGGGTATTTTTAATTTAATTTTTTGGATTTTTTCTTATTTAGACAATAATTATTTTAAAACCTTTCAAAAGGAGCTAATGCCTGAAAAAGATATTTATGTAAGCAGAAAGCTCAATAGATAATAATACTGACTCACTTCATTCTCCATGTATAACCCTGTCCCAAATAAACTAATTTATTTAAATTTATGTGAAGAAATGATTCATATACAAATTAATTTGAAATACTTTGAGGGATGTTATTTTTATTTTTATTATTCTCACTGATAAAGGGAATCCCAAGCTCATTAATGAAAAAAGAATTATTCGATTATCTTCATTCAGACACAAGGGTGTCTATCGGCTGCATTAAATGAAAAAAGATAATACCTGGAATTAATGTTCAGTAAATACACCAAGGAAAAATGGAAAGCATGCTGTGAGCATGTAAAGAAATTTGAAGAAGATTATTGGTTAAAGGATGGTGTCATTGATGTTGCCATTGAAGAAATTATTGTTTCATTAGGTGACACTTGTATATCCGAGGATTTTTCGAGTGAATGCAGCGATGCTGAATAAGATGAAATATTTGGTCATATTGAATTTCTTTTCACAAAAAATAAATAAATTTCATTTAATATGATAGATGTGTTTATGGAATTTGTTTAATTTACTTCATATCAGACATATTTTATCCTATACAATCATGATTATTACTGTGATTTACCATTTATTCATGCTTTTTGTAAATACTGCATGAATGTGATTAGCGATCATTATAATATCGTCCTCCACTGTTTTGAGTTTTACATTTTTAGAAGGAAAAAAAAATCATGTTATTGAATTTTTGATTTATTGCAATTTTGTATTTTATTTTATGAAAAATTGTATTATTTTTAAGTTTGTGATTATATTTTGATTAAGTTTGATGTTTTTAATTTTATTCACATTGAAAGCAATTCTATTCATGCATAATTGTAAATAAATCTTTTTATAAAAATTGTTTTGTATTTTTACATTTCAATTTTTTATTTGAATTTATAAAATTTAAATATTTATTTTTAATAAATGATGTTTTGGAATAATAATTTCAATATTGATGTTTAATTTATTTCTGAACCTTTTTTTATTGCCAATGATAATTATTTCATGAAATATAGTATCCTTGTATTGATTTCTATGTCCTCTCTATCTGTTTGTCATCATTGATAGCATAACCTGACACACTTCAAATTTAGCGCCTAAGGAGAAGTAGGCGTGGCTTTTTTAAGCTCCCCCCTCAGGTAAATTACTTAAGTTGTCGCACTATATAGGTTTATATTTTATATCATCCGGTGATGATACATGAGTCAACACCCACAGCAAAAGGAACACAAGGGGATCTAGGTGAGTGCATCCACGTTAATGGTAAAGAAAGAATTCTACAAAACTATTACTACATAAAAAGTTGTGTGCATTTGAAAACAGTTCATAACTACTTGTTGGAACAAACCCCCCTTTGACGGCTGCCCCTGGAAGAAGCCAGACCGCAAGCTGCAGGTGCCCGAGCGGTCTCTTTGAGCCTCTGAGGAAGTTTATAATGTCTCGTAACGATTCTATTTACATCATTTATTTACCCTTTTGTTTTTTTGCCTCGTGTCCTAACATAAAGTTCCTCTTTACACTCTCCACTTCCACTTATCCTCGCTTCGTCTTCCGGTTTCCGTTTACACAATGACCTTATTTAATAGCCGCGTCAAAAGGTGTATTAAGGACATAACGGCGAAGATGAAAGGAAAAGAGTTGAAAGAAATATTCCTTATACAAGCAATTTTATTTTTATATTTTGGAAAGATTGTAGACATGTTGACAGATTTGAATGATTAAAAAAGAAAATAGATTTTAGGAATCAATTTTCAACATAATTCTTTGTAAAATCTGCCCTCCCCTTGAAATAAGTACTCAATATAAAGAAAAAAATCTGGTTCGATGCGCACATCACACAACTTTCACTTATCAACTTACTTTGATTAGGAATCGATAATATGTAAACGCCACACTTTTCTACATTTATATGCTCATATGTGTATATCTCCATAAGTTATAATGTATCTAGATTGCAAAACTTGAAAGTTCTCAGAACTTTTCGATTCATTATTGCTTATTTCGTTTATTAAGCGACCTAGTTTCATCAACATTTTTTTACTACAGACTATGTTCAGGGAACCCATTTGTCATTTTATATAATTCTTTAGTGTAATTTTTGGTTCAGAATTTTTAAATTAATTCTAAATTCAATAATTAATAAGTTGTAAATTAAGTAATTAATATATTGTCGTTAATTTATTAATCAAATTTAACATTGAATATCATACCAATCGAGTATTTAAGTATTTAATTAGCATTAGTTTATTGTTATGTGCGTGGGCGTCTGTGATTGGTCGAAGACGCTCTGAGACAAACAAAAGACGCTTCAAGTCAGTCAGCTGTTGATTCTCGCCAGCCGAGTACGCATTACGCCTCACGCTTAAAACATTCTTTAAAAACATTTATTACATTCTCGTTCACCCAGGGTGTTCAGTTGTGTAGTGTGCACATTTGCAAACATTATTTTAGAAGACGAGCGAAGAGGAAGGTTAAGTTCCCAGCGGGATGGACCTTTAAAGTAAAATACTTCCATCATTATTTTTTTAATAATATATAAACATTACATTGTGTTTAATCTTCAAATTTAAATAATATTTCCTGAACATTGAACTTTACTTTTTAACATTAAATCAAATTGCTAAATTCAGCTATTATATCTATCTATGTATTATAGTTATTAGTCGTTTGTTTATTACTTTTCTCTTTAGTTCATCAATGGTCATTCGATAAATCATATTTTTGTCTATAATCAATATATATTATAAAGCAAAGTGTACAATGTGCGTGCCGAAAAGGCTCAAAAACGACTCAGCGCACGTTTAAGAGAGTTATGTCAGCGTGTTGCTATAAAACCCATAACGGAGAAGAAGGTTTCTGTTTTTCTCTTAAGGGTGTAAAGTTGAAGAGAAAAGGACTGGAATTTTAAGACTCTCGCACCATTTAATTAGCCTCTCTGAGATTGAGATACGAGGTTATGAATGAAAAATGTAGTTCGAGCTCCAGGCTACCAGGAAGCGCTAGGGTGCGTTTCACTCAATGGTTATTGTTCATTGATTCCGTTCAGTTTGTAAAGGTTAAATATTTTTTCAGCTGTCCTTTTTAAATTACTTTTAAAATTGTTTCACCATTTCTTTCTAAATAAGATAATGATTTTACATATCTGCAATCAATTAGAAAACCGACTGGATACCTTACAAAATTATTTTTCTCATAAGAAGGTTAATTGATTAACACATTACATTTAATCAATACATAACATATGCTTAAGTAAATTTAATGCAATATGATTGAACATTTTTTAGTAATATAGTGAGCGAATAAAAACTGACGTAAAATAAAAAAGAAGAGCTGAATTGACTGATTATAAATAGAAAATAAAAAGTTTGAAATGTTCTCTTTATGTGTAATTATGAAAAAAGGTTTTATTACTATGTATGGTGAGCATTCCAGTTGACAAAATGGCTATCTCCAATTAAAGCATTTTTTCAACAAGATTTTATAACCCCTCATAGTTCAGGATAAAAAGAAATACGATAAAAACATTGTACCCTCATGATATTTGGTTTTCACTTTGTAATAGTAAGTGCAGAATCCGGCCAAATTACGGGGGGGGGGGATATCTTAAGGGAGGTTGAACTGGAAGAAAGGTCTTTTAAAAAAAGTTTCTATGAATCTTCGGTAGTTTCTAAACTTCTGGATCTAATAGGACCACCACAGTAGTCGGCGCTTAAGTTGTACTCGAAATATAGTTTTTAACTAATAGATTTTTCAACTATGATCTAATAATTTATTATCTGCTGACTGCTTGGAATGGGCTTATAGGATTCAGAATCACAGAAACCATCAAAAACGATGCATGACTCGACAAAGTTGCAGCAAAATTAATTGTTCATTCACCAATTTTTAATAAATAGCTAATTTTATTCTATATTTCCTTTAATTTTAAAGTTTTTCTGTTATTAAAACTACCACACAACTACCGGAGCGAAGCACGGGCACGCTAGCTAGTAGTTTATAAGTTGTGTTTCATTTTCATTCAATCAATTTAGTTTCATTCTTGTTTAATAAATTATTTGTATTTAATAAATTATAGTTTAAGCTTTAAATATCAGAGAACTTTCTTTATTTCCTTTCATTCATGTTATTTTATTCATCTTATTAATTATGCTAATATTTTTATTAACTTCAAAGGTAAACTTTATGTTAAATATCTTTCATGTTATTCTTTTATTATTTACACATTTTTAATACATTAACCAACAAAACTAAGAGCATTGAGCACCCGGTCATACTTTCATCATCAGGGAAGCGAAAGGTTTTTATTATTAAAACCTAACTTGCCTGAACAGACTATATACTGACATTGTAGGTTTTGTCATTCTGATGCGTAACTCAAAATTGATGTATATTGATTTGTTGAACCGACGTTGAATCTTCCTGCCGACGTTTATTTGGTTTATATGAATAAAAATGTTCCCCTAATGTCGCTTATACTTTAAATGCATAAGGATAAAAACAACCAAGGTATAGAATGCGAGAGCTCCCGCAATGGTGTACTAGTTATTGCTAGTTTTCAATTTTTCTTATACCTATAAAATAGCAAGTTGAATAAAATATTGAAAGCCCTTTCCCAAGGCGGGAACAAGCTGATGCCGGTAATCTTCATTTAATAGGTTCCTCCCCGGTCGATAGCTTTCCCCCTTCCCAACAATTTTTACCCCAGTCTGTCTCCTTTCAAAGCTTCTTATAAATCCACAATAGTTTGTAAATTTTGCATTCTATTAAACGTTGTTAATTATCATTATGAATTGTAAAGTACATTTCTCTCAGTGTCGTATATACAGGAGGCCCGGGCAAAGTGAATATGTTAAGAGAGAAATATTTCTTAAAAATATTTGGAACCATATGAATACAACTTAATACATATATTAGAGTAAGAGGCATATTATCAACTTATTATAAAAATATCAGTTATGTTAAGCCAATCCTACATATTAAAAAATATTTTTTTTAATTTTTTGTCAATTATCCACTTTGTCCGGACTAACTGGGGAAAGTGAATATAGACTCCAGCTCAGGAATAAAACCTGGAAAATGAAAACAAATTTTAAGAAGACATTGTTTAATTACAGATACACATTTCTATGCTATACACGTGTCGTATTCATGATTATGATTCATGGCAAATGTCACAGAAAAAGGATCCGACACCAGAGTACGATGAACACCCTTCATGCACCCAATCCTTGCACTGTATCCAATCGTCAAATGGAGGCTCCCCGTAGGATCTTAGACAGATAGAGCAAATGCATGTACCAGGGCAATAGTGCTATCCACTTTGCCCTTATTCACTATGCCCGGCGCGCGCTATTTTAACTAAACACTAAATTAGACTACGAACATGTAATCTAAAAATCGGAAGTTCCCGCCAAAACTATCTGCTTATACTAGAGTTTAAACTAAACCATGCTATAGATGTTACGCTTGTATTGGTTATACAATAAAGATATAAAAACTTAGCTTACAAATTTTAAGAACTGTACCACTTTTCTTTTTAAACAAATTATCTCACAACTAAAATGAAACACAACCAATATCTCTCCTTCCTGTGAAGCGGCTTCTACCCCTAGTTCTCGCATTAGCAACCCAAAGCGCTAGCATTGTTACCGTGTCTATGAAAGTGCTTATTCGTTTTGCCCGACCTATTCACTTTGCCCGGGCTTCCCCTAAGCATAATAATTATTTGATTGATATGCATTGTGAGTAGTGGTCTGGGGGTATTATATTAGAGGTATTCATTGAGCTAGTTGTGTTAAGTACGTATTGAAAAGCTGAAGTTTTGCGTGATTTACTTATATAGTTCAGATTTTACTTTTGCTTTTAGTTGCTTATGGTATGCCTTCTGTAAATATCAGTGCTGAAAATGTAAACCCCAATACATGACAACATTGAATTATGTGATATATTATTTTTAAGAGGTATTTTAATGTCGGTATGGTATATATTTCTTCATTCTTTTTCTAATATACTATATTGGGTTTGATGAAGTATGAAGGAAGATATCACAATAAATTATATAATATATCAATAGTTAGATCAGTATACAGGTTGACATGCTACTCGTGCAATAAACTTCACCAGTAGATTCTACACCACAAAATGAATACAAAAGTTCATATTGACCATGGTCCGATTCTCAACCATTTCGGCATCGGAAAACCGTGATATCTTTAAATCTGAAAATTTCTCCGAAAAGCTGATAGCACCGTTGAAATCTACAATAATTGTTCAATAACCAAATAGTCATTTCAAAATTTTTAGGCCAACTTTTCGTGTTTTATTTCAGCCAGAACAACAAAATAAGTGAAAAATTTTATAAATCGTAAAGTGTTTGACATAATCCAGAGTTTCTAATTTTAGTTTCAGAAGGCAGCAAATTTGAGGGAAAATAACTCAATTAATAACTCTTTTAACGCACTCTTAATTTTTTAATTTGGTGTTTCTAAGACCAAGATATGGATGACAAAAAGAGAAAAAAATATGGTTCAAGGGTTGTTAATGTTTGAGAATTTACATTTTAAATTTGAAAAAACAAATACAACTCACCAATATCTTTAAAATAAATTTATTTTTAATCATTTTATTGATGTTCCAATTGGAACTCTCTGCAATACACAAACGTGTCCTATTTCTCATACTCCGGCGGCAAAGATCCTTGCTCTCATATTGTCTATGTTTGTCACTTCAGTGCGATAAACCAGTTCCTTGAGATATCCACAGACGAAATATTCCATGGTGTTGAGATCAAGTGAAATAGGTGGCCATAGAACTGTCCCATCACGGCCGATCCACGTTTCGAATGTTCTATCAAATACGCCTGAACTAGTCTAGAGGAGTGAGGAGACGCACCATCGTGCTGAAAAATTGTTTCTTCTCAATTGTAAAAGAAGGTCCTCCAGCAAGGTGGGCAGCGTGTTTCCTATAAAATTTAAATAAATTGGGCCAGTTAATCTCGCCGGAAAATCTAAGTAGGGACCGATGAGTACATCTCCAATAACTTCCGCCCAAACACTGATTGAAAAACGCCTTAGGGAATACAGTTTTTCTCTTTTTGTCATCAATATCGTGGTGTTAGAACAACCAAATTAAAAAATGAAGAGTGCGTTAGAAGCGTTATTAAATCAGGCATTTTCACTCAAATTTGCTGTCTTCTGAAACTAAAATTAGAAACTCTGGATTACGTTAAACACTTTCCGATTTATAAAAAATTTCCCTAATTTTATTGTTCTTGCTGAAATAAAACACAAAAAATTGGCCCAAAAATTTTGAAATGGCCATTTTATAATTGAAAAATTAATGTAGATTTCAACGGTGCTATCAGCTCTACGGAGAAATTTTCAGATTTAAAGATATCACGGTTTTCCGATGCCAGGTCGTGATATCTTTAAAAATCGATAAAAAGCGAATTTTATTTATTTATTATTGCCTCTAGCCGGTAGGGTCATTGGCAAAAACGCTTTCGATTCAAACTTGGTTGTACAGTTTTATCTTCTTTAAAAAAGACATCACTACCTTCACCGAGTCCTCCGTGTCTCCCAACAACTCCTTGAGATTATTTCCCATTTTCAATTCCCGTCGAATCCTGGTAAATCTTGGACATTCCAGGATGATGTGCTTTATTGTAAGGATTATGGGATGGCAGTGATTACAGGTTGGGGCCTCAAGTCCTCTCAGCAGGTAACC
Source organism: Aelia acuminata (assembly GCA_911387785.2). Classification (NCBI taxonomy): domain Eukaryota; kingdom Metazoa; phylum Arthropoda; class Insecta; order Hemiptera; family Pentatomidae; genus Aelia; species Aelia acuminata. The sequence goes on along the minus strand of OU426978.1, from coordinate 214,130,019 downwards.
GTGTGAAAATTCACAGTGCCCAATGCGGAGTCTGCACAAAATCGTTTCCTCTCTTCTGGAAATCCGTGAGCTCGTTTTCCATTTGGTTGGTCCGTCTTTGATCTCTGACAATTTCGAATGTGATATTCTCCAACTGCCTTGCCATTTGCATCGTATTTTGCACATCATGGATTTGCACCAATCGTCGTTTGTGATATTGATGAACGTTTGGAAATTATTCCGAAATGGTTGAGAATCAGACCATGGTCAATATTAACTTTTTTATTCATTTTGTGGTGGAGAATCTACTGGTGAAGTTTGTCGCACGAGTAGCATGTCACCCTGTATATCAGTGCGAATATCAAATAAATATGTCCCCAGCTTATAAAATTTTATAAAGAAAACAAAACATTTTTTGTTAATTAATCAAAAATTCAGCATTTTTTTTTTCTAGATGAAATTACAAAATTATATCCTCTCTATCCTCTATATTCTGACTAAAAAAAAAAAAAAAAAAAAAAAAAAATGACGGAAATCACAACATTAAAAACTTACCGACATTTGTATTTTTGTACGAGTTTGGGTTTAAGTAGGAACGAATAATAAGAAAATATTTCTTTTGTAAAAAATGTTTTCTTCACTTAATCTTATATTATATTTCCATTAGGTCACTGATCTATTATTATTATTCGCTTAAAGTTTATTCTCTCATCACAGAAGTACTGTAAAATAATAATTGCAATTTCAACTGTTGCAATATGTTAATTCTGTAAATTACTCAATTTGGTTATGCTAAAATAAAAGTTATTTTATTTCTAAAAAAAAATGTACATTAGGTAATAAACCAAATTTATATTATTGTGGGATTATAATTGATCCAAAATAAAAATCGTAATCTATTTCGATTAAATGTATAAGATGGCTGTACTCAAAAGTACAATAAAGATTCACTGTAGGTGTATTCTATACAGTAGCTGCCTTGAAATAAAAAAAAAAAATAACAAAAAATAGACAGATTTAAGTTCTAAATATTTGATTTATTTTTATCATTCGTTTATTTTATTTTTTTTCAATCTATTGTAACGGCCTGACCTACTATATATAAGTCAATCTTCTTATCTGAAGTATGGGCGCGTGCTCGAGTGTTCCAATGGGTAGTCTGTTTTTAATGGCTTAGGATAGGACGTACTTAAGAAGAATTCAGGGAGTTGAAGAAAAAAAAAAAAGAAAAAAAAAAAATATATATATATATATATATATATATATATATATATATATATATATATATACATATATATATGAAAGGGCTTATTGATATTTGCAACTGTGTCATAACTAGACCCCGGATTTATATGCATTAAAAACTCCTCAAATATGCCATATAATATGCAAGAAAAAAGTGGGAAATATGCAACAAAATATGCAATTAAATTTCTTTTAATTTCAAGTATAATTGATAAGAATAGGTTTTTATGTACATTACAACAACGAAAAAAGGTAATTCATAAAATAGAAAAGTAATTTTGTTGTAAAAATTTATTAGAATTAAAAAAATCATTAATTTTTCTTTAACACAAAAATTAACGTTACTGTGAATTATTAAAGTTTACAATTATTTTCTGAAAAACTGTGCCTCCGATCAATTAAAATATTCATATAAACAGAAAATGATCTTTCCACGTCTGCCGAGGTTAATGGTGCGAACTTAAACGCCGAAATAAGTTCAGGGTCTGGGAATTTTTCAATTTTTACAGATTTAATTTTTATCACCTTCTAAAATTTTATTTATGTCACGTAAAACTTAAAGACCAGTGTTTTTTGAAAATATTTCACTTAACTTCTTTTTTAAGATGATTCCCACTTGATCTGGGATTTTGTTGACCTTGTCACTTATATCATTTATTAATTGAAAACTGTCAGTAAGAGACATGTTTCTTGTTTCTAATTTTGTTATAGCCTCTGATAAGAACAATAAATGGCTTGAAATAAAAGCCAAGTCATTAAAAATCTCCCCCCTTCTAAAAACTGCCTTCACTTTTCTATATATTTATTTATATCTATATATTCTATATATTTGGTCATATATGCTGCTGCGTCAGTCACTAAAAGTTGCTCTCTCATCTCAAACCTAGCCTCTGACCATAGCACTTTCAGACTGTCATTAACGAAACGACTAATTGTTTCAGCGTTAGTTTTTTATAGGTACTTTGATGCCAGTAAAAATAGCGGTCCTGGACCGCCTGTACTTAAAACATCCACTAATAAATTTGCGATATAAATGCCTCTTGCATCAGTGCTTTCATCAACTACAAGGTATATGTAATTTTGCTGAACAGTATTCTTTATGTTTTCCATGGTCTCACTCTAGCATAGTGACAGATAATTTTTACGCAATGTACTCTCATCGGGAATTTGACGTGAAGTGTATTTTTCCAAAAAGCGTTTAAGCAGGTGATTTAATTTATTAAAAGGTATGTCAGATAAGACCATTGCGAAACACAAATCTTCAAAAAAAGTATCTTTTGTGGGTTTAGAAGTAGCCGGCAAAAAAATTTGTGTAGAAAATTTTGACTTTACAGCATTTACATGGAAACCTGAAACCCCATTCAGATTAATTAATATTTTTTTAGAATAACGAATTAAATTTTAAAAAAAGAAATGAAAACCTGTATTAGCATGCTGAACTATTTGAAATTTTTTTTCACACATAATTTGCTTTCCACACGCGTTACAAAGCACAACTTTTCCGTCTGACGTGAACACTTGCTTTTCAGAGTTAAATTTTGGCATCTTAATAACGACGTTTCCCCTGGGCTAAACGGAACTGTACTGACTTGGTTTTAACTTAGAAGGATAATCAAATCTATACTGTAGGAAGAGGTTTCCCAGTACTCCCAAGTCTTCCATCAAAAGACCAATAACTCACCAGATACTAAGAAAACAAAAGCCCTTGCTTTCTTGTTTTGACAAATATCACTGCAATATTAAAGTATTTGAAAACGTAATTTATAAAATAAGAAAATTTTCCCAAATCACGATTTTTATTCAAATATGCAAATATATGCATTTATCTCCCGAATATGCAAAATAAAATTTAGAATATACGTCACATTTGACATGGTTCGTGTAGATCTGCGATCAATTATTGAAAAACTTTAAGCAGAAAAAATATGCAATTGCATCGTAATCCGGGGTCTAGTCATAACATAGTACATCTAGTAAATGTGAAGAAAACGAAAAAAAATCACATGAATAAACTTGTAGAGGAACTAAATTAGAAGGTACCGAGGCCTTCTTATTTTCAAATGCTACTAGACCTAGACCCCTATACAACAAAATGTCACTTACACCTTTTTTTTTTTTTTCCTAAGCCCACAATTATTTTCGTTTAATTTAATTTTTTAACCGGAATTTAACTATTATTATTGAATTTAACTATTTTAATTCATTTAAATGTTTTTATTATTAATTATATTTTTTATTATTTTCATGTAATTATTTAATATTATATACTATAACAACTTTTTGAACTTGTTACTCATTACCAAGTTCCTAAATTCTACTTTCTATTTATTTTCCATCAAAAAATAATATTTAAGCAAATGTTGTTTCACATATAAACTATTCAGAGATTGTGATTATAGTAATGAACGTTTAATAAAAAAAATATATATAATCAATGAGCTACAAATTTTGTCGAATTAAAAGCCCGAAGATTCAAGCAATACATGGCAAATGAAGAACCCAGTGAAAATCCCTAAATGAGAATTGAATAATTTGTTTTTCTTATTTTCCTTTCTGAAATTTCCTTTGTGCAGAAAACGCATGAATTATGCAGAAGAGGTTTGCAGCCATGCATCTCAGAGCTGACTTGTTCCCCTGTCCCTTTTGTCAGCCATCTTCTTGTGCATACATAAACAATAATAAATAAACAATAAATTTGAAAGAAACATTTATAAATAATCTCGTATTTTTCTTTTTCTTTTTCTAATTTAGTAGGAAGACCATATGATTAATTAAAAAATAAAATAAATATAATAAAATATAAATCTTAAAATCATATTTTAATTTTTATTTTTCAAATGGGGGGGGGGGGGGGGCACAGTCACCTCCTGCCAAAATATTGGGGGGACGCTTCCCCCCTGTCCTTTCCGGCGCAGTTTTTCACAAAAACTGAAACCAATAACATAGATAATCCATATTACGGCTAACATCCTTGCCGTCGTCGTCCTTGCCATGCCGTCACTCGGATAGGACGTAAAATGGAGGTCCCGAGCCTGTACGATGTCAGATACTCGTTAAAGATCCATATTCTAATTATACCTGGATAGGCAAAATTTAGGACTCCCACTGTAGCTTCGTCCGATTAGCCTTAGTGGCATAAAGTTACGTTAAACAAACAAACAATTACGGCTAACCATTGTTAGTCAATCTATATCATGTGGTTCAATGGTGGTTGCTCGTCCATTTTAGAAAACAATTAAATTTTACCACCAAAGGCGTATGCCATCAGTAATTCAAAACTAGTTTTAAAAAAAATTTGGATCAACCATTTCAAAATGGCAGCCATCATTGTTTCCTCGTGCAGGCCGATTTTTGAGATTGTTAGCTCTTACGGAAAAATCATTTTCTGAAGACAGGCATACACTAATAATTCAAATACAATTGTTTTCCTTAAAGTCTGTTCTATATTTTGTATTCTCTTTATTATTTGAATATTTTGAAGTTCAATACTTGTAAAGAGCTATTGAAAACAACTGTTAATATCTCAAAAGACCGTTTTTGAGGGCAAGTTTTGGGTATAAGGGGATGTACATCAAATCTGATTTCTGGCATGATAATACAGCCAACTAAGTAGCTTTCATTAAAAGTAGGGGAGAGCGGGGTTGGTTGGCGTAGGGGGTAGGTTGGCCATGGGCTTATAGTTTCCGTCACACCTGTTGTGAAGGCCCCAACATTATACCATGTGACCCGCTCGACCTCGGGAGTCTTGTCCTGAGTTTTCAATCTGATGCTAACAGTGTAGAGAAGATCGTGCTTCATTGATTGATTTTACAACATGTAAGTAACTTTTTATATTTTCAGTAAATTTGGTTTAAACCATTTTCTTGTTTGATTGATCTCCCCTGTCCTGGCAGCCATCTTTCATACGATCTCTCCTATGGGGTTAGTTGGCTCTCTTCAACTTTTTTTTTTGGCGCAGTAGCAATTCACAAAAGCAAGGTAAACAAAGGTGAAACTACCAAATGTCTTTAGTTCCAGCAAGGAGGATGAGAGCAATATTTCCTATGCAGAAAGTGACTACAGTCTAAACATCTATCTTCTTCTATTGTCATTCTATTTTCTTAAAAGCTGTTAAAAACCGATTCAAAATTATTATACCATTATAGTGCACCTTTTAATAACAATAATATCAGGTCAGGTAGTACTTGAATGAGATGGGTAAACAACTCCACCTTCTAGGCCAACCTGCCCCACATAGGGGGTTAATTGGCTTACTCTGGATTGACGAATTCTTCAATTTTCTATGATCTTAGTATTGAATATTATGTATTGAAAATAATACTTGAAGTACTCTAATACTTGGAGTTTACACTGGTATCAGCCATATTGGGATTATATTAACAGGAACGACTCAACAATAAAAAAAGTGAACCCCGCTCTCCCCTACTCTTAACTCTGATATTCGTTACCTTATTTTTTTTTATGAATTTTTAAACTTTAGGCTACAATAATATCTCTGGTGGGGGACCTCATAAAAATCCTATTTTTTAAAACATGTTATGCTTACATTCAGCATAAAACTCCTGGCAAAATTTTCAACCTGTATTTTTTTAATAGTACTTTGGTCGCTACGTATGTCGGGGGGTCACCCATGTCCTTATCCGGCGCAGGTTTTGTTTTTATTATTACATTATATTATGCATTACATTACATTATATTATGTATATATAAGATAATTTATTAGAGGTTAGCAACTTATCTTCCGTGTTATTTTCCTACAATTTCATTTAGTGGACGTTTCCGGGATTTGTCTCCATTTTCAAAGCTTAATGTTCTCAATCACAAGATGGGACCTCTTGTTGTTTATATAATCGTATTATATAATGCGATAAAATAAAATATATATAATATTTTAAAAATTGATTATCTTACATCTTTCTATTTTGTTTTAACTCATACTTGTTATCGTAATAACAAGTATGAGTTGATATGTAATAGAAAAATGTGAGATATGTATAAAAGGAATATACAGTGAAACCTCTCGTTAAGGATCACTCCCTTTAAAGGACACCTCTGTTATAGGACAACTTTCAATTGCACTGGTGCTGGATATACGGAAACAATGCTTTTGAAACCTCTTTTTAAGGGACACTCAAGACAGAGGACACGGACAGAGAAAATTGTCTGAAAATGGGTTTTAAGACCTCTAGTTAAAGGACAGTGTAAAATTTGTTGTAAAATTTGTTTCAAACATTTTCCGAGAATGCTTGAGTCTTTAGTCCAATTTATCTAATACTCAGTAAACAGAGTCACTTCCTGTCCTTCCCCCTTTTCTACAGAACCTGCGTAGGGTGAACATTTTTATTTTCATTTTGAACCAGTTTATTGAAAATCTTTGAACTAACAACATGTCTCAAACACGTAAAAGGTTTTCATTAAAAGTAAAAATGGAAATCAGTGATGAGTACGAAAAAAGTTTCTGGCTAAGTGTGAGGGAATTAGCCAAATAATAAAGTCAAGTAACTTTGGAAAGTTTTTTTAAACCTGCTGACATTGGTCACCATTTATTTTTTTAACCAAGCAGTTTGATACATACTACTTTCAATCCGGGTCACTTGTGGGGTAGTGGTTAGCATGGCAACCTACAATACTAAAAGTTGCGGGTTCGCGTCTCGAGGTGGCGCATGGATTTTTTAATTGCCCTAGAATTTTTAATGGGAGTAAAAAATCGTTGGCTATGACGTCCCTCGGCAAGGACGTACAATGAAGGTCCCGAGCCTGTACGATGTCAGGTATTCGTTAAAAATCCATACCCTAATTATACCTGGATAGGCAAAATTTAGGACTTCCACTGTAGCATCGTCCGATTAGCCTTAGTAGCATAAGTGGACGTTAAAAAAACAAAATCTATTGATTGATAATACCCAACTTCTCCATCTGAAACTTTATTTTTACAAATGAGAGCCGTGCCGTTTTTTTTTTAAAGCATCGATAGGCCTATTGTACATTTGATGAATTATATAATTTTTATTTCACCTTGAACTGTACCGCTTTATGTATTCTGTAACAAAGTTGGATCTCCGGCATTAGTCACCATTTCTTTTTTGAACCAAGATGCTTGATACTACTTTCCATCAACTCGATGAAGCATAGATAAATTGATGGAAAGCAATGAAATTAGTCAGATCAGGATCAGTAGGTAGATGGGAGAATTTGGATAAAATTCAATCCCAAATCCTTCTACTAGAAGCCTTTGCCACTCTTATATTCTAACTGAGACGTTAATTGACAAGTTTTTAGTGACTATAAGTGTCTTTAAAATACATGTTTGGAAGATGAATTAAATGTCCCAACAGTTTTTTTTAGGCATTATAATTTCAACTTTCAGCCTCTCGATTTTCTACTTATCCTTTATAGGAGAATATTGAGACCCCCCCCAATAATTTGGTGCGGTTGACGCCGATGCCTGTCATATAGAGGGAGAATATTTTTTCCATTTTAAAAATACATCCAGGTGTCATTCTCTTATATAATATAAATGCGTAGCTCGCTTGTGGATTCAATAGACCAATTTTGGGGGAAGCAAAAGCTCACGCAGTTCGAACACAAGAAGCCGACACAAAATTAAGTAACACAAGAGGATAATTATGTTAATATGAATCCCCATTACTTTGTACTAGAATTGACTGAATTATTGCCCTGATGAGTTAGGAAATGATTAATGGAGATAATAGCCGATAATGGTGTCGGAACTGTATCATATGTAAATATTAAAAAAAAACCGGAAGCTTCATTTTATTTTTAAATCTCGCTATTAAGCATAATTATTATTTGATTGCTATGTTTAGTCAGTTGTGGTCTGGGGGTATAATGTCAGAGGTATTCGTAGAGCTAGTAGTGTTGAGTATGTATTGAAAAGCTTGTTAACATGATAAATTATAGAAACTTATTTAAGATTTGTTTGTTAAATATATCCGCTAGTACTCACCATTTTAGCACCTGTCTAACGTTTGTTAAATACACCAGTACTGTGGTGTATATAGAATGTTTTCCCTGGAGAAGAGGAGGGTTTGGCTTATCAAACTTACTGATGACCTGGGATGATTTCTAGCTGCTTCAAAGACAACTGAATAACACTATCAGCCACTTTATCATCGATTTTGGGTTTTGAATGCAACATTAAAATAACCCATATCACGGCACTTCATGTTTTTTTTTTATATTACTAATTTTGGAGAGGTGTAGGCCCCCTTAACCGTTACTTCCCTGTATCGTTGACATGATTACTTAGACTTAAGGAAATTTCTTAGAATTTTTATATGTATAATTTTTTAGAATCCTTATTTCTATTCTTAAATAGAGATAGCGGTTAAATTATCGTAGAACTACTTATAAGCTTACATAGTCATTTTGAAAATTAAAGAAACAATCAGAAAAAGTAACAATAAAAAAAAAAAATATCTAGCGCAACCATTGTCGGATCCGGGGGGAGGACTGTGGGGGCTGCACCCCCCCCTTTGGAAAATTTTCGTCATTTAAAGATAGAATTTGACTTTCCATTAAGTAAGGAAGCAAGTTAAAGATAAAATTATATGCAGAACAAGTAGAATTTTAGTTGTGGAAAAGGAACAAGAAGGTTAAAAAGCTGATTTGCAGATCCAAATAAGGGTTGTGGGGCTACTACCCCTCCCGTTTAGGACTGCATTCCCACCCTTTACAATTGGCTGAATCCGCCCATGAGCGCAACACACAACTTTCACTAAACAACCTTCTCGGAGTAGAAACAGACGTGTTGATATATGTGTAAACCCAATTTAGAAAATTCAAAGAAAGTAGCTTTACCCATATTTATTTACACATTTTTGTTTGTTATTACTCATAAGTTATAGAATATTACAATTATTGCAAAAAAAATGAAAGTTTTCGGCTCATTATTATTTTTTGAGAAAGAAAAAAAAACCCTTATTTCATCAATAGTCGAGTTTTTATAACCGTACTTAGTAAAAAAAGTATATCGTGAATGGAAATCGATAGAAGTACTTACGGTTCGTAGAAAATTGGAACTAAGTTTTCGAATTTCAATCTCCAATGCCTTTTCAGAAATCAAAGAAGATGATGATGAAGATATTATTTGTTATATAAGTCATGAAATATTTACTTTCAGTAAAAAGTAATTTTCTATTTTTCCTCAAAATAGACTCCTCTAAGTTAAATCGGAATAAGTAACTGGCCTAAGTAAAGCAAAAAAGCTGGCAGCTATAGTCGCATTGATTCACCCGAAAGACAGGCAATGAAAAGTAACGTTAATTACTTGAATAAGATTTAATTCGGTCCGGTTATTCAGAGTATAACAGACAGAGAGAGAAAGAGTGAGGGAGGGAGCGAGAGAGAGGTCTAGTCGGTTAAGGAGGGGTTGATCAAAAAGGGGCGGAAAGGGAGGGTGAGTAGCAACACGATGGGGGGGGGGTTAAGTAATGATGAAGGCTGCTCTTTGAACGTCAGCTCCTGATTGTTGCCGGCCTATTCTCCTCTCCGTCTCCTCTTCTTTCACCGAAGCACGGGGTAGAGGGGAGGGGGAGTGGGCGTGGCTCGGAGGGAGGAGTGGGGATATGGAGGCGTGGCCTGTGGGCGTGCCCTAGACCACGCCCCCTCCGCTATCACTGCTACGATGAATCTGGGCCCCCACCCCTCGGCGCGGGATATTGTGGCTGTCAGCGCTCCCCTCCCCGCCGCCCGGACGGAGGGTAGTCCTCATGTTCGGCTAGGGAGGAATGGACGAAGAGAGCTCGCCGCTTCGGGCCACCGCTCCCGCTACGGACTTCTCCATTGAGGCCATCATGGCCAGGAGGCCTAGGTCGCTCAAGGACGTTTCCGCTGTCACAGGTAACACCTTAATTCCGATGTATGGAAATCACGAAAATTATTTTTAAAACATATAAGAGAATAATCCATCTCCGTAAGCCTACCCGAAAATATCTGCGGATTCTCTGCATAGCCCAAAAAAAAAATATATATTAACATGTCACTCTATATCTATCCACATAACGACGATATATGAGAAACAAAACTACGATTCATTCAAATAGTATCTTAAAATACATCGCAATGACATAAATTATTATTAATAGGTATAGCTTATAGATGATGACACATTCATATTAAAAAAAATAAATAAAAAACAATACATGGGATCTACCCATATACATCCTTATTATACAAACTCTAAATAAAAAAATATACGTATTTTATTTTTAAATAGAATAATGTTTCTATTAATGACATGGAATCCGCCGATTTTACCATTGTTTAGAAGAAACTAAGTTTATTTTTCTTCTTCGTGCACGTTCTTTGAGGAAGGATTTTTTTTTTTTCTTAGGGCCTTTAATGTCTTCATATCCTATGATTTTTTTTTTCCTCTCTCTAAATTCGAGTCACTCCTTTTTTTATTCTTTTAATTATATTTCATAAAAAACATATTTAATTTTTTCCTCAGACCATTACATTGGTCTATTAAATAGCTTAACGACGTCTGTACTGTGACATCCACTAATAAATCTAAATCATCATCTAAGTGTATGCTATAATATAATTACGATTATATTAAATAAATAAAAATATAGTTCCAACTTTGCGTGAGCTTTTTTAAAACACTACAGAAGTACAGTGATACATCGATGTCTGAAACATGCTATGAATATGGAAAAAAGCAAAAACACAAATCAAAATGAAAATTTTGACTATTCAATAACAAAAACGGTCACTACTGTCAACTTAAAGATCATACTGTAAAAATACTTAAAATCATTTCATTTTTAATTAGACTTAAGCCCAACCGTAAGCCAAAGAGCTCTGATGAGGACCTAAAATTTGGGTCGAAACTTCGGCCGACCATTTCCTCTTAATTATATCTATGGTAAAATATCTTCCACCATCAGCACACTTTTTCGTCATAATTATGGAGTTCAACCGGTTTTCTACCAACAGAAATTCAAATAAGACCATGGAAATCATTGGATAGCATGTTAATCAGTGTTCAATTTTTAATATTATTAGGGCTTTGATATATGATGACACCCAGAAGCAGATCAGCTGTCACAGCTAATCACGTTAAATTTTATTATACGGAAATGACAAAACAAAAGTTTCACTGTCCAAAAATCTCTAGAAATTCTTAGATTTTTCTAATTATCTTCCTAAAAAAAAAAAAAAGACGGTATAGTGTAAACTAATATTCAGAGCGTAGCCGCTTAAAAAAAAAAAAATCAAGTTAATGATAAAATTTTACCATTTTTATTAATAGTTTAATCTCGCGAAACGACGGTAGTGGCCTACGAATTTTTATCAATATTTTCCAGATCCAAATCTAAGAAATCGTGCAATGATGACGATTGTAGTTTTTCTTCATTTAAGATAAAATAAAGACAATCATAAATTATGGTCATCTATATTATAGTAGGTTAGCGTAGCACCCTACGCAAAATACTGAAGTCGCGGGATCTCCTTCCGCTGTGGCCTTAGGATTTTTTAAAGGAAGTAAAACATTCTTGGCTTTGCCGTCCCCCGTATAGGACGTAAAACGGAGATCCCTAGCCTGTACGATGTCAGGTGTTGTTCGAGATTCCTGGAAAGACAAAATTTAGGACACCCACTGTAGTATTGTCCAATTAGCCTTAGTAGCATTAAGTGACGTTCAACAATCAAAAACTATCATAATGATTAATTGCAATCGATAGTGTTGAAAAAAAATCTTAAATATTTTCCTGAAGAATATACTTAAAAAATAATGACTCGTGGAATCCACCGAGTTCTTACACGGTACCGATATAATATTATAAGAATTAATATAATATAAAATACTCATTATAGTATGAACTAGCTGTATATCCCGGTTTCATCAGAGGAATCACATTTTTCTAATTAATCGTTAACAATTCCATAAACAAAAAATGCAACAAAAATAGCACTAATAGATTATTATTCCAAAGGTTTAGGATATAATAAATTTTTAGTTTTACACTCAGGGGCATATATAATTTGGTCTTTGATGAACCTACCCTAGAGCATGCAAACTAAAGCTGACCATGATAAAAACATGGGGATTCCAAATTGATGCCAGATACCCTTTGAGCTTTATTTATAGTCATCGCAAATGCGACCCGAACTGGGCTGGGAATTTGAAATCAATGGGCATATCACGGGAGACGATGGGGGGGCATAGAAAGCCGTAAGGGCAAGGAGGTTATTATGAAGCTGAGGAATTATAATAGAAATATACGAAAATCATACATATTATTTATTTAATTGTATATATTATAAATACACTAATACCACTAAACATGCCCTTAAAACAGAAATAAACACAAGGTAAAGGAATTTTTTCCTATTAAAAATGGAATATAATATTATTTATTTAATTTAAATATTTAGATTATAGAAAATAAACATGTCTCGGTTAAGGTAACTGTACGGGGGGGGGGGAGGGAATTTATGTATAAAAATATGTATGTACGTACAATATCAATATTAATTATAATAATTTTCAAGAAATTTTAATAATGAACTGATTTTCCAATAAACCATTTTAATGTTGGACTTGAGAATAAATCAACAAATTGTGCAACGTTTATCGAATAATTTCTGTTAAATGTCATCAAAATATCGATAATAATTTACAGATCATATATCGTTTAATTTACAGATGATATATATTTATTTTCTCATTGTTTAAAAGATAAATTAATAGCGAAAACAATTGTTAAATTTTAACTACCTATTCGCTTCCATTTATCACCTATTGTCGTTGACAATTCACCTGTGATAATTTGATAGGAATTAGGTTCTAAACCATTAGGTTTTGGGTTTTCATTGAAAATAGTATCATGCATCATCGGTTTAAGTCTGTTATTGGGAATATAATCAGACCTTAATAGAAAGGTCTTAATATTTATTTATGGATGACTGATTTTTATTAGTAGACAAACTGTATATTCCGCAGTTATTCCCGAGTTATTCGAACGGCGGCGGTTCGAATCCGCCCTGGGAGGGGTTGACTTTTATTTCGTGGAGGCCCCACGGAATAAATCTCGACCCTCCCACCATGGTTAGAATAGGTTGGTTACACCTGTAGAGTAACCCCCCGTATGCCACACATGGCCAGGTAGGGGTACCGAACAAAAAAAAAAAAAAAAAAAAAAAAAAAAAAAGTTATTCCCGAGTAAAGCTCCACTCGATCAACTGAATTAAAAAAAGGAATACAACTTATACTCAAAAGACATTAAAAAAAAAAAGTCACACACAGTAATCACAGACGTGTTAGTTAGACAGTGTTATAATCAACAATAAAACTGATGAAAGCAATCAATTTTTCTTCTCTTATAATCTTTGAATTCCCACATGGGATCATATTCTGATTCATATAAAATTGAGCTTTCATTTTCTAACTAATAAATAATAGCTCTGTTCCGGATACTGCGATAGGTCAGATACTCGAAGCTATGATTGACTAAAATATGCTCTTGCGAAAACTACAACTTTATAATTTAAGCTTTATCTTCTTATAATACATTCAAAATATTGAATAAATGTTATTAAATTAACCATATAATATAATCAGGAACGTTTTCACATCATAATAATAGGGAACATGATTAATATATTATGATTCTTTAATTAACAGAGCACGGCTCCAAGTAGAGTCAATCCTTCCTCTTCACTGATACCTACTACCCGATCACGCAAATTTTGCGAGTAACGGGAGGTGGACAAAGTTTGTCCAATTTGTGAATTGGAAGGATTGGCTCTACTTGGAGCCGAGCTCTGTGGTGTAGTGGTTAGCATCCGCGCAAGTCACGCGGGAGACCCGGGTTCGACTCCCGGCGGTGCCAAATCTTTTCTCTTCAAAAAATAAATTATCTAAAAATAATTTATAAAAGGTGGTCACCCACAGATTAAGATTAGATTAATGATTAATTAACGTTATCGAAAATAATGCATAAAAGCGTTCTCTTAAGCCTAGTCATCAGTGCATCCAGGAGTTTGATATTGTTAGTTTCCACAACCCCCAGGCCCCCATGAGAGGTGAGAACATTAACAAACTATTACTATATCTATATAAAATGCTCTAGATTTAGTCATTGTTTTAAGTCCTTAAATTGAAAATATAAATATTTAATAGCAATTTACAACGACGCTATTTACTAATACATATTTTAAATAAGGTCCATCATTACTCATGGAACGTAAAAAAAAAATTACGCCCCCTTAGAAAATTTTGGAACCGCTACTGTATATATCTAGTAGATATCCAATATAAAATTTAACATGTAAGTTAAAGTTGCTAATCCTTAGAAACGCATCGATTAAGTTTCAATATATTCACCGTTTTGTACGAAACAATTGATATTTGCTACTTTAAAATGGAAAAACGAGACAGCTCCTATAGGACGATACACAATTTTCCAAACATCAGTAGCAAGAAATTCGTCCAGCCACGGAAATGTTAACATAACCTTCATAAAAATTTCCATTTTTCATAGTTTTTAATTTTAAGTCCCACTAAACATTTAAGAAAATCTAGGATGATTTAATGGGAGAAAATAATTCCTTGCCTATGCCGCCCCTATGATAGGACTTAAAATGGAGGTCCCGAGCCTGTACGATGTCAAGTACTCGCTAAAGATCCATATCCTAATTATACCTGTATAGCCAAAATTTAGGACTCCCACAGTAGCATCGTCCGATTAGCCTTAGAAGCATAAAGTGACGTTAAACAAACATTTAAGAATGTAAATTACGATTTTCGACATCTCCGTGAAATTCCAGTTCATTTCATTCGTTCAATTACCTTGTTAATCAAAATCCTCCACTTGCAAGAATCTTTACTACCATAATATATGTTTATGTCTAGTTTAGTAAAGTTATAAATAAATAATTAAACACATTTATCGCACGCTAATGTACTTTATAAGCCTCTGAATATCATTTATTGATATAATTTAATTTTAAATATCTATTATATATATTGCAGATGTTTTTAAGACGGGAAAGGTGCTCCGTATGGCTGTCTATTAAAATATTTTATGAAAATGGTCGGTGTAAAACTATAGCGAAATAAGCGTCAAAAAAATTTAATAAATATTAGTTTTTATTTTTTAAATCACCTATTTTTTTTATTTTGTATACATCTTTATATTTGAATGATATAAAATA
Source organism: Aelia acuminata (assembly GCA_911387785.2). Classification (NCBI taxonomy): domain Eukaryota; kingdom Metazoa; phylum Arthropoda; class Insecta; order Hemiptera; family Pentatomidae; genus Aelia; species Aelia acuminata. The sequence goes on along the minus strand of OU426978.1, from coordinate 214,114,608 downwards.
CAAAGTTAAATATATTGTATTTCAAAAGGTATAGAAGTAAACAAAACTGTATTTTACAAAACTTTAACTTCAGTTTCCAAGATTTCAAGGCATTTAGTTCAGTTTGGCATTACACCCACCAAATATACTTATGTAATTTAATTTTAAGTATCTATTTTATTTAAAAATATTTAGTTGATACGTATAATTAGATATGTTTAAAAATAATTATATATTTTTTTAATATTAATAGATATATTTTTAATCAATTTTCTAAATTAGATATGTAACATAACGTACAAAGGGTTATTCAAAATAAAAAGAGCAAAAAAAACCTTTTGAATGCCAAAATTTTACATTTTAATAATGAAGTATCCATACCCCTCTATATTTCAATCTTTATGTAGGTATTAATTATATAAAATGTCCATAAAATATTATATGAATGAATGGTCAAACAATTATTTAGTTTACTTATGAAATAAAAACCTTCGCACATTGATGAAGACTTAAATTTGTCTCATAAAATATATTTTCAATAGAGTTTTACTGCTTTATGAGGGCTTTTATAATTCTCCAAATTTCGCTCAGTGGTCCTTTCATACCAGGTGCGAACACCTCTCCATATTAAAATTTCGTAATTTCAGCTTATAATATAGTATATAGCATAATATATTATATAGCTCTATAGCATATAATATAATATATCATAAAATCTTTATGCTTATAAAAATCGTTATGTTGTTCATTGTTATAAAAATCGTTATGATCTCGCTTTACATTGGAGAAGAGTCGAAATTCCCCGGGTGAAACTGGAATATATAGTAATCTATATAGATAAAGATGAAATTCTGTTTTTTTGTTTATTAGTTCTTTATAGAAATCCATACCGTTTGTCCTGAATTCTCCAAATTTCGCTCAGTGGTTCTTTGATACCTGCTGCGAACATCTGTCCATATTAAAATTGCATAACTTCAGCCAATCTCTGTGTAACTTCTAAATTCTTTAGTGTTATAAAAATCGTTTTGATCTCGCTTTACGTTAGTTTTTACGAAATCGGCCGTTTGAGTCGATAAAAGTCTCACTTTTTAGATTCTATAGATTTAAAAAATGAAATTCTCCGAAATTGTGAGGAATATACCAACATGTTTTCAATTGGATTGCTGATTTAATTTTTATCATAATAATGTAAATTAACACGGTAGATAATTTATATCAATGATGCTTGATTCGCTACCTCACGCAGCGAATCACCGAAATGAGGGAGATGTGTTTAGCTGTCGCCATGGATACAGGCGGCAACTGTTGAACGCCCACACATCTCGCCTTATCTCTAGTATAGATAAGAGCTGGAACCTGTTCCGGCGGTCTTATAGTGACTAAATAACGTTACTAAAATAACATAACGTTACAAACACGTTATGGAGTCTGTCTATATGCTAATATTCCTTAGGATGCTCTTAATTCCTTCTATGCTAATTAATTCGATCGGACGATTCGGTTGTAATTGTATTAATTTTATTACTATTTACCCAAAATATTCATTTTACCAATTATTAGAAATAACGGATACATATTTATATAGGGCCATTCCACGTATAAGAAGCCAAAGTTCAAAATTTCACCATCCCCTTAAGAGGTTTCGATAACGGCTTGATCACAAAATCAACTTGTATCTAAGTGTTAGGAATTTCCACTGTGTAATGAGTAATAATTCAACTTGAGCTTTCAAAATGTATTCATATATTCTAAATTTTATACGGAATCAGATGATACCATTAATATTAGAGAGATAATTTTCCATCATGGGAAAAAAAAATCTTGAACATAAAAAAATATATTTTTTTTGTTAGAAAAATGCCTTAAGCAAATATCTCTCTCCAACCAGCCTAATAATCTATATATCAATAGAATGAAGAAACAACGCTCTATCTAATGATGAAATAATATGAGTGGGTTCTTGATACAGCTAAAATCTCTCCAAAATATCCTCATACAAAGGTATATTATTGAAAAGGGCATCTAATTTCCTTTTAAATAATATAATAATATTTTTGCGCTGAAAGATCTAATAATGAAATAATATTTCATATATTAGATTAAGTATTCAGAATATATATTCTTATTTATGTTAATCTTTTTTTTTTTAGAAAACAAACTTTTATTATTAATGAGGAGATGATTAAAAGCACAAAAACGTTCTTAACGCTCAAGGTAAAGAATAAATACTATTCTTTACACTGAACGTAAAGAATTCTGTATGAAGAGCATGCTTTCATTACATGTTAAGACTTGATGTGATTTACGAGGACATTTCAGTTTGTCACTCTCAAATTTTTGTCTCCACGCCCAACTTAAAGTTTTCGATCAAGTAAAGATACCAAAAGAATGAGAAAAATATATGTTCTACCGAAATGCAATACAAGTGAAATTAGCTGAAATAACAGATACTTCCCACTATTAAATTCAAGGGTGTTAAATGCCATGAAAGAGATCGAGCTTACAAGCTGAAATCGTGTTGTTCTACTTCCTTCTTGGAGATATCAGATACAGGAGCTAGTTTCGGCCAATTTTTGGTCGAAACCGAAACTGCGGCCGAAACCGAAACTTCGGTCGGTCACTATTAAATACAATGTTCAATACAACACAATCTTTTCGGAGGCGGCGAAAATTTTAAAATTTTATCTCTAGAAATTATGAAAATCTTCTAAATCAATCTTTTCTTTCCATCTATCGATTTCAATGTCTATCATTTCCTAATGAAATCGTAATCAGTAACATGTCATTAGGAAATTTTCTATTTTTCACCGCCTCAGAAAAGATTTTCTTGTATTGTACTTTAATAATTCAATTTAATAATTTATATTAACAGTTATTGTGTATTCGTTCAAATCAAAACAAAATTAATAATTTTATTGCATTTTTCCGTTTTTTTTTACCATTTTCAATTTTGCTGCGTACTTATAAAAATCAGAAGGTATTTATTTCATACTTTTAAGTGAACTTATTTGTACTTTTACCTAGTTTTCGTAGTCGATTGAAATATCGATGCCAGATAAATAAACTAAGACTGAGGTCCCAAATAAGATTAGCTGGCTCCAAATTCCAGAGACTCGTTTTTAACTCAATTCTATACAATTTCGTCTAATAAATATTTACAGCTTTATTTTTAAAAGGTCCAAAAAATAAAAGGTGAGGCTTCATCATCATATCTACCAGACAGTAATTTTGTTTTTACAATGTTAAAAAAAAAATAAAAAAAAATTAGGGAAAAATTCAATAGAAAAACTAAGAAATGAAGAACTGAAACTAAAAAACAAAGTAATAGATAGAATATCTAAAATGGTTTAAAGCTTACAAGGGACTCTAATGATCAAAAAGTTTTTAATGACGGAACCGGTTAGAGTCAAAAAACAAAAACAAATAATTAAATAAGTTTTTTTTTTTTTTAAATATTTCTTATCCCCATTGATTGTAAAATATATATAACTTTTTATTTACTAATTTTGTTTTTTCTTTTGAAAGTAACCTATCGCTAGGGGAAATCGAGAAAGCTCGCAGACCACCCAAACAGTGAATGCCAGTCGTAATCTTGTAATTATTGTCTTGAGTATTGCTTTATTGCCAGTGTTTGATTTGACTGTGCGGCCAAACGTGTAACTGCATCGAAAAGGCTTGTTCTGCAGTATTCGTAAAGGTCTAACCTAACCTGACAGAAAATTAGAGAGTTCTTGTTTCATAGAGATTAACTTTGTGAAAAGGATCTAGTGAAAAAAATATGAGACTTACTTTATTCAGATTTTTTGAGTAAACTAAATCTTAAGTTTTATGACTACAACGTTTTGATTTTTCTGGATAATTTTTATGATTAAAACTTTTGGTGAATTTGAATATTTCGAATATCCAAATAAAACATAATAGGAATAAAAATATCTTTATGCGAGTAGAACCTGCCGCGCGTTGTGTGGCTTAGTAGATATAATGCGCTGAAAGAATTATATCCTATTCTTTTAATATAGTCAAATCAAAATTCACCGATAATGATAAAAAAGTTTCAGCTAATAAAAAAAACAAAAAAAAAACGGGATTTTAAATAGAAACTTATGCCAAAAATAAAATTTTTTGGTAAAGAATTTCGAAGGGTTAAAGTTTTTATTTTTTACATCTCATATTTGACTATAGTAAGTATTAATGATCCATTCATTTAGCACTTAACGTATTACTTCAGCAGAGCCGGGATTAAATATAAATAACACACATGTAAAAGGAACTAATGAAGGAATAAAACACATGGTATGAGATATCAAATCAGTAGGTTATCATTTTTTAGACCAGTTGCAGTAGTGGTTTCAAGATAAAAATGAAATGAAAAATCATTTCTTTTTTTTTATTATTCTAGACTTACAGTGCGGGTGCGATAAATGACAAATGTCTATCCCATTTAATTTTAATTAATTTATTTTACTTCTGCACTGAAAAAAATTATCTTTGAGTTTATTGTAATCTGTGATTATTAAAATATTCTAGAATATTCTTAATTATTTTTATTAATGTAAGAGTATTTTAAAAGAAGGTGATTCCAGATGGGATTTAAAATTGGAAATGAAGTGAAAAAGTATAGAAAATTATCAGGTCCGTTTTTGTTATAAGGGGGACATGAGGATTTAGTATCAAAATAGTATAGAATTGTGTTAATTACGATTCTAAAGAATTTTGAGTCAGCTAATCGTATTTGGGTGATCAGTGTTATTTTATTTATGTGTTCTCGATATTTGACATTATCATCATCTTAAGCAAGTGTTGTATATATCGCTAAATTATGAATATATTATATAAATGGTGGTTTTCCATAAAAAAAAAAAAAAAACCCGGTTGTATCTTGAATCTTCTATATTTCATTGGCTCTTATTGAGAAAAAAAATAGTTTTTTCTTCAATTGCCCAGTCATTTGGTAGATTCTTAACTTTATCCAATCCCCTAGTCTTTTATAACATTGGCAATCGATTTCTTTATGCATAAGTAAGAACTTTATGCCGCTAGCTCAGCATTTTTTTTAAAAGAAATTAAGATTAATAGTAAAAAAAAAGAACTATTTTTAAAAACTAACACTGGGTGCGAAAATACCCTAATACTCATCGCCTTCCTCTTTATTAAAAGTAGATATTACTGTGATTTTCGATGGCATATCTGTCTCTGAGTGTTGATTTTTAGATGTAAAAGTTAAAAAAGTTTTCAAGTTTTACAAGTCAAAGTTCTTCCATAATTTAATATTTATTTACCAACTACAAACAAACTTTTTCTGCGACTTTTTTTGACTGTTTCGACAGAATAAATATTAACTTATTTGGTCTGTGGGCCACAGCCTTCGTAATTGTCTGGGTAGGTTGCACGGGTTGTTTGAGCGTTTAAATTTTCAGTCAGAGGGTAAATATTTGAGTCAGTCTTTGGTGGAAGTAAATGTAACTTTCTTAACTGTTTCAGAAATTTTTGTTATGTATAATGTTGCCGAAATCTAAAATGGCGCATATAAAGAATTTCTTGTAATATTTTCGACTGAATTTGTCGAATATTGGATTTTTTAACAGAGCCCCACAGTTCAAAACTTCATGGTCTGTATAGGTTTTAATAGCAACTAAACTAAACTAAACTAGTTGGTTTGTTTGGTAAGGATAATTTTGTTCATACCGTTTATTTAATTCTTTGCGTTTTAATCTATCATTTTGCCAAATTAGTCTCATGTCTAGGTAAAATAACAAATTTCAAATTCCAGTAGAAGCCGGAATATGATTTTATTTTGTTAATTTTAAGTCAAAGTCAAATTACTACAATTGGGAACACTATATGCATACACATATTTTCGTTCGTTATAATTTTCCGCCTAGTGGCCCTTTAGTATATAGGAATACATTATTTCTCAGGAAAGCTAGTGTCTTATTTCACAATCAATTTTTAACTGGAACTCTATGTTTTTCCTGATGAAGTCTTCAAGCATCAGGCCCATGCTGAAAATTCCCCTTCGGCAAGATATAAAATTTTAGACCAGAATGAAATTTTATTTATTTGCTAAGAATATTGTTTAACCTCCAAATATTATCGGAAGCCTTTGTTTGACGATTTAATTTTATTCTGTAGCGATAAGAATTTCTATTCAATTTTTTAACATTTTTCAAAATAAATGCATTAGCCGTCAGTTTAACAGTGAAAAAAATGGTACATTGCAATAGTAATATGCAAGTAGCTATGTGTAGTTATAGTAATAAGTAGAAAAGATAGTACCTAGTATGTTGCATTAAACATTAACCGTGGCATATAACCCCTCATTAGATTGCCTATAATCTAACTGAGAACAATGCATTAATTTATTAAAAAAATCACGAACAAGAACCTATCTACTATCTACTATGAAAACTGAATGAATCATTAGTGGAATCTTATATATATATATTTCGTTTTAACAATTTATTGGATCGAAATTCTTACATTTTTCAGTAGCCTAAGTCCTGGAGACTCTTGATTAAATTGCAATAAAAGGGGTTTTATTAGTGAAAATAAAAACTGTATACCTACAGAGGATCTCTGTAGGGAATTTCAGATTAAATTTTATTTTAAATCATTCGTTTTTAAGCGGATGAACAAATGTGCTATTTTTTTTAATTTTTTTTTATGTCTTCTGCCTCAAAATAAACCTTTCTCAGGCATTTGCGATTTTTGTAGGGAAAAACTCAAAAGAAATCAGTTAAAAAATATGTATGTATTATATCTACTTATTAAGCTAGATTTCGTGTCCATCTTAACCTCTTCGTCTTTATATCTTCAGGTATAGTGTGGTAGTCTGATCTTGTATACAGTTGTTTATCGATACTCTCTCCCTCGGTTATTCTTCGGAGGTCTTTTCTCTCGAATCTTTCAATACTTTTTTCTGGGGTCCTTGTTTGTGTCCTTTAGTGTTATTAAATCTCACAACCGTATGAAACAACTAGATTAATCATTTGTACCCTTAAATTGAGCTTTAAGATAGAGTGAGAAGAATGCTCTCCTTTCGCTTATTATACACTGATCTATTTCATGCAGTTAGTCACTTATTGAAGACACTTTGCTTTCTTTATTTATAAAAATAAATAAACATCATTCAATGCAGCTTAAACTATATTTTATCCGTCTGGCAAGAGAGGAGAATGGCGATCAGGAAACTGCGTAGAAGGAAATAGAGCAATGAATAGAAAGCTTTCTATTTATGGTCTATGACCGGCAGGGCTCTAAAAAAAGCTCGGGGCTGAAAAGATTTCAAAGCACTCTTCGGGGATCTGTTGCTCTGAGATAAAATTTATTTTTATTCTTTCCATCTTCATGCCTTTATTCGCGTCCGTTCCGATGTAGTGGCAATAAACGAATGTGTTGCAGTGATAAATTAGATTCTGGCAAAACAAGTAGCACCCTTTTTAGCTCTTTAATTGGCCGGTATAGCGCCAATTCGAAACTCCAAAATTTGAGAAAAAATAATTCAAAAGTTTGAGTTTTGTAAAATATGTTTGTAGCAGGTCAAAATAAGAAATTTACCTTGGAATAGCATGCGCCGACTGTGAAGTCAAATTGTTGGCCTTAGAAAGGCTCTATAACAGTAGGTGTAGTAACGAGACTTCTTAAAAAAAAGTGCCAGAAAAATCAACTAAAGCTAGAGAAATTGCTCTCTGTTTTTATGATTAACTAAAACGAAACAGATAGAGACATACACTAGATTAGGGGTCACCTGGTTTAGTGGTGGTCACTAGTGGTTAGCATGGTAACCTACAATACTAAAGGTCGCGGGTTCGCGTCTCAAAAATCCTTAGCTATGCCGTCTCTCGGATAGGACGTAAAATGTAGGTCCCGAGACTTTACGATTTCAGGTACTCGTTAAAGATCCCTACCCCAATTAAACCTGGATAGGCAAAATTTAGGTCTCCCACTGTAGCATCGTCCGATTAGCTTTAGTAGTATAAAGGGACGTTAAACAGACAAACATACACTAGATTACAATGTTTTAGATCCAGAAAGAAATTGGAAACAATCACTGTAATCAATATCTATTATAAAGCAAAGAGTACAATGTGCGTGCCGAAAAGGCTCAAAGACGACTCCACTTGGGATTAAGGAAGTTATATCAGCGTGTTGCTATATAGGCACCTACGGAGAAGAAGGTTTCTGTTTTTCTCTTAAGGGTGTAAAATTGGAGAGAAAAGGACTGGAATTTTAAGCCTCTCGCACCATGTAATTAGCCTACCTGAGATTGAGATACGAGTTTATGAATGAAAAATTTAGTTCGAGCTCCAGGCTACCAGGAAGCGCTAGGGTGCGTTTCACTCGATGTTTATTGTTCATTCATTCCGTTCAATTTGTAAAGGTTATGTATTTGTTCCGCTGTTCTTTTTAAATTACTGAAAAATCAAGCGAAAATAATTAGTTTCACCTTTTCTTTCAAAATAAAATAATAATTTTACATATCAATTAGAAAACCGACTGGATACCTTACAAAATTAATTTTCTCATAAGAAGGTTAATTGATTAACACATTATATTTAATCAATATTTAATATATACCTACTTAAGTAAATTTAATGCAATATGAGTGAACATTTTTGAGTAGTACAGTGAGCAAATAAAAACAGACATAAAACAAAAAAGGAGAGCTGAATTGACTGATTATAAATCGAAATTAAAATGTTTGAAGTGTTCTTATTGTATGTAATTATGAAAAATGGTTTTATTACTATGTATGATGAGCATTCCAGTTGACAAAGTGACTAACTCCAATTACAGCATTTTTCAATAAGATTTTATCACCCCTCATATGGTAGTTCAGGATAAAAAGAAATATGATGAAAAAATTGTGCCATCATGATATTTTGGTTTTCACTTTGTAATAGTAGGTGCAGTGTCCGCCCGAATTACGGCAGGGGGGTATCTTAAGGGAGATTGAACTGGAAGAAAGGTCTTACAAAAAATTTTCTATGAATCTTCGGCAGTTTCTAAACTTCTGGATCTAATAGGACCATCACAGTAGTCGGCGCTTAAGTTGTAATCGAAATATAGTTTTTTAACTAATAGATTTTTCAACCATAATCTAATAACTTATTATCTGCTGACTGCTTGGAATGGGCTTATAGAATTCAGAATCACAGAAACCATCAAAAACGATGTATGACTCGACAAAGTTGCAGCAAAATTAATTGTTCATTCATCATTTTCAACCACCTGTAAATTATACAGGGTTCCTTATTTGGGCGGACTCTGCAGATATCGAATCTTAATATTGATACCATGCTAAAAGTTTCAAGAAAGTGCTAATTTTGTTCTATATTTCCTTTAATTTTAAAGTTTTTCTGTTATTAAAACTACCACACAACTACCGGAGCAAAGCCGGGCACCCTAGCTAGTAAGAAATATAACAAAGTTTATTTTCTGAAAAAAAAGAAAAAGAAATTACATTAAAATTTTATTTTATTGTACTTGTGTACTCTATTTTGTCAATAAATGTATTATTTTTATGTTTTGATTATGAGAATAATTCTATTTAAGACTATATTTGTTTAAAAAAAATTGTTTTTACAATATTTCCTGACTTTTTTGAAAATTGAATAATTATTAATAGATTTTTTTATTATTAATTTAAGAATCAATAATAAATTTATATACGAAATTAAGTGTTAATGGATGAAAATTGGCGGAGATCATAAATACGAACTTAATAGGTAAATATTATGAAAAAACAGCGTGAATATTGAAATTTAAATGGCGCTTGTACCGAAAAACGTGATATTTCAATATAATTATTTTGACAAAATAAAATGATTTATTAATTTTCCAAAGGATTGCCATCCTTTTTTAGCTACCTGAAACTAGTGCAAGGTTCAAAAACGTCACATTGTATTATGACTAACGATTACTGTTAACATGGATCATTTATCTCCCGAATCCATGTATAAATTGAAAAAAAAAAAAAAAAAAAACTGAAACAGAAATGTCAAGATAATACGGAAACGCTGTTGTCCCAAATCGTGCAGAAACAGCAGATGATGGTAATCTAGACAAAAAAAAAACAAGAAAAAAAAATGAGCATCTCCATTCTTCTATAAAGGGATTGTCTTGACAGTTGTCTGCTGTGTCATCCGCTACCGGGAGTCCCCGATGTCCGAACTTCACCTGCTCGTCGGATGAGGAATTTCCGTGAAGATCATTTTTCAACTGGAAAATATGTCATGTATATGTTCAATGGTGTAGTCAAAATATAATATCTAATTTAACGTGTGGATTAAAAGGTTACCATTAATTTATTCTTAACACTAAGTATTTATTTTATATCAGCATACGTTTCGGCCATTCGGCCAATCTCAGTGCTGCAGGGGACATCAAAAGCACATACTAGTTTTGAATGGATAATCATAACAAATTAAAATTAATTTTTTTTTAAACTCATAAAAACAATTATTCAATAGTAAATAGCTGGTAAGTGTATTTTTCTTGATGAAGAAGATAATATTATCAAAAAATATAATAAGAAGAATATATTGCAACACAATGATAATTATTAATAATAATTATAAATTAATTTAATTAATGGTGAAGAAATAATTTAAATTTTTTTCGGAATGTATTCGAATACGCTTGAAAATTTCAAGTTGAAATCGGTAAATGCCACAAATTTACCGATTGAGTTCTCTTCTTTTCCTGATTAATATTTTAATTATTTTTTGCTTTAATATATTTTTTTTGTTAATGATCTGACATTTTTCATAATATACTTCATTTTTATTCGTTTCAAATTAAACGTTATTTTATAATAGCAATGAGTATGTAGTCAATGAATAAATCGGTGACCATTTTTTACGAGTACATTAATTAATAGCAAAATATATCTCAAACATAACATGAATTTTTCACGTCGAAAAACAGCGCGTATTGTTGGTGATTTTTTTTTTTTTATCATTTCAAGCGTATTTGAATACATTCGGAAAAAAAAATTTAAATTATTTCTTCACCATTAATTAAATTAATTTAATTAATTTAATTAATTAATTACCATTAATAAATTAATTACCATTAATAAATTAATTACCATTAATTAATTAATTTTCTAAAATAAAAAGAATACGAGCTGGAGTGCCTCTGGGTAGTGTCTTAGGCCCGACATTATTTAATATATACTGCTCAGACATTCCCCAACATCCGGAAACCCTATTGGCTACATTCGCTGATGACTCAGCTATCTTGACATCAAACAAAGATGCCACTAAAGCCTCACAAGTGCTCCAAGAACACCTAGACGAGGTAGCGTGTTGGGCTCGAAGATGGAGGCTAAAAATGAATGAAGCCAAGAGCCTCTCGTCTAGTATGTCTCGTTTTCACTTAAGCACGACTCTTGCCCTCAGGTATTTTTTAACAACATTCCGATACCCACCTCTGATTCAGTACGCTATCTCGGCCTATACATGGACAAACGACTACTTGGAAAGACCATGTTAAACGCAAAAGAAAAGAACTGAACCAGCGGTACGGACTTCTTTCAGTCAGACGATCAAAATTATCTATGACAAATAAATTAACCGTTTACAAAGTACTTCTTAAACCACTTTGGACTTACGGTATTGAGCTATGGGGAACAGCCAAAAAATCTAATATACGACTCATACAGTCATTCCAATCTAAAATACTAAGAAAGATCGTAGATGCCCCCTTTTATGTCACTAATGAGACCTTACACACTGACCTTGACATTCCTTACGTCAAAGAAACAGCCATAGAGCGCTACCGTAACTTTCATGACAGACATACTCTAAATTCCAACCCACTAACACAAGCTCTACACACTCCCACAAACCCTTATAATCCACCAAGAAGATTGTTGAGGCGTTGGCCAAGAGATTTCCTGCATTAAACAGATATCTTACAGTTTTCTCTTACACTTGTCAACTTATTCGATTTTGATTTATTCTTGTATTTCATTTGTTTGTTAATTTCTTTCTTTTGTGTGTGTTTGTTTTGTGTTTTGTGTTTGTTTTGTGTTTTGTGTTTGTTGTTTTTTGTGTTTAGTGTTTTTCATTCTTTCATATTATTACTCATGTCAGCATATTTGCTTATTACGCAAGTAGATGGCAAATTTAATAAAAATGTCTCAAGCTAACATATGTAAATAAATAAATAAATTTATAATTTTATATATAATTATATACACACACACACACACACACACACATATATATATATATATATATATATATATATATATATATATATATATATATATTTTAAAGTTGAACTTTTTTGGCCGTAAAATTGATGAATAAATAAATACTTTAATGACTGAAAGTTAATTATTAATTAAAATCCAAGTACAGACGGTTTGATTATTAATGGATTCAATCGTGAACGGTGTAAAATTATATAATGTGAATATGAAAAGACTTTAGGAGAGTGGAGCGGGAGCAGAGCGAGAGTGGAGCGGGAGTGGAGCGAGAGTGGAGTGGAACGGAGCGAGGCGGGACCTGGGCCAATATTGTGATTAACCTCTCTCTATTCCTCTTTAGAATATTTTGCCAGTGAGACCGGACCTGGAGCGGAGCGGGAGCGGAGCGCTAGTGTGAATGGGGTAGAGTGAGAGCGGACCGGGAGTGGAGCGAGACCGGAGCGGTACCGATAGTGGAATTCTCTGTCTATTTCTCTTTAGAATATTTGAGCGGACCGGGAGTGGAGCGGGAGCGGAGCGATAGTGTGAATCCGCCCTTAATAATTCTTGGTATCAATCCCCCACCCTCTCTCCAGGCCCGGGAAACCCCGTATAGTCTACAAGGCGATGAAGGGGAGGACCAATAAAAAACAAAAACATAATATATTAGTTCTAAATAAATAAGATGGATGAAATAAACTCGTAACAGATGAAAATCTATAAAACAAACCGATTAAATTGTAGAATTACTGACCAACCTTTTTTGAAAAAAAAGTATTATAAAATTTCTTTTTGCGTTTACATTTAGAAAGTTGTCAATTAATAATGTTGTAAGTTTTTCTTAAGAAGAATAAGATCAGACCTTTATTAGCAACATTTGGATACTCATTGGCCTGGATTGCAATGTTAATAATTTTACAATCTCTCAATACTGATCTTACAGTTTGTTTATTATTGCATAATATTGTATATTTAAGGTGATGAATATGGTCCGAAACGTCCTCCACTCTGTAAACAATAAAAGACATTTTTGAGACTGAAGACGGGTTTATTTAAGATCCAAATAAATAAATAAAAAATGAAAGCAGTCTACCAAGATTTTATGATATAGTATCTTTGCAATAATGATAATACATAATAAAAAATCAACTAAATGCGAAGTGTGTGGAAATTTTCGTGGATTTAGATATATTTGTTATTAACTGATACTGATTGAATTGCTTTCATAACCGCTAATTTATTCCGTTTATGAATTAAATTAAAAAAAAAAAATTAAAAAACCTTAGATACCCCCAAACTAGTAATTTTATGTCACTTCATGAAAATCCGACTTCTATTTACTTATTAAGGTGTTCAGGTTTGGTTCTATTGAAAAATAAAAAATAAAACAGCGATTCAATCGCCGTTATTGTAGTTTGTCATTATTGTCCTAACATCTTCGTAACTTTCTTCCCTTAACTCTCATCGATTATAACCTCACAAAGAACAAAGAGAAGAAACACATAAATGGAATTGATTTCATGACGCTAGTATTAACCGGGATAATCTTGAGCTAATGTGAAGTTAACGATAAAGCAGATCTCTAGAGAGCAGCTCTTAGTGAGTTGATAACTTCAAGACATCACAAGTATCGGGACTTAAGATGATGTGTGGGTAATGGCTTGGAGGGGAAATGAGATAAGTTCTGTCAGGAAGGGTTTGTGTTTAGATGATCGAACAGAAGAAGCAGTTCGAATATCAATGATCTTAATATTGTAAAGTGAATCAAAATCATATTTTGTTTGCTGAACATTGAAACGAGTTTTAGACTTTTCGTTGGAACAGTTGCCTAACTGTTTTTGTACATGTTATAGATCGGGTAGGTGCAACCTTTGTCATGTGTGGGCCGAATTTAGTGTGCAAATACGTTCGAGGGCCACTTTCAAAACATTTCATTTGTTGAGAAGGCAAACCCTTGTTGATTTCAACTAAGGATTACTTTTCATAACATGGTTTACTTTACAAACAAGCTCGTTAGGTTAAAAAAGCTTGCTGCTTGTCGTCTTTATTGTGATTGAACATTTTTTTTACCAAAACGGTACAAGCGCCCCTCCCTTAAGGACATGGAATGAAAATTTATTCCTCTTATAATTTATATTTCCTTAATAAAAAAATGGATAGTTGTAGACATTTAATTATGGTTTTTTGTTTATTTATAAGTTTTGATTGATAAGTTGATGGTTTTTTTTAATCTTTAGTCCTAGGAAAGATCATCTTTAGTAATAAATATTTTCTGTCAGATGATTCTATAATATATGCAATGACATTCACCCTTTCATTATATAAAAAATAACATAAAATAAATGTTTTTAGTTACATAAACATTCTGTGTCCTTCTAGGATGGTCTATTTCTGTCTAACATTAAGAAGCAAAGGGCTATGAATATCTTGACGTTATTAACCGAGCTTTCTTAGAGTTTTTTCACACGTTCCCTCTATATCAATATATATTATAAAGCAAAGTGTACAATGTGCGTGCCGAAAAGGCTCAAAAACGACTCCACGTAGAATTAAAGAAGTTATGTCTTCGTTTAGCCATATGACTCCTAATGGAAAAGAAGGTTTCCGTTTCTCTCTTAAGAGTGTAAAATTGAAGAGAAAAAGACTGGAATTTTATGCCTCTCGCACCATTTAATTAGCGTCTTTGAGATTGAGATACGAGTTTATGAATGAAAAATTTAGTTCGAGCTCCAGACTACCAGGAAGCGCTAGGGTGCGTTTCTCTCAATGTTTATTATTCATTCATCCAGTTCAAATTGTAGAGGTTATATATTTGTTCAGCTGTTCATTTTAAATTACTAAAAAATTAAGCAAAAATAATTAGTTTCTCCTTTGCTTTCAAAATAAAATAATGATTTTACATCTCTTCAATCTAATTAGAATTAATTAGAAAACCAATTGGATTCCTTAAAAAATTAGTTTCCTCATAAGAAGGCTAATATATGATCAGCACATTACATTCAATCTATATATAATATATACTTAAGTAAATTTAATGCAATATGAGTGAAGATTTCTTAGTGGCACCGTGAGCGAATAAAATCAGACCCAAAAAAAGAGATGAATTGACTGAATATAAATCGTTGACAAAACGACTAACTCCAATAACAGCATTCAAGATTTTATCATCCCTCATAGTTCAAGATAAAAAGAAATATGATGAAAAAATTTGTCTCCAAGAAATTTTGGTTTTCATTTTGTAATAGTAGGAAGATTCAAGGTATGCAGAACGTATACGGTGGATATTTTAGGGAGGTTGAAATGGAAGCAAGTCTTAAAAAAATTTCTATGAATCTTCGGTAGTTTCTATACTTCTGAATCAAATAGGACCATCATAGTAGTCGGAGCTTAAGTTTTACTCGAAATATAATTTTTTTAATTGAGATACCAGATTTTTTCAACTAGAATCTAATAACTTATTATCTGCTGACTACTTGGAATGGGCTTATAGGAATCAGAATCACAGAAACCATAAAAAACGATGCATAACTCGACAAAGTTGCAGCAAAATTAATTGTTCATTTACCATTTTTAACCCCCTGTAAATTATACAGGGTTCCTTATTTGGGCACACTCTGCAGATCTCAAGTCTGCAGAATATTGATACCAAGTTAAAACCGAATTTTCAAGAAGGTGCTAATTTTGTTCCCTATTTCCATTAATTTTAAAGTTTTTCTGGTATTAAAGCTTCCACACAACTACCGGAGCGAAGCCGGGCACCCCAGCTAGTTATATTATAAAAATGAAATGATGTTCGTTGGTAACCGCACCACTTGAAAATGTATGAATGGATTTGGCTGATTTTTCTTTGAAAATGTTCCTAATATTCCGAGGATGGTTCTAAACGGAAACGAAAATTCTAGGGGAGAATTTTCCCCTGCACGGAAGGGTTTTAAATTGCGTTATTTGGGCCCAACTTGGTTAGGCTAACTAAATTTATGCAGTTTTATGCCAATTTAAAAAAAAAAAAAAAAAAAGTGGAAACAAAATCATGAATATCTTACCATTATTAACATAGAAACTTTTTTTTTTTTTTTTGTTCACACCTTCCCTTTACCTATAAAGTAATTTAAATTTATAGATTATAGTCAGCTGTTTTTATTTACGATAGGATGATTAATTGTCAGGATTTTCAATTTAACATTTTTTATTTTGGAAAGCCGACGTTTCGATCCCAACATGATGATCTTCATCAGGGCTAAAAAGAAACAAATAGATGAACAACATGTAAAAAAGTATCTATGCTAGAAGATCTTTTTATTTTATTTATCTCTTGCATAGTAACCCTATGCAAAATGAGTTAATTAACAAAATATGCGTATTTCATGCGATAAGGTATTTTATACGCATTAATGTACATAAGAAAATAAGCTGTGTAATTGTAATAAAAAGAACTAGTACGAAGGTAAATACACAAACAAAATTTACAATACCTTAAGATTATAGTAAAACAAAATTTTAAAAGCTCTTATAAAGTTGAAAGGTACCATTTAAATAGTTAGTGGTTAGGTAAACACCAATAAGTGGACGATGGTTTTATACATACAATGTTTAAATAAAAATACAAAAGTTGATAAGTAATATATTTAAATATCAATGTTTAATACAATGCTAATTGTTTTAGCCTAGAATAACCTTTTTAACAAAGGAATAGTATATAATAAAATACAAAATAAAATACATTAAACATAATAATGTAATAGTATTAAATACAATGCAAAAGAATGTATGATATAATTAAGAAAATTAAATAAATTAGATAAATGAAATCGGGTCATAATAAAATATACATTAATATAAACATAAAATATATAACATATACTGATTATATAAATTAAAGACTACAAAAAAAAAAAAAGGAAAACTAATCTATAATAATACAACTAAAATGACTATAAACTAAAATGATGTGTAATTTATATGCATATACAGTACCAGTCAAAAGTTTAGACTCATCGTTAGTTTTGTAAAATAACTAAATAACAACATTTTATTTATTTTACAACATAAAAACTATAATTTTATTTTCAATTTATTTATAATTTGTTTGTTTGTTTAACGTCCCTTTATGCTACTAAGGTTAATCGGACGATGCTACAGTGGGAGTCCTAAATTTTGCCTATCCAGGTATAATCAGGATAGGCGTCTTTAAAGAGTACCTGACATCGCACAGGCTCGGGATCTCCATTTTACGTCCTATCCGAGGGACGGCATAGCTAAGGATTTTTACTCCCATTAAAAAATTCTAGGGCCACTTCGGGACGCGAACCCGCAACCTTTAGTATATTAGGTTGCCATCTAACCATTACACCACAGGTGACTCCTATTTATAATTTTATTCTAAACTTAATCATATAATGTTTGAAATGTTACCTCTTGAGTTAATGATGGTGGAAGATTTCCACCATATTCTACCTCTTGAGTTAGAATTATTTAATTAAACTTGAAGATTGCGAATTAAATACAAGTGAGTCTAACCTTTTGACTGGTACTGTATACATTTAATAGGCATGTAATAGACATATAGCTTCAGATTTGACGATTCCTATTTTGATTTCTTTGATGCTAGAAGATGATAATTAATTGTTTATCATACAATTATCAATTATAGATAGTAACAATAAAAAGTAACAAAATAATAGAAAACAAAACCAACATGTGTACTCACAAAATCTGATAATTGTATAGAAGATAGTAAAATTATATATGAGTATTTGCAAAAGTAGCAGATTAGCATGATAAAATTAAGTGTGATATTTACCTTGTTGAGTCCAGAATAATACAGAAACTGAGGGAAACAGAAATTATAAGGTGAGAGATAGTAGGGGTTAGTTTGCCGACTTCAAAAGATTTATCATGGGGAAAACCCAACGCTTTTAAAGTTAAAGGCTATCTGACGACTAAGCAATTCATATATATATATATATATATATATATATATATATATATATATATATCATATATATATTTGTCTCCTTTGGGCAATGATAAAGATCCACATGTTGGGATCAAAACGTTGGCTTTCCAAAATAAAAAATGTTTAACTGAAATATTGAAAAAATTATCATATTTATAATTGGATGATGAATCCTATTATAAACATGATATTTTTTTTTTTGTAATTGAAGACAGTTACCACTTGCTGGAGACTACTCTCTTAAAAGGGACACCGTGCCACGTGACCTCAGCCACCAAAGTGCCCTTATACCTCAGAGAAGCCTTTAAAACTAAAACCCTCAACAAAAACAGGAGCCAGGCCTCTACAAAAAACAAAAGCTTCTTCCCCTCTCCAAACTAATGAAGGGATATTCCAGTAGGCTTCCAGTCAGATCTTTATCCAGGCACTGGGGGGGGGGGGGGGGGGGGGAGACCTGGAGTTCATTCAGATATCTCAGGCCTCTTCTCCAGGTGTCTTTTCCAGGCTATGAGTATGACGATGCTTTCTTTCGGCGATATTTACCTAAGTTTTATATCGATAGTCTTTCGTTTACCTAACAACTTTTTTTTGTCATGACATGAGCTGCTCGATTACCACATTAAAAAATTTCTAGAAAATGCCTTCTGGTTGCATATAATTAAAAAGAGGGTTCAGGGTTGTGAGGGATTTAAAAAATAAATAAATACAAACTTTTTTTTTTATTATAATATTATAATATTTTACCTTGTCTCGAATAATTAATAAATATGAGAGCTCTTTGCATTCGAATTTCAGTCTCTTTTAGGTTGAGTGATATTGCGCTTTAGATAATTTATCTAAACATTTATGTCTCTCTTTGCACTTCAAAGTCCCGATTATCTCCCTAATCACAGTCTTCACTTTTTCTGAAGGAAAACGGAAAATTACAATTACAAAGAGAAACACTTTATTGAAAAGAAATGCTGCCTAACTATTATATTATATTAACTATTATTATAATATATTGGGTTGCTCAACAGCTTACCATTTGTCTACAATAGACTATTTGTAAATTTCTATATATTATATTAAGTATATCGGACGTCGGCAAAAAAATGGTTACAACTCAAAAACCTGTTTTTCTTGTTTGTTTTGTTTTTTGGATAATCACATGTAAAGTTTCAACAGCTTTCTCAATTTTACTATGTACCTTAAAACAGCGACTAAGGCAAAATATTCTTTAGTCACAAATAGTCTATGTTTAAGGCAGTTAGTTCCACTGGTACGAACTGTAACTCAAAAGTTGCCCTCTATGGTAAACAGCGCCTTACGCCAAAATAAACTGTTAATACTATTGTGACTATATTCTAGCATTGTAGGATTCGTCATTCTGATTCCAACGGTATGCATAACTCAAAATTAATATATTTTAAGTTATAATCATCTGCTTGCCAACGTGCGATATTATCATAAAAGTATATCACATTTATACTACAGTGATATATCATATATGTAATACAAGTGATATTAGCATCAATTACCAATCAATTATAATATTCATCTGTAATATTAAATATTGAAGTATTGAAAGAAACAATTTTTTTTAAATTTTTTTGTTTAAGGGAAAGTCATTTATTAAATTCATGTTTAATAGAGTTGGTCAATGGAGACCTATCTATTTCATAGGGGACCAAAGCAGGAATTTTTATATCAAGAATTTTAATCTAATTTTGATATTTTTAATTTAACTTTTATTATTTATTGAAACATTCCTGCTTTAACTCTCCCACAGTCTAGATACAATTAATGAAGCAAAATCATTTTACACGGTTTTATTAATGGACTTTCCCTTATGGGAATGATATGAAGGTATGAGGCTGAACACATGTTAAATGGGAATGTTTGAAGATATTTTATATTAATAAAAAATTGAATCTTTATATTGTTGCCTTTTTCTAATCACAGATGAATATGGTTACTGGACATAAAAAGCTTTTAAAATAAACAATTCAAAAGGCTGTGTGATTATTTAGCCTGATGCCATACATATTTGTATTAAGTAGTCTACGAACGCATTTTTATTTATTTAAATAAAATTAATAGCGTAGAATATTTGGACGAATCAACCGGAGAATTTAGACGTTTATACGAACCCAAAATGAGTAAACTTTATCCGGTAAATGTTATCGTGGGCTTCGCCAGCACCAAATTCTTGGGGGTGCTCAATATTCTGCTAGATAGGGTAGATAGAAATTGAGAGGCTAAAAGTTCAAATAACAATGCCTAAAAACAACTGTTGGGGCATTTAATTCATCCTCCAACGCTGTATTTTAAAGGTATTTGGTGTCTTAAAACTTGTCAATTTATGTCTCAGTCAGGATATTTGTAGTTGCTAAGGCTTCATGTTGAAGGATGTGGGCCGAAATTACGTTATAGAATTTATCCAATTTCTCCTTCTGATCCTACTAATTTCATTGCATTCCATTAACTCCAATAAAGTTCAACGAGTTAACGGGAATCAGTATCAAGCAGCATGGTTTAGAAAAGAAATGGAGACTAATGCCGGAGATCCAACTTTTTTACAGGATTCATAAAAAAATAGGGGAGAGCGGGGTTGGTTGGCAACAGTTTTCACTTTATTGATTGTTGAGTCGCTCCTGTATAATATAATATAATATAATCCCAATAGAGCTGATACCACTGTAAACTCCAAGTATTAGAGTACTTCAAGGATTTTTTTCACCACATAATATTCAATACTAAGATCAGAGAAAATTGAAGAATTCGTCAATCCAGAGTATGCCAATTAACCCCCAAAGTGGGGCAGGTTGGCCTAGAAGGTGAGGTTGTATAGCTATCTCATTCAAGTACTGCCTGACACATATTATTGTTATTAAAAACTGCACTATAATGGTATAATAATTTTGAATCGGTTTTTAACAGTTTTAAGGGAAAATAGAATGACAATAGAGAAGATAAAAGTTTAGACTGTCGTCACTTTCTGCATCAGAAAAATTGCTCTTATTCTCCTTGCTGGAACTAAATACAATTGGTAGTTTCACCTTTGATTATGTTTACCTTGCTTTTGTGAATTGCTACTGCGCCAAAAAAAAAGTTGAAGAGAGCCAACTAACCCCACAGGAGAAGTCATATGAACGATGGCTGCCAGGACAGGGGAGAACAATCAAACAAGAAACTGGTTAGTCGAAAGGTTAGGTTTTTCAAAGGAGTTTGGGGCTATGTGAACAGAATCGGAGTCAAATATTTTTCCATGCCTTTAAACCTACTTTACTGAAAATATAAAAATTTACTTTCATGATGTAAAATCAATCAATGAAGCACACTCTTATCTACACTGATAGCATCGGATTGAAAACGCAGGACAAGACTCCCGAGGTCGACCGGGTGACATGGTAAAATGGTGGGGCCTTCACAGTTCAAGCAGAAATAAAAAATATATATTCATCAAATATAAAATATGCCTGAAGATTGTTTTAAAAAAGCGACAATCTGTATATATAGTTAGGTTAATTACGTGCCTGGGAGCGTCAGTAATTAGTCTTAAAATTTTCGATTGAAAAGTTTGAAATTTTTTTAAAGTGTGTCTTTTTAGCTGAGTCGAAAATCTGCGAGGCGTATGTCCAAATGGGTTTAAGAAAGTAGGTGTTTTCAGTTTTTGTCTAATATTCGATTTAGAACATTTGGAAAAATGAGAGTAAAGAATTTTTAAGCGTATGTTCAAGGTATTTTTTTTTTTCATTTTGACATGTGGGCTCCAAGTCATCCCAATACAGTTTCTGTCTTTGGAATGTGGTTGTCGCCGATATAAACTGGTGGACATGTATCTCGTCTGAGTGTGAAAGTTATGTATTGTGATTTAATTTCATTTTCCAGAGTGAGTACCATTTTTGTAATTGAAGTAAGTGTTTCTGTATATTCAATGTGGCAAGACTGGGGTCATGGTGTATTGTTAAAATTGCGGTATCGTCAGCGTAAGTTGCAGTCAGAATTTCAGAGTTGGTAGGTATGTCGTGAGTGTATATGATGTAAAGTAACGGAGCCAGTATTGATCCCTGTGGAACTCCTGCTAAGATGGGTCGGATTGAAGAAATCTCTGAGCCGTACCGGATAGAGTAGGATCTGTCGGAGAGGGAAGATTGGAGTAGAAGATAGTATGTGTGTGGTAGTACGTCCAGAAATACACCAGTTGCGTATTGTTTTTGCTCTAGTGCTCCTGCAATGTAATCCGTTACTCTGTGTAGTTGTTGTGTCGTTGAATGGGAAGTAAGAAAACCGAATGGATGATCAGGTATTATATTGTTTTTGGTCAGTATGTCAACTTATCTTTTGTATAGTAATTTTTCGAAAAGTTTGGAACAGATGGGAAGAAGACTAATTGGTCGGTATGAAGATGGATTGTAGAAGTCTTTTTTTTTTTTTTTTTTGTAAAACTAAAAAAAATGTACCTTAGCCATTTCACAAACTGTCATGTTCCCTCGATACTCATACACCGTCAAACGAGACAGAAGATCCCAGATAAGGATCTCGGCCAATAACCAACAGGTGCCGTTCTATCTCCCTCCAAACATCTCCACCAAGGCTAAAAACAGCTTAATCGCCTGGGAGCTGATAGAGGAGGAGTAATTTGTCCCCTCTCTCTGAGGGCTGTGGGTGGCTGTAATTAGCTAACTGGTTGCCAGGGGTCGCCCCTGTCGGGGGAGATAAGGAGATAAGTGAAAAAAAAAAACAAGGCGGATGGTGACAGAAAAGGGAAAAGTTAATGTCTCCAGATCCGATGATTAGGTCTGAGGTGGGGAGTCCTCACACTATTCTCAATTACACAGCTTCTGGGATTAACTTCCGAAAATGGCTTTAAACAAATAAACTTCCGCTATGTAGTTGAAACAGCACACTACTTCTTAATTTGCATATCGCATCTATAATGCAAGACCACCAAAACTCCAAATAACCTATATCAGAGGTAGTTATTTAACTTAACCTTTAACTGGAACATGTGATTTCATCAACATAACTGGATTATTGGGTCAAAATGACCCATTTTATTTTAATCAGGAATAATAATTAATAAGAAATTTTTAAAAAATTAGAAAATTGTATATTCATATTAAGTAACTCTTAACATGTTCAAATATGCACTTTAAAGCTTATAAAGGTTTATATAAAATTTATGACAAGGTATAATTTGTTATAATGCATAAATTCTAGTTTAACAAATTCTAATGTACATTATCGCTATATATTTTCTTAGCTTAAGCTTTATTTATATATTCTTTAATCTTCATCAATATTATTTTCACCTGAAAATATATTTTCATTAAGTTATCAAATACAAGAAAATTGCTCACCACATATTATAGGTCATGTAGGAGAGGTTGTTTTATAGGCAACTCACCTTTACACTCTAAACATATTCTTTTTGATTGGCTTTATACGTTACAAATATTATTCTTACATATGTCACAAGTAATATAGTATTTTTTGTCATTATTCACGCATAAATAACATCACTTTCTTTATTTATTTTCTGATTTTACACTCGTATCTCGACGAGACTCGATCTCTCCCATCATTTTTCTTATTGTGGCTTTTACCTCAGGAGAAAGATTTTTTTTTTTAAATAATTCCATTTAATCATAAAATCCATGATTAGCCATGATAATGACACAGTAATATGAAAAAATTAATCCCTATATGAAAAACAAAACTGTAACGTTACTGGATTATAAGGGTCAAAATGACCCCCAAAAATTAAAATATAATCACAGGTTACTTACAACGCACTAAATTTAGAACTAACTGATAGAATAGGTATAGATCTGGGAATAACATAAGTTTTATGCAGTTTCCAGTCACCAGATAGCAGTACTTTATAATTTAAAATGTCTTGGGTCATTTTGGCCCGGTATGTTCCTGTTAAAGGTTAAGGAAATCAAATATTTCAGTTTAAAGAACCACAATCGCCACTAATTTTGCATTTTGAACAACATACAGTACCAGTCAAAAGTTTAGACTCACTTGTATTTAATTCACAATCTTCAAGTATTCAAATAAAATAATTCTAACCCAAGAAGTGGATATCTTCCTCCATCATTAACTCAAGAGGTAACATTTCAAACATTATATGATTAAGTTTAGAATAAAATCATAAATAGGGGTCACCTGTGGTGTAATGGTTAGCATGGCAAACTAATATACTAAAGGTCACGGGTTCACGTCCCGAAGCGGCCCTAGAATTTTTTAATTGGAGTTCAATTGTTCAGTTTGATTGGGAGTAGATTTTTTCCTTTTTCTTCCTATAAAGTTCCTTATTTTTTTGTTTATTTGGAGACATGGGCGGATCCAGCCGACTGTAAAGGGGGGGGGGGGGGCTGCAGCCCCATAGCCCTTCATTTGATTCTGCTAATCAGCTTTTTTACCTTTTTGTTCCTTTCCCACAACTAAAATTCTACTTGGTCTGCACATATTTGTTACTTTTTGTATAACTTATTTGTTCTTTAACTTGCTTTCTTACATTAAGGAAAGTCAAATTCTATCTTTTAATGACGGAAAATTTTCCAAAGGGAGGGGCTGCAGTTGTGGGCAGCCCCCCTCCCCCCCCTGGATCCGCCAATGTTTGGAGAAATTATCTGTCTCTCGTTTAGCCTAAAAATAAGAAATGGCGAAATATGAAAAGGTCAAGTAAACATGTACAGGAGAAAAAAAAGCAAAATTTTCCGTCAACTAATAAAACACATTTATCCCATGCGCATGTGCAGTACGCCTTTAGTGACAGACCATTGTTCATAATTAAAGCCGTTCTGTTCATTTAATGGAAATGATTTGTTTCATGGTAACTAAATGAAATTTTCAACAACTACATACAGAATTATAAAATCAGACGAGTTGGAGTATTATGCTTGCATGGCCGAATTATCGCAAGTAAAAACGTTTATTTAATAATAAAAAAAATTAGTATACTTTAGAGAGCAAATACTAACAAAAATAAGTAAATGAATGTGGAAAAATGTGTGACTTTGAATGGCATTTAACAAAACTCTTGAATTTCTAATTAAAGTAAGTTAGTAAGTGAAAGTTGTGTGTTGCGCGCATCGCAGGATTTTTTTTTATGTCATGTAGTTACTTAATAATCATAGCACTATATAAATTAAATTCTTATTCCACTTCCAGTAACAATATACTGTAATAAGTGGAGAATGAAATGAAGAACATTTTACGGAAGTGTGAAGAATCGCAATTTATATAGCAAAGTTTTGATAGTCCGATACTTGTTAAACCCGCACATTCTATAATCCGACAAGATCCGAAAAGATGGACCATTTGTGGTATTAAATTCATTGGCAAAACTTTTGTCATTTTTTTTTTAAATTAAAGAAATAAAATCATCTTTAATTCTGTGGAAGAGTATTTTATGTTTTTAAAATAAAACATAATTAGATAAATAAAAAATATTACATATATTTAGAAGTATTTTAAAATAAAAGATACAATGAATTATTTTATATAACTGGTGTCTGGGCAAAAGGGGTTAAGCCATCAAAATGTGAAGCTTAAACAACAATGTACCAAGCTATAGAAAATCATTATAAATTCTTTCTGATTGTATTTCTTTATTCCAGAATAATAAATGAAACTATATTCTTTTGACTGAGACTGTAATAAATTATGAATAACGAAGAAATTATAGTAAATTATGAATTTCAAGAAGACGATACAAAATTTTTTTTTTTTAACTTAACCCCTTTTGCCATGTGTGGGGTGATATATTGATTCCAGCAATATATGTATTGAAATTATAATATTTAAATTCCAATTAAATTTATTAAAAAAGACTCATACACAAGTGCAATGCTATTGTATAATATTGAAATCTCTTCAATGAATTTTATCCAATTTAGGAATAGTATTTTTTTCGTTTACATTAAATGCCATTATAAAAGATATAATATTATAAAACATATAAAAAATATTATAAAATATGGAATATATACTTTTCAAATTACAATAGGCGATGGCTTGTTGTTTGATGTGATGATAGAAATACATTTACAATGAATTTATAATTATTACAAATTAATTTTTAATCACTATAATTATTTTTTGGTCGCTATGTTGTTATGTAAACAGATGTTTCAGTTTTTTTTTTTTTTTTTTTTTTGTAATTTTTGTAATTTCCTGGCAGTTTCCTCAGATAGGCGTGAGCTTAACGGAAGGAAAAAAAAAATATATATCAAGACGAAAATAACAGTTATTAGTTAATGTTGTTCGATTAGGGTTGACACGGTCAGTTTCCGGTGCTGCTAAAGCCTTATAAAAAACTGTCAGGGGCAGCCCGCTCTGAGAAAGGTGCCCCTGATGAGCGAGATCTCGACTCGAGATAATGCGACCTAATACAAATGTCTTTCTGTAGTTCCATAGATGTAATTTGATCGGCTTGATAACGTGGGTATTTGCTGTCCAAGAGGCCTTTTTTGGTGCTTCTTTGTTCAGTCATAAAAAAACAAAAAAAACAACAAAGGAATTGCCTTGTTAGGGTAGTAAGGATGGCCGCTTTTGTTCGACAGTTCAACCTTGAGAACTTTATCTCAAGCATAATTACCAACGTTTTCATTAGTAATTAAGGTTTTGATGAAAAAAAATATATATATATTATTGGCGCCCATCTGTGATCACCATACATTTTTTCAATTTTCTCAGAAACGGCTCTAACGATTATGATTACCTACTTGAATAACCCGCGAAATGGTCTGTGTGTGTGTGTGTGTGTGAACAGACTAGCTCAAAAACTATAAACCGTGGGAACCTGAAATTGGGTATTTAGTGTAGGTATATGCCCGCGATGTGACAGCATAAATTTCATCAAAATTACTTAAAGGGAGGGGGTACTTTACTTAATAACTTTTTAGGTTTTTTTCGATTTTCTCAAAAATGGCTCTAACGATTTTCATTAAACTGAGTATTTCATCTATTTATATGCCCGAGATATGACTGTAAAAATTTCATCAAAATTGATTAACCGGAGTGGGGACTTTACTTATTAAATTTTGTAACATTTTCACGTGTTTTTTTTATTTATTCTAAATCGGCTTTAACGATTTTGATCAAACTGGATATTTGATGTATTAATATGCCCAAGATATGACTGTAAAAATTTCATCAAAATTGATCAACCGCAGGGGGCACTTTACTTAATAAATTTTGTATCATTTTCATGTGTTTTTTTTTATATACTCAATATAGGGTTTAACGATTTTGATCAAACTGGGTATTTGATGTATGTATATGCCAAAGATCTGATAGCCAACATTTCATAAAAATTGGTCAAACGGAGCGGGCACTTTATTTTATAACTTTTTTACCAATTTTCACCTTTTTTTTTATTATCTCAAAAACTGCTTTAACGATTTTCATGAAATTCGTGGTTTTTAATGAAAATTAGGTGTTCTTTATTATCAGGTAAGGTTTATTATTATTAAAATGTTCTGAGGGGGCTTAAATGGGGAAGGGGCCTTTTTTGTTTTCCTATAAAGTAACTTTGTATTTGTTTATATGGAGAAATTATCTGTCTTTCGTTTCGCCTAAAAATAAGAAATGGCCAAATATGAGATATGATAAAAATCAAGTAAACATATAGAAGAGAAAAATAGAAAAATATTCAGTCAACTCATAAAACACGTTAAGCCCACGCATGCGGAGTACGCCTTTAATGACAGACCATTTTTCATAATTAGAGCCGATCTGTTCATTGAATGGAAATTATTTGTTCCATGGCAACTAAATGAAGTTTTCAACAACTACATAGAGAATTATAAAATCAGACGATTTGGAGTAGTATGCTTGCATTGCCGAATTACCACAAGTAAATGCTTTTATTTAATAATAAAATAAATTATTGTTTTTTTTTTGAGCAAATGCAAATAAAAATAAGAAATGAATGAGGAAAAATGTGCACCTTTGAGTAGTTGCAATTAACAAAACACATTAATTTCTAATCTAAGGAAGTTGGTAAGTGAAAGTTGTGTGTTGCGCGCACGCACCAGATTTTTATTTTATGCGTCGAAGTTTCGGTCTAACATTCAGTTCTTCACCAGTGCTGTTTAAAAGGAAACTTTTGAAGCGGGGATAAGCTGAATCAAGAAATTTTGGTTTTTATGAAACTTATTCCGATTTCCATTTTCCCCTATGATAGGGGAGGGAGTATAAACGGGTGGGTTGCTCAGAAAAGGTTGAGAAGCTAAGATGCAGAGGCTGGGTGGCGGCGAGTATTGAGTATTGTTAACGTGTTAATACCGCACCTCAGTGGTTAGAGGTGGCAGACCGAAGGAAATAAAACAAAAGAAGTAGAAGAACACGAAGATAGGAAGCCATTAGGTAGTGAGGTAGTGGAGGCTGCTTTAACTGCAGATTGGAGAACATTAACCGCGCATGCGAGCTACGCAATGGGTGGCCTGCATCTTGTTCTTATAGTGTGCCCTCGGAGTAGGTACTCCGACCGGTGTGGCTCCCCTTAGCTACCGCGTCGGTCTATCAGTCTGCAGTAATAAAGCAAGCGAGGTCAGGGCAGGTCAGGGCCAATAGTTCGTGTCGAGAGCGGAGTGTGCCGTATCTGATACTAGCCATTTGAAAATAAAATAAAATAATTAAATAAATAAGTATAGAAGATTCTCGAACAGTCACGAACATGCATTAGGACAGTTTGTTCCTAACTGTTCCATTAAAAAGTCTTGAACTCTTTTCAATCAAGTTTTTTTTTTTTAAGTTAGTTTAAGTTTTAAGTTGTTTCCCCCTCCTCCTTGACTACCACGACCGACTGTGTCCATTCTAGCTCTAGTTAGTTCTCGCGAACTTAAACTTAAAAAATCGTAATTAATACGGCTTTTTTTCGTGACTAATTCCCTCTAGCATAGGTAATTAGTCCAAAAATCTTTATTAGGTAAGACTATAGATTATGGAGCGGGGGAGGGATTTCTCCGACCTTACCAGGAACTACCACTATCGCCAACTCGTTGCCCTCGCGCTCTTGTTAGCTCTCGCACACGTAAATTTTTATTAACTAATTACTATGGTTTTTGTTTTTCTTAGCTAATTACCTCTCCCAAAGGTAAATATTCAAAAAGTCTTTATTAGGTGGTGTAGTGGTGGGGGAGAGGCGGGTGGGGCTTTTCCCCTCCGCCCTTTACTACCACGACCGACTATGTCCATGCTAGCTCTAGTTAGTTCTCGCGAACTTTAATTTTAAAAACCGTAATTAATACGGCTTTTTTTTTTCGTTACTAGTTACTTATCGCTTAGGTAATTAGTCCAAAAATCTTTATTAGGTAAGACTATAGATTAGGGCGGGGGGGAGGGTTTTCTCCGACCCCACCAGGAACCACCACTGTCGCCAACTCGTTGCTCTCGTGCTCTTGTTAGCTCTCGCACGCGTAAATTTTTATTAACTAATTACTATGTTTTCTTTTTCCTAGCTAATTATCTCTCGCAAAGGTAAATATTCAAAAAGTATTTATTATATAGTGTAGTGGTGTGGGAGAGGCGGGTGGGGCCAATAGGTTATTATAAGTGAGGAATGAGGAATTTTCAAAAACTATTGAAAATTGATAGTTTAATAAATGTTTTGTGTTTTGCGTGTTAAAACGCCATTGAAAGTGGATTTAAAATAATTAGACCTATCTCATCGCTTAGAAAAATTAATGTTGATTAATAAAATATGATCGTTTCTGTTTCTACCCTAAACCGAAGTAGGAAAAACAGCCATTTTTCAGAAAAAAAGTATGATTTAAAAAAAAATCTATCTCCTCAACAGATTGAGATAGGAAACTCGTTTCTAATACGATATAATATTTTAAGTTGGCAATTATCATTAATTTAAATTATATGAATGTAACAATTGATTTATTTATTTGTTGTATTTTGCTCCTTGCTTTTTTTTTTATATTGTTGTTTGTTTCATGTCCATTTATGCTGCTAAGGCTAATCGGACGATGCTACCGTGGGAGTCCTAAATTTTGTCTTTCCAGGTATTATCAGGATATGGATCTTTAACGAGTATCTGACATCGTCAGGCTCGGGGCCTCCATTTTACGTCCTATCCGAGGGACGGCATAACTAAGGATTATTTACTCCCATTACAAAATCCTAGGGCCACCCCTGGACGCGAACCCGCCGTTTGTAGGTTTGCTTGTTTTGTTTGTTGTAGGTTGCCATGCTAACCACTACACCACAGGTGACTCCCCCATTTTTAATCGTTCGACTTTCTATTCTTCGGCAAATAATAGATTACCTTTCTTCAAATTTCCCGGTAGATCTTCTTATTGATGTCTAGGGAAATGTATTAAGATATGTTTGTTCCACGGTAATTTTAAAGGAGTATTCTCTGCACAGGGGTGATTCTGATTTATTTGAGAGGAATACGTGCGATAGTTATTATTAGCGACCCTGATTTATGAAAATAAAATAATTAATACGGCAGAATCCTTATAATTCTTATTATCAAGGGAACGAGACTAAAATTATTGGTATTTTCATTAATAGGGGATAAAAATACAAAATATCAGAACTAATTCTGCTAATGCTGTATATGAGCCCCTTGAAGCACATGTGGTGTAACTCCAATTTTCGGTTTTTTTTTTTTTTTTTTTTTTTTTTTTTTTTTTTAGTGAGGCATGTCTTCCCTATCATTTAGCGTAGGGTCGTGTATAAATGACAAAGGCATGTATATTTCTGAGTTATTCGAATAATTAAAACAAAGAAAAATATATGAACTGATTTAAACACACTCCACTGTATACAACTTTTAGTTAATTATTATCTACCTACTCATTGATTTGTTTTTTTATATAATTTTCTATTTTTTCATTTGTGTGTGTTAGTATCTTTAAATATTCCTTTTTTTTTTTTCTCTCTACCTTTTTAAATCATACTGAAATGTTACTATACTATACTGAACTGTTATTAGTAGTAGGTTAAAAATTAGCATCATAATTCGGCAAACATCACCCTAGTAATGGATCTCCTGTAACCATTAAAATAATTAAATATTTATTATGTCGACGAAAATAACTACGAATTATCGAGGGGACCTAATTACATTGTTTTTATACGAATCGAAAGAAAGAATATCATGGGACAAGAGAATCCATACGATTTATCGGGATCTACGAAAATTATTGGGATTATACTGTAAACTTATGCTTAACAAAGGATCCTGAAGAAAAAAAAATAATCTAAACGTAAACAAAGAAGGATGATGAAATCAAAATGAAAATAAGTTAGTTCATGAAAATAACAAAAAAACCGTCAAGTTTGGTTTTCCTGGAAAAAAAGAGGCAATAAAGCTACACTAATTTTTATCTTTTTTTTACAATGAAAATTACCAAAATAATAGCCAAGTTTTTGTTTTAACTTTATTCGTATATCCGCGCCTATCAACAATATATAGACAATCAGCAGATGTGATGGCCGTATACAATTGCAAATGATGAAATGTCAGGCATGGGGAAGGATTGCACCCAAGAGTACCTCTTGTCTGACTTGATTCAGTTATTCAGGTCGGTTAAAGAAGGATATCTCTCATCCAAGACCTTTTTAATCTCCTCCTCATATCCATGGGCATTTCATCTGTGGCCATATCTCTTATTTTTAGGTATATATGTCCGTGTAGGTTAGTGTGGAAACGTTTGTAAAGAGTCTTGATCTGTTGGTCGACTGTTGCCCTCATGTGGAAGTCAGTATGTAAGATTTGATTAGTCACGTACCAAGGTGCTTTTGAAATGAGTCGTAATAATTTTGACTGTAAGGTCTGGAGTTTTTGTAAATGTATTCTTTTAGCAATGTCGTAAATCTGTGTACAGTATATCCATATAGGTTTAAGTGAGAATGTGTACGTATTTAGTTTTTTTTCTCAGTCTTAATTTAGAGGATTTAGAAAAAGTGGGAAAAGTAGCTTTAGTCGTTTGTTTAGAGTTTCCCTTTTCATTTTAACGTGCGGGCTGGAAGTTTTTATTTCACTTTTTTTTTTTTTTTTTTGCATAATTACCCTATAATCTATAAAATTTGAATATATAAATAAGATCAATGAGAACATTTTACGGTAGCAGAAAATAATGACAGACAGACAGGCAGATAATAGGAGAGGTGTTCCATAAATGGGAGAGTGAGATTTGAATAATAATGGTGGGGTTATGCTCGCATAGCAGTTGCCATGCTTGCACACAAAGTAGCCCTGATTTGACAGGCGCCTTTCGTGTCGCTACCAAGTGGTCCTTTTACCAATTTTTTTTTTCCCCTTTCCTTCCAGTTTCCTGCCTTAGAACATAATATAATAGATACATAATCCTCAAAAATTAATTATCCTTACCTGGTTCGCAGGTGACTACCAACCCCATTTTTCTCTTGTCTCTTGGATACATTCTCGCGTGTGGTGCCAGATTTATTCTTCGACAGATGCAACATATGTATCGGAGGACTAATTTACATTTTTTTTTTTTTTTTCGTGTGCCATCAGGTTTTACTTCGTGTCAGGTGTGCATTTTTTTTTTTTTGTTTTTCTCCTGAAGATCATAAAGGCATCGGTTCACATACTTCTTTTTTTTTTTTCTTCTTAAGAACCGGCGGAAGTATTAAAAGAAGAAGTATGCGGTGAAGGCTGCATTGGACGGAGTAGGTTATTATTATCAGAGCGGTAGCCTATACTTAAACAACGATGTTCTTTTGTCCAACTTCTTTTCATGTATGCTTCTGTCGCACAATGCCTACTGGGACTTTTGTTTTTGAATGCTCACCTTGGAAAGAAACATTTTACCTTACTGAGCGTCTTAAAATAAATAGACCTAAAAAACGAATCTGTGAGAGTTTTTCTTTTATTCCATTTAAAAACCACTAATTAATGTAGACTGGATATCACGTTTTTAAAAAAAAACATACTAACTAATCTAATAATGTGTATAATGCGTTCTGCACTTCGTAATGAAAAAAATGGAACAAAATTTTTATCGGTGAAGGCTCCTAATTCATAATCATAATTTTTAAAATCATTAAATGGACTTTATCAAATTTTTATTGATCATTAAAGCCTTCAATAAGCTTTAAAATAATAGAAAGTGTCTTCTATTTTTATGTGTTTCTCTTTTAATAATAAAATTCGTAAATTGTTTTTTTGTTAGTTTAACTTTGTGCCATTAAGGCTAATCGGTCCATGTTACAGAGTCCTAAATTTTGCCTTTCCAGGCAGAAGTAGGATAGGGATCTTTAACGTGTACCCAACATCGTACAGGCTCGGGACCTCCATTTTACGTCCTTTATTATTACGTAACATTTATTATCGGGAAAAAATGAGCTATATATTTCTCCTAGAATTGTTTTTAAAAATGATGGATATCTTAATATTTTAGAATCTCTAAGACTCTACCTAACTAAAAAACATTCACTTATTTATGTAAAATGGTTGAAGAAATATTAGCCTGGTAAATCGAGTCCAGAAAACATAGGTTATCCTAATACATTAAAGGGTGTAAAAGGTGGCAAGCAGATGTAAAATCCGAAAATGAATTTTTTTTTTGTGAACCTCAACACAAAGTTTAGAATTCGCCACTGCTCTGATTTTCTCCACCTCAAATATTGAAGTCAGAAAGATTATAATTCTTCACCGATATCTGGTGCCTAGGTTGAGCGGCGGAACTTTGAAGTGTGATCTGCCCTGTCTTGTGATGATGGATGGGCTTTCGGGCACCTTGACCGGTTCTAGTGGATAATATGGCGGCACAAATCCAACAGGACATCTGCTCTGACCGCATCGTACGTTTTTGTTTGAAAAAATATTTTTTTTCTTAAGGCTTTTTGTACTTGTTATTCAATTTACATAATGAGATGAGTGAGTGAGATTCACTTTGAGAAATTTCCCGGAACAATGGAAATCTTGTTATTGGTCGCAGATATGCATACAGTTGAGTTATTCGTATATTCTGGACTAAGAAATAAATAATAAATTAACTGTTTCATTTGTTACAGGTTGTTTTAAGGATGGGTTTGATTGGAACAGTATTATATTCGACAAATTACGGTCTTTAGAGCCTTTGAGTAAAAACGAACCAAAACTAAATTTAAAATGAAAAAATACGAATGATGAAATTGTAATACATTTCATGAACTTCTACATAGCGTTATGAAATACTACTTACTAACTTCTACATAGTTCCGGTGTCATTCTAAAGAAGTAAATGATTTAACATTAAACATGACCGTTCACGGTATTCCCCTACGTCCTAAAATTCAAGCAAAATAGATTAAAAAAATAGATGTTGGCTGACAGTTGAAGTTGGAAATGATTTCGAGAGTTCTGAACACGCAACAACCTAATCTCTGAAAGAAAAAATTATGACGATTACATATAGATAATATTTACAATAAATATTAGGGACGGCTACATACGTGTGGATAAATATCCGCCCCCCCCGAGAAAAAAACACTGCGCATTTAAATTTTACAAACTGTGTAGGTTTTATTTTTTTGAATAGTATTTGTACTTTAATTTGGTAAAGTTCCAGTTTTTTTTTTTTTTTTTTTTTTTTTTGGAAATAAGTAAGCCAGTTACTTTAAGTTTTCATACATTTACAATTTTAATGCAGCAGAGGAATCATTTATTTACAATATTATATGAACAAGGGATGAATAGGTGGGATTTAAAGTTGAGGGATGAAAGGAGGTAAGGAATCGTTGCTCTTTTTCAAAATGAGCCCTTATGATTTAGGATATATATATTTATTTTTTTAATAAGCCGTAAATTCAAATGCGTCTAAAACTTGTTTCTTGGTGGATATTTATACATTTTTTTTATTTTTTTTTTTAATTAAATGATAGGACTGATGTCATTGCATAGATTATAGAATAACCTGACTGAAACATTTATTACGGGAGTTATTTTTCGTACGACTAAATATAAATATGGGTATTAAAATGAACGAACTAAAAAAAAACTTTTAATTCAAAACAAAATAAACAAAAAAAATCATGATTAAAAATTTACAAATATCCATTTTTTAATAAGGAAATAAAAGTTTAAAAAGGAAGAAAGTCCCATTCCATGTTCTTAAGGGAGAGGGCGCTTGTACCGTTTTGTAAATAAAAAATCTGGTGCGTGCGCGCAACACACAACTTTCACCTACCAACTTACTTAGATTAGAAATTAATGAGTTGTTGTGGTCCCCTTCGTTAGACCAATTTTGATGAAATGTTAGCTATCACATCTTTGGCATATAAATACATCAAATACCCAGTTTGATCAAAATAGTTAAAGCCGTTTTTGAATAAAAAAAAAAAGAAAACACGTGAAAATGATACAAAATTTATTAAGTAAAGTCCCCCCTCCGGTTGGTCAATTTTGGTGAAATGTTGGCTATCACATCTTTGGCTTATGCATTCATCAAATACCCAGTTTGATCAAAATCGTTAAAGCCTTTTTTGAGTAAATAAAAAAAACAAGTGAAAATGATACAAAATTTATTAAGTAAAATCCCCCCTCCGGTTGGTCAATTTTGGTGAAATGTTGGCTATCACATCTTTGGCTTATGCATACATCAAATACCCAGTTTGATCAAAATCGTTAAAGCCTTTTTTGAGTAAATAAAAAAAACACGTGAAAATGATACAAAATTTATTAAGTAAAATCCCCCCTCCGGTTGGTCAATTTTGGTGAAATTTTTACAGTCATATCTCGGGCATATACATAGATCAAATACTCAGTTTAATCAAAATCGTTAGAGCCGTTTTTGAGAAAATCGAAAAAAACCTAAAAAGTTATTAAGTAAATTACCCCCTCCCTTTAAGTAATTTTGATGAAATTTATGCTGTCACATCGCGGGCATATACTTACACTAAATACCCAATTTCAGGATCGCACGGTTTATAGTTGTTGAGCTAGTCTGTTCACACACACACACACACACAGACACACAGACACACACACACACACACAGACCATTTCGCGGGACTTGGTCATTTCGACTCAGGGGACCCCAAAACGTGTATTTCCGTTGAAAACCGGAAGTCGAAATTTTTCACGATCGCAATACTTCCACTTACTATATATTTCATATATAGGTAAGTGAAAGTAAAAGTAGTCAAGCTACAATACAGAAGACAAGCTGCAAGGTTTTCTTAACCCTAACGAGCTTTACAAACGAACCTTGTTTGAAAAGTAAACGATGTTATGACAAGTAGTTCTTAGTTGGGATCAACAAGGGTTTGCTTTCTCAATAAATAAACACCACGATGTTACTATTTAAGTTTGTCTAAGAAATTACTCAGTAGATTAGTGGACTTTTTACTTTCACTTACCTATATATGAAATATATAGTAAGTGGAAGTATTGCGATCGTGAAAAATTTCGACTTCCGGTTTTCAACGGAAATACACGTTTTGGGGTCCCCTGAGTCGAAATGAAATATATAGTAAGTGGAAGTATTGCGATCGTGAAAAATTTCGACTTCCGGTTTTCAACGGAAATACACGTTTTGGGGTCCCCTGAGTCGAAATGACCAAGTCCCGCGAAATGGTCTGTGTGTGTGTCTGTGTGTCTGTGTGTCTGTGTGTCTGTGTGTCTGTGTGTGAACAGACTAGCTCAAAAACTATAAACCGTGCGATCCTGAAATTGGGTATTTAGTGTAGGTATATGCCCGCGATGTGACAGCATAAATTTCATCAAAATTACTTAAAGGGAGGGGGTACTTTACTTAATAACTTTTTAGGTTTTTTTCGATTTTCTCAAAAACGGCTCTAACGATTTTCATTAAACTGAGTATTTGATGTATTAATATGCCCGAGATATGACTGTAAAAATTTCATCAAAATTGATTAACCGGAGGGGGGACTTTACTTAATAATTTTGTAACATTTTTACGTGTTTTTTTTAGTTACTCTAAATCGGCTTTAACGATTTTGATCAAACTGGGTATTTGATGTATGTATATTACCGAGATATGACTGTAAAAATTTCATCAAAATTGATTAACCGGAGGGGGGACTTTACTTAGTATATTTTGTATCATTTTCACGTGTTTTTTTTATTTACTCAAAAACGGCTTTAAAGATTTTGATCAAACTGGGTATTTGATGTATGTATATGCCAAATATGTGATAGCCAACATTTCATCAAAATTGATCAACCGAAGGGGGACTTTACTTAATAAATTTTGTATCATTTTCACGGGTTTTTTTATTTACTCAAAAACGGCTTTAACGATTAACAAAAATAAGATATGAATCTAGAAAAATGTGTGACTTTGGGAAATGATATTTAGCAAAACACGTCAATTTCTAATCTAAGTAAGTTGGTAAGTGAAAGTTGTGTGTTGCGCGCACGCACCAGATTTTTTTTTTTTGTGGCGGTCTAGATATATTTTTGTGGATCTAGTCCTGCTTTTTGTTTTTTTTTCAGTTTAAATGTTTAGTAATTTTGGGCCAGGTCACGCAAGCAATTGATTCACTGAGCTAATGTTAAAAACTTATATTTTGATTAAGATAAATCCTATATAAACCAGTTAGGAGGAGCTAAAAAAACAAGCATACACTCAGAAACTGTGGAAAAAAAAAAGAAAATATATAAAATTTAAATGTAAATTTATCTCGACATATATATATACATATGTATATATATATATATATATATATATATATATATTTTTTTTTTTTTTTTTTCGTGTTTTATTTCCCTGAGAAAACTATCCAAAAAATAAATCTTCAATCCTACTTACTCGAACGAGGGCAAGAAACTATACATTGATATTATGCAAGTGATTGAAATTAACATTAAAAAAAAAATTAGTTTTAGAACTTTAAGTTAAATTTACACAGATTGGGAAAAATCTCACATAGACCACATTCTTCCAATTTCTATAATTATGATTGCGATGTCTGAAAGGAAAATAAAAGATGATGCCTTTCCATTCAAACTTTTCATCACTATTCCAGCTCTATTAACGTCATCGTACGCCCGGTAAGTTTAGAGTTGCTTGTAAATAGTCAACAGTAAGTAGTCCCCGAATTAATGGATTTATGTGTGCGTTAAGTCGTTTATACAAAATTTTTAATGGAAGATTGATCTTATGTAGTTTTTTAACCTTTGTATAATTCTTTTTATATAAGGTGAAGCTGGACTAATAAGTCATCATTGATTGAAATTTTTGTAGAAGTTAAAAAAAAAGTTTCTACAACATTAGCGATTTCGAAATCCTCCTGAGATATCAGAAGACTACTTTGCTAATGGTGGACTATCAGGATTTTATAGATTTCTGAAATAGTTTAAGTATTCTAAAAAAATATTTCTGAATGATTACACCATGGGCCAAACATCGGGGTGTGCTATCACGACAGGTGCTATAGAGGAGCGAATTTGTGGTCAGTAACCGGGCATTATATCGGAGGCTGCCAGACCGCAGCGCAGCAGTCCTCTATTTGCACACCTTACTAACTGCCCACCTCCAATTACCTGGCACACGCTAGTAACAGTCGCGGTGTAGGCACACACTGTCTTAAGCCACAACTATCGTTATTAGCACATCCTTAGGGATGGGGATAGGCGATTCTCCTGCTAATAATAGGTACTTTGAGAATAAGAAAGTGTTATTATAGAATAGGGTGAAAATAATAGAATAGTTGTGGACACGGTAGTTCTAGGCACGCGTAACAAAACGTACATACCTGGGAGTTGTGGCATGAGTTAGGTCTATTAATTAAAAAACACAATCCTTAAAACATTCTATCATCAAGATCCCAACCAAAAAGGGATGCTTGGGATGGGAAGAATATTGATAAGTTACACAATTTTCGTTTTTATACTTTTACATTTGCAATTAAGATATTCAAAGTATAACAAAAAACGGATTTTGATCAAACTCGTCATGTTCAATCAAGTATTCTTTTTCATGTACATCCAAATACTTTAATCAGCACTATGGCTGACATAAGCATGGGTACGAGAAGACTAAAAAGGCGCTGGATGAGAGATCTGCTCTCTTAGACAGCAAAGCTAATTGACTGAAGCCAGGAAGGGGGTGCTGTTGGGTGCTTTCCCTCCTCATGCCTCACATGTCATTATTTCCTATTGCCACCATCTCATTCGCTGATTGTCAGAACCTTGCTGACAGGTGCGAATCAATAATTAAAGTTAAAAAAAAAAGTATTCTTTAATTTCAGATACGTTTTCTCATCATAAATATGTTCTGAGGATGCATAAATGAGGGAGGGGCCTTTTTTGTTTTCCTATAAAATGCCTTTGTTTTTGTTTACATGGAGAAATTAACTGTCTCTCGTTATGCCTAAAAATAAGAAATGACTAAATATGAAATATGAAAACATCAAGTAAACATATGCAGTAGAAAAAAGAAAAATTTTCCGACAACTCATAAAGCATATTGAACCCACGCATGCTCAGTACGGATTTAATGACAGACCAGTGTTTATAAGTAAAGAAGTTCTGTTCATGGAAAAGAGTTGTAAAAGTGTTTTGAAACATACATACTTAATCAAATTTATTTGTTTCCATGGTAACTAAAAGAAGTTTTCAACAACTAAATTGAAAGTTATAAAATCAGATGCGAGGAGGGAAAAACATTTAAATTATTTCTTTTGTTACAGTAGGCCCTGGCCGTCGAAAAAGGCGCAGTCCTGGAAGGGACAGCCCTCCCGAGATATCCTCTTCGACGGGAGAGGAGCAGCCGAACCCCCTGCTCCAGGAACGAGCGAACTGCGAGGAGTTGGCTCACGTGGAGTGCCTCCTGGACACCAAGGATCTCTGGGAGAAGTTCAACGAACTAGGAACCGAAATGATCATAACGAAAACTGGAAGGTTAGTATCTTTATAAATAGTGTTTATAAGTAGCTCACTTCTTTCAACAACGTCATATTTAAGAAAGAAAAAAATATTTTTCAGAATAGTGAAAGAAATGTATTCAGAATAGAGTAAATAAAATAGAATAGTTAATACTAAGATTAAAAATTTTACAATGCAGTAAATCTCTTTAGATAATAACTGATTTCATTCACTATCAGAAAGGCTCATCAGATATGTGTTCTGTTCCTTTTTATTTATAACATTCTTGTCTTGGATCGAGTAAAAATTTGACTATTAAGCGTTACTTTCAGCGCATTCAGGAAACATTTTTCCATTCCATATTATAAAACTAACAACGAAAACAAAATCAAACTAAAGATTTTTGAAATATGACGTTGTTGCAAGGATTGAGCGCTATTTCAGTATTGAGTATGAAAGTAAGTTTTTTTACGGGATATAATTCGATGCTTTTGATACTCCATTATTTTTATTTTTATTTTTACAAACTCGACTTTTAGAGATTATTTCCGACTTGGCACAACCGTTTCTAGTTTTTACTTACTTTTTGAGGACAACTATATATTTTTTTTCCTCCCATCCTCACCGGTTTGGTGCTATAAGGGTTATCCTGGGCAAGGGGAGTGGGTGGGGGATTGTTAAAGTTCCCCTGGCTTCGGATTTTCGAACTTATAACTTCGGGTTGCCAAACGTATGTCGGATATTGCCCACTCAGCCATTCCGCAACCCTGCGGACACCTACAACTTCTCCAGATGTAGTTGAACGGATGAAATTTTGACTGCAAATTAGGATGGAATTGGGAAATTCCTATAAAGCACCACCCCCCTTTATTTAAAAAAAATCGCTATGTCTTTCCTTTCAAAGGAGTCGAGTTTGAATCGCGGCGACAGCTAATCTTTTTTCTTCCGATTATATTATTTAAAAATTATTAAAATATAATGCTAGGTTCTTTTTCTTCACTTAGTGAGGAAGAGTGCTGTATTTCAAGGTTTTTTTAATGAAGGAGCTCTTCAGTGTTTGTAGTTCTTTATAATTTTTTTCCCGACGTTTCGAGCTATTGGCTCATCCTCTGGGGTTATCTACACTACATACAATACATTAATCTTGTACGCCTTATTATGATATCCATGTATGTTTTACAATTGTTATATATATTGGCATTACAATTACCTTATCTTTAGTTACTTCATTTTCACATTAGCCATTTGTCAACTTTTTTATATTTTAACAGTATAAGAATACTTTTGTCCTAATTACATTTTATGGCCTAAATTACTGTTCAAACCATCGCATAACACAAAAAATAAACACAGCAAAAATCTTATAAATAGAGCAACCACATTAACAGATACAGAACATTTAAAAAACATTGGAATCCAAATACCTATACCAAATTTTAGAAGAAAACCTCTATCCGAAAAAACTAATAAATAAAATATGGTACAACATAAGTAATAATAATATGATAATAGAACAAAATAAAACCAACTCAAAAAACAACACTAAAATTAAAAACAGAGAACCAAAACATAATACCAATCCACCAAAAATATACGAAAACAAAGAAATAGATAAACCAAACCAAAAATTAATTACAGATTTCTACACAGATAAACAAGAAGAAAAAAATAAAAGGATAGATAATGATAATTATAATAAAACAAATAATAAATACTACAAAATTCAATACATACCACAATTAACAGATAAAATTAAAATCTGGTGCGTGCGCGCAACACACAACTTTCACTTACCAACTTACTTAGATAAGAAATTGACGTGTTTTGTTAAATATCATTTCCCAAAGTCACACATTTTTCTACATTCATATCTTATTTTTATTAATCGTTAAATCCGTTTTTGAGTAAATAAAAAAACCCGAGAAAATGATACAAAATTTATTAAGTAAAGTCCCCCCTTCGGTTGATCAATTTTGATGAAATGTTGGCTATCACATATTTGGCATATACATACATCAAATACCCAGTTTGGTCACAATCGTGAAAGCCGTTTTTGAGTAAATAAAAAACGCACGTAAAAATGATACAAAATTTATTAAGTAAAGTGCCCCCTGCGGTTGATCGATTTTGATGAAATTTTTACAGACATATCTCGGGCATATAAATAGATCAAATACTAAGTTTGATCAAAATCGTTAGAGCCGTTTTTGAGAAAATCAAAAAAACACGTGAAAATGTTACAAAATTTATTAAGTAAAGTCCCCCCTCTGGTTAATCAATTTTGATGAAATTTTTACAGTCATATCTCGGGCATATAAATAGATGAAATACTCAGTTTAATCAAAATCGTTAGAGCCGTTTTTGAGAAAATCGAAAAAAACCTAAAAAGTTATTAAGTAAAGTACCCCCTCCCTTAAGTAATTTTGATGAAATTTATGCTGTCACATCGCGGGCATATACCTACACTAAATACCCAATTTCAGGATCGCACGGTTTATAGTTTTTGAGCTAGTCTGTTCACACACACACACACACACACACACACACACACACACACACACACACACACACACACACACACACACAGACAAACACACCTGTGATGTTGTGGTTAGCATGGCAACCTACAATACTAAAGATCGCGGGTTCAATTCCAGCGGTGGCCCTAGGATTTTTTAATGGGAGCAAAAAATCCTTAGCTATGCCGTCCCTCGGATAGGACATAAAATGGAGGTCCCGAGCCTGTACGATGTCAGGTACTCGTTAAAGATCCCTATCCTAATTATACCTGGATAGGCAAAATTTAGGACTCCCACTGTAGCATCGTCCGATTAGCCTAAGCAGCATAAAAATGGACGTTAAACAAACAAACAAACAAACTGCTAAACAGACACCAAACACCTTAACAACTACTACGCACATATATTAAAAAAATTAAAACACATATGAAAAAATAATAGAAACAGAACCAAAACATCAATAAACACAGAAAACAGGATGAGAGAGACTAATCAATGCAAGTACCAAAGTCCACATATAAGCAATAGTTAAAATGTAACAATGAAATCAAAAGACAGTGAAACAGGCCATAAAATGTAATTAAGACA
Organism: Aelia acuminata; assembly: GCA_911387785.2. Lineage (NCBI taxonomy): Eukaryota > Metazoa > Arthropoda > Insecta > Hemiptera > Pentatomidae > Aelia > Aelia acuminata. The sequence goes on along the minus strand of OU426978.1, from coordinate 214,071,568 downwards.
AAAGTATTCATATACTGTTAAAAAATAAAAAAGTTATACATCGATATCATAATGAGATGTAAAAGATTAATGTATTGTATGTAGTGTAGATAACCCCAGAGGATGAGACAATAGCTCGAAACGTCGGGAAAAAAATAATAAAGAACTACAAACACGGAAGAGCTCCCTCATTAAAAAAACCTTAAAATATAATGAACTATTAGAATCTAATAAATAAATTTCCAGAAGTCGAATTTATGACTTCACGACTACTAATTGATCTATTACATTTTTAAAATTAAGAAATCATAGTGAAATAATAAGCAACGTCTTATTTCTCTATTACGTTCCATCAGATTGTAACGGGAAACACAAAACATATGATCGATATGAAACATATGATGTTCTTGACTTTTTGTTAGAACAGTTATAAAATGTTCTAGTACCTGATTGTAACTGTTGGAGAATCTTATACGCTTGTCAGGAACCTTCGAGACTTTTCTAATTCAGACTAAATACAAGGATTAATGGACTGGAGAGTTAGTCTTGCTCTGAAGATTGAATCATATGGTTACTTTTGTGGTACTGTGTCGTTGCAAGTTGGTACTCTTTGTAACCCTGTTAGGTATATGATTTTCTATTGTTTGTCTTACTTTGTGAATTATTATTTTCGTTTAATAAAAAATATTTAAACCCACAATAGTGTTAAATATATATATATTACTATAAAGTTTAAACATTTTTTATTATTTCTTCAATAAGCTGAGGGAAAAATTTAGGTCAGTGACGAGCTCGGTTTTTTTTTTTAATTATTGGATCGGACGATTTTTATGCCACATAAATTTGACTTGATAGTTTAAGCTAAAAGAAAGAGAAAAAAATACTCATTTTTTGACAGTCATTAAACTTGTATTTTATCGTACAATTGTGTATAGTATTCACTTCAAGAATAATTCTATTTAAGTAAGACTGTATTTGTAAATATGTGTTAATAATTTTTCAATTTAAATTTCTTGGTTGAGTTAATAAAAATTAAATATTTATTATTAGAAAATAATTATTTTGAATTATTAATTTAAATATTGATAGTAAATTTATTTTTGAACAAAAGATATTAATCGGTTTAACTTATATATATTTGTATAATAATAATGCTTATACTTATATAGAGCTTAGGAGACAGTACGAATGCTAGGTAAAAAATCATTGTTCGTTTGATACAGAAAATTTCCTATATTTTTTAAAAATACCCTCTTAAATTTAAACTCGACTCGGATGCCTCCGTTCCCAAGTCAACTCAGTAATTGCCTGAGTTATAGCTAATTAATGAGAAGACTAAACACCCTCTTCTCTTTTAGAGCTTTTAAGTAATAGCTTCTAGAGCGCCATTTGTCAAAATCTACTTTAATATTTAATGCAACTCGTGCGAGCTAATTAGCTCAGTATAACATGGCTTCTTTTGTTTCATCGAATATTTGGATCGATGGAACGTTTTCCAAAACAAAACTAACGGTTAAATTTTCGGAACGAAGTTTGGAACTGATCGTTGCTTCGCTATTTGACCGTCAGGGGCGATTACAATGGACCAAATGGTTATGTTTACGCCGTAAAGTTTTTTGAATAATTTTGAAATAATTTTTTTTAGCCAGGTACCAGGGTGTTTTTTGGGTTCAGTTAGTTAAGTCGCAACAATTTTGATTGAATTGTTACAAGTTTGATGTTTTTGTAGATCAGTCTTTATAGCTATGCCGAACATCTGTGAGGAGTAATTTTGAAAAAATAAAATACAGTAAACCCTCGATATAGCGAACTGGAAAGGGGTTTGATATTCATAGTTCGCTATAACGAGATTCGTTATAACCGAGGATTCTTTTTTTTAGCCAATGGCCGCGCTAATTTGATCATATTTAGAAGGAAATTCCTTCATTAGAACTAGTTAAATTAAAACGTATGTATGTAATTTATTTTTAGTTAAACTACATATTAATTAAACAATGAGATTCATTAATTTACCAGCCAAGTTCAATTGAGAGTTCTTTATCCTTAGCTTTAATAAGAGGGTCTGAGATTGGTATTTGAGATCTCATTTGTTTAAAGCAATTTATCAAATTTTTTTTCTCCAAATATTCATGAGCCGCAGAGTACAGTGGTTTATTTGATGCTGAATTTATTCCTTGGGCTGCGGTTGAATCTATTTTATCTTTGGTTTTTATAATGGTTGACAATGTTGATTTGTGAATTCCATATTTTTCTGCAATGGTTTTCTTACTTAGAATTCCCAATTCAATATCCTGGAGAATTTTTAATTTTTCCTCGATTGATAAGGATTTACGTTTGTGACACACGTCTACCAACGAACTCATTTTGTATTAAAAAAACAAACAGTATAAACGACTACAGAACACTGATTCGAATACAGAACTCGAAACAGAACTGAGCTAGTTTTGAGAAAAAAGTCGTTGGAATCAGAGAGAGAGAGAGAGAGAGAGAGAGATAGAGAGAGAGGTAAAGGAAATCGGATTAGTTAAGAATTGAAAAACGCCTCAATTCTAGAAACTGGTGCTACTTCGTCTTCCCGCGCTTATTCTACGTAATACAGTAAAAAAAAAAAAAAGTTAATAAAAATTCTTGCAGTTCGTTATAACAGAATATAATAATTCTCAGGCATCAAATTTAGTTCGTAGTTCGCACTAACCGAGGAATTTCGCTATAGGCGGGCGCAATCGAATATAGAGTGCGCTAGTAGTTTTGCAAAATGTCGGAAAGAACGGTGTTAGACCTAGTTGATGTGATAGAGATAATTGGTAATTTTAAAAGACCATTAATTGATGGGCAGGCTATTCTTGATGCAAACCACATATTTACATGTGGAATAATATCAAAAAATAAAAAAACAGTTATTTTACAAGCCTCGTGCCTTTAAACTAGCAATCTTAAAGGACTGCCCCATCAAATAAAAGTGGAAATCAAATTTATTAATAATAATAAGCAATTTTCTTGTCATTGTACATGTAAAGCTGGTAGTTCTGGTAAATGCAAACACATCATTGTAACTTTACTCAACGTTTTTCGGTTAGTAATAACATTAATTACCTATTCACACAATCATTGTTATGACAGCTTAGATTCTTTGTCATATTATTTATTTATTTCTCAAAACTTTCAGGATTCGCATTGAAAACATGGAACAAATAAGCACAACGGATGTAATAGAAAAATGTGGAAAATTAAAAAAGAAAAACAAATCTATGACACTATGGTCTCAATGTTATTTGCATAAAACTAACATTTTGGAATAATAAAATGTCAAATACTAATATTTACCTGGATAAATATAGTCTCTTTCTTTAAAATAAAGACTACATATCGTCATATGTTTCGAAACAGGCTTATCTATTCTTAATTTTACAATCCACTCTTTAAGAAGCTTTTTATTTTTTGGAAATGAAAGGGAATGACACGTCTTTTGATTTTCTAATTGAACACTGAGGGACCGAGCAATACCTATTAGATATTTTTCAAATGATTTTTTGCTCAATCGGGTTTTGATTATGGAAAAATAAATTAAAAACGCCAAAAAACCCTATGAATCCCAGGTAATGGCCCCGCTTTTATCCCCGTTTCTCTAGTTCCTGCAGCGCCGTCGCAGAAGCAGCACCGTCGCTTGCGCCCGCCTATAACGAGGGGTTCAGCAGAAATATATAGGTAATTTTGGGGGGGATAGTATTTTGGTTCGCTATATCGAGGTGTTCGTTATATCCGAGTTCGTAATAATGAGGGTTTACTGTATAGGAGTAGCTACCATTTGTTGAAAAGGTCTCATATTTTTATTAATATGAGGTGCTATGAACTTGTAACTTATAGTACATAGCGTGGTCAAATGTCATCAATGATGACTGCAGATATGATACTTAAGACTTGTCACTATGTAATTTGAGCTATGAATAAAAAAATATCTCTTTTTTGTTCTGTGTATGTTTAAACGAAAATGCACACATTTACTAAATCATATCTGTGTAGTCCGCCAGACTATTACTTTATTGTTCTGCAAAAAACGTTGAACAACAACAAATGCGATGATGATCGACGATAAGATAAGTAGTTTTTTTTTATTTTTTCATTCCTGGTTAAAAGGCTATCTACAAGGCTCTGACAGAGCGCGCTGTCGTTAGGAAGGGAATAGAACAAATCGCCCGGTACCTTACCACGCGAGCTCTCAATCAGGGCTGTTGTTAGGGCTTCTGCTATTGGCTGCCTCATTAGCTACTTCTGTTAGGGCCCCTGCTATTGGCTAAATCGTCGGCTAGTTGTGTCAACAAGGGACCATTCCCCGCCTCCGTTATATGACCTCGTTTACCTCACGGTCGTAAATTTAGTAGCCATTGACAAAGTGCCATCGATTTGGAAGGTCTGCTAGGTTTCTACTTTTAAAAATCTGTTGCGATGAGCGCAACACACAACTTTCACTTACGAACATACTTTGATTAGAAATTGACCTGTTTTGTTAAATGCCATTTCTCAAAGTCACACAATTTTCCACTGTCTGTATGTGCTCTTTAAAGTATACTATTTTTTTGTTTTTATTTAAATAAATGTTTTTACTTGTGATAATTCGGCAATGCAAGCATAATATTCCAAGTCGTCTGATTTTATAATTCTCTATGTAGTTTTTTGAAAACTTCATATAGTTCCCATGAAACAAATAATTTCCATTAAATTAAGAGAACATCTTTAATTATATAGGATGGGCCTGTCATTAAAGGCGTACTGCGCATGCGTGAGCTCAATGTGTTTTATGAGTTGACGGGATATTTTTCTTTTTTTCTCCTCTATACGTTTACTTGATTTTTTTCATAATTCATATTTACCCATTTCTTATTTTCTCTCAGAACATTTTAATAACGATAAAGCTTACCTGATATTAAAGAATACTTGTTTCTCATTAAACGTGACGTGTTTAATCAAAATGGTTAAAAACATTTTTGAGAAAAAAAAAAAAACGTAAACATAGGAAAAAAAGTTATGAAATAAAGTTCCCCCTCCGGCTGATCAACTTTAATGTAATTTATGTAGTCATATTTCGGGCATATTAATACATCTAATACCCAGTTTTATCAAAATCGTTAGAGCCGTTTTTGAGAAAATCGAAAAAAACGTAAAAAGTTATTAAATAAAGCACCCCCTCCATTTGACCAATTTTGATGAAATTTTCGATGTCACATCACGGGCATATACGTATACCAAGTACCCAATTTCAGTAAGTGTAAGGTGTGACAACTTAATATAAAATTATTTATAATTTTCTTCTTAATCTCATTGATTAAATTATTTCAACTCTTTAATTGAAGAAATTAAATTAATTGAGCAGACAAACTTTCAAAATTTCCTCTGAATTAATAAAAAGATTTATTTTGCATACCTATTGTTTAAAAATATCCCTGGCTCTTCGCAGTCCAGGTGAACTCTCGCTCTTGGTGGCTTACGAACACTCTCGAACATTCCCTACTAATCCCTAACGTTCTAAGCACAGTTGTGAACTTTCAACAGAGTCCTCTTATCTAAGAACTATTATTTGATTGATATTAAATAATTTGATTGAATAATTATTTTGATATACCAGCCCACTTGTTTTCAGTAACATTTATCGGCTTCTTTTATTTTTAGCTATTGCAATTGTAAATTAAAAAAAATATATCAATACCAAAATGGGTTCTTGGGTTTTATCATGTGGTAAAATAGGCGACAATGTTTGGAAAAAAAGAATTTCAAGTTTGAAGGTTCAGTTTCCCAGGTGTAAAATTTTTTTTTTTTTTTTTTTAAATAAGATGTGAAATTTGGGTTTTTCTATAAATAAAATATTATTAAAAATTATTAAATGTAATTGTTAATAAACTTGTTTACATGATTTTATATAATTTTAAAATAAAAATACATGTTTCGCTTCAAGTAAATTTGAAAAAAAAATAAGTTAAGTACGAAACAAGATTCTTCAGTACCTGTTTTCAAAAGAAAAAAAAAGGAATAAATATTTTTTTATTATTTAGTTCATAATTTTAAATAATTTCCTATTTATAGAAAAACTCTATTTCATATTTAAAATTTTTTTCCAACAATAAAATAAAAAAAGTGAATAATAATACAAAATAAAGGCATATGTCTTTATGGGCAAAGCAGAATTAATGGAAAAATTATTATAAAAGATTCATTAAAATTACAAGTTATAGAATTTTACTGCTTTTTCTTGGACCAATTAGTTCCTCCTTGTGAAAAGACATTATGATTTATTAATATAATATTTATATTATATTACTTATACTAGTATATTAGCAAACCAGTATATTACTTATATTAGTAGTAAAAGTATATATAATAAGTAATTAGTTACCTTCACAGCCGTACTGCCAATCAGGCACAACAATTTTTTTTCATAAATTAATAAAATGAGTAATCGATTTATGATTAAATAATATAAGGGCAATATCTAAGTTGCTTAAATATTCCATGTAGTTTCAGTAAAAAAAAAACAGGAACTTATAAACATGTTTCATACAGCCAAGATGAAATAACGGTGAAAATTACAATAATTATTTTATTTATAGATACAAGATAATTCCCCTTTGCAATCGTATCACAGGCACTGCTCTGTAATTATCGATATTTCAGACAACAGCTTGAATAAATCGATTCTGTATTAATCAACATGAGTTTTTCATTGCAAAAAGCTATCAGTGATCATTATTGACGGATAAGGAAATATCAAATTTGACCGAAGTACATTAGAGAATTTAAATGATTTGCAACTTAATTGAATGAGTTATTTTAAAATAAACGGTTATGAGATTAAAATCTTAATCATAGCTCAAAAAAAACCTTATCTAACCCCGTCCTGTTCTGTTAATCTATTCATTGGATTTTAAAATACCAATATAAATAAACACAATGTTAATATTTTTTGATTAAAAATAATTTGATTTCCATGCATGCTATATTTCATACCTAGCTCATAAGTCTTTTTCTTACCGATAGATTCTAAGCATTAGCGTATATATATATATATATATATACAGTACCTCTCAAAAGTTTAGACACACTTGTATTCAATTCACAATCTTCAAGTTTAAAAAAAAAATTGCAACTCAAGAGATAACATTACAAAAATGATATGATTGTTTCGAATACAATTTATATAAATAAAGATAAAATTCTGTTTGTATGTTTGTTTGCTTTTTCTTTATAGGAATCGATACCGTTTTTCCTAAATTCTCCAAATTTCGCTTAATGGTTCTTTCATACCAGGTGCGAACACCTGTCCATATTAAAATTGAATAACTTCAGCCAATCTCTAAGTATACTCTTGATTGTTATAAAATTCGTTATGATCTCGTTTTACATTAGATTTTTACGAAATCAACCGTTGGAGTCGAAAAAAATCCCATTTCCGTCCTAACGAACTTTTCTTGACCCACGGTTTTTCTCATTGTTTTCCAAATTCCCTTGGTGAAACTGGGATATAGGACAGCTAGTTATAAATAAATTAAAAATAAAATTATAGTTGTTGTGTTGTTCAGTAAATAAAATTTTGTTATTTATTTATTTTACAAAATCTAAGGGTGAGTCTAAACTTTTGACTGGTACTGTATATTGTGACTGGTAAAATTTATATGAATATTTATTTACTACAAATATTTAGTTTTCATAAAACCAATTTAAAAACAAATTGAAATGTAAAAAAAAACATACATTTATTTACAAATATAGTCTTAAATAGAATTATTCTAACAATCACAAAGTTATCAAGAATACAATTATTGACAAAATAGAATACAAATTTACAATCTTAATAACGTTTCTATAATAATATGATTTTTTTTTTTAAATTTATCTATATAAAATGAATGAAATACTGATATTTTAAAACAACATCTAAAAAATTGTGGTCTAATGTATGATTATCTGATTCTTTGTTGGTTTCGTTTTAGATCACATTTTTTCTAGTTTCACTACTGATCACTTTAGTTTATTTTCCAGGCAATTCTTTTCCGCAGTTTCGTACTGCACGAAAGTGTTGACTTTTTTGCTGTTCAGATCACATAAACGTTTTTTCGTTTTTGTCAAATTAACAATAATGAAAAAAAACACTTATATCAATAACAAACACAAATATATAAAAACAAAGCATAAACTAACAACAAAGTAAGGCTGTTATAGAGCATTTCTATTGGCCACCACATTTACATACGTCACAGTCCGCGCATGCGATTAGGTATAGTTTCTTAAATTGTCGAGCTATAACTGAGTTTGAATTTGACTATGGCAGGATATCTATTCCATTTCAATCCAAGGATCGTTTCCGGGCCGGGAGTATCTCTCCTTTGGCACATCCAGCCTCTATAAAGTAGCTACTCTTTATCCTTATTATAAATTAAGGCTGAAAATTTCGGCGGTTGGGCGTAATCTTTATCTGGTAGCCTCTTTGCACAACCGATCAACCACATCACTGTTTTACAAAGTACTGAGCTTATAAATCTCTACGGATCACATAGACACGGTTTTATTTATTTATTTAGGTATATTTTTTTTAAATAAATATTCTTCTCTGAAACTGTTATATAAGTAAACCTATAATAATAAGTAAAAGCTTGTTTTGTGTAAGGGGTATAGATTTTTTCACGCACAGACACCCTCACACGTAAATAATTCAAAAGCGTGGACCCCTCGGTAACCATGGTTACCATTCCCCATTGTCTGCCTAAATACCCCCACCATCTGCCCCCCCCCCCTCCCCCCGTGTCGTCGTCTACATATCAAAACCATCTTAGTCAGCCATTATTTTTCATGTAACATAAGGTACAATATATGTGGGTTTAAGTACTTTAGTGGAGTTGGAATGCATCGAGTATGTGAAATTTATGTACCTACTTTACAATAAAAAATGACATACGTAAATTATACTGATACATCCTTGCGAGGAGTTTCGCATCAGATATTCGTACTTTCTTCCCAGTATACACAGCCAGAGTGTGTACTTAAGACTGATTCAGCACGAAATTTGGGGCTGACCTATCTGTCTCATAATCACGTGGCTGAGAACACCGTTTTTTAATGAGATTATTACCTTTTATTATGAAGGACTGCGATATAAACAACCAAAATAGTTATATTTTGGGAATAGTAACTACTTAATTGCATTATTTGCTTGAAAAAAAAAATAATTGAAACATTTTGGGATCCGCCCTTGCCTATACATTAGTGTGACTAGAATTACTAGAGCAAAAGTGGATCACAATTTCAATACGAAAGTAGTTGAATATTCTCAACTGAGGCTCTCAATTATAATTACTTGTTGTCGCTGAGTTAGTAGTTGGTACTTTGCCCAAGTAGTAAGTAGTTTCTACAGAGTGTAGCCCATTTAACGGATAAATATCGACAAAAACTTACAGTGGTAAATATACTAGATAGGGTAAACCATATAGTTATTGGCACCCCAACTTTAACTTAAAGAAATATGTAAACAAGTCCTAATTTTATTACAAGATATACATGAGTCTAATGTTTGAAGGGTCCTCTAAGTCATCTATGAAGTAAGACTTTAACAAACTAATCATAGGGAAGATTTCACAATTAAATCCACAGGGTGCCAATAACTAGATTTGGCACTTTTAACAATAAATATTGCTATATTGTAAAAATAATTGAACGTTTTACCCAAAGAAACCTCTTGAGTCTTTATTAGGATAGATAAAGAAGTGTTATAGGAAGTTTCAATTAGATCCCTTCATAAGAAGTATTTTTTTTAATGTCACCACTGAAATTTAGTCTTAAGGGTGCCAATAAGTGTATGGTTTACCCTAAGTGTATGAAAATGGCAAAGTTTCACTTCAAGTGGGACTTAAATGAATGATACGGGTTACTATCTCACCCCTCCCCAATTACGACAGTGAAACACGCCCCCCCTCCCAAAGAAAAATTAAATTCACCTACTCTTAATATAGGTGCTCCTAAAAGGCGAAAATTTAGTTTACTTGAGATTCAGCTGCGGTGCGTTTAACATTTCCGCTTGTTCCATGATTTGAAGCGTCATTCCCACCCTTCAAACAAAAAAATTCTGATCCCATCAAAAATTAAAAAGAATAAACAATTCTAAGAAACAAGACTCTGTGGTTATATGGAATTTACTTTTCAAATTCCAGTAGATTATTATTCTCAGCAACAATTCTGCGACTGAATAAATAAATTCAAACAAGACAAGACATCTTCTGGACTAGGACCTAATTCTCTAGGGGTGGGTGTGGCATGTAATTAGGTATCTGCCACAAGGAAGTAGGGACTGTCAGTGTAACCTAATGTGAAAACCCTCTGCCGCACACTCACACACACTACATGACGTGTTTTCACTTCAGTTATTTTCCCCCATAACGTTCCCCTGCTCCGTAGCGTTTCCATTATTTTCACATCGCCCAGTGACATCCTGACGTGACTAACAACATGATGAGCGTGAATATCCTCCCGAAGCTTACAGAGCTTTTCACGTCCTTCTCTTGAACCGAAATCACCTGCCCAGGTGACTTCCGTTTCATGTGCAATGTGACACTTGGTCAAAACATTCAGGTCATCTTAACTGTCCGACTTTCATATTGTGTACCATACAATGTTTTTCATTTAATGATATATCTTATATTTTTCTCCTTAATAAATTTTATATACAGGCAAAATTTTCGAAATATTTTATTGAATATAATATAATATAAAAAAAATAATTCATTTATTTATACTTAAAACCATATCAAGTTTACTTATATATAAATCTGGTGCGATGCGCGCTACTAACGTGTTTTGATCACGTATTTACTCTCTAAAGTAGAATAAAATTTGTTATTGTTAAATAAAAGTTTTTATTTTCTTCAGTGAAAATAGGGGGTATGAAATTTTGGCAAGTGGCATGTAAGTGGGAATATCAAATACCTACCAAGTTTGATCAAATTCGTTAGAGCCGTTTTTGAGAAAATCGATAAAAACGTAAAAATGGGAAAAAAGTTCTGAAATAAATTACCCCCTCCGTTTGACCAATTTTGATGAAATTGCTGTCACATCGCGGGCGTATACATACACCAAATACCCAGGTCTCCAGCACAAATCGCAGGTCGCCTTTTAAAAATCCTAGGTGGCCCTAGGATTTTTAAAAGGGAATAAAAAGTCCTTGTCTATGCCGTCCCTCGGATAGGACGTAAAATGTAGGTCCCGAGTCTGTACGTTGTCAAGTACTCTTTAAAGATCCCTATCTTTATTATACCCGGATAGGACAAATTTATGACTCCCGCTGTAGCATCGTCCGATTAGCCTTAGTGGCATAAAGTGACGTTAAACAAACAAACAAATAACGAAAATAAATATGCAAGGACTGTGTAGACTGCTTATACTTCTCCTTTTGGAATATTTTTTATTTCAATCCTGAATATTAAAGAAATAGTGATTTATGATAAAATTTATGATATTACAAATTTATGATAAAATTGATATTTTACTACGTAAGAAAGTACTCAAATATTTATAGCTCGAAGTGGGTCTCTTTTAACTCAACATACATCTTGTAGATTTATAAAACTCCAACGAACTCATCAATTTTCACGCCAGACATGGCAGGTCGTTTGTAACCCATTACCCGGGTTACGGAATAAAATCGGGACGAATCGGTTCAGGAAGTGGCAGAGAGTATGATATGTGGGAATGGATGCTCGGGGCAGCGCTGGGATTTCCAAGGTACGAGACGAAAGGGGAAACCATCAGATGGATCAGATAGCTTTGAGTTAGGGCGGCGGCTGATTGGCCGAATTATTCAGGCAGCCCCCCCCCCCCCCACCACCAACGGCCCGGAATTGAAATTCGCCCCCTGGATTGATGCCCCCTAGGGGCCGTTTTTACAAATTGCCCCTAATCCTAAAGGGGGCCCGCCAATCTGTCAGCCCACACCGCTACCATCTTCTTATCATTGTTCTTGAGTCGCTACTGTTCACTGTTTCTAATAGGCTGTGGGGATTTTTTTTTTTTTTTTTAAACATCCTCTTTTTTTCTTACTGCCCGGTATAAAATATTTTTAATTTTACGATCTTTTTAAACTAATGTGGGCCAATAAAGGGCCCATTGTCTTATGGGTAATTTAAAATTATTATTGAGGAGGTGAGAGATAGTCGACTGTTATTCTTTACGATAGGTCAAATGATTATCAGGATTTTCGGTTTAAAACTTTTTTATTTTGGAAAGCCAACGTTTCCATCCAACTTGTGGATCTTCATCGGGGCTATAAGACAAAAAATATATGAATATCTATGCTAAAGGATGACAATAAATGAATATTTTACAGAACTGATAATAATATAAAAGTATTGCTGATAATATTATACATGAATATTTAAATAAGTGGCTGGTCAGCAAGATAAAATAGGACAAACTCTCCTTTGAACTTAAAACTAACCCCCTACCACTACCTCTCACCTTATTTTACCTACCGTTAACCAGCCACTTTAAAATATCCATGTATAATGCTTACCAACTTTTATATTGTTATCAGTTCTGTAAAATGTTCATTTATTGTCATTCTCACCCATAGCATATATTTGTTTTCTTTTAGCCCTGATGAAGATCCACAAATTGTATCGAAACGTTGGCTTTCCAAAATGAAAAAGTTTTAAACTGAAAATCCTGATAATCATTTAACCTATCATAAAATTGTTATTATTTATTTATTATAATTCCGTTTGTAGATTTTCACATGCGCAGTGGCGCATCAAGCAAATGTGGTCTCTGTTGTTTTTTACTTTGACTTTCTTAATGTATTTTATAGCCCTTGGTGCCGAAAGTTTTATGACTGATTCTGAGTATAATTGTTGCGCTGAATCCATATTAGCCATTAGTTTTACTATATCAGCTATATTTGTTGAGATATATAAATGGCGTGACTTACTTCTTCAAACATAATTACATAATTAATTCTACATACATATGCAGGTTAAAAGCAGGAGGAAAAAAACAAAGATATTAAAATTATTTACTTAAAACATTTTTAATCAATTAAAACCATGTAAACTCACACATTATTTGCAAAATCACTTTGTACTACTGTTAAGGTAGAAAGGTAAAGGTTATTATGCTGAATCTAAAAAAGCAGAGCTGATAGAAAAAAATCTGATTGCATTATTGGAATCAGCGCCCCAAACATAGTTAAAATCAGCTAATAATAAAGATGCAGATAAGCTAGGCACCAAACCAATTTTTACTTTCACTTACCTATATATGAAATATATGGTAAGTGGAAGTATTACGATCGTGAAAAATTTCGACTTCCGGTTTTCAACGGAAATACACGTTTTGGGACCCCCTGAGTCGAAATAATCAAGTCCCGCGAAATGGTGTGTGTGTGTGTGTGAACAGACTAGCTCAAAAACTATAAACCGTGGGAACCTAAAATTGGGCATTTAGTGTAGGTATATGCCAGCGATGTGACAGCAAAAATTTCATCAAAATTGCTCAAAGGGAGGGGGTACTTTATTTAATAACTTTTTACGTTTTTTTTCGATTTTCTCCAAAACGGCTCAAACGATTTTGATTAAACTGAGTATTTGATCTATTTATATGCCCGAGATATGACTGTAAAAATTTCATCAAAATTGATTAACCGGAGGGGGGACTTTACCTAATAAATTTTGTACCAATTTCACGTGTACATATTTTTTATTTACTCAAAAAGGGCTTTAACGATTTTGAAGAAACTGGGTATTCGATGTATGTATATACCAAAGATGTGATAACTAACATTTCATCAAAATTGGTCCAACTGAGGGGGCACTTTATTTCATGACTTTTTTCCCAATTTTTACCTTTTTTTCGATTATCTCAAAAACGGCTTTAACGATTTTTATCAAACTCGTCATGTTTAATGAAAATTAGGTTTTCTTTAATATCAGGTGAGCTTTATCATTATTAAAATGTTCTGAGGGGGCTTTTTTTTGGGGGGGGGCCTGTTTTGTTGTTTGTTTCTTTCTTATAAAGTACCTTTGTTTTTGTTTACATTTCTCCATGTAAATTACATTTCTCCATACCAATTTCACGTGTACATATTTTTTATTTACTCAAAAAGGGCTTTAACGATTTTGAAGAAACTGGGTATTCGATGTATGTATATACCAAAGATGTGATAACTAACATTTCATCAAAATTGGTCCAACTGAGGGGGCACTTTATTTCATGACTTTTTTCCCAATTTTTACCTTTTTTTCGATTATCTCAAAAACGGCTTTAACGATTTTTATCAAACTCGTCATGTTTAATGAAAATTAGGTTTTCTTTAATATCAGGTGAGCTTTATCATTATTAAAATGTTCTGAGGGGGCTTAAATGGGGAAGGGGCCTTTTTTGTTTTCCTATAAAGTACCTTTGCATTTGTTTATATGGAGAAATTATCTGTCTCTCGTTACGCCTAAAAATAAGAAATGGCTAAATATGAGATATGATAAAAATAAAGAAAACATAAAGAGGGAAAAAAAGAAAATATTCAGTCAACTCATAAAACTCGTTGAGCCCACGCATGAGGAGTACGCCTTTAATAACCATTGTTCATAATTAAAGCCGTTCTGTTCATTTGAGAAGTGGCAATTAACAAAACACATTAATTTCTAATCTAAGTAAGTTGGTAAGTGAAAGTTGTGTGTTGCGAGCACGCACCAGATTTTTTTTCTATAGAGGTGCTTAATTTATTGTTGTAAGTGGTATTCTGGCCTCTGTTGTTTCAGCCGAAAGAGAATGGATGAGTTATTAAAATAGAAATTAACTCATCTTTTTATCAAATTAATTTATTTTACTAGTATATCCTCCTCAGAATTCTCATATCAGATAATCCATCTATCTTTGTATTTAAAGGGTCTTCCTATCTCCTGGTAAATCCCAATATCACCTACATTCTATGTAGTATTGATAACTCACAAAATAGTTCATCAAATCCCTCAGCATCGTTTATATGCAGTAACTCATTCATATATTCATTCAGTTTATCTTTATAACTAATACAGGTCTTTATAAGCAATATCAGGGATAACTTCTTCTTTATTTATTTAAACAATAATCTATTATTAAGAATACATGTTCAAAAGAAATTATTTGGAAAATATCTTGAAAATATTTACCTATTTAGATATTAAATTTTTTTGGGAAAAAAAAATTAGTAAAATGAACAATTTAAGATAGTTATTAGTTTTTATAATGAAGTAATCATTTCCATGTTTTATTATTTATTTTAATGAACCAAAATTTGTGGCTTTTGGTCTATCTTCTAGGGGTATCTGTTGAACATTGTTAATAATAATTATTTTATGTAAAATACATACATTCCTTATTTCTTAACAATTAACATTTATAATATTTTTCAGTGGTCGTGAAATCATTCCATTCCCCATACAAGACAGTTCTTACATTGTAAGTCTCTCACACTAAATAAGGAAGAATTTTCGATCTTGAAAAATAAAACAACCTAATAATGTGGAACATTAACGCTGAAAACGACCGTAGGTACATTTCGATAATAGTATATTTTTATCACACCTAAAAAAAATATCTTTATTTATATTCCCTGCGTTTCTTAATAATTCATTACTCATACGTTTTAGAAATTAGGCATTAAATTTGATTCAGTGATTTTCAGTCAAATGGTGAAACTGTAAATTCACCGGAAAATTGTCCAGCCTTCTCATCTTAATAATATTTTATTGATATATCAATTATTCGTTCGGTTAATTTTCATCTGAAAAATGCGTTGGTGTATTAGGATTAATATTGAGGGATATTGGAAACAGGCCAGTGTAAGCGCAATCTGGTGGCTAAATTAAGAAACCAGATATCAGGACCGAAATGCCTTCATTAGTTTCTTTCAATTCATTATATTTAAATAACGTAATGAACAGGATTGGTTGGGGGTGCGGTCAAAATAATAAGCACAAATATGTGATATTTACATATTTTATTCTAGCCGAAGTTTCGACCCAAATTTTAGATTCACAGAAGGACTTAAGGATAGATTCATTCAGTGACTTATTTTGTATCATTACATTTTTATATTATCCATCTTGTTTATAGTTTTTTAAATTTTCGATTTACACACCACTTTGTATTTTGTATACTACATTTCATCTTATTTACTTAGGCTTCATCGCTACAGACCATTGTAACCTCTTATGTTTTATATATTTCTCTACATTAGCTCAGATAACACATTTTAAGTTTTATCTCATTTTCATTTATCATTTTTATCATGGCCTTACTTTAAGAGCTATATGGGAGAGCGGGGTTGGTTGGCATAGGGGGTAGGTTGGCCATTGGCTTATAGTTTCCATCACACCTGTTGTGAAGGCCCCACCATTGTACCATGTGACCCACTCGACCTCGGGAGTCTTGTCCTGAGTTTTCAATCTGATGCTAACAGAGTAGAGAAGAGCGTGCTTCATTGATTGCTTTTACAACATGTAACTAAATTTTTATATCTTCAGTAAATTTGGTTTAAAAGGATGGCAAAACATTTGACTCCGATTCTGTTCACATAGCTCCAAACTCCTTTGAAAAACCTAACATTTCGACTAACCAGTTTCTTGTTTGATTGCTCTCCCCTGTCCTGGCAGCCATCTTTCATATGATCTATCCTGTGGGGTTAGTTGGCTTTCTTCAACTGGGGTTTGTTGGAGCAGTAGCAATTCACAAAAGCAATGTAAACATAAACAAAGTGAAACTACCAAATTTCTTTACTTCCAGCGAGGAGGATATTTCCTCGAGAGCAATATTTCCTATGCAGAAAGTGACGACAGTCTAAACTTCTATCTTCTTCTATTGTCATTCTATTTTACCTTAAAAGCTGTTAAAAACCGATTCAAAATTGTTATACCATTATAGTGCAGCTTTTAATGATACTAATATGTGTCAGGCAGTACTTGAATGAGATGGCTAAACAACTCCACCTTCTAGGCCAACCGGCCCCACAAAGGGGGTTAATTGGCATACTCTTGATTGACGAATTCTACAATTTTCTATGATCTTAGTATTAAATATTATGTGTTGAAAAAAAATACTTGAAGTACTCTAATACTTGGAGTTTACAGTGATATCAGCCATATTGGGATTATATTAACAGGAACGGCTCAACAATCAAATAAGTGAAATTTGTTGCCAACTTACCCCGCTCTCCCCTAAGTTTTAAATTCTAAAAAAATATGTTTGTGTTTATTTTATCTAAATTATTTAATTTTGTTTAATGATTCACATACTTTTACATCTGTTTACATAAATTATCTGATTGCTTGTTTTTTCTCATTTAGCCCTGATGATGACCTAAAATTTGGGTCGAAACGTCCGCTAGGATAAAATATGAAAATATCACATATTTGTGCTTATTATTTTGACTACACCCCCAACCAATTTTTTTTCGTTGTATCCACGGTCAACTATCTTCCACCATCATTTAAATAATGTAAATATTTCCGTGCGAGAGCTCTCATATTAACTATTTATTTATTTCTTCCTAATAAATTCAAAGTATATGCAGTACCAACATTTTTGGAAACAGGGAAACATTTTTGTTTATAGTAACAACATATCAATAGACCGAGTAAGTCTATTGATAGCATAGAATCAGTATGCCATACAGGCTCCGTTACTTAACATCATGTACTCATGATGTACCTACAAATTTTAAAATGTTTATTGCAACTTCCGCTGACGATACAGCCATAAAACAATACACCATGGGACCTCTTTGAACTCTATGTTTGGAGTTACGATATTGTTATCTGTGAGAGTTTGTTTTACGCTGACATAGTTTTCACTGAAAGAGCGCACCCTGGAATATGCCACATACTTACATGTATACATATCGGTTTCGCAGAAAGCGAGCGCGCTGATTCTAATGACTGAAATCGCATGTTTTATCGCATCAAAAAAGAAAGGAAGCAAAAATGTTCATCTTGACAAACTGAAAAAGCCAAGCTAATAATTGCAGTTTTGCGCTTCTAACTCGCAACCGGAGGTGAAATGAGTGATTTGTATATTTTTACGGTGTAGGAGTTAAGGAAAGCTTTAAAACGATGCCTCATTCATGAAATTTGATGAAGTATTAAGGAAGTTATGGCGTACCGACAAAGAAAAGGCTTTGAGAAATAATCTATATAAATAAAGATGAAATTCTGTTCTGTTCTTTATAGAAATCCATACCGTTTGTTCTAAATTCTCCAAATTTTGCTCAGCGGTTCTTTCATAACAGGTGCGAACACCTTTCCATATTAAAATTGCATAACTTCAGCCAATCTCTGGGTATATTCTTTATTGTTATAAAAATCGTTTTGGTCTCGCTTTACATTTTTTCACGTTTATTAGAAAAATGAAATCCCCCAGGTGAAACCGGGATATACTGCTAGTATATTATATGTTTCAATATTCAATATTCACTACTTGTCTAGTTTAAACATATGGCCTTGTATTTATTTTTTATATGTAAGATAAATGGGGAAAAGCAACCTATGTGATGAAAAAGGCAACAAAATAATGGACAAAACCGGAAAAAAAATTTCTATTCTTAAAAACGTTTTTACTATTATTTTAACATAAATAGTAGATATGGCCGCTGTTTACGGAACAGCAATGTGTAAAAATTTCAAGAAAATCAGCCCGGAACTTCACTATCAATTTACAATTTCACTATGTACTAATCTATATCTTACATAAGGTCCTTCATTACTCATGAAATAAAATTAAAAAAAAGTGCGCTCTCCCTCAAACATTTTCTCGATCCGCTGCTTTTTAACGGTTTAATGCAAATACATCCGCAATTTTCCGAGTTTTAAAGTAACAAACATCCTTATGTTTTACCCTCACATTATACTATGTTGTGGAAAGTTGATTTATTCCATGAGTATGCCACAAAATAAATGTTTCCAAACAAAACAATTACCGTTTCCAGTACGACAAGAAGAGTAACGATATGGTTTCATTGATATTTAATTTGTACAAAAACAGACGTTGGCTTCACCACCTCAATGGTTATGAAAGTTTAACGAAGCCTTTGGGGAAAAAAAAAGAAGAAGAAATTTTGAGGAAAATTGTCCGAACATTCGAAAATTGACGTGTCACACCGAATTCCCAACTCCTTCTCCTGAATAAATAAAAATATGACCTTTAAGTGTTGTTATTGACAGTCGGTCCATCCTGTTCCGACAATGAATAATAAATGGTGAAACCGCTTCATCAACCTTTCGGAATAAAACAACTGGGGAAAAAAAAGTGGATATGGGAAACAATGATTCAGCTGATTAGAGTTTTATTTTTTTCATGTAATTTTACTCATATTTAAATAATCGGGTATGTTTGCGGAGACCACATCCGGTTACTTTCACGACCCGACATCAACTTACTTTTAGTAAAGAGTTACTTTCAACAATCTGTAGTTATTTTAAACAGTGATAACCTTAATTTGTAATTTCAGTGATAATAAAAATGGGTCTTTGAAATTAGCTCAAAAATTTTCCGACAAAAACTGCAGTTTTTGCAAGAAACTGAAATATTACATAGAACAAGGGTGTGTTCTATTATATATAAATATTCATAGCTGAAATATATTCTTGTTGTTCTCATCTAGGCCATTATTTGCAAATGCAGGTTATTTACAGGTTTTAAATATTGTTATCAAAAAAGGGTAAAGGTACTGAAGAGCGGCTGATGGGCGTGGCCTGTTTTGAGAGGTTATGTGACCGCGATGTTATCGAAATCCCATCGTCTTTATTTCAGTTAAAAAGTGCCTTGTTTGGCTTTAATGGATTCTAGCTTTCGACTTCCGCTCGCTGCGCTCACTCTTCGGAGATAAATGAACCCCCAAAAGGGTCCTTTTCAGTGGAGATCGGGCCTTGATTTGAAGCCGCACTTCAGTACTAGTGCTAAAAGAAGTAACTGTTTACTAAAAGTAACTAAATGTTGTCTTCGTTCGCAAACAGACACAAATAATCTTACATGTAAAAATGCAAGGGCTTTATGTTTCTTACCTTACATCTCGAAAAGAAATAACTTTAACAAAACGCACATGTTTAGTTGCCTAACATCCATATCTTATTTTTATGCTAATACAGTGGTAGCCGGTTAATTCGTCGTTGGATAATCTTTTTTTTTTCTGATATTCCATTGAAAAAATATAGGAGGGACCCAAATAGCCCATTAAAATATATTTTTGTAGAATAATCCGTTAATGCCTTCCGGTTAATCGTTTGTTTGTAAGGATTTTTTTTTTGTGTTCTTTTTCCTAAAAAGCTACGCCAAATGTGTAATTACCGACTGGACTGTTTTTTCTTATTTCTTGGAATCTGGTCTTTGTTTGGTCTTGGAATATTATAACCAGAAGAAATAATCCTGTTTATACATTTCATTTGTTCGGTAGCAATCCCATCCGGTTTTCAATTTTTGAACGCGACGTTTTTGAAATTTGAATAAGATGCTAAGAGAGGGGTTATTGTTTATTTTTCATTTTATATAATTTATCGTCGTTTATCTTTTCAAATTATGACCGAATGCGGAAGAGAGAACTTATAGCTAAGTTATAGAAAATGACAGAAAAGATGCGGCATTAAAATCAGAAATCCCGATTTCAATACTTTTTGATCTACAGTATAAATATATGTACCTTCTTTTTATTTATACAAAGAAGGTACATCTACGACGTGGACCGGATTCCAAGAAATAAAAGTCAACCATCCCAGGGCGGATTCGAACCGCCACGGTTCGGCTCGAGCATGCTAAAGCTGGTCGCGCTTAAACACGCTCGGCTATCACGGCCCATATTTATATCTACTTATGACGAATTAAATACGTTTGAAACAATAATAGAACGTTCATTTAAAAATTTACCCCCAATTTCTCATTTTTCATTTGATCCGTTTTACCTTTAAACCGTTGAATTTCATCCTGACCCGATTACATCGGATTAAGCGACAGCAACTGTATATCCAATAGAACATGTTATAAAGAATAGTAAAATATTTGTTTTCATCTTTCCTCCATAATTTCTCTACCATTCTATCAGTTAATATCCTCAATGGGAAAAATGAATCACGATGGAATACACCATGTTCCTCCCTGTTTAGTAGAGGAGTATAAATATATTTATAAACTTTAAAATATGCCAGCAAAGATTTATAATCCTTTCTTATCTTACTGTAATTTAAAGTGTCAACCATCAACTGGTAGTTATAAGAAATTAGTTTTGCAAACACTTATTTAACCATGTTATTTTATCAATTTTCTTCTAAAAGCGGTACTGAAGTCTCAATTTTCGACAAATATAACAATAATAAGCTGGATAAAGTATTTTAGGTTTGGAAATAATGAGATTTTTCCAAAAATGTCATAATGAGATTTTTATTTCGTTTTTTTGTGGGTGTAATTTTGTAGTATGATTCATCCGAAAAATATATTTTTTTCACCTATGATTTGTTTCTTTTTGATTGATACATTTTGAGTTATTGACTGAATCCTCATGCTAACGGTCCTATTTGATTTAAAAACCTAGAACAAAAAACAATGCATTCCTCAAGTTAAAGCAGAAATAAATAATTTGTCGCCTTCTTTTTATTTCCAAGTCGCCCTTAAAATTTTTATTTATTTTTTTTTACTCAGCAGATTTAATTTTTTACTATTATGAGTAATAAAATAAAGGAATGCAAAAAAGTTTTTATCGCATTTTGCCTATTTTACCAGTACTATAAAAATATTACTCGTGCTTGGGTAGGTTTAGGAATATTAAAAAAAAATACTTATTTATTCTTTAAATGTTATTTACTTACTTATTTATAACCTATTTATTATTTTTTAATTTGCCTTATTGGGGATGCAACCCGGACCTGCTGGTAATTCATAGTTCAACCATCTACCCTAAATATAGTTGTGTAAATAAATTTCTTAATAATCCATGGAAATTTGTCCATATTCTTCTAAAAGCGTGACTGAAGCCTCAATTTTCAACGGATATAAAAATAATAAGCGTGATAAGACCCTTAGTAAGAACTCTGCTAAGATGGGATTATAACAACCCGATCCGTGACTTCGTAAGAAGTGCCTCCCTCCCTCACTGTGTGGTCTTGTGAAGGTGGGCAAGTCGCGTGCTCCCCGAAATACCAGCGCTCTCGAGGAGTGGTACCATTAGTTATGTCATGCCCCGCCATGTCCCAAAAAATTTATGGTTCCTCCTCTGACACCCGGAGGTTCCAGATGTACAGGAAATCTGGGTTAGGAACAAGAGAATGTTCAAACTCTTCCTCATTAGCCAAGACCTGGAGAATTATCGATACCAGGAGAGGGTAACACTATATATAAAAATTTTTTTAAACTCTTAAGGACCAGAAGTAAATGTCTAGATGTATCATAGTGTAAATGTATAATTTCACCTGAATTGATCATAAGTAAAAAAAAAAAACATCAAATTTTATCCATACCTTACTTCCTTTCCAGCATCTAAAGTGATCAAAATAATCTAAAAAATAAATGAATAATAGAACAAATCTTCCTGATTTCTTAACTTGTTTTATAATTTCTTTATTGAACCAGTCATTTTAAATTTGCTTACACGATATTTTTTTTTTTTACTTTAATTACTCTTGATTCGCATTTGAGAAAGAAAAAAAAAAAATAAACTTAAAACTAAAAAACTTAAAAATGGGAAAAAAAGTTATGAAATAAAGTAACCCCACCGGTTTACAATTTTGATGAAATTTTTGTAGCCATATCTCGGGCATAGGATTTTGTACTAAATTTGATCATAATCGTCTGAGCCGTTTTTGAGGAAATCGAAAAAAAACGTAAAACGTTATTAAATAAAGTACCCCCTCGGTTTCTCCAAATTTGACTACATTTTTGCTGTGCATACACATATACCAAATACCCCCAGTATTTCAGGTTCGTATGGTTTATAGTTTTTGAGCTCGTCTGTTAATACACACATACACACACACACAGACATTTTCGCGGGACTTGGTTTTAAATGAATTATTTTCTTTGACTAAAATATTTTTCTGAATGAGTTTCAGAATAACTTTTTGAAATGAACTTTTACGGAAAAAGTTATTTGGATAAAAGTTTTAAGATAACTTAATCAAAAAGTTTTCTTAGTGAATAAATTAATGTTCAATGAAAACTTCAAGAAGGGGAGAGCGGGGTTGGTTGGCGTAGGGGGTAGGTTGGCCATTGGCTTATAGTTTCCGTCACACCTGTTGTGAAGGCCCCACCATTGTACCATGTGACCCGCTCGACCTCGGGAGTCTTGTCCTGAGTTTTCAATCCGATGCTAACAGTGTAGAGTAGAGTGTGCTGCATTGATTGATTTTACAACATGTAAGTAAATGTTTATATTTTCAGTAAAATTGGTTTAAAGGCATGGTAAAACATTTGACTCCGGGTCTGTTCACATAGCCCCAAACTCCTATGAAAAACCTAACCTTTCGACTAACCAGTTTCTTGTTTGATTGTTCTCCCCTGTCCTGGCAGCCATCTCTCATATGATCTATCCTGTGGGGTTAGTTGGCTTTCTTCAACTGGTGTTTGTTGGCGCAGTAGCAATTCACAAAAGCAATGTAAACATAAACAAAGTGAAACTACCAAATTTCTTTACTTCCAGCGAGGAGGATATTTCCTCGAGAGCAATATTTCCTATTCTTCCCTACGGGAAAAAAAAATATAATTTTAACTTAAACTTTTTTAAAATAAAACTTAACTTATAATTTCGACCCCTGATTATAAGTTTAAAGTGTGATATCTACCTCTATACAGTCAGTGACATAATATGTAACATTTTTGAAACGCTATTAATTCGTTTTAGAAAAGCTAATAGTAATGGACTACGATCACATCGAAGCTTACAACGAAAACCGATGATCAGTCGAATTGAAATTTTATACAACCACGAGAGACATCCTGGACTAAGCTTCACAATTCGGAGATAACTATCCCCGGATCTGATTGGACGGCTGACAGTGCCCCATTCACCAATTAGTGCTCGGATCCACAAAATGGTTTTTGGATTTCTCTCCAGCTCGCCACACACATGTCAATGATGGCTGTTTCATACCCCGAGCCCGCTAAAATGACTCAACGCAATATTTTGTTTGGAAAAAACCTACTAAACATACATTATAAAGGAAGAATCTTCAATAGATGTTAGCAATAATTTACTTATTAATTTATATTTACAAACTTAAGAGTAACAGTAATGTAAATTCTTGTCCGAATCTGGTTCGGTGCTTACACAAAAGTAAAGCAAGTAGGGTTAAAAATCGATTACATTTTCTTCCAAAAAAAAATAAAAATTAATATTTGTTTTTTGTTTATTTACATTTTGTCATTTGCGCCTGCGCTGTCGGGCATCAAGAAAATTTGTGGATAGTGCGAAGTTTATATTTGATTTGCTTGATTTAAATGATGTGCTCGAGCATATCTCTCGGTCATTGTCTTTTTAATCTTCGTTGGACGGATAACTGGGAAGAAAGAGAAGAAACAATGGGTTTGGATGGTTGTGAGTTGAACTGTGAAAGGTAGAGTATTTGTCGTGAGTGTATGATTTTACTGTTGGAATGTCCATGTCTTTGTGTATTGTGTTTTTAGTAGTGTACCATGGAGCGTTTACAATTTGTCGAAGATTAATAATATTAATTATTATATTAGATTTTAAATTTTAAAATCATGCTTGATTTATACATAAAAATTTAAATCGATCTCTGACGTTAATTTATTTTATTAAAAACAATGATCACTTTTATTTTAATTGTTTTAAGATGCGTTTATACGCTTAAGGCTTGCGGAAGCAAGTATGTGCAAATGGCTTGAATGAAATATTTCCGTTTCCACGATCAGTTCAATTTTACACAACTATATGTGAGGATGTTTTGTGAGTCGCTAATGTGAAGAACGTACTATTTCTAGTTTCTCAACCGTTGGTATTTATTATATAGGTTTTTTCTACCAAAGCCTTGTATGCAAGATTAATTAGATTAAATTTTTAAATCCATTACCCCTGAAAACATACTAACAGGAGGCCACCAATGGTGTCGTGGTTAGCAAAGCAACTTACAATACTAAAGTCACGGGTTCGCGTCCCCAGGTGGCCCTAGGATTTTTTAATGGGAGTTAAAATCCTTGTCTATGCCGTCCCTGAGATAGGACGAAAAATGGAGGTCCCAAGGCTTTATGATATCAGGTAGGGGAGAGCGGGGTTGGTTGGCATAAGGGGTAGGTTGGCCATCCGTCACACCTGTTGTGAAGGCCCCACAATTGTACCATGTCACCCGCTCGACCTCGGGAGTCTTGTCCTGAGTTTTCAATCCGATGCTAACAGTGTAGAGTAGAGTGTGCTTCATTGATTGATTTTACAACATGTAAGTAAATTTTTATATTTTCAGTAAATTTGGTTTAAAGGCATGGCAAAACATTTGACTCCGGGTCTGTTCACATAGCCCCAAACTCCTATGAAAAACCTAACCTTTCGATTAACCAGTTTCTTGGTTGGTTGTTCTCCCCTGTCCTGGCAGCCATCTTTCATATGATCTCTCCTGTGGGGTTAGTTGGCTCTCTTCAACTGGGTTTTTTAGCGCAATAGCAATTCACTAAAGCAAGGTAAACATAAGCAAAGGTGAAACTACCAATTGTCTTTAGTTCCAGCAAGGAGGATGGGAGCAATTTTTCTTATACAGAAAGTGACGACAGTTTAAACTTCTATCTTCTTCTATTGTCATTCTATTTTCCCTTAAAAGCTGTTAGAAACCGATTCAAAATTATTATACCATTATAGTGCAGCTTTTAATAACAATAATATGTGTCAGGCAGTACTTGAATGAAATTGCTAAAAAACCTCACCTTCTAGGCCAACCTGCCCCACCCTGGGGGTTAATTGGCATACTCTGGTTTGACGAATTCTTCAATTTTCTATTATCTTAGTATTAAATATTTAGAGTTTACAGTGGTATCAGCCCTATTGGGATTATATTAACATGAACGACTCAACAATCAAAAAAGTGAAAACTGTTGCCAACCAACCTCGCTCTCCCCTACTCATCAAAGATCCCTATCCTAATTATACCTTGATAGGCAAAATTTGGGACTCCCAGTGTAGCATCGTCCGATTTGCCTTAGTGGCATAAAGTGACGTTATAAAAACAACAACAACATAATAACAGACCACTGGATTGGATTGGATTCCACCAATCCAAAAAGTCGAATGATACTTTTATTGAATAGTACTTAAACTTCGACATGTAAGTATTGGATCCCCCCCCCCCCAGGATTTTTACATCTCTTCAATCTTTTGGTAACTTCTTCATTTTAAAGTTCGTGAGTACACACAGAAAGGAACCACTTCGTTAAATATTGAACCGAGCCACATTGTCTTCAAGGAACCTCAATTACCTTGAACAATTGGGCTCCGGTAAACGACCATTGGCGAGGAATAATTCACACCGGTAATTTACAGCTGGCGGCAATTGCTCGCTTTTTATCGGAGGATTTCGGCCCTCCGGGGGCCATGTTTAATGTAAACATTTTACCGACAATTTCTGCCGTGAAAGTTCTCTCCCATTAGAGAGAATTATACTCGTACTTACCGACCAGCAAGGACTGTCATTGACAAAAAATGGTGAATATTTTAAAACTTTAACGGAATCTTTGACAGAATATTCACTCGAAAGCGGGGACGCCTGGACGATTTACAGATTATAAATTCAAGGGGACTTCAAGGATTGTTTTCACATCGTTTTGTCGTCAAATGAACTGCTTTTACAGTAGAAAACTTTTCTCCCTCTTTCAACTACTTAGTAAACAAACGGTATTTCTTCTTATGAATTAGAAATTTGTTGATAGATCAGGCACTAAGAACTAATGTCAGTTGTTGATCACTTAAACAAACAATGGTTTTCGATCTTTTCATTGCTGCCACGGAAATGATTATACACCTAGCTGACTCAGTAATGAATCTCCCTTCAAATGAGAAAATAATACCACGTTTAATACTACCATCGATTTGAATCGATATCAGAGTGGAGGGAATTGATTTTACTCAAGTTGTTCAGAAACTTCAATCTGTTGGATGGCTAGTTTTGTATGGATTCTGAATTTCAATGCAAGTTTTACCACTACGATGTATAATTGTTTAAATTTTTATTTACAAAATCCCATCAGTATATAATGAATTAAATGAAATAGTAATAATGAATTAAATAAAAGTATTTATTAGTAATTTGAAAAATATAGGTTTGTTTCTTTAACGTCACGATGCCGTTGAAGCTAATTGGACGATATTAGTGGGAGTCCTCGATGTTGCCTATCCAGGTATAATTAGGATAGGGACCTTTAACGAGTAGGTTAGCCTACCTGACATCGTACAGGCTCGGGACCTCCATTTTATGTCCTATCCGAGGGACGGCATAGACAAGGAATTTTCCGGCTTCTGGCTAAGAGTAGGATTACATCTCGGGTAACAGCTCTTTTTGCCGCCAAATGTTTTCAGTCACTGTAGAACCGTCAGGATAACAACGTTGGTGCTGCGGCGGGAAGCGGCATACAACCCGTGTCATTGTCCCGCCCGTAGCTACTTAGAAGGTAATTGTATCGAAATTTTTTCTTTGCTTTCTTCTTTTAAACCATGTTGAGACGTTTCTGATGGTCTATCGTTGTTTAAAAAAATGACTGTATCTAAGTAGTGAACAGAAAAAAAATGGATGGTCATATAATACAATATCGGGTGTTTTTCTCCCGCTCGAGTGTACTCGGTGAGTAATTGTATCTAAATGTTTTCGTTGCTTTCTACTTTTAAAGCTCGTTCAAAAGTTTCGAAAGATCTATCATTTTGTCAAGAAGCCGCTGTATTTAACTTGAAAATGGAAAAAAAAACTAGATGGACTATGATTCCGCCTCTACGGACTTAGAAAGTAATTGAATCTAAAATGTCTTGCTGCTTTTTACTTATAGAAATCGTTGAGGCGTTTCCAACGGTCTATCTTTTTGTCGAAAAGCAGCAGTATTTAAGTAGTAAACGAGAAAAAACTGGATGGTCGTAAATATCAGGAGTCATTGTCCCGTCTGTCTCAACTTTTTTTTTTTATATAAATAATAAATGTACCCTGCTCTTGTATAACCTTGCATTGGAGTTCAATCAGTGATATTTATTTATTTATTTCGCCCTTCCTTGCCTTTCAGCAACACGGGTGTTGGCAACATTTCAAATGTTGCTATTGGGAATCTTTGGAGGTATACTTCAGTTGACGTTGTTTTGTTTTTTCTGTTCCTTCTTCTTCTTCTTCTTCCTACTCAGTTTTTCAGCTCCCCAAATCACCTTCTCCCTGGCCTTCTTCTTCATCTCCTCCTTCAGGCGGTCTCCCAGGCAAAGGTCCCTGCCTTGTCAAATTGAAATGGGCAAAGCCAACTGCAGTTTTCCACCCGTACACAAAGGACTTGTAGTACGGGTAGTTTGCCTCAGTTACCAGCTGAGGGAAATCGTTTTCTGCCACTACGTAGAGTCCAGTTTCCCTCAACAGTTTGGCCCTAAGTGCCTCAAAGAGTGTGCAGTCCACAATGATGTGCTCAGCCGTCTCCGGAACCCTGCATCTAGGGCATAGGGAATCTATGTCCTTTCCAAGACTGTGCAGTTTGGCGCGGAAACCACCATGCCCCGTGAGAAATTGCGAAACCCAACAATCCGGAATAACCCAAGTCGCCAATAACCGTGATCGGACGGTGGGGAAATATTTCCTCAACGTAGCTCCTTTCGTTGTAGTCACCCACCTCCGGTTCCATTCATCAATTGTGACTGTCAATCAGTGATATGTAAAGAGCATCCCCAAATGTTTTCCAGACGTTAATTCGACATTTTCAATTCAAGTTTAGAGTTGCCCTTTCTGGGAAAATGACCCTTATGATGTCGGAATAGTGTCTACTGAGGTGATTGGTATCAGATTTATGATTTACTCTTAAAAAATTATAATTAAGTGAATAAAAATATTCACTTTTAGAATAAAAGCCAATAATCACCTAGGTTTTCTGCAAAACATTCAATGTTTAAAAATATACCATTACAACAATAGCCTCTTCTCGGTAAAGAAACAGTAAGACGGAATAAGTTTTTAATTTTCAATTTCAATTTCAATTCAATTTTAATCAATTGTAGTAAAAATTAATTTAAAAATTATTGAATTTAGAGAATCACAGAAGAGTCCGGTTTGATCCGTGTTAAACATTTGTTTTCGACTAGAATCAGCTTTTTAAATAATCTTAGCGAAAGAGGCATCATTAATTTTTAAAAATATCAATTTGATAAATCTTTTATAAAATGGTATAAAGAAACACGCAATGGACTGCTCCGTCTTAGTCCCTACGGCCTAGGTAATCACTTAACAATAATAGCTCTCGACCTTTCACATGTAATTGCTGACTGGTTAACTGCCTAAAGTATGTTGATAAGAGAGGACTGGTTAAGTGCGGAAAACCATTGATAAGAGGAAACCTAAGCATAATGTACCGATGGTTATACCTTATACTAAAAATTAATTTATTGAAAAATGCACCAATCGAATTATTTAATAAAAATTACTTTAAGAGGAGAATAAGAGTATTATTATTGTTTTCTAGGGCATGTAGGCACACTATCATACCTGACTTTCATTTAAAAAAAGGCCTATTGACTGAAACGGAATGTAAGATCTATCAAATCAAAGGTTATATTTCAAAAAAAAAAAAATGATACCGACACCACCGTCCAATTTTTAAGTCCTTATTTGTTAATTATTTTTGTAGGAATGTTAATAATTCAAAATTAAAACTAATTTTTGTTATATTATTTATTTTTTGTTTACACCCTACCCTACTTTTAATGCAGGACGTGTTTTTCGGTTTATTTGTTTATTTGTCTAAGGTCCATTTTTATACTACTAAGGCTAACCGGACAATGCTACAGTGGGAGTCCCAAATTTTGCCAATCCATGTATAATTAGGATAGGGATCTTAAACGAGTACCTAACATCGTACAGGCTCGGGACCTCCATTTTACGTCCTATCCGAGGGACGGCATATCTAAGGATTTTTTACTCCCTTTAAAAAATCCTAGGGCCACCACGGGGCGCGAACCCGCGACCTTTAGTATTGTAGGCTGCCATGCTAACCACTACACCACAGGTGACCCCTGTTTTTCCGTAGTTGGAAGTTTGGCAAGTCTGATTACCGTGCTACAGCTGCTATAGAAACATTGTAAATTTTAAGTTCTTCCTTTCTTCTGTTTCCTGCGTCTGCAGGCCAAACATTTTCTTATCGGGCTTGGTGACTTCCAGAGGCGGCTGGTGTTCTAAGATGGGGGTAAGTCCGAGACCTGCTGATAGTTATGTTCATTTCTAGCTGTGGGATATCAGACTCTGTAAGGAAGTAGAGTCCAGTTTCCTTACCGCCTTATTTAGCCTTTACGGCCATATACGGCGCAGGAACAAGGATGAACTCGGCAGTCTCCGGAATGCCGGAATAGGTAGGAGATAGCGGGTCCGGCCAACGCGATCAACGGTGGGATACTCTGGTATTTTCTTTAAGGTGCCTTTAGACTGAGCGAACCTCGGTCTGAAGGCAAATGTCTGACCGCACCTATGCATCTTAATACAACAATGTCCATTACAAAGACTAATAGACTTGAAACTAGCGCTGTTATTCTAACTTGTCATGGATAAAAGCAACCTCAGAAAAAAAAGTTAAAATATGGTCTAGTAGGTAATCTTAACTAAACTCAAACTAGCGCTATCCCCGAACACATAGGCGAACAGATAAAGTACCTGTTCGAGTTCGTGTATTATTTAGAAGACAGTGTATAGGCATCTTTTCTGGCTTGTCTTCCACCGCCTGTTCCACTCTTTTGTTGTATTCTCACACAATATGCTCTTCGATTTCATCAGCTTCTTGCCATTTTTCACCTTTAGATATCCCGGCACACTAGCAGAGCCTTCTATCTTTTATGCTTATTTCAATAGGTCTTCACGCAGGACTTCTTCGTCTAATAAGTCCATAAAAATATGACATCAAAACACAACCGCAAACCGAATTTAAACTAACTAGCCTTGCTGATAATCCCAAAAAAAGGTTATTTTAAAGATCTTACGCTTAATAACTGTAGAGAAAGATATGAAAAAGTCCACCCATCTTGTATCATTTTGAACATCTGAAGTGGTACAATATAACCGTGGTCAATTTTTTCTTTTATTTATAAGTCACATTGTGTTTTTCTATCCTATATCCACTGTCTGCCTTAATTTACATATCAAAGATATGAATCTTACACATGCACAACACTAACGGCAAACAACTTGACAGATGGCAATATCACCCAACTCTTGTACTATTACTTTAAAGTAAACCAAGTTCTATGAAACGGTATGTTTTTATCTCAGTAAGAAAAAGAAGCGAGTATGTCATCCTACCACAACCTACAACCTGTCCCAAGTTTTACGTGTTTCCTGTGTTTTTTTTTTTTTAATATTTAATAAAATGAAACAAATTTGTTAATATATCTTAACTCTTAATTTTACAGGAGGATGTTTCCTACACTGAGAGTGTCGTTCAGAGACTTGCGGCCTGAGCAGAGGTACGCGGTGCTGATGGACATCGTGCCTGTGGACAACAAGAGGTACCGGTACGCCTACCACCGGAGCTCCTGGCTCGTGGCGGGCAAGGCCGATCCTCCAGCACCCTCCAGGCTGTACCTCCACCCGGACTCACCGTTCACTGGAGAACAGCTGATGAAGCAGGTCGTCACCTTCGAGAAAGTCAAGCTCACGAACAATGAGCTGGATAAGCACGGACACGTAAGTCACATGAAAACATTAAATTGTTGTTAGATGCAGATCATATAGCATGTCGGTAACAAGTTGGATACAACTGAAAAAAACTGTTTTTTGAATAATCACATGAGAAGTTTCAACTGCTTTCTGAATTTTTATTCTATGTACCTAAAATCAGCGATAAGGGAAAATAATCTTTGGTCACAGTTTACCATTGGTGTGTAGTTTGGTGTGGTGTACTACTGGTACCGTAACTCAAAAGTATCCCAATATCTGCGTTAATACGATAATCCCCTCCATGAAAGAATATGTTAACTGTGGACTTATGCGAACGGTACTACTAATTCTATTTTGACTATAGTCATTGTGGTACTATAACTGGCATTCTAGGTTTTTCTCATTCTGATTCCATCGGTATGCAACTCAAAATTGATGTATTTCGAGTTTTAACAATCTTCTTCCAAACGTGCGATATATATTTTAAAAACGAGCTCATAAGGAGGATACAAAAAATAATAGAAACATGAGTTTACTGAGTTATAATGGTATAATCTGCTTAGTTTTGAGTTAAAACTGTTTTTACATGTGACAATGAAATTAGTCCGGAGCCAAAATATTGTTTAAATCAGTTAATAATGTAAAATATGCATATGACAGTTATATGTTCTTATATAACAACTTTAAATAAGGACAATCGGCCAAAACTCTTAACCTATCTTTTTGTAACTATGGAACACTTAAAACTTTCTATTAACAATCTAAAAAAAATCTGGTGCGTGCGCGCAACACACAACTTTCACTTACCAACTTACTTAGATTAGAAATTGACGTGTTTTGCTAAATATCATTTCCCAAAGTCACACATTTTTCTACATTCATATCTTATTTTTGTTAATCGTTAAAGCCGTTTTTGAGTAAATAAAAAAACCCGTGAAAATGATACAAAATTTATTAAGTAAAGTCCCCCTCCCGTAGATCAATTTTGATGAAATTTTTACAGTCATATCTCGGGCATATAAATACATCAAATACCAAGTTTGATCAAAATCGTTAAAACCGTTTTTGAGTAAATAAAAAAAATACGTGAAAATGATACAAAATTTATTAAGTAAAGTCCCCCCTGCGGTTAATCAATTTTGATGAAATTTTAACAGTCATATCTCGGGCATATAAATACATCAAATACCCAGTTTGGTCAAAATCGTTAAAGCCGATTTAGAGTAAATTAAAAAAAACATGTAAAAAAGGTTACAAAATTATCAAGTAAAGTCCCCCCTCCGGTTAATCACTTTTGATGAAATTTTCACAGTCATATCTCGGGCATATAAATAGATCAAATACTCAGTTTAATCAAAATCGTTAGAGCCGTTTTTGAGAAAATCGAAAAAAACCTAAAAAGTTATTAAATAAAGTACCCCCTCCCTTTGAGCAATTTTGATAAAATTTTTGCTGTCACATCGCGGGCATATATCTACACTAAATACCCAATTTCAGGTTCGCACGGTTTATAGTTTTTGAGCTAGTCTGTTCACACACACACACACACACACACACACACACACACACACACACACACACACAGACACACACACACACACACAGACCATTTCGCGGGACTTGGTCATTTGGACTCAGGGGACCCCAAAACATGTATTTCCGTTGAAAACCGGAAGTCGAAATTTTTCACGATCGCAATACTTCCACTTACTATATATTTCATATATAGGTAAGTGAAAGTAATATATAAAACAAATAAAATTATAACGAAAAAACATTCCAAGTTTTGACAAAAATTAGGGAAAAAATAAGGGAATTAGAAAAAAGTCGGGAAAATGTTCAATACATAAAACACAATATAAATGAAAACAGATAACAAAAAATATTAAAAAAATCACTTTAAGAGGTACATTCATACATTTATTAAAAAAAGGAGGGTGTGTTGGGGTGATTTTTTTTTCCTTTATGGCAAGTAGAAGGATTCAACTTTACATTAATGCAAAAATATCTGCCCGACAAAGCCTGGCAATACAAAAGTATCAAAAACATAAAAAAATTCAGTTTAAGAGGTACTTTTATACATTTATTAAAAAAAGGAGGTTGTGTTAGGGTGGGGTTGAGTTTTTGTTTTGCATTATGGCAAGTAGAAGGATTCAACTTTACATTCATGCAAAAATATCTGCCCGACAAAGCCTGACAATACAAAATTATCAAAAACTATTAAAAAAAATCACTTTAGAGGTATTTTTATACATTTATTTAAAAAGGGGGGTGTGTTGGGGAGAGTTTTTATTTGCGTTATGGTAAGTAGAAGGATTCAACTTTACATTATTGGAAAAATATCGGCCCGACACAGCCCGACAATACAACATAATCTATTTTATTCTTTTAAACAAGTCTTTTTTTTGTTTAAACATCGTAATCAAAAGAACTATAAGTTAACCGTTATGACATTAAAACTTGCTAAAAACTAGTTATCACCGAGAAATACATACCTTTCAAAGCTGTGTAGAAAAATTTTAGATCATTTGTTCAACGGATTCCACAGGAATCACAACATCTATAAGCATCTTACAACTCGGGAAAAAACAACTGTGTACATGCAGCGTCCTCAACTCTTGACTCAGACTTGTTCCTTCGGGCAGGCAGTGGATAACAATGAACGAAATAAATATATTTCGATGCAAACATTCCTAAGCTACCAGGAAATACGAATTGTGATGTTCTGAAGTACAATTTATCTCTCGGACTTTTGGCCATGATTTGATGGTAAATACTCCATTGAGCGGCGATGGAACTAAAGATTTGTATAATAGATAACCCCAGAAGATAGGCCAACAGCCCGAAACGTTAAGACAATTAAAGATAATATAACACATGGGAGAGACTCCTTAATTGAAGTTTTTTTTTTTTAATTTCACTTACCTATATATGAAATATATAGAAAGGAAAAGTATACATATTGCGATCGTGAAAAATTTCGACTTCCGGTTTTCAACGGAAATATAAGTTTTGGGGTCCAATGAGTCCAAATAAACCTCGTCATTTCATTTTTATTATATAGACTGTACATCTCGAAACGTTGCCTAGTAGAATAAACAAAAAGGCCTATTTTATTTATATCATCAGAATAGTCTACAGTTTTTTTTTGTACAATCATACGTGTATACAGGGGTACTTGTTTACCCCAACGTACCTTTCTCATTCATTCAAACCGGAGACTGCCAGTACGTTTACAAGTAAGCTTATAACCTAATAGCTACCTAATAAACTAATCTATTTTTACGCTACTGCATTATTGGCATACTTTCCAACATATTGTGGGATATGAACATGTGTAATGAATGATAAACAACAGAATGCACTTTGTTCCAACCGCTTCTCGGAAGAAGAAAAATAATACATCAACGGCCTTTTAGATTAGATTCCATTCAATGTAATAAGCAATTAACATTAATTCAAGAATAATTGCATTAGCAACGGTGGCAATAATTGAACTCTTGCTAATCGACAATTGCTTAATGACCGTTGCTAAGTACAGAGCTAACTAACGAACTAACCGCCTTCCTTAATAATGTACCTCTACACGGCGCAATGGAGGAACCTTCTGAATAAATTAATAGCAGTTTCCATTGCTGGGTACTGGTACGGGTATTGGTAGCATCATCATAGCAGATAATTTTAGCCAATTAAAATTACTTTTATAAAATTGTTAATAACTGACCTACCGCGTGAAGTTTCCCACTGTTACACCTGTCTTTCCAAGATAACACCAGCCAACTCCGTTGTTACCTAACAATTATCCACCATTAACGCTTCGTAAATTAGATTGAATCGAATCAATTCTAGTCGGTTGTAAATTAGAAACATTGTAGTGGAAAAGAAACAGAAAATAGATATGAATTTATTTTTTCTTAACCTTTCTTGGTTTTTTTTTTCCGGGCCAAAGGTATTAATACCAAGTTGGTCCCGAACTAGCATATACCAAAGCGTTGATGCGTGTTCGACAACAATGCCCCACACTTACAGTACCGGTCAAAAGTTTAGACTCACTTGTATTTAATTCACAATCTTCAAGTTTAAAAAAATAATTGTAACTCAAGAGATAAAATTTCAAAAAGTATATGATTGTTTCGAATACAATCTATATAAATAAAGATTAAATTCTTATTTCAAGTTTTTTTTTTTTTTTGTTATTTATTGAAATACATACCGTTTGTCCTAAATTCTCCGAATTTCGCTTGGTGGTTCTTTCATACCAGGTGCGAACACCTGTCCATATTAAAATTGCATATCAGCCAATCTCTGGGTATATTCTTTATTGTTATAAAAATCGTTATGATCTCGCTTTACATTAGGTTTTTTACGAAATCGGCCGTTTGAATCGAAAAAAGTCTCATTTTATAGATTTTGAAGAGGCCAACAAGGCCCGGTGAGGCTGTTCCTCTGGAATATAACTTGACACTATGCTCTCCACAAATGCGCTTTCCACAAACAAAATAAAATTTGGATATTCTTCTCTTCTCTCAAGGACAAAATAGACACATTTCTCGAGGTCCAAATAGTCCATAAATATTCCGCCTACAGATCAAATCAGCTTTCATGACGAACATTAGGTAGCACTTCGTTTCCAAGACTGATTCAAACTTACATATGAGGTTGGGCTTTGTCTTACCTTAATCGATTGACCTTCTACCTACAGGATCTGTTCTAGTACTAAGTGGAGATAGAACTCCCGAAAGGTGGGCCAGCTAGGATTCATCTGTTCATCGGGGTTCATCTGCAATTAAAGGGAATGTGCGGTCTCTCCGACGGTAAGCCGAACGCTACCTGGAGGTCACCTGTGGTGTTGTGGTTAGCATGGCAACCTACAATACTAAAGATCGCGGGTTCAATTCCAGCGGTGGCCCTAGGATTTTTTAATGGGAGTAAAAAATCCTTAGCTATGCCGTCCCTCGGATAGGACGTAAAATGGAGGTCCCGAGCCTGTACGATGTCAGGTACTCGTTAAAGATCCCTATCCTAATTATACCTGGATAGGCAAAATTTAGGACTCTCACTGTAGCATCGTCCGATTAGCCTTAGTAGCATAAAAATTTACGTTAAACAAACAAACAAACGAACGCTACCTTTCCCGGGTTAAATGAAGCAAACAATTTGGATTGAACTCTTAACTTTTGATTTGCTTTAGTGGCTAAATTCGTCAATAAAAACTATTATACCATAATATGTATATGCTTGAGCATTTTTCATTAAAAATATATTATGTAGGATACCCCTTTATGCTTTTTGACTCCTTATTTAGACATTTCTATTTTCTAAAATAATACACTAAGTTGGATTCCGGTGTTGTTTTCTTTTTTTTTTTGGGGGGGGGGATGATTAACTCTATTAAATTAATGTTAAAATTCTCATATCCTTGTTGACATCTATCGGATGGAGTACACTCTTCATCTTTAAGTATACAGGTAGGGAAAAAAAAAAGGGTAGTCAGACTTGCAGAAGCTACTGGAGATGAAGGATACTCTGGAACGACCATATCGACGGATACATCTTCTTAACTGGAGCACATCTGGGGCTCTTGATGCCAAAAATATGAAAGGCCCCCCTTCCTCAAACGGGAACCTAACCGTGCCTCAGGACATAAAAGTTTACTGTCCGCTCCATATGTATGACTTGTGGATGCTCCCAAGTGACTCGGATCCGATCAAATATTGTACTCTCCCATCCCCTTCATGTTTTATACCGTTCTGTTTCGTAGCATCGGGCGGCCACCACAATCTATATAATTTTTTTTTTCTTTTTTCACGGCCGACTTCGTAACGATAACATAAATTTCCTTGCCCGGATATAAAACGGGGACCAGGACTCAGTCAGTCCTTCTTTAACTGCACCCAATATTAGGATGGCAAGGGAAAATGTATGTCCTCTTCCACTACTCATGAATTAAGACAACACTGTAATTCCATGTCAATTTAACACATGCTTGAACTTGACCATCTCAAATGTTCTTGAAATTTCGTGAAAGTATGAAATATTACTGAGATATGCCTACTCGTTTTTGAATTATGGGCCAGAAACATAAAAAAACATGATCAAAAATAGCTGTTGAAGTTGCCATATTTGGCTAGGACTATGAAAATGGTAGGGGAGAGCTATGTTGGATGGCATAGGGGGTAGGTTGGCCATCGGCTTATAGTTTCCGTCACACACCTGTCGTTAAGGCCCCAAAATTGTAACATGTGACCCGCTCGACCTCGGGAGTCTTGTCCTGAGTTTTCAATCCGATGCTAACAGTGAGTGAAGAAGAGTGTAGCTTCATTAATTGATTTTACAACATGTAAATAAATTTTTATATTTTCAGTAAATTTGGTTTAAAGGCATGGCAAAACATTTGACTCCGATTCTGTTCACGTAGCCCCAAACTCCTTTGAAAAACCTAACCTTTCGATTAACCAGTTTCTTTTTTTATTGTTCTCCCCTGTCCTGGCACCCATCATAGTTGGCTCTCTTCAACTGGGGTTTGTTGGCGCAGTAGCAATTCACAAAAGCAAGGTACAAAGCAAAACTAACAACTGTCTTTAGTTCCAGCAAGGAGGATGAGAGCAATTTTTCTTTAGCAGAATGTGACGACAGTCTTAACTTCTATCTTCTTCTATTGTCATTCTATTTTCATTTAGCAATTGTTAAAAACCGATTCAAAGTTATTTTGCCATTATAGTGCAGCTTTTAATAACAATAATATGTGTCAGGCAGTACTTGAATGAGATGGCTAAGCAACCCCACCTTCTATGCCAACCTGCCCCACGTATGGGGGTTAATTGGCATACTCTCGATTGACGAATTCTTCAACTTTCTATGATCTTATGTGGTGAAAAAAATACTTGAAGTACTCTAATACTTGGAGTTTACAGTGCTATCAGCCCTAATGGGATTTTATTAACAGGAACGACTCAACAATCAAAAAAGTGAAAACTGTTGCCAACCAACCCCAAAAATAGCTCTAGAAGTTTTCCAAAGAAAGCTTGGACTATGAGATTGGTACCGCTTCACACCGCATTTCATAAGAAATTTTCTCAAAACCAAATTCAAAATTTCGATTTCGATTTTCTCAATTATTAAAATTTTAATTTGTTTTTAAACTATACGCAATATTACATCTAATCATACTACAAAGTATAAAATTTGAATGAAAATGGCTTCATTACTAAAAAAATTAAACACTAGATAAAATTCCATAAATAAAGCAATGTACTCATAATGTGATCATAGACCGTTTATTTCTAAATATCATAAAATAAACACCTCACGACGGTCTCAAATATTCAATATATTTTTAAATGTAACAGGAGCTTTTGGTGCTCATAGCACCATATTCATCTGTATAAAATCAATTAACAATACATTAGTACATACATTATTATTTTATTTAAAATTTAAAATATGTCTTGCATAAGCCCAATCTCTTACCCTTTTTTCTCGTTCCCTTAAGGGAGAGTCTTTGTATAACTGTGTGTTACATCAGTTGTGTCATCATCAGTTTAATACCTAAAGTAGGAATATGTATATGATATTAATAATGCCCAATGATATTAATAATAGATATATAAATGTCTAAAATAGGTTTTTTATATATAATTTACCTACTCGTCGTGGGGAGAGACATGCACTCGGCATAGCTGCCACTTGTTCTCTACCCTATTTCCGACGAACAAGGCGCCCCCTAGGTCCGGAATTAGAAACTTATATAGATAAGAGCTTGTATATGTTAAAATTTTTTAATTTTATCCAGAATGTGTGAATAATGTAAAGGGATGTGCGCAGCTTCTTGTTTTTCATTCATAAGCTTATTTTGATTCGCCGCGATATATATGGATTCGAGTATTTTTCGCTTAGCCCACGAAGGGAACGAGGAAAAAGGGTAAGAGATTGGGCATATGCAAGACATATTTTAAATTTTAAATAAAATAATAATATATGTACTAATGTATTGTTAATTGATTTTATACAGATGAATATGGTGCTATGAGCACCGAAAGCTCCTGTTACATTTAAAAATATATTGAATATTTGAGACCGTCGTGAGGTGTTTATTTTATGATATTAAGCAATGTATTAAAAATAAT
The DNA here is from genome assembly GCA_911387785.2 of Aelia acuminata. Lineage (NCBI taxonomy): Eukaryota > Metazoa > Arthropoda > Insecta > Hemiptera > Pentatomidae > Aelia > Aelia acuminata. The sequence goes on along the minus strand of OU426978.1, from coordinate 214,031,613 downwards.
TACCCTTCAAATAACCTATACTCTTCGTCGTTAACTTATGACTTACAGTATCCTTCACAATCCTCTATTTGTCCCTGACGAAGAGATCCGCTACTTAGAACTCCGTCTTAACTACCGACTACTTCAGCATGTACTTGACTAAGTACAGAATACAAAGTACTTGAAAAAGTTCTGTTCAAGACTCCCCATCTATTACAAAATGATAATATATATATGGCAATATTAAGACCGATTTGGATTTACGGTATTGAGCTGTGGGGCTCCACTAAATCATCCAATCAATCCAATCCAAAATCCTTACTGTTTTTTATTTTGTTACAAATAAACTCGTCCATAAAGACCTTAATGTTTCATATGTCGCATTTTTGGCCCGATCTGGATGCCAGTACTTTCACAAAAAACTCAAAAACGGTTTTGAGAAAGTTTCTTTCATACCAACCTCTAAAATGTTGAATATAATATAAAATCGCATAACCAAATTTGGAAAACTAAAGAAATTTTTAATCATGATTTTATATGTTTCTGGGCCTATTTTTGAGGCTTTTAGAGGCCAATAATTTAACAATGGGTAGATATATCTCAGTAAGTCAAATGATATATTTGACTAAGTTTCAAAATGATATATTTTTGTATGATTTGACGTGGAATGGCTCTGCTTGCATACATATTTTCCTTAGTCAATAAATGATGTTACCCAATGAAATAAAACAAAGGTTTCTCAATAAAAATTTGGCCTTCATCAATATTCTTCAATTGAAAAATAACTCGGATATAATTCTTCTTTATTTTCATATCGCTTTAAAGATCACGTTAATGTCATTAATCACAAGTTTTAACTTTTATGTCTTCACGTTGGATTAATAAAGTGACCTAATAAATGCCATAAATCCTGCTCGTAAAGGCAGTTTTGTAATTAGTGATGCTCGTTATAAAGTTGAAATTTATTTATGGCCGGAACTTATTTCATAGTTTTCCTTCTTAAATGTTTTATGTTTTAACTCGAGAACTAATCAAAACCGCAACATTAATAATTTTATTGATATTGCAAAACAAAATAATGTATTAAATAGGTACTATTTCTAGATATTTTCTCTTATACTTCATGTATTCATTTGCGCTTGTCAAAAAACTTTCGACAATCAGCAAATATTCTGACTTTTATGTAGATGGAAATGTTAATGAAAGCCGAACGGAGAAAAGTTGGACTGGGACGGACTTAGTCGAGATATTAAACAACACTATGAAGAATCTAAAAATTGATCTTGTTCCTTAAAAAAATGTAAACTTTATGCCAAAATTTAATTCTATTTTCGTATTATCTTTCATTGTTTTTTTCGTTAAGATCACGTTTCACTATTTCTATTGTTTCTAAATTTTTTCCCACCACTTTTGTGATGCTATTTCTTTGTTTGACGGGTCTTTAAAAATATATAATTAAAATAATTTAATAATTAATTTTAAAAATCCTTACTATATTAATTATTTTAGTAAGGATTTTATCATGATTTCAGTTGATATATTGATATTAAACTCTATATATTTGAGTTGAAATATGTCATAGCCAAGGCAGAAAATTTGTAATCTCTATGCCGCATTCACAGTGGTCTAAACATATTATAACATAAAAGAAGACTATAGTCTAGTATTATTTGTATGTTATAACAGTTAACAATTGGAAATTAGATTAAGATCTTATCTATTGTAAGATGGTTCATAAATAGGGATCGGAGTCATATGTATTTACATATTTTTTTCTATGCAATTTACAGACGTTTTTCAACTAGAAGTGTTTATACCGACACTTTTTAAGCCGTTTGAGCCTAATTTTATTGCATATTTACACATATTTGATCAATATAAATATATATTCCCACCCATTTAATCATAATAAGTACATATTTCCACATATTTTTCCATGGGCATATTTTAATAATTTGGAGGTGCTTGACAGAAACTGTAGGGCTGTGAATCTCAGTGGGTACAAAGGTTATTGTAATTTACAGAGTATGCTTCTAAACAGTTACTGGCGAGAAATGACGAGAACTACGATTAAATCAAAAATGTCCTTTCTCATCTCGAAGACGAAGTAGTAGCGATAAATACAGCCAAGTCTTTATTCGAAAAACCTAATTTAAAAAACGACCTAGCCTTCATTTCTAACAATGGCGTATTTCACGCACTAAGCCATTACCCAACTTGAGTCCCAAAATGTTATACTGACAGAAAACGTAGCTAACTTTAAAAAGGTCATCGAAAAGGTAGGGATATCTGGGAGTAAGGAAGCTGTGATCTGATCAGAACTGGCAGAAGTACTGAGCAAGAACAAAGGGTGGGAAACCATCTCAGCCAGATTTCTGTACGCGAAATAATTATTTTAATTGTAAAAATCAGTGAAACAGAAGTCACCTCTGAACATCGTGTACCCTTAACCCCCAACGTGATAACTTCTTTCAGCAAGGCACTTATAACATCTGTAGATGTTGAACGATCTTTTGGCCGTTACAATTCCATCCAACGGCCAAATCGTCATCACTTTACGTTCCAACATTTGAAATCCCATGGTGTCGCAAACAATTTTGAAGAGTGAAGTTTTCAAAATTAAAAATATAAAACATCTTTTATTATTTTAAGTTGTAAAAATGTTATTTTGTTTCTAATAATTGTTATAAATGGGGTCAACTGTGGTGTAGTGGCTAGCATAGCAACCCACAATACTAAAGGTCGCGCGTTGGCCCTAGGACTTTTTAATGGGAGTTAAAAATCCTTGGCTATGCCGTCCCTCGGATAGGACGTAAAATGGAGGTCCCGAGCTCTTACGATGTCAGGTACTCGTTTAAGTTCTGGGGTCTTTTTCGTTTAATGCACAATTCGGTTATTAAAAAAAGTAACTGTTATTAAAAAAAGTAACACGTGATTAATATAAAGTAACTATAATTGTTAGCACAAATGATATGGTTTATTCTAATTTCCAAAATGAAGCAATATCTATCTTCCAATATAACCTCAAAAAGGTCTTTCCCCATATTCCTTTGTCTCCACATAAATTCACAGAGATATGAATCCAACATTGTTCTTCTAGTTCTAGCTTCTATTTTATTTCTTCTTTTGGCCGCAGCCCATAACGATTCTATCGACTGTGTGTGCGCCCCAGTTGAAGGATCAACGAAATTTTCAGAATGGTTGACTGTATAATGCTTATGTCCTTTCCGGCATAGTTTTTCTTTATGGATGAGGCCTTTTTCTTGTAAGAATGCAATGGTTCGGTCCAAATCTTTAAAATCTTCGTATAACCTGAACATAGCCATTATGAGGTTTTAAATGAAACTAAGAAATGTAGTCAAATGTTCTACTGAAAGGGAAGTTGTAATTATATCACGTGTTACTTTTTTTAATAACAGTTACTTTTTTTAATAACCGAATTGTGCATTAAACGAAAAAGACCCAAGTTGTGTACTAAAGCACCGTTCGATTAGCCTTATTGGCATATTAGTGACGTTAAACAAACCAACTGTAAGAAAAAAAAAATGAAAATAACAGATTGACGTTGTTTGTTATTTTATTATGGCTGTAAAAAAAAAAGTTGAAAACAATTTTATTAGTACCTAAGGTACTCGTTAAATCTATATCCTGGATAGGCAAAATTTAGGACTCCCACTGCAGCATCGTCCGATTAGCCTTAGTGGCATTAAGTGATGTTAAACAAACAAATTATTATAAGTTGCAAAAATGTTCTTTTCTTAAATAAATCATTATAACATGTAAAAAATAAAATCCATGTTCATCAAAAAAATATACATTTTACTTAAATATTTCCGAAAATATTTGAAGAAAATCACATATTTGACGAAAATAAATGCATATTTTAATTAAATATTTGGCAATTTGAAATATATTAAAATCCGATCCGTATTCATAAAGATTGAATTAGATAGGTATTTGTATTTACTTTCCGCCTTAAATTCAGTTTAACAGATTGAAGAAAAATTAATTAATATGTGGATCCTAATAAATAATTATTTTTGTGCCAAATCTATTTCGTAAAAATAACAACTCTGTCTTGATAGCTAAGTTTTGTTTGGTTTACAATGAAAATTTTCTTGAACGTTGATGTTACTGAACGTCCTTAGCAGAAGAAGCTAAGAGATGGAAAAACCAACAGAGTGTGGGCGGGATCGTTTTTCTTCCTGTCAGGGGGACATAACGACTCTTGAAATACAGGATCTGTCTCCTCTACCAACATGCGGGGAGATGGATACCTAATACGCAGCACATGTGTACTCTGCGTCATATACGCACTACATATGTATATATTTTCAGAATACACCTTTATATATATATATATATATATATATATATATATATATATATATATATATATATACTGAACGTCCGAAAATTAAAGAATTCCTTTTTTCTTTTTAGGAATTTCATTTAATTATTCAAAACCCACATTACAAGTTGGTAAAGATTACACATTGAGTTTCATATATTTTTTTTTTAATCAAACTTTTTTTTATTTGTACCTGTCTTAACGCAGCTACATTAAGCAAATTTAATATAAACTGCTGTTATATTGGCATTTATAGACATGAGAGTGTAGAGTCGGCATCATCCCGGTCTTGTCTCAGAAGAGGAGGTCTATCATCCAACTCCTTTTCAATCGCCTAATATAAGACATATCATTCGGGGCCATTTGATAAGAAAGCCAGAGAGAATAGAGGGTTCTTATTTGTTGCTAATTGTAAGTAGGGATTGTTTTGTTCCTAACGTACATCGAAGGTCTTTTCCTGCATTAGTCGTAAAATTTTGGATTGAAAGGTTTGTAGTTTTTTAAGTGTGTCTTTTTTGCTGAACCATAAATTTTAATGCATTTCATATAAGTTTCAGTAAATATGTGTATGTATTTAGTTTCCTTCTGACTTTCAATGTTGATAATTTGGGAAATTGTGAGTACTGTATTCTCAGTCGTTTGTTTAATGTCTGTTTTTTCATTATGACATGAGAGCCACAAGTCATCCTTCTGTCAAATATTAGTCCAAGATATCGTACTTTATATGTTTGAGGAATTTGGTGGTCGCCGATATGAACTGGTGGGCATTTATCTCGTCGGAGTATGAATGTTATTTGTTGTGATTTGTTTCATTTGATTTTTCACAGTGAGTTATATTTTTTCAAATTTATTAAGTGGTTTTGTTAATTTATGAAGCCAATCTAGGGTCATGGTGTTTTGTTAAAATTGTTATATCTACACACATACTATTTCGCGGTTGTTTTGACTCAGAGGACCCTATAACGTAAATCCATTGAATACCGGAATTCAAAATATTTCACGATCGTAATACTTTCCCATACTATATATTTAATATATAATAGGTTTATTGATAGTCAGGATTTTCAGTTAAACATTTTTTTTATTTTGAAAAGCCAATGTTTCGATTCCACTTGTGGATCTTCATCAGGGCTAAAAGAAGACAAATATATGAGTGTCTGTGCATGAAGATGGGAATTAAATGAATATGTTACAAAACTGATAATTATATAAAAGGTGGTATGCATTGTCCATGAATATTTAAATAAGTAATAAGTAGATGGTTAGTAAAATAAATAAAAAAAAAATAATAACTTAAAATCTTTACTATGAACCAACCTATTATAAAGAATAACAGTTGACTATTCCTCACCTATAGATTCCATATATACGTAAGTGAAAGTAACGAAGAAATATATGATTTCAAATAGTTCTAGTGTTGTTGTTAGAACAGTTAGAAGGTAAGTGAAAGTAAAAATTGCATTGCCCATGCGTCTGACATTTTGATAAACGTAGTAAAACTTGTTGGAAAAATTCCTAAGAAAAGCAATGGTGCGCACGCGCAAAAGGAGGAGTGGGGTAACAGAAATTTCTTCCGAGGTACCCCATTGGCTGTTACGAATATAAAATAAGAAAATACGTTACTCCTTATTAGAGTTTCACAGAATTATCTTTCTGCTCATCGGGGTGAAAGGTATGAGATCTCTTAAACGCCATTCAGGTAATGGAGAAATAATAACTCATGATTATGTCAATCCTGTTTTTAACGGAACGAAACTTTTACTAAGTCTACAGTATTAGATCTAGTGCGAAGAAATATTTACTTCCTTACTTACTTCCACTCAGTTTGGAATCATAAGGACCTGTGTGGCGACCTGAATTGCCAAAGAGGAACAGACATTATGACGAAAATGGGTTAATCTTTCTCTATGGCCATCAAGAAGGCATTTTCTTGCAATCTAATTGAAAGCTCTATTGCGAGATATTAGTGCGCGAATCGCATTGTGTAAGTTGCTGAGACCAGTTTTCATAAAGCTAATTCCGGAGTGAGCTACTGATCTCACCAACTTCATTGCCTAAAATCAAGAACGCTATAATGGTGTGGGACGGTTTGGAGTACCTATAGTAAACCCCATCAATATAATCTTATAAATAAAGTTGAAATTCTGTTTGTTTGTTCTTTATAGAAATCCATACCGTTTGTCCTAAATTCTCCAAATTTCGCTTAGTGGTTCTTTGATACCAGGTGCGAACACCTGTCCATATTAAAATTGCATAACTTCAGCCAATCTCATGGTATATTCTTTATTGTTAAAAAAATCGTCATGATCTCACTTTACAATGGGTTTTTTTTACGAAATCGACCGTTTGAGTCGAAAAACAGCCTAAAATATCATTTTATACATTTTGAAGAGGCCAACAAGGCCCGGTAAGACCGTCCCTTGGTAGGCGTCGAGTTCTGGGATTTTAAAACCATATGTGTTTTTTTTTTTTAAATTACAATACGTTTATTTAAATGTATGGTGAATTTATTTTTTATAAATGCCTCCTAAGAAGCGAGCTTTAATAGGAGTAGTGAGCTCAAAAGCTAAAAACAACTTCAAATACGAGCAGCTGAAACTCTCGACGAACATCAAATTAGGATTGAACAACAGAGGCTTAGACAGGCAGAATCGCGGGAAACTGAGTCTGCCCAAGAATACGAGGCCCGCTTTGCGCCACAAAGGCTTAGGCAAGCCGATTTGCGAGAAGCTGAAACTGCAGGCCAATATTTCTGTTTGTTTGTTTGTTTTTTATAGAAATACATACCGTTTATCCTAAATTCTCCAAATTTCGCCAGTAGTTCTTTCATACCAGGTGCGAACACCTGTCCATATTAAAATTGCATAACTTCAGCCGATCTTCAGCTGGTAGTCTTTATTGTTATAGAAATCGTAATGAACTCACTTTACAATGTTTTTTTACGAAATCAACCGTTTCATTAGAAAAATGAAATTCCCCGATCAAACCGGGTTATACAGCTCAAAGATGAATTTCTGTTAGTTTGTTTTTTCTTAATAAAATTCCATACCGTTTGTCCTAAATTCCCCAAATTTCGCTCAGTGGATCTTTCTTACTAGGTGCGAACACCTGTCCATATTAAAATTTCATAACTTCAGCCAGTCTCTGGGTATATTCTTTATTGTTATAAAAATCGTTATGATTTCACTTTAAATTTGTTCACGTTTATTAGAAAAATGAAATTCCCCGGGTGAAACAGGGATATACAGCTAGTAAAAAATAAAATATAAATCTATTGTAAAATTAAAGTAAAGTAAAGTAATCACATGATTCGATCTTCAGAGCCAGCCGAGACTCTATTCCATTCTTTCTTATGTTAAGTCTAAAATCGAACATTATGGAAAGTTCTCGAAAAGTATAGAAGATTCTTGAACCATCTAGAACTATTTCTATTCCTTATTTACGATTCTTTTTTGGGGGCACACGCGATTACAATTCTTTTTTCGTCATTGATTCTTTTTGGACCAACAAATAATGTATTGTATTTTTATTAACATTACCATTATTTGAAAATATATTGGGCATAGACTATTTTTCTCCATTGGATTAGAGTTACTAGGTTGTGTTCTGTACAAGATTTGACCTCTCTTTTTGCTCTCCTGTAAAATTTGCAAAATGTGACTGAACACGTTCTTAGCGTGTGGTCTTCATTTGCATTATTTGTTTAAAAACACATAAAGATTGAAACAGCCAAAATATTTAAAGGAGGGTAGCCCATGGCTTATGCTTGGATTGTTATTAAAAATTAAGGATCTTGCAAGGATATAACATTCTTTTAATGCATTCAGAAAACATCCATAACTAACATTAGCTGATTTTTGAGATATGACGTTGTTCATGTTTGTTACATCAAAACTCGGACATTAGTTGATAGATCGACTTTAAATTTTTACAGTAAGTTGAATTTTTACTATTTCATTCAGTTTTATTTACATTATCTGAACACGCATCGTTTATTAAAATAATTACGTTGTGTTATTTAATAATATGATCACGACATGCTACGTTATTTACTTTGAAATATTGACCCGATCTGCATTACTTCCTTTCATCACAAACTCGAAAAAATTATACCGCTTGCAAAAAAAAAAAAAATTATTTGTATTGAATTTGCGGGATTAACTGATCGCCATCTTTATCTGCACATAATACCTAGTTATTATACTCTATCAGTATATTCAATGCCTTATAAATAGTTCCGCAGAGTAGAATAATAATTACGGGTGAGTATATTTCCATGTAGCCACAAGCTGAGGGGAAACCATTAAGATGGATATTCAATGGACAAAGATAAGTATAATAATAACGCTGAGGACAATCCTAACGGCCATTTTGTGTCAATTGGAACTCTGCTAGGGGAGGGGGGTAAATATACGCTATGTCGATAGCTAGCGAATTAGCGTGCGTAGTTTACGGATATCAACGTCGCCAAAAAAAAAATAAAAATAAATAAAAAAAGAATGATATCACCACTAACCACCGCGTTATAATCATTTCCTATTCCGTTATCTAAGAAAACACGTTTTCGGACGGACTAACAGATGTTAGATAATAATTACTGTACTTCGACAAGTTTGCTGTAATTATAAAATTGTTATTATATAGCTAAATGTATTGTCGAGCGTGAATCGTTAACAATATGGCAAACTCTGATAGCATTCGACACCATTTATTATTTTTGTCTAATTATATAATTTTTTTTGTTAGACTTTGTTTATCGTGTGAAATTATAGTATTGATAATAAAGAAATTACAGATATCCAGGATCAGTAATACCGGTATTGTCTTAAGCTGGAACCTACTACCTGGCGAAAATAAGTACTTAAATATTTTTTTCTGTAATCGTTGAATAATGGTAACATTACTAAACTGAAATGAGTGAAGAAAGTGAAACATTTTGCAATGGAGTGAAGAAAGTGAATTGCCTTCATAATTAGTAATAAGTATAAATTAAAAAATAATTTGAAGTTGGAAATTAAATGCTTTTAAATGTTTCTTAACCTTGTAAGAATTTATTTTAACAAAATAAATTGAAATGTGAATGAATTATTGGTGGAAATAATCAATATATTTTAAAATTTAAATATAATAATAATTACCTTCCTTGTTTATAACCTGCACTTGTTTATAACTGCACTACCTCACAATCATTTTAATTTAAACAGACATCTTTGATATTACTAAAAAACTTCAAAAAACACTTTGATTAAATATTATTATTATTATATTATTTTTTATTTAATTGAACATTTTCAATTTATTGTTATAACATTTTATAACCTTTCACAACCATGCTTATTACCTACCAACAACATACCATAATCTTCACAACATCCTAATTTTGTTCATATTCTGGTTAGATCTGATCATGTATTACACGATTACAGAAAATATTTAATATTACACTCGTGAAAAAAGTAGAATTTACAACTCTCGTGAAATTACCACACTCGCTTCGCTCGTATGGGTAAACGTTTCACTCGAGTTGTAAAATGATCTACTTTCGTCACTTGTATAATAAATAACTATTTTATACCCGTATTCGCACTCTAACTTAATTAAATCCCGCTTAATTAAAGTACACACCGTATATTTGGTATCGTATAGAGCGTATTTAGTATGTCAAGGGCTTAGGTGAGGGTTGAAGTAAAGAATATATGAGCTTAAATTGTAGATTATTTATTTTTTGAAATATAAGTTTAAGGTATAGGCGGGCGCAAGCGACGGTGCTGCTTCTGCGACGGCGCTGCAGGAACTAGAGAAACGGGGATAAAAGCGGGGCCATTACCTGGGATTCATAGAGTTTTTTCGCGTTTTTAATTTATTTTTCCATAATTAAAACCCGATTGAGCAAAAAATCATTTAAAAAATATCTAATAGGTATTGCTCGGTCCCTCAGTGTTCAATTAGAAAATCAAAAGACGTGTAATTCCATTTATTTCCAAAAAATAAAAAGCTTCTTAAAGAGTGGATTGTAAAATTAAGAATAGATAAGCCTGTTTCGAAACATATGACGATATGTAGTCTTTATTTTAAAGAAAGAGACTGTATTTATCCAGGTAAATATTAGTATTTGACGTTTTATTATTCCAAAATGCTAGTTTTATGCAAATAACATTGAGACCATAGTGTCATAGATTTGTTTTTCTTTTTTAATTTCCCCCATTTTTCTATTACATCCGTTGTGCTTAATTGTTCCATTTTTTCAATGCGAAGCCTGAAAGTTTTGACAAATAAATAAATAATATGACAAAGAATCTAAGCTGTCATAACAATGATTGTGTGAATAGGTAATTAATGTTATTACTAACCGAAAAACGTCGAGTAAAGTTACAATGATGTGTTTGCATTTACCAGAACTACCAGCTTTACACGTACAATGACAAGAAAATTGCTTATTATTATTAATAGATTTGATTTCAACTTTTATTTGATGGGGCAGTTCTTTAAGATTGCTAGTTTAAAGGCACAAGGCTTGTAAAATAACTGTTTTTTTTTTATTTTTAGATATTATTCCACATGTAAATATGTGGTTTGCATCAAGAATAGCCTGCCCTTCAATTAATGGTCTTTTAAAATTACCAATTATCTCTATCACATCAACTATGTCTAACACCGTTCTTTCCGACATTTTGCAAAACTACTAGCGCATCCTATATTCGATTGCGCCCGCCTATTTACATAGTCATATAGTGTTTAAGTGTTTACAGAACCTCTTTGAACACTATGTTTGAAGTTACCATACATTTTTTTGTTGGTGGTTTTTTTTTTTTTTTTGCACATAGATGCCACGGAAAGAGCGCACCCTGGAAAACGCCACAAATCAGAAAAGTGTATATAACCAAAAAAGTCCGTCTTGACAAACTGACAAAAATGACACCTTCAAAAAAGCCACCTACGACCACGTACGCTGAAAATTGCATTTTTTCGCTTAAAAATCGCAAACGAAGGGCTTAATCGAAAAAATATATATGTTCTTGAAAACTTGAAAAGATTGATAGCATTTAGAAACCTCTATGACCATTTTGATGTTCTCGCAAAAACCGCGGTTTTGCGCTCAAAACTCCCAATCGAAGTGTACCGGTCTAGCGGTTAAGGATAGCTTTAAAGTGATGCCTCATTCAGGAAATTTGATGAAGTATTAAGGAAGTTATGGCTTACCGACAACAAAAAGGCCTTGAGAAATTATATATATGATAGGCCATTTTTAATTTTTCCTACAATTATAAGGAAACTGTTGATAATATAGGTTTGAGTATAATAATTAAAAATGACCTATTATATTTAATAATGGCAAATAGAAAATTGACTTAAAAAAAAAAGGAGTAGAGATAGGTGACAAAAATAATATATAATGTTTATAGATTTTTTTTTAAATTAATAATTTACTGTTATACTTTTGTAAATGTTGATTACTTAAATGGTGCATTGTTTATAAAGAAAATGGTACGACGATGACCCTAGTAGTTGACGCCTTAATAACAAAAAAAAAAAAAAAAAAGAAAATGGAAGTAATTCCAAAAGTTCACGTTGAAAAATTTAGAGATTTGACTTTTTTTTTTTTTTTTTAATAAATATATAGGCGCTCACGCATTCACACATTTTTACTAAAGAACCACCTCCGGCTTGAACATTTTGCGAGTCAACTCTTTCATATTTTGGACATATTTTGGAACAATGCTCTCACTATGTGCCATTAATCAGAAAAATTGGACTAGTCCCAAATTTGACAGCTTTACTTGGTGACAACGAAGCCTCAGTAAACTTAATGTTGAACTTTCTAATTAACCGCTAATTTCTAAATTATAAAACTCTTTATAATCATTCATAATTATTTTATTTTAATATAACATACTTATATTACTTTATATTTTATTTATTTATCTTAATTTTTTATTATCGTTTCTATTCTTATTTTTATTATTGAATTACTTTTATGTATTTATTTTTGCTTATATTTTAAGTCTACTAAAAATATAATCTACAGGCGTTGATGACCTAAGGGTTTTATGCCTCTAAGCCATAAAAAACAAACAAACAATAAACATTTAAAAAATAAGGTGGATCTGATATCTCACCACTAAATTATTTGGTTATAATAATTATGATCTTCTGAAAAAAAGTTGAAATACATACTTATATGAAGTTTTCATTTTTTATAAAACATAGCTTGTTGTTACGGTTTATCCTGAATTAGTTCATCTTCATTTTAGTAAATCTAGACTTATAATTTTTTTTTTTTTACAGTATTATTATATTGAATTGTTATCTTTCAGCTTATCCTGAACTCGATGCACAAGTACCAGCCTCGGATACACCTGGTGAAGAGACCGGAAGGAGGCGCTTCGGCTCCCATCACCGACCTCGAGCAGGAGCAGTACAAGACCTTCGTTTTCCCTGAGGCAATTTTCACCGCCGTCACAGCCTACCAAAACCAGCTGGTTAGTTGCCTACATTTATATATTAATTGTGTAATAAAATCTCTCTCTCTCTCTATATATAAGAGGCTTTGTCCTGACTGACAGAATCAACGCAGAGCAAAAACTACTAATGATAGAAACTTGAAATTCGGAATTTAGATTTTAAACGCGATGTAGGTAACCACTAAGAAAGGAATTTAAAAAATGTAACCCCTAAGGGGTTTAAATGGCGATATTGTCGTTTAACTTTAACGGACACCTATTTTTGCAATTTGAGAAAAAATATCTAATTTAGACTCATTTTAAAGGTCTTGATACGACAAGTTTAACTCGAAAGCCCCTACGGGACATCGAAAACCATTTAAAGCCGAAAAATGAACCGTTCACGACGAGTAAGCAATTTTTTGCTTCGGCGGTTTTAGTGAACTCTCTCCATTGCGCGTCTCCCTCTCTTCTACCGAGCCGGCAGGTTCCCCCTCCAACATTCCACCTACCGGAAGCTCCGTTCTCTCTCCCCCTTCGCTCTTTTCGAATTAGTTGCGTTAATAGCACTTCAAATTAGTTGCGTTAATAGCAAGTTAATGCTAAAAATTAACATTTCGGTCAGTTGGAACAATGTATTTTTTAAATTGATTTTACTAACGTATTATATTAAATCAATACTAAGATAATGATCACAGAATTGATTTTAAAGGCTCGCGGGCAAAGCCGCGACGGGGAATGCTAGTAAGTATTTAAAGGTATATACATATAGATAATAACTAAGGGTGTAAATATAAAAAATTGTCTAGTGAGGTAATAATACCCATTTGGGGAAGAGGAGTTAGAGATTTCATTGAAATATTTAACTTTTTATTTTTATTATTATTTAATTCTGAACGCTCCTTACTTCCTTACAAATAAACTCATCCATAAAGACCTTAATGTCCCATGTGTTACCGATTTGGCCCGATCAAGATACCAATCCTTTCATAATAAACTTCCGACCCACCCGAATCCTCTTGTTTCCAGCCTTGCTTCCTCCTCTATTCCAGACAATCCTCCTAGGCAAAAGAAAAGAAGATTGCCTAGGGATCTTCTATATTAAATGTACATCTTCTATATTAGGTGTACAAGTTGAGTGCTGCCAATGGGTAGCTTCTCATCAAGGTATTTCATGACGCATTCTTTTATTATTATTAGCACAATTACTAGATGTATTTGATGTAAATACAGTTGTAAATTTCAATAAAAAAATATTATCATTATTTATTGAGTAAGGAGATTCAAGCATATCATGCGATTTTTTAGGGTAATGAAATTCTGTTTGTATTCAACCTTATAACTTGAGTGATAAAATTTTGAAAGAAATTTCATAACTAAGTGATGGAAATTTATTTTTACTACAAATTTGAATGGAAAAAGTCTGGTGCGGTGCACGCAACACACAAGTTTCAATTACCAACATACTTAGATTACAAATAGACTTGTTTTGATAAATATGTAAACGCCATTCCTTAACTTCATTCATTAATAATCTTTTATTTATTTTTATAAGCGGCCTGAAAAATCCTAATTTAATCTAGTTCATACATTTTTCTATTGCTTGCTTGTTTTCTACTGCGAGTTGCTTTTTGTAAATATATCTTGAAGGTAAATCGGTATATTGTATTTACGGCTCATAGTAAATTAAAAGCTAATTTTAATTCAAATTCAGTAATTTTCTTTCAGTTAAGACCGGCTTGAATATAGAAATAAAGCAAAAAATAAATAAATAAAAAAAATCTCTTTCGCCTTGCCGGAAACCGAGAAGATTACTATTCCTCTAAAACTACTTTATCTTGCATTCGGAAACCCTTTATGGAACTAAAGTTTGTAAACTAGAATGCAGTTAATTAAAAATTATCTTGCACTATATGTTATCACACCGTTAACTGTTTTAAATAATTTGAGCATCACGTATTTTCTGTCTAAAGTACACTAATTTTTTAATTGTTAAATAAATGTTTTTATTTGTGATAACGCGGTGTTGCAAGCAAAATACTCCATTACTTGTGATTTTATAATTCTCTATTTAGTTTTTGAAAATTCATTTAGTTGAAATGGAAACAAATAAATTCCATTATGTTTCAAAACACGTTGACAATTCTTTGAGAAATGATGTACATAACTTGAAAAATACGCCCCCAGTGACAGAAACAGGGCAGTGCAGCTCACGAAATTTATTTTGCTTTTTTATTTGTTGGGTTTCCTAAGCATATTAACAACTATCATTTGTTAAAAATTAGCAACTACTATTTATTGAATTTTAAAATTGAATCTAATGAAAGTTAGATAAAGGGAAGGAATCGATTACCAAAACTTCTTTTTCTTTTTTTTTTTTTTTTTACTGTTCAGCTTCTTGTGTTTCCACCAACATTAACATACATGTACTGAGGGTAAAGTTTATTTATTTTTTCGAAAATAAAACTTGCATGATACAAACACGAGGAAGGTAGAAAGCAGGCATAAGTTTATAGCATCTGTTATCATCACGTGCTTCCCATACAGATAACGAATTAATGGCCTAGGAGCTCTCTGTATCATCACTTCTAAGAGCCCTCATTAAGGAGAGCTAAATTACAATACACCTCGACAAAATATTAGGTTTTTGGTACCTCCAGGTGGAGCTAGAGTTTAGTTAAGCTTTTGAAGGGCAAGTGTTAAAAGATTCACATAGTAAAAATAACACACAAAAAAACCAGTCCAAATATAAACAGTTTTGTAATGCTAAGAAATATTTTCAAATGTAAAATATATTATATAATTTGGAAAAAATAATAATTTGGCTCAGGATGAATTATGAGACCTTTTTGGCCGCGCGGTGTAGTCTTCTTAGATAAATTTCATAGATTTCGATTACTTATGTTACATGCGGGAGCTCAGACAGTCAACCTTGACAAACCGAACTACCTAGGTCCATGGATTACGGCTGCTCAGAGTCAGCAGAATCCTGTACATATTTCTTTCCTCGAAGCAGGCGGTTCATGAACTGAACCATTAGGTGACTACTGAAATTTTGAAAAAAAACGCCGGGATTCTCGACTGGATACACGTTTAGGTTTACTACTCATTTGCCCGGTCGGTGTTCATTTAGCTCCTGTATACCGATGGGCCTCAAATGTTTCCTATTTTTTCTGAATAGATATATCCAACTGAATATCATTAAAAATGACTATATTATAATTTATCGTGTTGATTAAAAGGTGACCATTAATTTAGTCTCAACACATATTATTTATTTTATATATCTCGCACGTTTTGCGAGATCGAGGGAGAGGTATCAGTGAAGAGGAGGCATTGGCTCCGCTTGGAAGCGAGTTCTGAGGTGCAGTTGTTAGCATTCCGCGCATGTCACGCGGAAGACCCTGCTTCGACTCCCGGCGGAGCCCAATCTTTTCTCTTCAAAAAATAAATTATTTAAAATATTTATTTTATACTATCATACGTTTTGGCCATTCGGTCATCCTCAGTGATGAAATGCGATTGACAATTATACTCTTCTATAAATTATTTTTTTTTAATATTAAACAAATAAAACTATGGCATGTCATTAAAAATTCGATATTTTTTCACCCTTGTATCTCACATATATTATAATTATTTGAAAAATAATATAAATTTATTTACTATCACCTACTCCAGTAATTGTTTAACAATTATAAATTATAAATTTATTGGGAAATTATGAATTTATTAGAAATTAACATCTCAATTTGTGAATTTTTTCCATATTCACATCTCTATTTGTAAATACGGCCGAATTCACAGCTGAGATATAAATATTCACATTTTTTTGTGAATATTCACAATTTTCCATGTGAATTTTTTTTTATTTACAGAAAAATTTATATATATGAATAAATTCGTATTCACACCTGTGAATATGAATTTATTTATATTCACACTTGTAAATACGAATTTATTTATATTCATATTCACAAATATTGTAATATAAATAAATTTATATTCATATTCATATTAAAATTAAGATAAAAATAAATTCATATTCGTATTTATAAATATAAATATGCCCAACTCTGAATTGTTATTATATTATATTTATAATACAAAATAATATATTTAATTTTGATTTATTCCTTTTTGTTGAATAACTCAAATATTAAATTATGTGAGTCGATGGTTCATCCGCCTTTGATTGATGGTTCATCCGCCTTGCTATACTAAGGGACAACAATTTTATTTGTAGAATTATAAGCTCTAAAATTAATTGCTCCTAAAGTTTAATCACCTCTTTCAACTATAATTATTCGTAAATATTTATGGTTTAAAATTCCCAGACCTTTTGTTGGAATAAACTAACAATTCGTTATAGCACGTGTTTGTGACTACGATGTTCCCCGGGCTAGAACATTCCATGCCAGTCCTTTTACGGCTATATATAAGGAGCGAGTGACTGGACAGTTATTCTTGTTCTGAAGCTCAAGCCATATGGTCATTTGTGCGTTGCAAAGTGATAAGTTATGTAACCTGTTCTAATATGTCTGTTGTCATAATTCGTGTGGCCTAGACTATTGTTATTTTTCTTTGAATAAAAATTGTTTTACCCACAGAAGTGTTACAAAATATACTAGGTGTTGCTAAAATACTTATATATATTTATAAGCTACTCTGTAGTATATAGCGTAACACTATGTAAGAAACATTAGACATAACCTCAACTACAAGGCATCAGCTGTTCACAAATTTAAAAAGGCCTCCTACCATAAATGAAACGTCGTTTAAACGTTTTAATCACAATTACCGTTGAGCTCATCGGGATGGATGAAAAGATCCGTTGTAGAAGTGTCTATTAAGTAATTTATCGCCACATCTCCTCCAAGTAATAATCCTATTGTGTATCGAAAAGGTTTATCTGTAATTTAGAAGCCTATTTCTGGACTGTAATTCCATAGTTCACATGATAATCAAGTACTCCTCAAGACGGGAACGAATCCATGACAATGGTCACCTACCGCGCGGTACGAGTTAAATTCACACTCTCTCTCACATTTTCCAGTGTTTTAGATTCGATTGAGAACAAAGGCAAGAAACAACAGAGGATTAGCAGGACACAATGGAAACGAGTACTTGTTACAATTTCAAATTCAAATTGAGTGCTGCTATAAAAATTTATGAGTTATATGAACGCATTTTGCTTCGAAAACCTTATTTAAAATGAAGAAGAAATGGTTGGGCGGTGCCGTCAAAATTAATATCACTTACACGTAACACTATTAATAAGGTCTAAACAAGCCCTGACGAAGGTCCACATAAGAATCATCAAAGTAACGTATAAAGTAGGAAAAAAAGAAAAAGGTTTTTCTTTTAATTTTTTCTTCAATTCGAGAGTCTATTATTACTAATTTCGGGTTGAAAAAAACCAATACGACAATGACAAAAAATTGGTATTACTTCGGAGTACAACAATAGATATGAGTAGATGTACTATTTCAATATTTGAAAATTTCCTGTCATGGTTGCTTAAAATTTAAAATTTGATGGCTTCTTTAGCAATATTTAACAAATAAATTTAATCTTTTGTTATGTAAATTAATTTGTTTGCTTTTTAAATATATGTTATTGTCCTGTTTAAATAATTAGATGGGTTCAAGGTAAATGCTCAAATAAATGCAAAAGGTACAAATAAATTAATAATATAACAACCAAATTATTTTTTGTTATTTCATGAAAAATGTATTTAAATAACCAAAAATGATATTTTTAAAAATGATTTGATAATGAATTTGAATGATATGACTCGATAAGAAAACGAGCAAATTTTACATGATTTATCAGTTAGAAGATTTTGTTTGGACCAGACCTAACCTAATGAAGTAAGCGAAGAATGAATTATCTTCCAAAAATGTGGACAAAACCGACATCGGATCTCGGGAACTCTCAGTAAACCTGACTGTCGGGTAGGGCGTGATCGGAATACCTTGTTCTTTACTCACGCCGGCCTCTATCTTGGAGTTGCTTATCCGAAGTAACAACAAAAAATTATTGGCTCTCGTTTCTGTGATATAAAATTGGTAGAAATATTGAACGTAACCAATTTAGGTAAAATGACGAATTTTATATTATCAGCTAATAACATTGGAAGTCACTTTGGAATTTTTAAGTGACGGTTTCATTCTTGGATCTGAAAAGCATTATGACGTGGTGTTATGTTGTCTTTTGTTTTGGTGATGGTTGCCTCTCTCTTGTGAGTTCTTGAGCATCCACATACTCTGAACAACACTAATCCGCAAACATTGCTTCGTTCCAACGGCCCTGATATCTTTATTCCATTAGAGAAATATCCTGATGGAATCGTCATCGGTGTCATGATCCACAACAAAGAAGGAAAATTTGGTGCTATGCCCGCAACACACAACTTTCACTTACCAACTTACTTTGGAAATTGACGTGTTTTGTAAAATGCCATTTATCAAAGCACAATGACATTTTTCACATCATTTACTTATTTTTGTTTGTATTTTTTCTTTGAAGGACACTATTTATTTTTTTTATTATTAAATAATAAAAGTTTTTAATCGTGATAATATGGCAATGCAAGCTAAATACTCCAAGTCGTCTGATTTTATAATTCTCCATGTAATTGTTGAAAACTTCATTTACCATGAAACAAATAATTATTACCAATATGATGGGAGTGAAGAAAGTGGATTTTATGTGATATGTGGCATCCAAGTTGACGCTATTTTCATAGAAGTATTTTCACCAACTAAGCATAGTTATCATCTCTTTTATCGCGGCATAATATTTACGCTAATTAAGAATTATTACATATTACAAATACTTCAATTCTGTGATCGGAAGGCAAATTCGCATAGGTCACTTATACAGTTAAGTTTCTCCACAATATAATTTAATCATTTAGTAAGCGATTAGCGTTATTTAGTAAATCAAGTAATTACTAACAATCTATTATCGCGGCATAATATTAACGCTAATTAAGAACTATTACATATTACAAATATTACCTTGTCCTACAACTCAATAACAACATATAATTATCAATAAATTGATTCCAGTTGGCATTCATTGTCGGTTAATCTTTGATGGTTATCCTGCTCGAAAAAATATTATTATATTTTTTGAATGATTCAATGATATTTCATTCTTGTTTCTCAATTCTATCCGTTCTGTCAGTATCAAATAAGCTTCTGTCGAGTATATTGTTACTAAAAATGACTAAAATGGGAGCAAGTGTGTCTTCGAAAACTGCGGGATGGATTGAAAAATATCCTGAACTCAATAAGGATGGTTGTGTTTGATACCCTTTTTGATACAAATTGATACCCAAAAGAGATGAATTCTTGAATTGGAATTCTAGTTAGTACAGTTTTAATTCCATCTGCACTTGCCTCGACTTGTATGGAAAAGAGGAATGATAGGGGGAGGGATATTTTATAGTCTTAACCAACCTGTTCTAAACAGGATGGAAAGGCCTAAATTTATTAAATGGGTCTACCACTAAGGATAAAACGCTGCTGCTTATACCACCACCAATACCAATACCAACTATTTACCATACGACGATTCTTACTATCCATCCAGATGGAAAGACCGAGGTACCCACTCCCGTTGACAGAGGCCGAGGTATGGCAGCGGCCCAAGAGCTAACGATAGCCCCGGTAACGACATAGCGATAGTTATTAGTTACCTGAAATAGCTGCTCCTCTCATCGTTAGTAGCTACCTGAAATAGCTGCTCCCCTCTCACCTGTCAGTAATTAGCTTTATCGTCAGGCTTCTCTCCCGCGTCGCCTCGTTTCCTCCAATTAGGCCAATCTCCTATGGCTGTTTGTATTCCAACATTCCTAGATGGCGGGGGTAGGATGTACTTTGATATAATTGGGTGTATCTCCTCTGTATATTGTTAGTGGAAAATAACAAGTATCTTGTGAACCCTTCAATGTGAAAACCAACCATCCAACATATAAATTGGGCACTATGGCGACCGATATCAACGGAGTCACAAGATCCGAATAGAGTATCAATTTATAAAATTGAGGCACCTTCCGTGCATTAAAAATTTGAAAACGTGCAATAAAAACTTCAAAACGTGCATTAAAAACTTTAACACAACAAACATGCAATAAAAATGAATTGCTTGAAAATCAGGCATTCGATTATTTTTGTAGCCAATAAATACCTACTTTGGAAAAAAATTAGTTGCGGAGAGTAAATTGAAATAGAAACTCTTTTATTTTTAAATATTATTACTTTCACTTACCTATATATGAAATATATAGTAAGGAAAGTATTGCGATCGTGAAAAATTTCGACTTCCGGTTTTCAACGGAAATACACGTTTTGGGGTCCCCTGAGTCCAAATAACCAAGTCCTGAGAAATGGTCTGTGTGTCTGTGTGTGTGCGTGTGTGTGTGTGTGTGTGTGTGTGTGTGTGTGTGTGTGTGTGTGTGTGTGTGTGTGTGTGTGAACAGACTAGCTCAAAAACAATAGGCCGTACAAAACTGAAATTGGGTATTTAGTATATGTATATGCCCGCGATGTGACAGCAAAAAATTTATCAAAATAGGGCAAACGGAGAGGGTACTTTATTTAAAGATTTTTGTCAATTTTTTACGTTTTTCTCGATTTTCTCGAAAACGGCTCTAACGATTTTGATTAAACTCGGTATTTGATGCATTAATATGCCCTAGATTTGACTGCACAATTTTTATCAAAATTGATCAACCGGAGGGGGTACTTTACTTAATAAATTGTGTCCCACTTTTACGTGTTTTTTTTTTTTTTTTTTTACTCAAAAACGGCTTTAACAATTTTGATCAAACTTGGTATTTGCTGTATGTATATGTGACTGCCAAAATTTTATTAACCGTATTATGAAAATAAAAACTTTTTTATTTATAAAATGATTAATTTAACTTAAGAGAGTAAATACGCAATGCTCATATTTCTGAAGCATCGCAGGTGTGTAAAAATATGGTATAAGATAATAGTCTATAATTAATATAGGTATACCTATATTAGTTTAGAAACTTTTGTTCCATAATAAATTTTTGAAATCAATATAAAGCGATAGAGGAACAGTAATCGTTCTTGATTTCCAGAAAGGCATAAGAGACGTAAGTACACCTATCGATTCACCTTCACGATGTATTTGCAAAAAGCAACTCGTAGTAAAAAACAAGCAAGGAGTAAAAAAAACACGACTGTTGATAAAATTAGTCCCTTCATAAATAAATTAGCAATAATGAATCGAAAAGTGCTGAGAACTAAAAAATTTTGCTATACAGATACTCTATAACTTATGGAGATATTCAAATATAAGTATATACTTAAATGTGGAAAAATGTGTGAAGTTGAGGAATGGCGTTTACATATTATCGAAACAAGTCGATTTCTAATCTAAGTAAGTTCGTAAGTGAAAGTTGTGTGTTGCGCGCATCGCACCAGATTTTTTTTATATTGGTTTCGGTATAGATTTTGGTATAATCAATCAATTTTGGATCTTTTTAAAGTATCTTATTATACTATTTTTTTTTTTTTTTTTTTTTTTTTTTTTTTTTTTTTTTTTTTTTTTTTTTTTTTTTTTGTCTTTGTGTTTATCCACATCCGCCACAATAAAATTGGGTTGGGTATGGGAGCCGTGGACAGAGGCGCACCCCCAAGAGGAGACGAGCCGCACCCGCCGACCAATTGATTCATTCATACAATATAATAATATATTTTCGAGCAGGATAACCATCAAAGATTAACCGACAATGAATGCCAACTGAAATCAATTTATTGATAATTATATGTTGTTATTGAGTTGTAGGACAAGGTAATATTTGTAATATGTAATAGTTCTTAATTAGCGTTAATATTATGCCGCGATAATAGATTGTTAGTAATTACTTGATTTACTAAATAATGCTAATCGCTTACTAAATGATTAAATTATATTGTGGAGAAACTTGACTGTATAAGTGACCTATGCGAATTTGCCTTCCGATCACAGTATTGAAGTAGTAATTAAAAATAAATAAAATAATAGTCATTATTGTATAGGTACCATGCTCGCATTTTCCTCGATCTCGAGCTCGAGATTGAGGTTTCGCATTCTCAAAGGCTAAAAATTTAAATAAAAATGTTCGTTTTTCAAAACTGTAGTTCAATACTTAGGGTACTCTGTCAGATACAATGAAATTTCAAAATGCCCTTACGAAGGAGAATATATTGCCGACATGTAGGAATCTAATAATCCTGATGAGTTACACCATTTTTGAGGCATTGTTACCTACTGTGCTAGATTGAAACTAGCCTGTCCATAACCTACCCTTTGCATCAGAATCATGCTTTAGTCAAATATGAGATTTAAAAAATAAAATCTTTAACCATCTATATTCTTTACCAAAAACTATTAAATTTGGCGAAAAGTTCTTAATTCAATCCCGTAGGTCTTTAGATTAGCAGAAAAGTTTTTACCCTTACCAATTTACACATATAGATTTGACAGTATTAAAAAGACTAGGATATAATTAATTCAAAGCATTACAGCTACTGACCCACAGCAACGCGTGGTCGGGACTGCTAGTCTTTATATATATATATATATATATATATATATATATATATATATATATATATATATATAAATATATAAATATCGTGTCATGATGTTTGCAAAATCAAAAACTACTCAACCAATTTAGATAAAATTTGGCTGATAGTGTGTTGTTTTGTCCAACTTAAAAGACTTTTTACTTATGGCGTTCCACAGTGGTCCGAAATAGGTGGTTTGGCGAAAAAAATACATAGCACACGATATATTATTTTTTATTTTTCAACGGTCATGTATGAATAAAGACACATTAATATCTTATAAATAAAGTTGAAATTCTGTTTGTTTGTTTGTTCTTTATAGAAATCCATACCGTTTGTCCTAAATTCTCCAAATTTCGCTTAGTGGTTCTTTGATACCAGGCGCGAACACCTGTCCATATTAAAATTGCATAACTTCAGCCAATCTCATGGTATATTCTTTATTGTTAAAAAAATCGTCATGATCTCGCTTTACAATGGTTTTTTTTTTTACGAAATCGACCATTTGAGTTGAAAAACAGCCTAAAATATCATTTTATACATTTTGAAGAGGCCAACAAGGCCCGGTAAGACCGTCCCTTGGTAAGCGTCGAGTTCTGGGATTTTTAAATCATATGTTTTTTTTTTTGTTTTTTTAATTACAATACGTTTATTTACATGTATGGTGAATTTATTTTTTATAAATGCCTCCTAAGAAGCGAGCTTCAATAGGAGTAGTGAGCTCAAAAGCTAAAAACAACGTCAAATACGAGCAGCTGAAACTCTCGACGAAAATCAAATTAGGATTGAACAACAGAGGCTTAGACAGGCAGAATCGCGGGAAACTGAGTCTGCCCAGGAATACGAGGCCCGCTTTGCGCCACAAAGGCTTAGGCAAGCCGATTTGCGAGAAGCTGAAACTGCAGGCCAATATTTCTGTTTGTTTGTTTTTTATAGAAATCCATACCGTTTATCCTAAATTCTCCAAATTTCGCCAGTAGTTCTTTCATACCAGGTGCGAACACCTGTCCATATTAAAATTGCATAACTTCAGCCAGTCTCTGGGTATATTCTTTATTGTTATAAAAATCGTTATGATTTCTCTTTAAATTTGTTCACGTTTACAATGGTTTTTTACGAAATCAACCGTTTCATTAGAAAAATGAAATTCCCCGATCAAACCGGGTTATACAGCTCAAAGATGAATTTCTGTTAGTTTGTTTTTTCTTAATAAAACTCCATACCGTTTGTCCTAAATTCCCCAAATTTCGCTCAGTGGATCTTTCTTACTAGGTGCGAACACCTGTCCATATTAAAATTTCATAACTTCAGCCAGTCTCTGGGTATATTCTTTATTGTTATAAAAATCGTTATGATTTCACTTTAAATTTGTTCACGTTTATTAGAAAAATGAAATTCCCCGGGTGAAACCGGGATATACAGCTAGTCTTATATATACATGATTTATTTACGAGATTAATGCAAAATTCTTTGCTTTATAAGATTAGAAAACATTATGTGATTGAATATAGATTTCTTAAAAACAAATGTAATTCCTCACAATCTTTATTCAATTAATAATAAAAGTTTTTTTACTTCTGGATGAAAATCCAATCTACCTTTAGTTGCAGGCTCCTTGCGAACTTTAGTAATGTAGGGGATTCGACGTCAAAAGGAGCATATGGAAAACATCTTCGTTTTTCGAAATTTTCCTACATTTTCTTTGACGATAATCTTTGTTACAGGCCTTTTGTGCTTCTTCAGTCAACATCCCTATCTACCAACTGAAAGCATTCTGCTTCCGTGCCAAAGAAACTTATGCACAGTATTGTGCCATCTATATAAATTTACTAATAAAGTAGTAGTTTCCTGACAATTTTTTATTCTAAATTTTGATGGATCTACAGCAGCACCACTTCCAGCACTACTGTTGATAACGTCCAGGATAATTCCAGAGCCGTTCTTCATTAACTCCAGTTATGTTAGCTGTAGTAGGTGGATCCTGGAAAAATCGTCGTGAGATACTCCCATCAAAATGGTTGCACCCCTACCTTGCTTCACCACGTCAACATTAAGTCCCTACATAACTTCTTCTTGTTTGGTGTCTTTGGTTGTTCTCCATTCAACCAATCCATACATTTAATTCTTGCGAGTAGAGGAGATAGGCCGAATTGAATTGCTTCATCGGATTCTGGTAGATTTCTTTATATTTCTAATTCGTTCTACTGATAGGGTTTAGCTTTGCATATTGCAGATAGAGCCATTGAGAATAAATTCATAATGAATTCTAAAAGATAGATTGGAATTATTGAGACACAAACCGCAGAGGCAAGTTGGGGCAGGTCAATCCTATTGGGTCTTTTAGACAAGACTATAAGTGCTATTCTCAGAAAGGTTTGAAAACGGAGCATGATGGAGCTCGTTAGTTATGGATTACTAAACATTCGTAAAAGTTGATTATTGGACCATCAACTTAAAAAATCTGTAATCAATTGTAAATCAAAATCTTCAAATTAAGATAGCCTGTTCTGTATTTTAGGTATGTTGTAAAAACGGAAAAAAATAATAGAAAATCATAACTTTGTTTTACAACGTATTTTTAAAATTAAAATAGAAGACGTATTATTACACTAAAAAAATATGAGTTCGTATGTGACGAATACTTTTGTCTGTTATGTAATGTAAAATTCACCACCATTTTTCCAACTCATGGGGATTTAATAGTCAACTATTAAGCATTCAAAATATGAACTTCGTTTATTTTTTCTAAAATGTCAAAAAATTGATTTTTTTCGCCTGCTGGACTACTGTGAATGAAAATCACTGGTGGACGCGTCCTTAGGAAGGGATGTGAAATTTGAGTCCCGAGCCTGTGCTGTCAGGTACTCGTAATTATACCTGGACACGCGGAATTTAGGCTTACAAAATAAATTCAAAACTCTAAGAAGCTCACGAAATCATGTTATATCTCATAGGCACTCCATTTTTGACTGATTGTTTCATTTCTATTCATCAAGTGATTTTATATATAATGCAAGCTATACTCAAAACAGAATGAAGAAGGAAGAATTCTTTAGTTCCTCCCCCGCATATTGTATTTATTAAATGGTAATCGGTTTTCGATTGGTGTGCCTACTGGCTGGGCCTCCTTCCTTCCCAATGAAAATTTATTATTCAACAGCTTCGTTATCAGTAACCATAGTATGAGGACTATATTCAATTAGTGATGGTCTTGCTGCGGTTCAATTGAATATGCTAATCAACAACTAGCATACTTTTTCAGTTTTGTCATTCGATTAATTAGAAAACATGAAAAATGTAATAATCTGGTGCGCGCGCAACACACAACTTTCACTTACCAACTTACTTAGATTAGAAATTGATGAGTTTTGTTAATTGCCACTTCTCAAAGTCGCACATTTTTCCTCATTAATTTCTAATTTTTGTTTTTATTTGCTCTATAAAAAACACTAATTTTTTTTTATTATTAAATAAAAATTTTTACTTGTGATGATGATTCGGCAATTCGATTCATATGACTATTATTTTATTTATTTTTAATTACTACTTCAATTCTGTGGTCGGAATTCAAGGCAAAATGGCATATTCACTTTTACCGTTAAGTTTCTCCATAATATAATTTAATCTTTTATTAAGCGATTAGCATTATTTAGTATATTAAGTAATTACAACGATCTATTATCGCGGCATAATATTAACGCTAATTAAGAACTATTACATATTACAAATATTATCTTGTCCTATAACTCAACAACAACATATAATTATCAATAAATTGATTCCAGGTCGCATACATTGTCTGTTAATCTTTGAAGGTTATCCTGCTCGAAAATATATAATTATATTATACGAATGATTCAATGATGTATGATTGTAGATAGTAAATTTAGATATATCTTTTACAACATAATTATACGCTGTTATACTTACCTGGGTTTAAATTGTTTTTATTAAATGAATATAATAATTTACAATTTCACACAAACAATATACCTACTTAAACTCAAACAAATAAAAATAATACAATAATTATCAACTTGTAATGACACTTTAACACAAATCTAACTTATATATTCGATCTTCAGAATCCAACTAAATGTTATGTAGTTATAACTAATATTAGTCCATGTCGAGAACATTTTAGACTAATAATTATAATTATATTATAATTTATTATAATGATTATATGTATATTTATATAAATCTCGTGTCCCGTTGTTTTTCAGAGGTAAAATCAGAAACTAACCAACCGATTTTGATGAAATTCGGCTCATTCTTTGCAGTTTTGTCTAACATAAAAGATAGGATAGTTTTTATCTTGATTATTGACCCCAATATTTCTTTTATTGCAAATACAGTAGGTTGATTCGTGTTTCGATTTATTGACAAGGCGTCATATGTCGATTTCATAACCTTTTTATTGTATGTCGGGGGTAAAATCAGAAACTACTCAACCGATCTTTACAAAATTTTGCTCATTGTCTGTAGTTTTGTTCAACTTAAATGATAGGGGAGAGCGGGGTTGGTTGGCAACAGTTTTCACTCTTTTGATTGTTGAGTCGTTCCTGTCAATATAATCCCAATGGGGCTGATACCATTGTAAACTCCAAGTATTAGAGTACTTCAAGTATTTTTTTTTTTTACCACATAATATTTAATACTAAGATTATAGAAAATTGAAGAATTCGTACAGAGTACGCCAAATAACCCCCTATGTGGGGCAGGTTGGCCTAGAGGGTGGGGTTGTTTAGCCATCTCATTCAAGTACTGCCTGACACATATTATTGTTATTAAAAGCTGCACTATAATGGTATAATAATTTTGAATAGGTTTTTAACGGCTTTTAAGGGCAAACAGAATGACAATAGAAAAAGATAGAAGTTTAGTCTGTCGTCACTTTTTGCATAAGAAAAATTGCTCTCATCTTCCTTGCTGGAACTAAAGAAAATTGGTGGTTTCACCTTTGATTATGTTTACCTTGCTTTTGTGAATTGCTACTGCGCCAAAAAAAATGTTGAAGAGAGCCAACTAACCCCACAGGAGAGATCATATGAAAGATGACTGCCAGGACAGGGGAGAACAATAAAAAAAGAAACTGGTTAGTCGAAAGGTTAGGTTGTTCAAAGGAGTTTGGGGCTATGTTAACAAAATCGTAGTCAAATGTTTTTTCATGCCTTTAAACCAACTTTACTGGAAATATAAAAATTTACTTACTTATTGTAAAATCAATCAATGAAGCACACTCTTATCTACACTGTTAGCATCGGATTCAAAACTAAGGACAAGACTCCAGGCACATGGTACAATGGTGGGGCCTTCACAACAGGTGTGACGGAAACTATAAGCCAATGGCCAACCTACCCCCTTTGCCAACCAACCCCGCTCTCCCCTACTATAGTTTTTTTATCTCGATTGTTGGCTTCAATACTTCTTTTAAATTAATGAAAAGATTCAAATTACATGATTAAACTACAGTTGAGTGTGATTATTTATTACAACAAATGGCGGTGTAAGCTTATTTATTGACACAATACTTCATTTCCTTTCGATATTTTGGGTGGGTAAGCATAAATATATTTCCGGCTTGGACTAGGAAAATCCATGTTTTTCCCATGGACGATTATGTGTCGCTTTTTCACGTGTAGGGAAAAGATCGAATCTATTTGTTTTAGCAAAAGAAAGGTTAAACAAAATCATTAATTGTGCATCTTTATCAGCGAATTTTGATTTGACTCCATTAAAAAGAAAAGGATATAATTAATTCAACGCATTAGGGTCTGGCCACACATGTCCGCACCGGATCCACACCGTAGCAATAGTACAGGTTATGTTCAGAATATTTTTAATTTAACTTACATATTACCTTTAGTTATGTCTAAAGTGGCCTGTGTTTGACATGTGTGGCTTGAACTTTAGGCATAACTAAAGGTAATATGTAAGTTAAATTAAAAATATTCTGAACATAACCTGTATTATTGCTACGGTGCGGATCCGGTGCGGACATGTGTGGCCAGACCTTTATAGCTACTGAGCCACAGCAACGCGTGGCCGGTACTACTCGTATATAAATAAAACTATTTTGGCAATAAAAATTAAGCTGATACTTAAAATTTTAAAAAGGATTAAGAAAAGAAAAAAAAATATAAATAAATTATTTATTCAACCTTGTCACCAATAAAGCCTTTACTCATCTCGTTAACGGTGTTAGTCACTGGCAAGAATATAACTGTAATAAACGATTATAATACATATTGGTCATAAAGGAATACGATGTATAAATATTACTAAAACCATACTTCCATAAATAGGAAAATACTCTTCAAGAAGATTGGTTATCGATGAAAAGGTTCCATGAATAACACTGTTCACCGAATAAAACCGGTTTTAACCCTCCAGGCTATCTATATAAATATACCACCGTTTCGCAAGCAGACTCCTTCATTTCATAAAAGAAAAAAAAAAAAAAAAATGAAATTTTACGGTTGAAGCATTTGTTGTGATCATTATTGCTGCCTCTCAACTCAATGGAAGACTGCCTTGAATATCCATCATTGAATATAGGATTAAAAAATATGTAAATCTTCTCAAAGAAAGATAGTGTGATTTGAAATTTCTTAACCAGAAAAAAAAAAAAAAAAATCTGGTGCGTGCGCGCAACACAACTTTCACTTACCAACTTAGATTAGAAATTAATGCGTTGTTGTGGTCCCCTTCGTGAGACCAATTTTGATGAAATGTTAGCTATCACATCTTTGGCATATAAATACATCAAATACCCAGTTTGATCAAAATCTTTAAAGCCGTTTTTGAGTAAATAAAAAAACACGTGAAAATGATACAAAATTTATTAAGTAAAGTCCCCCCTCCGGTTGGTCAATTTACTGAAATGTTGGCTATCACATCTTTGGCTTATGCATACATCAAATACCTAGTTTGGTCAAAATCGTTAAAGCCTTTTTTGAGTAAATAAAAAAAACACGTGAAAATGTTACAAAATTTATTAAGTAAAGTCCCCCCTCCGGTTATTCAATTTTGATGAAATTTTTACAGCCGTATCTCGGGCATATACATAGATCAAATACTCAGTTTAATCAAAATCGTTAGAGCCGTTTTTGAGAAAATCGAAAAAACCTAAAAAGTTATTAAGTAAATTACCCCCTCCCTTTAAGTAATTTTGATGAAATTTATGCTGTCACATCGCGGGCATATACATACACTAAATACCCAATTTCAGGTTCGCACGGTTTATAGTTTTTGAGCTAGTCTGTTCACACACACATACACACAGACACACAGACCATTTCGCGGGACGTGTATTTCCGTTGAAAACCGGTGTTACGTTAAAAAAAAAAATTAATTGGTTATAAATAAATAAAACAATCGTAACAAAAAAAGGTGGTAGCTCAGTGGAGACGGGCGGGTTCTTAAATGACTAGTGATTCAAAAAATTGAAATAAATTAAGGGGCGCCACGCTATTTATTTTAAGGAAATAGCGAAAACCTAAAGCAATCTGAAAAAAAAAAAATAATTTAAATTTGATAAGTGAAGATTACCTTAAAATCTCGGAGAGGGCTGTACATAAAATACAATTTGCAATTTACACTTATGAACTACTTAATGGTAAGTTAAAAAGAAATTGAACAAAACAAATTAAACTCAAATAAAGAACTTTTAATTAACACTATATTTACACTACGATATTAAAAATAAAATTTACTCACAATTTCTGTAGTCAGGCCTGATCAAAATCTAACTCTATTCACACAACTAGAAACAATTTAAACTTATAACTATACAATAAAAAAAAACAAGGTTTAACAAAGAAATTAAAAGAAAAATATCTCCAGTCTGTTCTCTTAACTCGCCTGTCTTCTCGTAGCTTTGTTGCCAGTAGCCACTCGGCTTGGCGATTCTCGTCACCGGAATCTCTTCCGTGAACGCCACTATTCTTCAATTCTCTGATATTTAGCGATATAGACCACAACTACGTTAAACACTAAAACAGTCTCATTTTATCATCACTCGTCGAACGCTAGCGAACATCTCTTCTCTTTTCCTTCGTTGTTTCTCAAAAAAAACAAATGCCTTAATAACAGCTGTTTTTCAATTAATTACTTCGGTCCCGTCTCTTCTTTTAAAATAAAACATAATTATTTTTATAGCTAAATAAAAAAATATTACATCAACAAAAAACTAATACAAAGCTTTTAAAACAACACATATTTTAATTATATACAAAAATATATTAAGCCCTCTTCGATTATTACTTAATGAGTTTTATTAAATAAAAAAAAAATTTTTTTTTTGTTTATTTATTTTTCGTTACAAACTCTCCCCCTCCCTACCAAAAAAAAATTTTTTTTTCTAATGCTTGAGTCTTAAGTCTTAGGTCGGATGAGGTTTTAGATCTTTGACATGCCAAGTTCCTAAGGGATGACCCTGTAGATCTTCTAGCACGTATAATAAATTTCCTTGTTTTGCTCTGATTCTACATTTCTCATATAGAGGTGCCAATTTATTAGAAAAGTTCTTTGAAGCATCCGAAAGGGTTTGGGTCTTCTTCCACACTAAATCTCCAGCTTGTAGATCCACGTTCCTTCTCCGAAGATTATAATGGTGCCTGCTTTTCTCGTATGATTGCCGTAGACGCTCAACCACTTCTTCATATATTATTGGCATCATGTTGAACTTCTGTGCGTAAGCCTTTCGATCTCCCATTTCCGGAACATTATCTGAAGCAATGGAATACTCGTACTCGTCGCCTGAACGTGGTAACTCTCGACCAAAATTCAAATAAGCTGGCGAATAACCGGTAACCTCATGTACCGCAGTCTGCATAGCAAAAGCCAACTTGTGTAGATCCTTATCCCAGTGCTTATGATTGTCTTTCACATAGGAAGCTAGGAGTGTCTTTATCACTCGATTTGGACGCTCCATCGGATTAGCCTGTGGATGATAGACTGGGGTGAACCACAATTTAACAGCATATTCTCGGGCTTTCTTTTTTAAAATATTGCTCCTGAATTGAGGGCCGTTATCACATATAATAATTTGGGGAACCCCGAACTTAAGAAAGACCTCTCTTTCTAAAGTTTTGGCCACCACTTCGGCTGTCGATTTTGAAATTGGTACTATGATGCTGTATTTAGTGAAGCAGTCGGTAAACGCTAATATGAACCTTTTCCGGTTTGAAGACATAGGAAACGGCCCCATTATATCTGCCGAAACCATTTGCCAAGGTTGGGTAACTACTCGCTGTTTCCCCATTAGGCCCGCAGGCTTAGTCTGTAATGGCTTATTCGCCAAGCACACTTCACATTTCCGTACGTACCTGGTTACATCGGTTGCCATGCCAGGCCAATAGTAGTACTCCTTTACCCGCTGCAAGGTTTTGAAACATCCCAAATGTCCTGCGATTTCTTTATCATGACATTCCCAGATCGCTTCCCTACGTTTTTGTTTAGGAACTACTAATTTCCACTGGTTGCTATCTCCTACCATTTTCCGGTTATTATTAACAAGCTTCCATAGAGTTTGATTAACAATCCTCCAATCCGCATATTTCGATGGATTCTCTTCTACTTGTTTAATCATCCGCTGATACCACGCGTCCTCTATTGGTTCTCCAATATCAATTCTGGCTATCGGGAATTCGTAAGTCCGTGACAAAGCATCGGCTGCAGCGTTTTGTTTGCCGGGACGGTGTACGATAGTGAATTGGTGTTGCTGCAGTTTTAGTGCCCACCTAGCCAGTCGACCTTGAGGGTCGCGAAGACTATTCAACCATTTTAAGGCAATGTGGTCAGTAATAACTGTAAAATCCATCCCTTCCAAATAAGGCCGAAACTTCTCTATTGCCCAGAGAACTGCTAGGCACTCTTGCTCAGTTACACTGTATTTCCTCTCGGCTGTGGTCAAACTTCGGCTCGCATAAGCTATGACCCGATCTCCTTCTGGGTATTCTTGGTAAAGAATAGCCCCTAATCCTGTTTTAGATGCATCGGTTTGTAGGAAGAATCGCTTACTGAAGTCAGGACATGCTAACACAGGTGCTGTGACAAGCTTCTCCTTCAGTAAACTAAACGCTTCTTCTTGTTCTTGTCCCCATTTCCATCTCTTGTTTTTCTTCAATAGATCCGATAGCGGTGAAGTTAGAGTCGAGAAATCAGGGACAAAGCGGCGATACCAGGAAGAAAGCCCTATAAACTGTCTCACTTGCTTTACGTTCTTAGGTGCTGGGTAGTTTAATATCGCCTCAATCTTTCCCGGATCAACTTGTAGGCCGTTCTCATTTACCACATATCCCAGAAACTTTAGTTCCTCTCTGCAAAACTGACTTTTCTCCCAATTCACCGTTAAGTTGGCTGAGCTCAATCTTTCTAAGACCTTCTCCAATGTTTCTATGTGGGAATCGAAGTTTGATGAGACCACAATGATGTCATCCAAGTAAACAAAGATATTTGGTTCTAAATCTGCTCTCAAGACATCGTCAATCAGTCTTTGCCATGTCGCTGGTGCATTATGCAGTCCAAAAGGCATTCTACAAAAATGGAAGAGGCCGCGGTTGGGAACAGTAAAAGCTGTCTTTTCCTTGCTTTCAGCAGCCATTGGTATCTGCCAGTATGCGCTCTTTATGTCGATGGAAGAAAGTATCTTGGCATCACGTAACCTATCCAATATATTCGAAATGTAGGGCAGCGGGTAGGCGTCTCTTTTAGTCACGGCATTTAACTGACGATAATCCACGCAAAAACGGTAGGATCCATCGGGTTTCTTCACTAAAACAACAGGTGACGACCAAGCACTCTGTGACGGCTCTACAATTCCTTCTTCGAGCATTTCATCGAGCTCCTTATTTAATATATCTTGGATCTTTGGTGAAACAGGGTAGTAACGCTGTTTGACTGGCTTACTATCACCGGTATTTATTTCGTGCTCTACCCTGCTTGTACATCCTAACTTTGATGGTCGGATATTTCGCCAATGTCCGATGAGCCGATTTAAGGTTTCTTCCTGTTCCTGCGTAAGATTCGGTCTAGTTAGGACAGCAGGGCCATTCTGTGACACAGCTAAACATTCTTCTGTTGGAGCAAAGTGCCACATATTTTTCGATATGTCTGGAACCAATCTAAATTTATTCCAGAAGTCGATGCCCAATATAAGTTCATCCACCAAGTTGGAAACTACCAAAAATTGGATAATTCTCATTTTACCTTCCAACTCCACTGGCACGTTTACGCTTCCAAAAACGTTGAGCGCGGTGCCTCCAGCAGCATTTATTTGAATTTTGGGTTTTTTGTGTAGCTTTACACCCAGCCGTGAAAAACGTTTCCAGCATTCCTCACTTATCAATGATCTTGAAGCCCCAGAATCCAGCAATCCCGTTTCTTGTCTTCCCAAAATGTTGACTGTTAAATACGGCCTTCGATCCTGTTCATTTGCTGGATGTCTAAGAATTTTCCATTTCTTTCCAGCGAAAACTTCTTCCACAATCGACAACCATTCTACCCACTCAGCTTTCGTCGTGGAATTCGGGTTTTGTCCAGGCTCCCTTCCACTTAGGCCTGACCCCCTTGATCGTTTCCCTGGTCGGTGGTATTACAACGTTTACATGTCTTTCTATCCGCATCCCTTAGGCCACAACCTATACAGAATTTGGTTTTTACTGAGCGACACTTTTTGAACGAATGGTTGGTCCCTCCACAGTTCCAACAGCGAAATGTGTAATTGGGTTTAGCCAAGGCTTCTACAACCATCTTCGATGCTGCTACTGTGTCGTCTTGATTAAGTTGTTTCCTCGTTGGCGGGCGATAGGCCAAGTCGGGTTCGAGTAATCCTTTACTATCTGGTGGCGGTCGATATTCGTTTATTCTCCACCTTACTTCTTCAATCTGCCGACCGATTATTACTAACTCCTTCAATGTTGTTACTTGGTGCAAAGCCATTCTTTCCAAGTAGAGGGGGTTCAAATTCTTCTTAATGATATTCAACATTTGGTCTTCCGTAGGCGTAGTTGGTAAACGGTTAAAATAATTCTTCATAACTGCCACGAATGTACCCATCGACTCTGCATGTCCTTGAGTTCTTCTCTTTATTTCTTCCCAAAGGCGATCCTCATAGTCTAAAGGTGTATATTCGGCTTTCAATTCTGAGGTAAGTTCAGCCCACGTTGTTACTTCTTTCCGTACAGCTCGAAACCAAATCAGTGCTGGTCCTTTAAATAAGTCGTACGCAGCCCTAAAAAGTTCTTCATGAGTAGTATTCCTTGCCAAGCTTAACTCCTCTACAGTCTCTAAAAACGCATGGACACTGAGACCTTCCCCATCGCCTGTGAAGTGAATTCCCCAATCTCTTATGGGAGTTTCAGTTCTTCTGATCACGTACTTAGTTCCAGCAACGTCTGACTCCGACTCAACGGTCGTTACAGGCTTCTTAGTATCTTCAGTTGATTCGGTAATCACTGATTGTACTTTACCCTCCTGAGACTTTCCGGGATTCTGGTTTTCAAAGTGGGATTCTGAAACAGGAGGTTGCCCACTCAATTTTTCTTCTAGTTCCTCAAATAATAGAAGGCATTTTGAAATTGCTTCTGACTTCCTCTCCATTTCGATGGTGTCTTTCGTTGTTATCCGGTTTAGTCTATTAATCAAATGTTGAAGACCTGTATCGATTTTATCTATATCCCCGGTAGAACTAGAGGGTGGGAGAACAGAAATCTTGTTCTCAACATTGGCAATTTTCTCTTCACACACGCTTAATTCTTCCGTAGGAGAAAGATCAACTACCGGAGCAACATATTTTCCTGCACTCTCTAGTTTAAAGACGGTCCGAAGTCTTTTCCTCATATCTTCTACAGTAGATATTCCAACTATCCCCCGAATCCTTAATTCGTATTCAAGCTCGTCCTTTAACAACCTATCGACCTTCATCTTTATGATTTCAAAAGAACCAAATAAAAATTATACTACTTTTTCTTAGCAGATAAAATAAAAAAATTCAATATTAGGACAAAAAAATATTTTTATTTAAAAATCACTAAATCAATATTAAATTAAGCATCTATCTAATCACTTATAGTCCCTGTTTGGGCGCCATTTTGTTACGTTAAAAAAAAAAATTAATTGGTTATAAATAAATAAAACAATCGTAACAAAAAAAGGTGGTAGCTCAGTGGAGACGGGCGGGTTCTTAAATGACTAGTGATTCAAAAAATTGAAATAAATTAAGGGGCGCCACGCTATTTATTTTAAGGAAATAGCGAAAACCTAAAGCAATCTGAAAAAAAAAAAATAATTTAAATTTGATAAGTGAAGATTACCTTAAAATCTCGGAGAGGGCTGTACATAAAATACAATTTGCAATTTACACTTATGAACTACTTAATGGTAAGTTAAAAAGAAATTGAACAAAACAAATTAAACTCAAATAAAGAACTTTTAATTAACACTATATTTACACTACGATATTAAAAATAAAATTTACTCACAATTTCTGTAGTCAGGCCTGATCAAAATCTAACTCTATTCACACAACTAGAAACAATTTAAACTTATAACTATACAATAAAAAAAAACAAGGTTTAACAAAGAAATTAAAAGAAAAATATCTCCAGTCTGTTCTCTTAACTCGCCTGTCTTCTCGTAGCTTTGTTGCCAGTAGCCACTCGGCTTGGCGATTCTCGTCACCGGAATCTCTTCCGTGAACGCCACTATTCTTCAATTCTCTGATATTTAGCGATATAGACCACAACTACGTTAAACACTAAAACAGTCTCATTTTATCATCACTCGTCGAA
Source organism: Aelia acuminata (assembly GCA_911387785.2). NCBI lineage: Eukaryota > Metazoa > Arthropoda > Insecta > Hemiptera > Pentatomidae > Aelia > Aelia acuminata. Next base: position 213,994,448 of record OU426978.1, on the reverse strand, counting down.
CGCTAGCGAACATCTCTTCTCTTTTCCTTCGTTGTTTCTCAAAAAAAACAAATGCCTTAATAACAGCTGTTTTTCAATTAATTACTTCGGTCCCGTCTCTTCTTTTAAAATAAAACATAATTATTTTTATAGCTAAATAAAAAAATATTACATCAACAAAAAACTAATACAAAGCTTTTAAAACAACACATATTTTAATTATATACAAAAATATATTAAGCCCTCTTCGATTATTACTTAATGAGTTTTATTAAATAAAAAAAAAATTTTTTTTTTGTTTATTTATTTTTCGTTACACCGGAAGTCGAAATTTTTCACGATCGCAATACTTCCACTTACTATATATTTCATATATAGGTAAGTGAAAGTAAAAATCGTATTTTGGCAGTATTCTTACAAAGGAGTCATTTATCATAGTATTCATCATTTAACTTTTTCTTTTTGCGTTTTATTTGTTCTAATTACAATTAACCCATTTGTCCGTAATGTCAACAGATACTTTATTATGCAGGAGATCATGTTAACTTTTGTTCATTATTGCTGTTGAAGTAAATGTTCATGTAATTTAATTTCATTTCACCTCATATTTATATAAAACTAGCTTTGGGGCCCGGCTTCGCTCAGGGAGTTGTGGAATAGGTAGATGAAACAATAACTTTAAAATGTAATAGTACAGAAAAATAGACCAAAATTAATCAAGAAAATTTGTACCTTAGTATTAGTGGTAAGTTTCGAAACCTCAGAGTCCACCCATATATGGTTTGGGTATAAGAGACCCCATTAATGCGGTCCTCTCAATGCGTTTTCTTCCCTTTTCTAGATTAAGAAAAATGTTTTTGGCAGCAAATATGTCCTGGTGTATACCATTTTTTATGGTTTCTATGTTCTGATTCCATTGAGACCATTCTCATGACGGTACCGCATCCTTATCAAGTTGAGTAACTTCTCCTTTTTCGAATTCGGTTGAAAATTTACGAACAGAACAGAACTATTAAACAGAAATATTATCTGAACACTTTATTTTCGGTATATATTCCATTAGGTTATATCTTTTAATCATATTATCTATAGGTTATCTATTTTATTCAGTGTTAGTTTTTATTCGCTCACTACACTAATAAGCAATTTTTCTTTTGTTGTAAATTTACTGTTATATTATATATTGATTAAAGACAATGATTCGACCAATTCTTTCCTCTTCTGTTAAGCTTAATTCGCTTAGAAATCCAGTTGGTTTTGTTTATTTTTATTTTCACTTCATTGCAGAGATGTAATGACGTTATTGAAAAATAAAAAGGAAAAAATAATTATTTATACATAATCTCGTGTAATATAAAGAAAACAGCTGAAGCTAAAACCATAAAAAACCGAACTAATGAACGATAACCTTATGAATTGAGCTTAGCTAGCGCTCCTGGCTTCCAAACGTCGAACTAAATTTTTTCATTCATTAACTCGCATGGGTTTATTAGAGGGGCTAATTACATGTAGCGAGAGGCTTAAAATTACAGCCCTTGTCCCTTCAACATTACACACTTAAAATGAAAACTGAAACCTTCTTCATCGTTAGGGGCAATAGGGCAATATGACAACATAACATTCTTGATAGTACGTGTAGTCGTTTTTGAGCCTTTTCGGCACGCACATTGTACACTTTGCTTTATAATATATATTGATTATGGTTGTATAGCCATTTTCAATTGTTGATTGATTCTTCAGAGATAAGTTTACTACTACAGTGTTCATGACAACTCCACAGCAGACGGGCAATGTCCATGCTTATGGTGTTTTCAATGGAATTCGCCATTCTGTTCTTTCCAATAAAAGAAGAACAAAAAAAAAAAAAAAAATAAACTCTCGATTATTATTACTAAAATCCCTTAAAAATAATATTTATATTAAACATATTTATATTTATATATTTTTTGACGCGCCAGATCCCTATCATTACTTCCAATCTAATAATTATTTACTATTAACTATTACAATTTATTTTAATACGATGATATTAATTGTAAAGGTACGAATAAAAAAATAAATTGTAATTGAAAAGTCTAGGTAATGTATATGAGAGGAAGTATACTAAAGATATGTACATTTAAAATATACGCAACTGAATAGCTGCCTTAAAATTATTCATCATCATAACATTATTAATATTTATATTTTATTAATTTGACCGCTTCTCCATGACAAAGCTACACAAAGCTTTATAGATTGTTAATAGAAATTAAAAACGAGGACACGATTCTCATTCATATGCATAACAGCCAATGAATAACGGAATTGTAATTCTTACAATCCTCATTAATACAACCTTCGAATACTAAATAGCAATTAAAAAAAAATTACTTTCTAATCTTTTCTTCCGACCTATTGCATCATACGAGTATGTTAGTTTAGGACTCCAATGAGAAATTTTAATTTGTATTCAAAAAGCGAGTATTTCAGAAAAGAGTTTGTAAATGTACATTATGCCCATTGCATGTTAGGTATCTATTTTTCAATCGCCTAATCCAATCACACCTGGAGATATAGTAAATGTCTTTATAGTATTAAAATAAAAAGTCTTATTGTATTTTAAGAAATCAAACATAAAATACATAAACGTTTATTTTTTTTTTATTTAAATCATTATATTTTTTTCAATTTTAGTTAAATTTTTCGGAACATTGAGTCAGAAATATCCATATGTGGTAGCATCCAAAAAAAAAAAAAAAAAAAAGAGGGGGCTAAAGAACGGGAACGAATGAAGTATTAACGAAGAACTTGACAGATGGCTTTCTCGCCGAGTCTATTTTCAGTCGACCAATCGGCGCTCCGGAACTAACCCCTTGATATTCTATTGGTCAAGAATTTTTTTTTTTCTTTTACATTCTTCTTTTCTGATTGGGCGTTCCAGTTAGAATCCTTTTAAGCCTTTTAATCAGTAACAGTGAATATTCCTTAGGTTTATTCTACATTCTTAGACGTCAATACCATCTACTGTTAGAATCAGACTTAATTATCATAAGACAACATTCCAAAATTATGTTTATTATTGAATTAAATTAGTAGGCTCATGATACTTCTACTACGAGTAAAATATTCGTTGTACATGTTGATTTATTCACAAAATATATTTAGGGTAACTGTACCATAAGTTGACAGTGCTCCAATAGTTGACATTTTGCACAAAAAGTGTGAATAATAAGATTCAGAGTTGATTATTTTGGTTCAAAATTTAGCGATAATAAGTTATACTAGTTATCTGTGCTGCCATCGACATTAGTTTGATGAAAACTCAAGCTTATTTGTGAGAAGTTGTAATGGCGAATTTTCTAGTGGCCTGAAAAAAGTTGGTTTCTGCTACCCTGTTTCATTAAGGTGGAAGTTAAGTTAAATAAGTTCTTTAGTTGGTTTATTTGAGTTCAATTATGTTTTAATTACTTTATTGGTATTCATTAAGCTCATGAGAATCATTTGATATCCTTTTTAATATGTTTATACAATGTACAATTTATACAATACAGGGCTTAAATGTGGGTGTCAACTATTAGAACAGATATTAATCCATAATTTCAATAGTTGATTATGGATATTGTATTCCTAGTTTTCTTGAGGGATTGGCTTAACTAAATTCATAACAAAGATTATCCTAACATCAATATATTGGTAAACAGTGTCGATAATATAAAAATTTTTTCTTAAACTGTTAACTATTGGTACAGTTACCCGAAATTAAAAAAAAAAAGAAAGAAAGAAAATTTTTTAGTCCTTTATAAATCCTACAAAAAAAAGAAAAATTGACTTCCGGCTTTGATACGTAGTTGACGACATGAGTGAGATCTGTCTAAAAGGAGTGAGCGATTCAAGATATTTATTTACCTCTAAAATTAAATACTTAATAGACACACAGATTTTATTTTTGTGTTACTTTTTTTTTTAATATTTCTGATGTGCTTCAATTTTTGAAAATGACCCACATACGTTTATGTAAAAGTTTAAATGTCCCTCTACATACATATATGAAGGGATATATATCTAAAGACAATCTACATATATTAGTTTTAATAACAGCTATTAGCCGAGGGGTGTTAGAGCTTATGAAAAATAAGCCTTGCTGCCGAGGTGAGATGTGTGGAGGGGGGGCTATAAAATTTGGCGGCCGGCCCCAGCTAATGAGAGGCTACCGTGGAACAACAAAGGGACCGCCTCGGAGAGAGGTGTGGCAATATATATATATATATATCTTCCCATCGGTTATATATCTCAGTCCTCTCTCCCTTCATTTCTGTATCGTCTCCCTCGAAGAATCTTCTTGTCTTTCAGCTTTCTCCACGGACTTCCTATAAATAAAATAAAATTTCCCTCCTAAAATGAAAAATTGAATTATATATGCGAAAGTATATATCTACCATTGGCGGATCCAGGGGGGGTGGCTGTGGGCGCTGCAGCCCCTCCCTTTGGAAAATTTTTCGTCATTTAAAGATAGAATTTGACTTTTCTTAATGTAAGGAAGCAAGTTAAAAAACAAGGGCCGGGATAGCCGAGCGTGTAGGAGCGCGACCCGCTGTTGCACGTTCGAGCAGAACGGCGGCGGTTCGAATCCGCCCTGGGAGGGTTGACTTTTATTTCGTGGAGGCCCCACGGAATAAATCTCGAACCTCCCACCATGGTTAGAAAAGGTTGGTAACACCTCTAGAGTAACCCCCCGTATGCCACACATGGCCAGGTAGGGGTACCGAACAAAAAAAAAAAAAGTTAAAAAACAAATAATGTGCAGAACAAGTAGTATTTTAGTTGTGGGAAGGGAATATAAAGGTAAAAAAGCTGATCAGCAGATCCAAATAAAGGGATGTGGGGCTGCAGCCCCCCCTTTAGGACTGCAGCCCCCCCCTTTACGATCAGCTGGATCCGCCCATGATATCTACTAGCATTCCCCGTTGCGGCTTTTCCGGCGAGCCTTTAAAATAAATTCTGAGATCATTATCTTGGTATTGATTTTATATAATATGTTATATATCAACAACATAACAGGGATCGGAGCTTCCGGTAGGTGGAACCGCCGGAACAAAAAATTTCTTACTCGTCGTGAACGCTTCATTTCTCGGCTTTAAAACATGGTTTGAGCGTTCGAGTTAAACTCGTCGTATCAAGATCTTTAAAATGAGTCCAAATTAGATATTTTTTCTCCAAGTGCAAAATTAGGGGTCCGTTAGAGTTAAACGACAATTTCGCCATTTAAACCCCTTAGGAGTTACATTTTTGAAATCCCTTTCTTAGTGGTTACCAGCAGAGCAAAAACTCTGCGTTGATTCTGTCAGTCAGGACAAAGCTTCTTTTATATATATAGAGATATTTCCTCCTCTTGTCCATTACAACTGTAATAGGTCAGAATGTAAGATAATTGACCATGCCACCAAAAAATGAGAAGAAAATATTAAATTGGAGAATATTGCCCAGAAGATGGACGAAAGAGGATATCCCTATAAAAAAAAAAAGATACATCCTGTATCCTGTGTTAAATGGATACAGATGAATTTAATTTAATTAATTTTGTTGTGTAAAGAAGATGAAAATGTATAACATTTTTTCAATTACTTACCTAAGTTTAATAACTGTTATTTAGGGCACAATATGAAATTGAACTTTAAACAAAAAAAGTGGTTTTGCTATATGAGAAGTTAAAGAACATCAAAAGGTTTATTCTCAAATACATGTTTTGACAATTCAAGACTAACATTAAATAAGGCTCTTTTATTTATATATTCATGGACACAGGAATACACAACAACGAAATTTTGCCCTAAAGAACTTAATATTAGCAATGCAACTATTACTGACTGGAAGATTATGTTAAGAGAAATTTGTGCCTCTAGTTTAGTAAATAATCCTATTCAAATATAAGGGAAAAAATGACTCATATTGTTTCAGTAAACGGAAAAACAATGTTGGAAGATTGTATCCTAATAAGTGGCTTTTTAGGGGCAAATGTTGGAAAACCAAAGAGTGTCTTCTCTTTGCAGTACCTGATAGGACATCGGAAACACTATTGAATGTAATTCTTGTTTACCTAGTCATATATTAATTAAAGCGATTACTTTTAAAGAAATCATTTGTTGATAAAAAGTAATTGTTTAAAAAGTAACTTCCAGCTTTAATGTAGAAAAGGCCCAGCATTTCAGCTCAAGAACAACTATAACAAAAATTGATACTTACGTATCTTAACGAAGCCATGACAACTATCGGCCATATTGTTCATCACCTGACACAAACTGATATTGTCTAGCTATATCTTATTTCATTGAACATTTGAAAATTTCTTAATGCTACTCGAAATAAATCTGGCATTTTGTCTGATATATTTTTTTAATTGTAGTGCAAGCTATTTAAATATTATTCTGCAGTAAAATTTGTAATGATAAGATACATAAATTTATTCCAGTCAGCTTTTTTTTATTTCTTTATTTTGAGGGGGGGTCTATTCCCCACTGATATTTGTTCCATATATAACAATAAAATGTAATCCCCAATATATTGATGGTTACATGTGTGTTTACATTATCATTTTGTAGGTATTGTGATATTAATCAACAAGCAAAATTTAATTGAATTTATGTAAAATATTTGAATTATTGACTGCCTCATCAGACAAAAGGTATTGTGAAATTAACTATGAAAAGCAATGCATCATTCGACCTCCTATTTACAGTAAATTTTTTGTTTTTACTTAGAAATATAAGAAAGAGAATTTCACAATTAAAATGGTGAATCCATATTGTCAAAAAAATAAATTAATTAAACAAATTAAATACAAATAAACGAAGAAGGAATAAACAAAAAATTTAATAACAATAACAATTTAAACTTTCAAGATTCCTAGTTTTTACTAAAAGATCTTAATCCTTAGAAACATAAACTTCTCTCGAGTGGTGGTTAGTTGAAGATGACATAAAACCCTGCTATTAACCAAAAAAAGCAGTAAAAGTTTTTTTTATTTATAAAGCCGATGCAGTTTCCGGACCCGGGTAGAAGAGGTTTTTTTGCTCCGAGGGATAACTCAAGCTCTCAGCAGTTAACGAAAATGAGGCATGAATTACGTTTTAGGAAAACCAACAAATTTTTTAATGTTTTATTTTTATGGTGTGACAAATTTATAGCTTAACCATGTGTTGGTAGTCATCACCAGAGTAGACTGTCTACGGGGCTCTATTTCAACAAGTTGCCTTAGTAACCAGGAGCAAGTGCCAGAAATATTAATATATATATATATATATATATATATATATATATATTTGTGATGGAAATTTACGAATCTATTTATTCTTTATGTATATACGAATTTAATAAAGTTACCATTATTTTTGGAAGTATCAAAGAGTGCTGTATAAAACACTTTATATATGTTCTTTTACCAATCAGTCCACCCGAAATTTAAGAAAAAAATCTGGTGCGTGCGCGCAACACACAACTTTCACTTACCAACTTACTTAGATTAGAAATTAATGCGTTTTGTTAATTGTCACTTCTCAAATGAATAGAACGGCTTTAATTATGAACAATGGTCTGTCCTTGCAAGCGTACTCCGCATGCATGGGCTCAACGAGTTTTATGAGTTGACTGAATATTTTTCTTTTTTCTCCTCTTTATGTTTTCTTTATTTTTATCATATATCATATTTAGCCATTTCTCATTATTTGGCGAAATGATAGACAGTTAATTTCTCCATATAAACAAAAAAAAAGGTACTTTATAGGAAACAAACAAACAAAAAAGGCCCCAACACCCCCCCCCCCCCCAAAAAAAGCCCCCTCAGAACATTTTAATAATGATAAAGCTTACCTGATATTAAAGAACACCTAATTTTCATTAAACATGACGAATATGATAAAAATCGTTAAAGCCGTTTTTGAGATCATCCAAAAAAAGGTAAAAATTGGAAAAAAATTATGAAATAAAGTGCCCGCTCCGTTTGACCAATTTTGATGAAATGTTGGCTATCACATCTTTGGCATAAGCATATATCAAATACCCAGTTTGATCAAAATCGTTAAAGCCTTTTTTGAGTAAATAAAAAGAAACACGTTAAAATGATACAAAATTTATTAAGTAAAGTCCCCCCTCCGGTTGATCAATTTTGATGAAATGTTGGCTATCGCATCTTTGGCATATACATACATCAAATACCCAGTTTGATCAAAATCGTTGAAACCGCTTTAGAGTAAATAAAAAAAAACACGTGAAAATGATACAAAATGTATTAAGTCGAAACAAGATTTATTAAGGTCGATTTCGTAAAAAAAAAATCTGGTGCGTGCGCGCAACACACAACTTTCACTTACCAACTTACTTAGATTAGAAATTGACGTGTTTTGCTAAATATCATTTCCCAAAGTCACACATTTTTCTACATTCATATCTTATTTTTGTTAATCGTTAAAGCCTTTTTTGAGTAAATAAATGAAAAGTGAAAATGATACAAAATTTATTAAGTATAGTCCCCCCTCCGGTTGATCAATTTTGATGTAATGTTGGCTATCGCATCTTTGGCATATACATACATCAAATACCCAGTTTGATCAAAATCGTTGAAACCGTTTTAGAGTAAATAAAAAAAAACACGCGAAAATGATACAAAATTTATTAAGTAAAGTCCCCCCTCCGGCTAATCAATTTTGATGAAATTTTTACATTCATATCTCGGGCATATAAATAGATTAAATACTCAGTTAAATCAAAATCGTTAGAGCCGTTTTTGAGAAAATCGAAAAAAAAACTTAAAAAGTTATTAAATAAAGTACCCACTCCCTTTGAGCAATTTTGATGAAATTTTTGCTGTCACATCGCGGGCATATAGTACACTAAATAGACAATTTCTATGTGTACTATTATTATGAGATAGTCTGTTCACACACACACACACACAGAGACCATTTCGCGGGACTTGGTTAATTGGACATAGGGGACCCCAAAACGTGTATTTCCGTTGAAAACCAGAAGTCGAAATTTTTCACGATCGCAATACTTCCACTTACTATATATTTCATATATAGGTAAGTGAAAGTAAAAAATATAATTATTGAAATTTACAATAATATTAATACAATAATACCACAATTAGTTCCCATTATTTTTGTAAATATCTAAGTGTGATATTTAAAACACTTTATACTTATATGATTTGTTTTTTTGCACCGACTAACCCCCCCCCCCCCTCCCGAATTTAAGAAAAAATATATATTGAAATTTACAATAATATTAATGCAATCATACCACAATTAGTTCCCATTATTTTTGTAAATATCCGAATGTGCTGTGTATCAATTCAATAGAAGACACATGAACAGAGCGGAGTTTCCCGTTTTTCTTAGAATGTTTCGTTATTTTTTTACTAAGTTTTATTTTTTTAAAATATTTTTGTATTAATAACATCAGCTTTTTAATTTAAGCTAGTAGGGGCCGGGATTGGATCCTATAATCTGACTAGTACACCTCTCTTACCAGTATTCTATACCAAACCCATGTATTGTATGAATAATTGAGTTCAATTACTGTCATTTTATAAGCTTGAATTGATATTATTGCTGGACATATATTACAAATGCACAACGAAATAAGTTTCAGTTTCGGATGGACACTAATTCTAATCTTCTCGTATATATATTTTATTTATCGAGTTGTTGTGAAACGATTTCATAAGCCACTCATCAATTCTTCCGAAATTATAAATTAATGTAAATTTAGTTAATTAATGTGGGCTCATTTTTTCTTCAGTAATCAAACTCCCAGTTTGAGGCAAGAGAGGAACGAAACCGTTAATTACAAGTTGGGAACTAGAATTAGCGACCGTGATAGCCAAAGTTGTCGGATGATGAAACAATAGCTGTCAATGGCGAACTACTTCTGATTTATTAATTTACGAGTTTCCTATTTAAGGAATAATTAAAAGAAATAATAAACGGCCGAAATGTCAATTAGATAATTATGTCTTAATTTATTTTTCATGAGCTAGGGTCGAACGGGCTCAGAAATATTTATTCTCTTGCCTATCGACAGATTTTGTGTTGATCGACATTAGAAAACAAAATATCACTAATATGAAACACATTCTAAGCGTCATCCTCATTATCATCAAAAAATTACAAAATAATGAAGAGAAAATGGTTGGTAGCGTGGCGGTAACAAAACAAAATCTAAACCAATCTTTGCATAGTTAAACAAGGCCAAAAACGTGTTCATGTGGGATCACCTGTGGTGTAGTGGTTAGCATAGAAACCTACAATACTAAAGGTCGCGGGTCCGCGTCCCGAGGTTGCCCTAGGATTTTTTATGAGAGTAAAAATCCTTGTGAAGGCTGTCTCCGAGCCTGTACAATTTCAGGTACTCGTTAAAGATCCCTATCCTAATTTTTCCTGGATAGGCAAAATTTAGGACTCCCAGTGTAGCATCGTCCGATTAGCCTTAGTGACATCATGTGACGTTAAACAAACAAACAACAAATCCAACTGACGGTATTTTTATATGAGATGGGTACTTACCAAATCTGATAGTTATATAAAAGATAGGCTAAAAAGAAGCCCAATATATGAGCTACTTAGTCGTCTTGTAACCTTTCAGTTCAAAAGCCTTAATAAACCTCGAGAAGACGGTAAAATAACCCCTACCACCCTTCACCTTATAATTTTTTCCCTCAGACTCTGTTTTACTCTGGACTCAACAAGGCAAAATATCATATAAAGATTTTATTTTATCATGCTAACCAACCACCTATCCAAATATTCAGGTACAATTTTACTATATTTTATATAACTATCAGATTTCTTGAGTAACCATGTCATGTAAACATACCATCAGTTGGATTTGGTTTCCGTTATTTTGTTAATTCTTATAGCTACTATCTATAATTAATAATTATATGATGAACAATTAAATATCACCTTCTAGCATAGATACTTTTTTACATGTTGCTCATATATTTGTTTCCATTAAGCCCTGATGAAGAGCCAGATGTTGGGATCGAAACGTTGGCTTTCCAAAATAAAAAATGTGTAATTGAAAATCCTCACAATTTAATCATCCTATCGTAAAAAAAAAAACAGTTTAATAACTAACAGACTGATATCTCGAAACTTAAATTGAAGGTAAGGTGTGAACAAAAAAAAAAAAAAGTTCTAACTATCTATGTTAATAATGGTGAGATATTCATGATTTTGTTTCCAATTTATTTTTTCAAATGGCATAAAACTGATATTTTTTTAGTTAGCATAACCAAGTTGGGACCAAATAACGCAATTTAAACCCCTTCCGTGCAACTTTAGAATTTTCGTTCTATCGTGTTCATGTGTAATAGTGTTTTTCGGTAGGTTTCACCGGAATACATTTATTTATTTCTTATTTATTTATTTCTTATTTATTTATTAGAAGCCTCAGAAAAGCGTGGCCGGGTTTAGCTTGTTATATATCAAAAACTATAAATCGGGGTCACTACTGTAGTGGTTAGCATAACACCCTGCATAAAGGACGCGGGTTTGCGCCCCGTGGTGGCTCTAGGATTTTTAAAGGGAGTAAAAAATCCTTAGCTATACCGTCGCAGATAGGACGTAAAATGGAGGTCCCGAGCCTGTGAGATATCAGGTTCAGTTCGTTAAAGATTCCTATCCTAATTATATCTGGATAGTCAAAATTTAGGACTCCCACTGTAGCATCCTCCGATTAGCTGTAGTAGCACAAAGTGAAGTTAAATAAATAAACAAACAAAGCGATAATAAGGGGAAAATCAGAGGAACATTAAGACATCGCCGAAGTTGTATTTTAGGGTATCCTGAATTGAGCGGTATCGTTCCCAGGGGTCCTACTGCTGGGATGAGCCACAGACGATGTCGATTGTCGGGGTCCGATGGGAATGCTCTGACAAAAGCGTTATCTTTTTACTGAAAAGTGAATTAAATGAGCGTCTCAAAGGGCATTATCCCTTGGTAAGGATTGGAACTAGACATAATAGGCGCAGGACGGCTCCCGGGGTCCGATACAGGATTTACGCCACACTTTATCGAAAATAGCATTTAACTGGTGGAATTTTGGGTTACCATCCATATTGATAATTTTTGCAATGTTAAAACAATTTTTTGGAGTCTTTTACTGCTTTACAACCACTCACTCTATGACAAAAAACAATTTCTTTTTAAAGAAATGAATTTATATGAAATAAATAATGCAGATTCAGTAAGGTCTATTTATAATTGCAGACTCAGTTAGAAGTATTAAAAAAAAAAATTGTTTTCTTTCTCATATTTATGCAATAATAAAATAATATCAAAGAAATTAGTATAAAATCAAACACATAAAATTAAAGGTAACCATAAAGGTAGTCGTTGCAATATTATCGGACGCGGAAGGGTGATGCCGTCCAGTAGTCTTGTTTTATTACTCAGGGCCGGTATCGGACCACGGAGTCCCATCCTAAAAATCAACAGAATTTCAGCTGTTATCAACAGCTTCTGCACTAAAATAAAATAATATCATTAAAAATCGACTAAATTGAGTCGGTTTGAAGTGTTCGAATTTTCGGACATTTTCATGTGAAATTCGGCTGTTGAGCAGAAGAGAGTAATGTAAGACATCGGACGCCGAGGACCGATGCCGCACCTAACGTGTTAAACAAGTTAAAGTGGAGAGAATCTGCAGATCTCGATTCTCACTATTAATCCGTTGTTATAATAAAGTTTATTGTATGTAGGGGAGAGTAGCCGATATTGTACCGCCTCTTAAATCGTACCATCGCGAATTTTTATAGAATTATCGATGCTGGAGCGCTGTAGGAGTGTAGGAAGAAGCAATCCAGTGGTGTAACAAGTGAGCAACGGACCTCGTCCTGATAACTATTTTGTTTGAGAATTAAGGCGAGTTTTTGCGTTTTGCCACAGATTGATGTGTGTTTTTAGCTGTTAATCGTGAGGCCACTGTGATCAAATAGATGGGATCACTGTTTTTTCAGTAGATGGATCCTTGAAACACAACTAATTCGCTTAATGTTAGAGGGGCAGACCACGCTGTGGCTCTCGTTTTAGGTAAGAAATAAATTTATGTTTAAAAAACTCCCAGTTGCCTATTTCGTACCTGCAACGGTTGCCCAAATCGTACCGGAAAAAAGTAGATGTTAAAACGAATTAAGTTAGTCAGAATAAGCCCACTACTTCATCTTCAGTCTCTGGAACATCAGGAAGGCCTATTATAATAGAAGTGAATGCTGAACAATTGTTTTGTGCCATTTGTGAAGTTGCAGTAATTGAGGGCATGGTACAATGTTTATTATGTGAGAATTAGATCCATGAAAAATGTGCTAGGGTAAAGTCAAAGATAAAAAAATACGTTTGTGTTAACTGTGAAGCCTTATACGATCCTGACAGAAAAATATTTATGAAAGTAGGCCTAAAAGATAGCCTAACTTACATAAAGCTCCAAGTTTTATAACTTGGAGTAGATTTCTAAAAAGTATTAGAACTTAATTTCAGCACAATTACATTGTTTTATACTTTAGACTAAGAACACCATTAATTACTATTTGTATTATTGCTTTTTAATTTTGTAAGTGTATCTTGACCCTCAATTACTTGTTGTGTGTTGTAATAATGTTATTTTTAAGTCTGAGATTCATAAAATAAAGTTAAATTTTCAAACGAAAATCTTATTTTATTTTGTATAATAACTTTTCGTATCCCTGCACTGATTTTTAAGGTAGGTACGATTTGCGAACCCATCGGTACGATTTAGGAAACTGGTATCCCTAATCGTACTACTTGCAAAGGTTTGGAAAAAAATTCATTGTAATTACATTAATCATAATTTTCGTATGATTAATATAGGGCATGATTCTGCATAAAGTAGAGTATCTGTAGCAATATTTTATTTATGAATAATTGAAGTCATATTGGGGATAAAAATTAAAATGTAAAAAGTGTAACAACATAGGCAACTCTCCCCTACATTTTTACTTTCACTTACCTATATATGAAATATATAGTAGGTGGAAGTATTGCGATCGTAAAAATTTTTGACTTCCGGTTTTCAACGGAAATACACGTTTTGGGGTCCCCTGAGTCAAAATAACCAAGTCCCGCGAAATGGTCTGTGTGTGTGTGTGTGTGTGTGTGTGTGTGTGTGTGTGTGTGTGTGTGTGTGTGTGTGTGTGTGTGTGTGTGTGTGTGTGTGTGTGTGTGTGTGTGTGTGTGTGTGTGTGTGTGTGTGTGTTTATGCAAATATCGTTTATGCAAATTCACTCGACTGGTGTATGTACACAACCCAACGAATCACTCATTGTTTTTGCATATCGACTCGTCCATACACATACCGCTCTTAATATAATCTATGTGCCAAAACCGGCCACGCTCTGGCTTATTCAATTCATAATTTTTAAGGAAAAATTAAATATATTGTAACACTTATGTGGGTAACAAATATTTATTAACAGAAATATACAGTTATCACAATGCCAACGAATTAACAAAACTTAAATATATGAGCAGGTTACAAAATTGATAACGTTATAACACACAATCGTATGAATTGAGCTTCACAGTCAAGACACAGACTTCGACTAACTCGTTCAGTCACAGCTCCTTAAATATAATCGTAAATAGTCAGGCCTAGATCATTCTAGAACAATGTAGGCAGATATACGCCTTTGTGGACTAGACCACGGAAAGATCTAAACCCAAACAGTTCGTTCTAACCGCTTATTTTGTTCCAACAAGCTGTCCGGGAGGTTACCCCATATGTTTTTTTACTTTCACTTACTATATATAAAATATATAGTAAGTGGAAGTATTGCGATCGTGAAAATTTTCGACTTCAGGTTTTCAACGGAAATACACGTTTTGGGGTCCCCTGAGTCAAAATAACCAAGTCCCGGGAAATGGTCTGTGTGGGAACAGACTTGCTCAAAAACTATAAACCGTGCGCACCTGAGATTGGGTATTTAGTGTATGTATATGCCCGCGATGTGACAGCGAAAATTTCATCAAAATTGCTCTAAGGGAGGGGGTACTTCATTTAATAACTTTTTACATCTTTTTCGATTTCTCAAAAACGGCTCTAACGATTTTGATTAAACTGAGTATTTGATCAATTTATATGCCTAAAATATGACTGTAAAAATTTCATCAAAATTGATCAACAGGATGGGGGACTTTACTTAATAAATTTTGTATCTTTTTCACGTGTTTTTTTTTATTTACTCAAAAACGGTCTTAACGATTTTGATCAAACTGGGTATTTGATGTATGCATATGCCCGAGATATGACTGTAAAAATTTCATCAAAATTTATCAACCGGAGGGGGGACTTTACTTGATAAATCTTATACCATTTTCACGTGTTTTTTTATTTACTCAAAAACGGTTTTAACGATTTTGATCAAACTTGGTATTTGATGTATGTATATGCCAAAGATATGATAGCCAACATTTCATCAAAATTGGTCAAACGAAGGGGGCACTTTATTTCATAATTTTTTACAACTTTTACTTTCACTTACCTATATATGAAATATATAGTAAGTAAGTGGAAGTATTGCGATCGTGAAATATTTCGACTTCCGGTTTTCAACGGAAATACACGTTTTGGGACCCCCTGAGTCGAAATAACCAAGTCCCGCGAAATGGTCTGTGTGTGTGTGTGTGTGTGTGTGTGTGTGTGTCTGTGTGTGTGTGTGTGTGTGTGTGTGTGTGTGTGTGTGTGAACAGACTAGCTCAAAAACTATAAACCGTGCGAACCTGAAATTGGGTATTTAGAGTATGTATATGCCCGCGAGGTGACAGCAAAAATTTCATCAAATTTGCTCAAAGGGAGAGGGTACTTTATTTAATAACTTTTTAAGTTTTTTTCGATTTTCTCAAAAACGGCTCTAACGATTTTGATTAAACTGAGTATTTGATCTATTGATATGCCCGAAATATGACTGTAAAAATTTCATCAAAACTGATCAACCGGAGGGGGGACTTTACTTAATAAATTTTGTATCATTTTTACGTGTTTTTTTTATTTACTCAATAACAGTTTTAACGATTTTGATCAAACTTGGTATTTGATGTATCTATATGCCCGAGATACGACTGTAAAAATTTCATCAAAATTGATCAACAGGAGGGGGGACTTTACTTAATAAATTTTGTCCAATATTTACCTTTTTGATCGATTATCTCAAAAACGGCTTTAACGATTTTTATCAAATTCGTTATGTTTAATGAAAATTAGTTGTTATTTAATATCAGGTAAGCTTTATCATTATTAAAATGTTCTGAGGGGGCTTAAATGGGGAAGGGGCTTTTTTTGTTTTTCTATAAAGTACCTTTGTTTTAGTTTATATTGAGAAATTAACAGTCTCTCATCACGCTTAAAAATAAGAAATGGCTAAATATGATATTTGAAGAAAATCAAGTAAACATATACAGGAGAAAAAAAGAAAAATATTCCGTCAACTCATAAAACACCTTGAGTTCACGCATGTGCCGTACGCCTTTAATGACAAACCAATGCGTTATAATTAAACTGATCTGTTCATTTGAGAAGTGGCAATTAACAAAACGCATTAATTTCTAATCTAAGTAAGTTGGTAAGTGAAAGTTGTGTGTTGCGCACACGCACCAGATTTTTTTTTAAATGTTTATGATAGAGTTATCGTCTAGTTTTCTTGCGCTAATGATCCACTAAACTACCCCAGGATCGCCAAGCCTTCCCCCCTTTCGGTTCCGTCGGATAAAAATTAACCGGACCGATCGGGCGACAGCCTGATTTCACGGAGACCGATCCCGAGGCCATCTGCCACATCTACAGATAGCTGTATATAAATGGACTATTGAGAGAGGGGCAGCAGAGTAGGAGCACTGACTCCGGATTTGTCAAATGGCCCGTGAAACAGATTAGCATAGGAAGCTCATGATAAATCAGCCACAACGCAGCAGCGCTCCCGGGATAAGATAGAACGGGATCAGTATAATTTAATGGCGTCCCCCAGCTGTACAGATATCCCTTATTAATTACGCACTTCGGAAAATAATCGCTGAGCCGAAACGGTAGTAGCCAAGTCCTTTTTCAATGACCCGTTTGTCTTCCTTCTTCGATCCGCAGATCCGTCTCCATTTTATTTTATCTTTTATTGTTTTTACTTGAGCTAGTTCTACGGCGAGGTAACTCCTTTAGCTTGGGGACATGCATCAATGGACATGATAAGGAATTTCACTAGAAGAATATTCTGGATGTACCAACTTGATTTCCATGAACCTTTTAGCTCTTTTAGTGCGGATAGGACACATGCTGTCGCATAACTTGTTCTAAATGTTATTGAAGTGGGGGAAGGCCATACCTTTTAAGGGAGTTTCTAACTTCCAGTTTTAGGGGGATATAAGGTGTGGTCTATTGGTCTAAATAAGCATATACAAATATAATGTTCATTATCGTTAACTTTCTTTTATGAAATCATTTCAAAACTTTTAATATATTTCATAGCGTAGTGTTCTGAAGGAGATAAATAAAAAATAGTTATAACTCACTTCATAAATAAATATGAAAAAGGATGAAAAATAAAACACCACTTTATGTCACAGATAAAACTATCGCGTCGTCAAAATCACTCACTACA
The DNA here is from genome assembly GCA_911387785.2 of Aelia acuminata. NCBI lineage: Eukaryota > Metazoa > Arthropoda > Insecta > Hemiptera > Pentatomidae > Aelia > Aelia acuminata. The sequence goes on along the minus strand of OU426978.1, from coordinate 213,976,831 downwards.
AAAAACAAAAGAACAAAAGGAAAAGAGAAAAGAAACATGCAAAACCAAAGCAATTGATCATATTGGCTCTTTTCTCGTGATAGCACGAGCGATATGGAAGATTGCAACTTCTTTTAGTAATACGTACTTCCCAAAATATATATGTTTCAGAAACAAAAAAAAAAAAAAAAAAGAGATGAACGCCTTTTTTATTAATTTTACTATCGTTTACGTTTTTACTTTTTACAAAGGTTCATCAAATTAGGGCATTATTATTATTATCAAATGTAAAAAGAAATCCAAATATTTATTATTCTTTTACGAATTCTCCAAATTTATCTTATGTTATAAAGACCTGTTTAATTGGTTAAATTTTTAGAGCGAGGCTTTGGATCAAATGTAGCTTCGCTTTTTGACCGCCAGGTGCGATTACAACAGATCAAATAGTGCTGTTGACACGGTTAAGTTTTTTTTATCAATATTGGAATGAATATTAACCGGTGGTGATTATTATTCTTATTAACCGGTTAATATGTGAACAACAACATTTCCATCCCAAAATAAAAAAAAAAAAAGGTAACCGTGTACACAGACACGTATATTTATTAATAAATAAGTATATAAAAGAAGGATTTTATCTACTTGGACACAATGAAGGCACTCCTCAGTTGTACTGATTCAGCTGTGCAAATATAGAACTTGGAATATAATAATATCGGGGCAATAATGACTAAATCTTCATTAGCTCTTAGCAGATAAACACAAGATAGATAGGATGTGATCTAGCTAGCACTGGTGAGATATGGGATTGCATCCCCGACAACTGAATATACTGACACATATATTTATAGTCATTGCAGGCTTTATAGAGCCTATCTTTAGCATTCCTCTGTCCACTTGATGTTATTGATCGGCCCTTGAAGAATGCAGCAGCAGACCTGCCAGGCCGGGCTTCGTCTCAATTACCTGCTAAAGGTCGCTCCTTGTCTTCTAATATATCTTCTAAACATGTGTTCCTCTTGTTGTGTTGCAGATAACCAAGCTGAAGATAGACAGCAACCCCTTTGCCAAGGGATTCAGGGATTCGTCCAGGCTCACCGAATTCGAAAGGTAAATATAACATCAATTTACAATAGTACTGTAACACTAATGAGGGTTTAAATAATTTTTATTAAAGAAAAATTTTAACTCACAATGGCAGGCAAATAATACAAAGAGTATTAACTTAGAAAGACACACTAACACGAAAGTATCCAGTCCATTGCTCCTTATATTTAATCTGAATTAGAACAGTCTAGAAGGTTCCAGTTAGTGCAGATTATTGGCGAACATTCACGAAATTGTACTGTAACAGTTTATTTTAACTGTTTCATCAACAAGTCTAGACCTCATTAAAATCATATTTTTTGTGTTTCACGTTACAATGCAATACAACAATAATAATAATAATACCCTTATTAGAATATTTATGATAAGGGTATTATTATTATGAAACCAGTATATATTTATGTATATTGTAAAGCTCATATGTCAAAATCTTTATGAAAATTATTTAGGAAATGTCGGTTTAATAGACATGATTTAAACGCAACTCTTGAACGTAAGTAGAAGTTTTTCACGATCACAATACTTTTCCTTACCAAGTATAGCTCGAAGACATAAGAAGTTTACCTGAGGGCGGAGCTTAAATAAGCCACGCCTACTTCTGCTCTGGCGCTAAATTTGAAGTGTGTCAGGTTATTTTCTCAATTACGACAAAGAGTTTGAGAAGAAATTTAAATCAATGCAAGACGCGTACTATGTTTCATGAAGTAATTATCAATTGCAATATAAATATAAACCGTTATAATAAGATATCCAATAAATGCAATTTTAAATGTTTTGTATCAATGAATAAAAGTACAATATAGATAAATATTTAGTGGCTAAACGAAGTTAAAACTTTGGTTCACATTTACTGTCAATATTTAAATTAATAATAAATATTTAATTTTCGTAAGCTCATAAAAAATTGAAAAATAGAAATGTTTAAATCATTTAAACATTTTTCATAAACGAAAAATATAGTCTTAAATATATTTATTCTTTTAATCACAAGATTAAAAAGAATACAATCATTGACCAAATATAATACTAAAGTACAATAAACAATTTTAATACCATGATTTATTTTTTCTTTCTGGAAATGAAATTAATGAAGTGCTGCTATATATCACAAACAACATCTAAAACATCAAGTCTCTATTAGTTTCGCTTAAAATTACTTACACTTTGAAATAAAAAAAAAAAAAAAAAAGTAAGGTTGATAAATATACGTATATATGTTAGGGTGGGGTGGATTCAAGTAACGTGGCGTCATTGCAGACCTCTACTACGGAAGCCGTATTTTCATTAGTCGCAAACTATATTGTCATTGGGCTACTAAGTTTTTATGTTTCATTAAGAATAAAGAAATTACGGCTTTTTTAAATAGGGTCAGTTAGTTTATTGTTCTACGTGAGGAAGTTAGACTACCATGTTTTACTGGCCGACTGTGATGTCACATGTCAAAGCTTGTTACATTTTTGTTTACTTCGGTATCAAAAGGGATTTGATAAAGTATTCATAAGAATAAATGCTTAGACAGGTAGATACTTCTAATACTTCGATAAAGTTATCTTTTATTTTAACACATGGAAGAAGGTTGGTTAATTAGTTCAAAATGGTTAATACTTCAAAAATCGAAGTCTTAGCAGGAAGTAACCACTCCGAATTCTTTCACGTTTTCATTTATATTTCACCACAGGGTTTAGCTAATGTTGTGTGTAAGGAGTTTGATCCATGCTAAATTTGATGCTCTGCAACTTTTATCTAAAACATTCTTCATTTAAACTAGATGTTTTTGAGATTGCGGCGTTGGAAAACGGTATCCACCAAAATCGTAAAAAATACAGGTTTTTGATGCAGCGAACCCGGCTAAACCACTAAACCGATTTAAACTTCAAATATATCATTCTATTTGCAATAGTTTAGCCTCTTATAGTAAGAAGAAAGCAATATTTTGTGATCTGTATTTGGCGAATTACATGCGAGAAACTGAAAAAAAAAAAATCATGTCACGGATTTTAGACCACAAGGCGCTAAATACTTCCACGTTTTAATTTCTGTGTCTCCAAAGGAGTGGGCTAATTTTAAAATTAATGAGATCGTTTTACGCAGAATGCGATATTCTACAACTATTATAGGTAACATTTTTTATTTGGAGTAAACCTCTTTAAATTGTAGGTTTTGGAATATGAGCGTAATTCATTTTTCCGCTAAAGTGGCTAAATTGATAATCGGTTTTGGCAAAAAGACTTACCCTATTTTAAATGTGAGGACCTCAGTCGAGGCGAAATTTAATGCCCTTTTATTTTAATAAGGACACGACTTCTTCTGCGATAAATCGTTTTCGAGTAACTCGCGAAAATGTCGATTTTGTTCGCCTATAAAATTTGATGGCAACAGATCTGAGATGGCAGACGTTCACATTTGTGTTCTGTGAAATGAGTACTTTCAGCCTATGTGATCAAAAATTTTCTACAACAAACAGATTTTACTAATGCCCGGACTACAACAAACATTCCGGGCATCCTTACATTTACAGTATATGTACAGGGAAATTTCTTATGCTTTCGAGCACTGGTCATTCTGTCGATGAAATGCCCATTCTTTTCTTTCATTATTATTATTATTATTTTTCTTTTTTTTAACTACGGATGAATAAAATACGGTTTCAGTTATTCCAGGGAGACGATGGAGTCGATGCTGGGGGAGCACCAACTTCTGCGCGGACAACTTCTGGACGGTAGCAGCCTCAGCCCCGAGGAGCGTGCCATCCTGGCTGCGAGGTCACAGCTCCTGCTGCGGACGGTGGCGGTCCCCTACGGCCTCTATGGGGCGGCAGGGGGCAGTGCTGGGGGCCCCCTCTGGCCCCCCTGGCCCTTCCTCCGCCCCTGCCCCCCTCTCAGGTTCGCCCCCTACCCCCTCCCCAGGAGTCCCAGTCCGGACCCCGACGAGGAGGCCAGGCAGTGAATATCCAGTTCCTTATCATCATCAACTCTTCTGTCTTTGTCCTACGTTATCTTCAGTTATATTATATATAAATATATTATAATTACCAATATAAAATATCGATACGTTGGTTTGATGAGGTAATGTAACCTTAATTTTAAGAAAAACAATTAAAAAAATTATTCTGGTATAATGCTAACAAACAAGTCGACATGAGTCATCTATATTAAATTCATGTCCGAAGCTTCGGCACACTATGATAAAGGTGATAACTCCGCAGTAAAAAATAAATAAAAACAATAAATCAGTAAGGGAGAGCGGGATTGGTTGGCATAGGGGGTAGGTTGGCCATTGGCTTATAATTTCCGTCACACCTGTTGTGAAGGCGCCACTATCGTACCATGTGACCCGCTCGACCTTGGGAGTCTTGTCCTGAGCTAACTGTGTGTATAAGAGTGTGATTCATTGATTGATTTTACAACATGTAAGTAAATTTTTATATTTTCAGTAAATTTGGTTTAAAGGCATGACAAAACATTTTGAGTCCGATTCTATTTACATAGCCCCAAACTCCTTTGAAAACCCTAACCTTTCGACTAACCAGTTTCTTTTTTTATTGTTCTCCCCTGTCCTGGCAGCCACATCTTTCACATGATCTCTCCTGTGGCTCTCTTCAACTAGGGTTTGTTGGGGCAGTAGCTATTCACAAAAGCAAGGTAAACATAAACAAAGGTGAAACTAGCAATCTTCTTCTATTGTCATTCTATTTTCCCTTAAAAACTGTTAAAAAAAGATAAAAAATTATTATACAATTATAGTGGAGCTTTTAATAACAATAATATGTGTCAGGCAGTACTTGAATGAGATGGCTAAACAACCTCACCTTCTAGGCCAACCTGCCCCACAATTAGCATACTCTGGATTGACGAATTCTTCAAATTTCTATGATCCTAGTATTGAATATTATGTGGTGAAAAAATACTTGAAGCACTCTAATACTTGGAGTTTACAGTGGTATCATCCCTATTGGGATTATATTAACAGGAATGACTCGAAAATCAAAAAAGTTAAAACTGTTGCCAACCAACCCCGCTCTCCCATATTCTAAATATTTAGAGCTGTTAGTTATCTCGACTTCTTTATAGTATCCATAAGGCTTCAGAAATTATTCGAATTTACTCAGTTATTCCCTGTGGCAGTTCATATTAAAAAAAAGAGGGCGGATTCAGCACGAAATTTTGGGGAGTCATGCCCCCCCCCCCCGCCTCATAATCAGGTGGCTGACCGCACCGGTTTTTAATGAGATGATTACTTCATATTAAGAAGGATTGCTGTATAAACAACCAAAAGTGTTATGTTTAAGGCATAGTAACTACCTTATTGCATTATTCATTTAAAAACACCAAAAAATTTAGGAGGTCATAACCCCTGGATCCGCCCTTGATGAAAATGGTTAAAATACTGTCACATCGATAATCAGTACCTACTAAAGAAATTGATAGAGATATAAGTTTATTTACAACTTGCTTTATAAAGCATAAAATCAATAAATCTCCCCTAATAGAAGATTCAGAATGAAAGAGAAATTAGCACCTTTTCAAACCAAATTACCGACATATTATATTGTTTTTTTGGGTCTATTTTAGATTAGCTCCAGCCAGTTACTTTTAGTAGTAACTGTTACTATTTTCTAAATAATATAAAGTTATTACATTGGAAACATGTGTTCTTAAATTTATTGAAATATGCATTTTTAATAATATTTAGAACAAATAATTGGTAATACTTCTTCTTCGCCAAGTTCCAGCATATTTTCCTGCCTCTTGCCGGCATTCCCTCTTGTTGCTTTTCCATTTTTCCCTTTTATCATAGAACTTCATTTCGTGTCCATTTCTACATTCACAACTTCTGGGAGTATCCCACCATTTATGTAAAATAGACGCGCACTAGCTTCATCTTTGGTTTTATCGTAGAGTTCAAAAATATTTTGCATATTTGTGAACATGTATATTTTTTCAAATAATCTCACATGAATGATTAATGTTTATTATTATAACATATGGTCGATTAGATTATCTAAGTACCTAGGAACAGCAAATAGTAACAGTTACCACTAAAAGTAACTGGTGGTCCTAATCTAAAAAAGACCCGTTTTTTTTCTTGAATAATTGTCTTTAAAGAAAATAAGTACATATTTATAAAAATAAACAAAGAAAATTGTTCATCTTCTTGACTATTATACTATTCATTACAGGCATTAAAGATCAAAAAAATGTAAACAGAGCCAGCTAATAACTCCCCGTTTCAGAAAAAAAAAACACTATACAAAATCGATGCAAAACCAGAGAAAATCTATTTTTTGTAAATTTGCACTGCATAATTTGGTTTTATAATTCATAACTTTCCATAAATATCAATTATAAACGTTAAATTAACCCATTGAATTGAAATATCTTGATTGCAAAACTTATTTCTTTTGAATTATTTCTTCAATGACTGTACAACATGCACCGATTTTTCTTTTTTTAGCAAGTAAATATTCTATTGATTCTGCAGGTTTCGTAAGTGGTAATTATTTGTTTTTACCCTTCAGATACGAGTTATGTAGAAGTGTGTCTATCCAAGATGTGAATATAGAAATTCATTTAGAGGATGTTCGTCTCATCAAACACTGAGGAGAGAGTATGTTTGTTAGGCTCTGTTACTGTTACAAAGACAACTGAATAACGTCATTAGCAATTTATATAGATAAGTTTTAAATTATTCTTCAATATAGCTAATTGGGATTACGCCGAATACGGATTACCTTGGTCCATGTGAACTATCCAAGTATTGTTTGGTTGTCGTTTGTTTTGGAAGTAGTTTTATGGTTGCAATAGTAATGTATTCTTGTTTTGTTCTTAATTATTGCTATTAAAATACTTCTCCATGCATACAAATAAAACAAATCAAGACAAAAAATTGGATTAGCATCCACATGACATTTTTAATACCATAAAATGGTATATCACAGACACTAAATATAAAGGTTGAAGTGAAAATTTTAAAACATAACATTGCGTAAATTAAAGAAAACAAGGAATGAATAATAAAATACAATAGGAATAAAAGTTTAATTTTTATTAACGAAAAAAATAATAGAAAAACCAATAATCCTCTTAATAATTTAAGTATAAACACTATTTAAAAAATATTTTTCAATGGTTTTGGAATTGTACTTACGATTTATTTATGAATAGTCCAATATCAAGAAGTTGATAGTTTTTCAATATCCATAATTTGTTGGATTACAACTTTTTCATGTAATAACATAAAAACACACTTGCACTTGTATTTATTAGTTGCTAATTCACACGTTATATTAATTGATTCACTGTTATTTTTTAAGTGCATACTTTAAAATATTTTGAATTGGATTTAGAAATCATCAACATTTAATGAAATATTAAGTAGTTAACAAAATTTTTTACTGAAGGAGAAATACGAATTTCAAAAAGTGAAGTAATTATTCATTTTAATGATAAATGAACATGAATTGGATTGTAATTTCTATAGTTTTCTCGGTCCAGAAGAAATATCTAGTATAAAATATTACTTTAATGGATACAGGCAAACCACAACTTGGGTGATGTTTTTTTTTTCCATTAAACTAAACATAATAATTTTAAAATCGTTCTCCGAAAATTATTAGTTCCTCACACTATTTAAAGATTTTTCGTAAATATTAAAAGTGTGTACAAGCACCTGTAGGAGTCATGAATAAGACATATCCATTTGCCTTTTTGAACTTACGGAAAGCTTATGTAATAAATTGTATTATAGTATATATTATTTATTATAAGTAGTGATACATACATATTATGTTGATAGATGGTGCTAATGTATGATTTATGTTAATGTAATAATTAATTATTCTTTAATTAATGTTTATTTTAATAATAAGGCCTCTGAGGATGGACCTATTGTTGAAACTGCCTAATGTAATAAATAGGCATTGTTAAAATTTTTCAATGTATATAAATATAAAATTAATATTCAAGGTTTCAAACCTTATATATGTAATAAAAAAAAATGGTCATGTATTTATAAATGTTTATATAATATTGGAATTTATTATAAATTTGAAATAATCTTTAATCGTACAACTAACATTATCAAATTTTACATCTTATTTTTGTCAAAGAAAACATTTCAAATAATGGAAAATTTATTTAACCCTTGTATCCGAAACATAGTATGTCATTGTGTTAAATAAGTAAAAATATATACATATATTTAAAATTAAAAATGGTGATATGAACCTGTTAATAAATTCAAACTTATTAAGCTTTCGTATATATATAAATAAATATACATATTTATGGATTAGTTATTAAATTTATTAATTAATTTGTATATAAACTTTTAAGCTATGTATTGTAAATCATTATAAATTTTAACTTAAATATAAATACATAATTTCATTCGTTTTTTTAAACCTCTAAGACCCATCTCTGATCGCTACAAGAAATTATTAATGACGTATAAACCATTTTCAGAGAAGGTAAGTTTTCTTATAATTAATTTAGTATACAATAGGTAAGCAAATGAAAATGATTTTAAGGTTTGCTTAAAAACTATATGTATAAGAAGAAAATTATAATGAACCCATTTCTTCCAAAATTTAATGGCAGAGGTATTTTAAAGTGACAGAATAAAAATAAGAATACTATTAAAACTATATTTTAAAACTATTTTTAAAACTATTAATTCAGGAATATTTTCCCCTCTGCACATTTTCCATTTTTTTTTCAATGGTAAAAGAAGGCCTTTGCATTGAATAAAAAATAGTAATGGAAATTACCCTTTTTCGGATTCTTAGACATAACAATTTCATAAAAATTAGAATTAGGAATAACTTCAATATTGTACAGCAAAATTATGACAACATGTTCACTACTTTTTCAGCTACAATGTAAGATTGAATTTAAAGAGGGCGAAGAATGCCGACTTTAAATATTCATTAATTTATTCGAAAAACTTTAGTAAGCATAACACTATAATGACGAATTTCGTAAATTATTTTAAAGTGATAAAATGTTATTTTTTATGGAAAACTATTTGATATTGGGGGCATGGTAAGTATTTTACACAGTCATTTTCTGTGGAAAGTATATCTGTTTACAACAATCATTTTATACAAATGAAATTAAATTTCATCACGAGAAAACAATTTTTTATTTTTTTTTTTCCTTGGACACTTCAAATCACATTGTATTTTTTTTTAGTGATGATTATTATATTTATAATATTATCAGGCATGATATATTTAATTATTATAATTAAAATTATGAATATTAATATTATACTTCTTACTCTTTGCACTAAAAAGTAAATTATTGAGGCTTCTGCTCTGGATTTATTATTTTTATTTAAAACTAGCTGTATATCCCGGTTTCACCCGGGGAATTTCATTTTTCTAATAAACGTGAACAAATTTAAAGTGAGATCATAACGATTTTTATAAAAATAAAGAATATACCCAGAGACTGGCTGAAGTTATGGAATTTTAATATGGACAGGTGTTCGCAGCTAGTAAGAAAGATCCACTGAGCGAAATTTGGGGAATTTAGGACAAACGGTATGGAGTTTTATTAAGAAAAACAAACTAACAGAAATTCATCTTTAAGCTGTATAACCCGGTTTGATCGGGGAATTTCATTTTTCTAATGAAACGGTTGATTTCGTAAAAAACCATTGTAAAGTGAGTTCATTACGATTTCTATAACAATAAAGACTATCAGCTGAAGATCGGCTGAAGTTATGCAATTTTAATATAGACAGGTGTTCGCACCTGGTATGAAAAAACTACTGGCGAAATTTGGAGAATTTAGGATAAACGGTATGGATTTCTATAAAAAACAAACAAACAAACAGAAATATTGGCCTGCAGTTTCATCTTCTCGCAAATCGGCTTGCCTAAGCCTCTGTGGCGCAAAGCGGGACTCGTATTCCCGGGCAGACTCAGTTTCCCGCGATTCTGCCTGTCTAAGTCTCTATTGTTCAATCCTAATTTGATGTTCGTCGAGAGTTTCAGCTGCTCGTATTTGACGTTGTTTTTTAGCTTTTGAGCTCAATACTCCTATTGACGCTCGCTTCTTAGGAGGCATTTATAAAAAATAAATTCACCATACATGTAAATAAACGTATTGTAATTAAAAAAAAAAAAAAAAAAATATGGTTTAAAAATCGCAGAACTCGACGCCTACCAAGGGACGGTCTTACCGGGCCTTGTTGGCCTCTTCAAAATCTATAAAATGATATTTAAGGCCGTTTTTTCGATTCAAACGGTCGATTTCGTAAAAAAACCCATTGTAAAGCGAGATCATGACGAATTTTTTAACAATAAAGAATATACCGTGAGATTGGCTGAAGTTATGCAATTTTAATATGGACAGGTGTTCGCACCTGGTATCAAAGAACCACTGAGCGAAATTTTGAGAATTTAGGACAAACGGTATGGATTTCTATAAAGAACAAATAAACAAACAAACAAACAGAATTTCAACTTTATTTATATAGATGATGGGAATAAATGATATGATATTTAATTCTAATCCTATTCATATTATAATTCAATTATTAGATGATTATGTGATTATTGTTCTTAATTTTTTTTTTTTTTTTTATAAAATACCGTCAGATATTCAAATCTACCATTTAACGCTGGAAGGTATTCAGTTAGGCTTTTAATCAATGGAGTTAAGTGATAGCAGTAATTGTTACAATATATGATTTTCATCATAAGTTTTATTTTTTATTTTTGGCCGTTTAGTTTTTCTGATTGTTGCAGTCTTTTTCTATATTACACTTGAATTACGACACCTTTTTAGCATTAAGTCCTTCTGCGCATTAGGCTACTTCGCATTTTTCTGCGATTTCATGGAAATTTATGCTGAACTACTGCCGCGTTCCGGAGGCCCATGGCGGGGAAAATATTGATGCCCCCTAAACTTCTTCTTCGATATTTTAAATGTCATATATTTAAAAATTCGGTGTATGCTAATAATAATATCACAGATAATAATACAATTTGAATATTGAATTTTTCGTTATTAATTTATGCTGAAATACACCCAAATAGTTTGAAACCCTGAGATATTGATATCTCTGGGGTCACCTCTGGTTAGTATAGAAACCTACAGTACTAAAGGTCGCGGGTTCGCGTCCCGATGCGCTCAACACACAACTTTCACTTACGAACTTACTTACATTAGAAATCGACGTGTTTCGATAATATGTAAACGCCATTCCTCAACTTCAAACATTTTTCCACATTAATATACTTATATTTGAATATCTCCATAACTTATAGAGTATCTGTATAGCTAAATTTAGAAGTTCTCAGCCCTTTTCGGTTCATTATTGCTTATTTATTTTTTGAAGGGACCTAATTTCATCAACAGTCGAGTTTTTTTTACTGCTTGCTTGTTTTTTACTACGAGTTTCTTTTTGCAAATACATCGTGAAGGTGAAGCGATAGGTGTATTTACGTCTCGTTGTAAAGTTTGTCTCCTATGTCTTTCTGGAAATCTAGAACGATTAGGCACTGTTCCTCTAAAATCGCTTTATACTGCTTTCAAAAATTTATTATGGAACAAAATTTTCGAGACTAAAATATAATTAATTATAGACTATTATTTTATACCATATTTTTACAAACCTTCGATGCTTCGAAAAATTTGAACATCACGTATTTACTATCATAAGTAAAAATAAATTTTTCTTTATCCATAAATAAAAGGTTTTATGTTCACAATACGTTTAATAAAATTTTGACTGCCACATATACACATTAAATACCCAGTTTGATCAAAATAAGTACAGCCGTCTTTGAGAAAAAAAAACACGTAAAATTTGAAAAAATATACTAAATAATGTGCCCCCTCCGTTTGACCAACTTTGATGAAATCACTTTATATTGCCTTCAGAAATTTATTATGGTATTATGATATAATATAAACTAAAATTTAATCAGTTAAATATTATCTTAAACCATATCATTTCACACCTTAAATGCTTTTAATAATTTGAGCATCACGTATTTACTCTCTTAAGTAAAATAATTTTTTTTTACTGTTAAATAAAAGTTTTTATTTAATCAGTGATAATAGGTAGTATGAAATGTTGATAGATAGTATGAAATGTTGGCTGTCGCATCGCGGGCATATACATACATCAAATACCCAGTTTGATCAAAATAGTTCACGCCGTTTTCGAATAAAAAAAAACACGTGATAATGGGACAACATATATTAAGTAAAGTGCCCCCTTTAATACATAAATTTTGATGAAATTTTTACTGTCACATCGCAGGCAAATACATACACCAAATACCAAGTTTGATCAAAATCGATTGTGCCGTTTTTGAGAAAATCGAAAAAAACTTAAAAATTAGACAAAATTCTTCAAATAAAGTACCCCCTCAATTTGACCAATTTTGATGAAATTTTTGCTGTCACATCGTGGGCATATACATAAAACAAATACCCGATTTCAAGTTCGTACGGTTTATAGTTTTTGAGATAGTCTGTTCACACACACACACACACACACACACACACACACACACACACACACACACACACACACACACACACACAGACCATTTGCGGGACTTGGTTATTTGGACTCAGGGGACCCCAAAACGTGTATTTCCGTTGAAAACCGGAGGTCGAAATTTTTCACGATCGCAATACTTTCCCTTACTATATGTTTCATATATGGGGCCGGGATGGCCGAGTGGACAAGGGCTCTTGCAACAGGTAGTCAAAGTTAAGCAACGTCCATTGTGGTTAGTACTTGGATGGGTGACCGCTCCATTCGGGTGACCGCCCACCAATGAACGCCACGCAGTCGAAGTTTAGCCCCACCCCCGAGTATGTGAGGCCTGTCTGCCTACTGGAGGCAGTCACACCGACCGGGCGTAGGAGTGATGAACATTTCCCATGTATCTCATCGAGAATCGTGGTGTGGTTTTCCAGGATGTCAGTAACCGCCCGGAGATTTGGTTAAAGGACGGTGTACTTCAGGGAAAGAAATATAGGTCCTCAGGGCCTGCTGACTCTGAGCTACCATAATCCTTGGACCTAGACCAGTTTGTCACTGTCCTTGAACCCTGGAGAGCTGACGCCATCGGTGGGAAGGACACTGCCAAATTGGCCCCAATGGGATTGGTTATGGAGCTATGGGCAGTCTGCCGCTGCACCATGGTGACCATGGCTTGCAGCAATGTGAGGTTTGGGCTGTCTGTGCTCCCGCAAGCAACACAAATGTCTGTAAGAAGGTCTCATTAGGCCTAATGCGCCAACCGGAGAGAGATAGAGAGATTTCATATATAGGTAAGTGAAAGTAAAAAAGAAAAGCTTAAACGATCCTTACAGTTCACCCTGACGACATCCAAGCAGTCCACAAACTTTGCCCATTGCAAAGCACTTCGCAAATTTTAAAATTTGTTATATTAATTTGAAAAAAAAATGTAACAAGAATATTTAAGTACTAATTTAATATGCATTAACTAATTTAATATGCATAGGTTTTTGTTGCACATTCGTTACTCTAAGATGGTGACGACGAAATCAATAACAATCGACACCACATAGATTTAGGTTTGTTCCAACAAGCTATTGGACTAAAAAGCTAACCCACTCTTTTGATTAGTTGATTTTAGAACAAGAGCCAATCGAACGTGAATGAAACCTATCAATCTTGGAATTAAAAGAGTGTAGATCATGGCTGTTATTCTATGACTGCTTGTTGGAAGAAACCTAATAATTTTTTTCGTACACACAAATCATTTTAAGGAAAAAAAAAACACTTTATTTCTGGGGAACACAATGTATTTAAAGTAGGCCAGAAAAAGGATCTGAACAAGTACGTTTAACGCAAAACAGAAATCCCTGATGCCAGATTTTATAATATGCTTGGGTGGCTTCCAGAAATACATCAGTATCGTTTGATTTTTTTCTCTAGTGCTCCAGCAATGTAGTCTTTAACTCATATATTCACTCATGAGTTAAAAATAAATTTCACCCATAAATTTATATGCGTGATTCAAAAATTTTGGCTTTTAATTTTTTTTGGAATTTCAAAGTCCTCTTTTCTTATGTTTCTGGTTGCAGATGGCACATACTTACATACATAGTTTTCGAGATAATGATTTTCAAAAAAAGTAATGTTCTTTGGAGTGACAAAATGTAACATATGGCATTATTATATTAATTTAATTCTTTTAAAAAAGAATTATCTAAATTTTAAAGTCTCGTTTCGTCTAAAGTCAGTCTCGTTCTTATATAGGTATAATGAGTTAAATCCCTACCATCAGAATAGTTAAAGAAATAAAATTTAACAATTGAAATTTAAAAGTTTATTTGGCGGTTTGAGAAGGGGGGGGGGGGCTTTATGATATGCATACTTAATCGAAAACTAACTTACTGAACTGACAATGATTATTAATCAACATAAACAAGTTACAAATTTAATCATAAGTTTCTACCTGGCCAACATTGTCAGTCCCTAGCTAAAACAAAATCATTTTCAGGCTAGGGTGTGATAGGTGATAGAGTGATAGGTCAGGGAGGGACAAATCGTCCATTTATCATCAATTTTGGCAAAACTAGAACAAAATCATAACTAAAAGGTGGTTATGGCTGTTAAGAGATTCGAAAGGTCTCTAAATCTGTAATATAAAAAGTAAATATATAGTTTACTATCATCATATTAATAAGGTATAGGGAGTGACTCACTATAAAAATATTTTTTAGCTTTACACCTTCCTCCATGTCCTGAAAGGAACTGAAGTAAATTTAGGAAAAATGATATGATTCGACGCATAATCGGGTTCATCACCCGCAGTTATCGCATATTATCTCAGCACGAAATTTCCTTACAATCACCTCACAACTGTGTGACAGAGGGAAAAGCTGTTGTGGTAGGTACTTTGCCTGTACCCTTTGGAGTCTTGGCTCAATTTCATTTCGCATCCTAAAAGTTTGCTGATAAGATTGGTGCCTCATCTTTTAGAATTATTGTGATGGAAAAGGGTTTAATTATTTTTCAAAGTACATGACCTCTACTTTTTGACAGGCTAGGGAGTGACAAAAAGAGCTTTGTTGTTAATTTTAGTGAATGTTATCTTGACTTTAGGCGCTTGAAAATAAGATAGCAGTGTTCTTTACCAATGAGGTAATAAATAGAAAGAAAAAAAATTAAAAATCCTTCAGGTGGTGTTCGGTTTATCAAGTTGTGACACAAATAGCACCATAATGTGTAAATATAAAACCGGAATTTTTCAAATAGCAAATAAGAGTTGATTGTGTAAAAATGATACATACTTTTTTATTCGAAGTCTATCTATGCATTTTTCCCATCATTCAGGCAATTTGTGGATTCCCCTCCAAAATAATGCTTCCTCTTCTGAGTCAAACCAATCACTTAACCAATTTCGTACATAAGAAGTGAAGCGCTGCTCAGCTAATGCGTGTCCCATCGATGCAAATAGGTGGTAATCGGATGGGGCCAAATCTGGTGAATAAGCCGCATGCGGAAGAATTTACCAACCAAACACTTGGATCGTTTCCTTGGTCCGTTTAGCTGAATGTGATGGGGCATTGTCATGGAGCAAGATCACTTTGTGTGTCCTTTCTTGATATTTGGGACTTTTTGGCGCAAATCTTTATTCAAATTTATCATCTGTTGTAGGTAGATTTATCATCTGATCACACCAGGCACACAGAGCATTTTCTTCCTCCCCAAGCGATGCCGATGGTTCACCAGGAGTTACCCAGGATTTTTTACGCTTAGGATTCTCGAAGTAAATTCACTTTTCACCACCAGTCACAATTTGATGAAGAAATTACTTTTTTTCTGTACCTGGCGAGCAGCATTTGCCATGAGGTTTTTCGAGCTTCCTGCTGCCTGTCATTCAGTTGGTGAGGTACCCATTTTCCGACCTTCTGGATCTTTTCCATGCCTTTCAAACAAATGGAGACGGTGTCACATGTAATAATTGTCCAACAAACGCTTCCGAATCAGCGTTTTGAAAGTTTTTTTTTTTTTGTGGTTTTCCACGGTCTTTGTTTCTTTTATCGAAATCCATCTTTAAATTTTTTGATCCAATCAAAACATTGAGATTTGCCTAGGGCATGATCCCCGTAATCTTCAACAAGCATCCTATGTGATAATGCTCCAATTTTTTTTCAGAAGGAAACGGAAAATAAATGCTGTCCGCAAATCTTGATTTGTTGGCACAAAAGTCGACATGTTCAACGCCACTAAAAACACGGTTATAGAATGAAACTGATGCTGGTGTCAATTGGATCTCTTTATTACATGTAGGAAAAAGCAGATAACACCACTGACGGATTAGTTAGAAGATTATATTGACTGCCCTAGGGCCGCAAAATCAGCTGTTTATTATTTTAATTCATTCATTTCATTATATACATTACATAAGTTTGTTTTGCTCGTATTATTGTTTAGTTATTTAGTAATTATGGCTAATAATATATCAGAATCTATAAATAGAAGAGCAAACGAAATCATAGCAGGTTTGTTACCAGCAAAATCAAAAGATAGGTATGACGAAGAGTATACAAAGTTTTTGAACTGGTTAAAAATGGAAAATGTAAAACCTGTAGATGTGAATGATGAAATTTTACTCGTATATCTCTCGGTCCTATCAAAGCAAAACAAACACATATGTTCATCTCTCTTTATTAACTTACATAATAATATAACGTAAAACAATCCATACTTTAAACATCCATCATGTTCCCATAACCACAAGATAACCTTCTAACAAAGAGGTACACTTAACCAAAAGAAAATCTTGTTTTTGATTAATGTTATATCGTATTAATATTTATTGTAGTATGGTGAAAAATAGCGTTCGTGCCTCGGGCCAAAGTGCTTTTGCAGGCCCTCGAACTTTTCATGACCTCGACTGCGTCTCGGTCAAAAAATATCTCGGGCCGGCAAACGCCCACTTTCGGCCCTTGGTACAAAATATACTATTGAGGCCTAGGCCCGAAAAGTACTACTTTACGGACTCAAACCGAGTATTGAAAACACATGTTTTTGATGGAGTATGATGAAAAAACATGCTTGTTCTGTTCCAATTATAACATTGATATCTTAAAAATAAATCCCTTTGCGTAGGGTTACAAAAAAAAACAACATAAAAGGGTCGCCTATGGTATAGTGGTTAGCTTGGCAACCTTCAATACTTAAGGTCGCAGGTTTGCGTCCCGCGGTGGCCTTGGGATTATTTAATGGGAGTAAAAAATCCTTAGCTATGCCGTCCCTCGGATAGGACGTAAAATGGAGGTGCCGAGCCTGTACGATGTCAGGTAGGTAAAGATCCCTATCATAATTAAACCTGGTTAAGCAAAATTTAGGACTCCCACTGTAGCATCGTCCGATTTGCCTTAGTGGCATAAAGTGACTTTAAACAAGCAAACAAAAACAACTTATTATATTCTATATTAAGATCTCTCTTATCGCAAAACTAAAGAATATGAAAACTTTCCAAGTTCAAGAAGAACTCGCCATATCTTCTATAAACAGTAGTTTTTTTATGTTTTTTTGTTTTCTTTTCTTCTTTATCCGGATATTTATTTTATTCGGAAAACTTTGGAACTGTTGCCCCCTTACCCTGGAAGGTATAGCCGAAATCGTTTGGAAGTAGTTTGGAAGTGCCGTAGGATTTTATGACAACCGCCCTCGAGCCTAGTGAGAGATATCTATAAGAACTGCCCGGGGGTGGTTGGCGGGTAGATAGTGTGGCCAGCAAGTGCACCGAGAGATAGGGTGCAAAGTTGAGGCTATTACCTTCCCTTATCTTCAGCGGGGCCATATTTCTCCCTGGGTATCGGCCCCGGGGCACTTGGGGCCAGGGGCCCAGATAGCCAGCCAACAGTTGCCAAAGACCCGATAAGAGATGTCCCATTGCAACTTACTGATAATTCAAGAAAGGCTCTGGCTTCTTGTGGCGATTGGTATTTTAGTACCTTTTATAATTTATAATAATAAAAGGAATTTTCTTAACCGAAAGATATCACAAGCGATCCCTGCTAAATCTTACTTTTCTACTTGAAACTTATAGTACGTGGGCCAGACCCCCCTACCGAGCACCCCCCCCCCCCCCCCCCCCCGCCCCCACATCCCTTTAAATTGCATATCGTGGTATCACTTGATAAGTGATAAAAGATTAAGAAAAAGCCAATGTTCCCAGAAAAAAATGTTTTAGGACCTTAAATTTAGCATAAAACAAGCCCATTAATTTTTAAATTTACTAATTACTAAATTAAATTCAACTTCAAATATTTTTACATATCAACGAACACATAGACTTTTTATTTATCTTTTTTACTTTGATTGTTTTTAAATCTGTAAATAATCAATACTTTGCAAAAATGCATTTATTTCAAATTTCACGAATGATCAGAAGTCAGTGTCTGTAACCCAACTACAACTATGAGAACATTATTATTTAATTTCAAGATAACCAGTTTGTGTCAATAAAAGTGAGGTTTAGATAATGTGCAATCTGCGACTAATTCTATTTATTTATAATATTTATATCCTTTATTTACCAGTTTTATATAAAAGAAAAAAAAAATTGAACTAATTCTTTCTGTCAATTAAAAACTTACAGTTACAAAGACTCGATTATACATTCAAAATAATATCCTAAACCCACTGTAATTATATCGTGTAAGAGAACTGAACGATGTGGCAGAAGGACTGGATGCGCCCGTGTCACTGGCGCCTTTTCGCCTTGTAGATCCGTTTTCTATGAAACTAGTTGATATATTTTGAAATTTGACCACTGAATTTCAAAGAAGAATAATTGCTCAAGATGTTTTATTTAGGGCGTTTTTCGTTAACGATAGCCGTTTAATCACAAAGTAACTTGCAATTTTAACTTTTACGCGAGTGAATTGAAAAAATTGACATTAAAGGTATTTTATCTTGGCAATACTAATTATTTTAGAACGTTTGTTTATTTATTCTGAATCTAGAACTATCAAGCTTTAATAAAAGACCAGTTATGGCTAAATTAAGCATAATGGTGAATGTCAGTAATCAAAAAACTAACTAAAATCAAATTCTTCATTCGGCCATGTTTGAACGCCATTTTGGGTTAGTGCGGCCACTTTTTTTTTTCTGGGAACATTAGACTTTTCTTAATCTTTAATACAACGATATGCAATTTATAGGGATGTGGGGGTGGGTGCACGGTAGGGGGGGGGTCTGGCCCACCGTGTATTACATGTTCCGATCCTTATTCGGCTCGACCTTATAATACATCGTTTTCCACAGGAAGAAAGCTTTTTTTTTCCCCTTTAAATTGATTATCGAAGTGTGTACGAGGCTTGAAAAAAATATATAAGGGTTGTTCCAATAAGCAGTCGCGGACTAACTAAATCAAATGACCTTCAATCATTTGATTGTTTGTTTTTCAAGTTCAATTGGCTCTTTTTCTAAAATCAACTAATCAAAAGAGTGGATTAGTTAGTCCACGACAGCTTGTTAGATCAAACCTTAATCTATTAAGAATATGTGGTATCAATTTTTATTGATTTGATGTGTCGGTTGTTACCAATGGAATGAAGAATCACAGGTGAGTTAGAAGTTTTAACACATTTTTTTTTGTGTTTGTGAAACATCTATTGTGTCCCTTGGAAGACGTTCCAACACGTTTTTTTTATTAAAAAAATATCAAACAAACTGTGTCCCAAATTTAAAAACAACACAATTTTTTTCACATCTCTAATAAATCCTGCAGGAGTTGGAGGAAACTGCGTCAAGAATGGGCCTTGAGATAAATGAGGACAAAACGAAGTATATGATGACTTCAAGGCAAAGAAGACGGGTAGAACAGTCTATTCGCTTTACAACACATGAATTTAAGACGGTGGAATCTTTCAAATACCTGGGTGTCATTGTTACCAATACTAATGAGATGATGGCTGAAATTAAAACAAGAATGGCAGCGGGAAGCAGATGTATGTTCTCGTTACAAAAGCTGCTAAAATTTCGGAACCTGTCTAGAAAGGTAAAAACAATAGTATATAAGACAGTAATCCGACCAATTGTGACATACGCCTGTGAAACATGGACTCTCACCAAGGTCATGGAAAGAATTCTTCTGGTATGGGAGAGAAAAGTTCTAAGAAAGATTTTTGGCCCGGTGTTTCGTCAAGCAACTTGGAAAATCCGCCCAAAGACAGAATTAAGAGCACTCTTCCAGGAAGTTGGCGTAGTAACGTACGTCAAGAAGGCAAGGTTAAGGTGGCTTGGCCATTTGGAGAGGAAGTCCGAGTATAGAGTCCCCAAGAGGATGTTATACGGCAAACCTGGTGGCCAAAGACCAAGAGGGAGGCCAAGATTGACGTGGTTAAAAAATGTTGAGGAGGACCTAAGAAAAATGAGAGTGAGAGGATGGCGGATATAGGCGAATTATCGTCAGGATTGGCTGAAAATTGTGGAGGAGGCCAAGGTTCTTCAAGAGCTGTAGTGCCCGTCAGTAAAGTAAAGTAAGTAATAAATCCCTATTAAGGATTTAGAAAAAGAAATAAAGACTTTCCATTCTCCGTGAAATACCGTTTCATTTGATAAATCATTCATAAAAAAAAAATCTGGTGCGTGCGCGCAACACACAACTTTCACTTACCAACTTATTTAGATAAGAAATTGACGCGTTTTGTTAATTGACACTTCACAAAGTCACAATTTTTTTCATATTCATTTCTTATTTATGCCGTTTATGAGTAAATAAAAAACACACGTGAAAATGAGACAACATTTATTCAGTAAAGTGCCCCCTCCAATTGATCAATTTTGATGACATTTTTACTGTCACATCGCGGGCACATTCATATGCTAAATACCAAGTTTGATCAAAATCGTTAAAGCCGTTTTTGGGTAAATGAAAAAAAACACGTAAAAGTGGGACGCAATTTATTAAGTAAAGTACCCCCTCCGGAATTATGAAATTTTTGCAGTCGAATCTCGGGCATATAAATACACTAAATACCCAATTTCAGTTTTGTACGGCCTATAGTTTTTGAGCTAGTCTGTTCACACACACACACACACACACACACACACACACACACACACACACACACACACAAACACACACACACACACACACACACACACACACACACACACACACACACACACACACACAGACCATTTCGCGGGACTTGGTTATTTTGACTCAGGGGACCCCAAAACGTGTATTTCCGTTGAAAACCGGAAG
Source organism: Aelia acuminata (assembly GCA_911387785.2). Taxonomy (NCBI): domain Eukaryota; kingdom Metazoa; phylum Arthropoda; class Insecta; order Hemiptera; family Pentatomidae; genus Aelia; species Aelia acuminata. The sequence goes on along the minus strand of OU426978.1, from coordinate 213,955,509 downwards.
TCGAAAATTTTCACGATCGCTATACTTCCACTTACTATATATTTCATATATAGGTAAGTGAAAGTAAAAACGTATCTTCTAGGTGCCGGAAAGGGATTATGTGTAATGTGGCAATCTTGAAAAAAATGCATTCTTTAATTTTCTTTTCCCATCTTTTCATACTACGGATACTTTTAATACCTGAATATCTTCACTACGAGATGACTAATTTAATCCATGAAAAATTCATTATACTCGCGAGAGGTTTAAAACCTTTTGGGTTTTTATTATATCCACAAAGTATAATTGTTTTAGGTATAAAAAACAAGTTTACTATGATGTTTTTTATGATTCAGTCATTGTCAGGGGGAATGAGGTTGTTAACTGAGAGGTTAAAGACCACCATGATTGCGCACATGAAACTTCAGCGATTTTGAAAACTATTAAGCTTACTCTTGGCTGGGTAGTGTTATAAAAAACAAAAAAATATATATAATCTACATCAAATTAAATATATATTTAAATATTAGAGACATAATTACTCATATAAAATGTAAGACTACATAAAAATAGAAAATAGAAAAGTGAAAACCCTTTTTCAATGTCAATTTTTTTTTTTTTTAAAGAGAAAAGCAAATAGAATGCCATTTTCGATTTAACTCAACTCCAGAGTCCCTCTATCCATGGCCCCTCCAAAAAAAAACATTTCCAGAACAAATCAGAACGAATGTGGCGAAAAAGCTCACCCTTAACCATGGGCGGATCCAGCCGATCGTAAAGGGGGGGCTGCAGTCCTAAAGGGGGGGGCTGCAGCCCCACAGCCCTTCATTTGGATCTGCTAATCAGCTTTTTTATCTTTATATTCCTTTCCCAAAACTAAAACTCTACTTGTTCTGCACATTATTTGTTCTTTACCTTGCTTCCTTACATTAAGGAAGGTCAAATTCTATCTTTAAATGACGAAAAATTTTCCAAAGGGAGGGGCTGCAGCCCCCACAGCCCCCCCCCCCCCCTGGATCCCCCAATGACCTTAACCCGGACAAACTTTCCAACACACCCATATCGCTAACATATGGGTGTGTTGGATACACAAATATTCTTATGGGTGATAGATCGCTAAATATATACAGGGTGTTTCGGAATTGCACGGCACTATTTTAGGTACGTGTTCTCTAACACAAAATAAACAAAAAAGTTCATATTAACATGTATCTCAAACTCATTTATTAAACAGATATCAAAGGTTAAAGATTTATTATTACTATTTATTTATTATTATTACAACATTTAGAGTAAATGTTCAAAGGCGCCTCCGTTTTGTTGAATGCAACATTCAGCACGACGAATCCATGCTTCTCTGGCTCTTCGTATAGCATTAGGATGGTGGTTGATAGTTACTGCGGCTTCCACGATCCGATTTCTTACCTCTTCTTGCGTGTCAACTGCCGCAGAATAAACCATAGACTTCATCCAGCCCCACACAAAATAATCTAATGGCGTTAAATCCGGAGATCGTGGTGGCCATTTAACAGGTCCGTTTCGACCAACCCATCGGTCTCCATAAGTTGCATTTAAATAATCAGTGACACTATGAGAAAAGTGAGCTGGAGCACCGTCATGCATAAACCACAGCCTTTGCCTAATGCCTAGCGGAATATCTTCTAGAATATCATGCAGATTATTTTGCAAAAAATGCAAGTAATATATACCTGACAGCCTAGGTGGCAAAAAGAAGGGGCCGATGATTTTGTCGCTTAGAAGACCACACCCGACATTTAAAGAGAATGTATGTTGGTAATGTCCAACAGCAGTCGTATGAGGGTTTTCTTCGGCCCAAGTATGGGTATTTCGAAAATTAAGAATCCCGTTTCTTGTAAAGGAAGATTCATCAGTAACCAAAATGCAGTTCAGGAAGTTAGGATCTCGTGTGTGTCGAATTAACCACTGGGAGAAATTTCTGCGCTTGTTATAATCTTGTGGTAACAAATCTTGCCTACTTGATACGTGAAATGGATATAATTGTTGTTCGCGTAAAGTTCGCCATACGCTGGTAGAGGAAACATCGAAACGACGTGACAATCTTCTGGTACTAGTAGTAGGAGATAACTGAACAGCATCGAGTATTTCTTCTTCTACGTTTGCAGTTCGTCGAAATCGTTGTCGACCGGCGTTCACTCTTATAGGTTTTAGCGTACCATTATCCCTAAGACGTCTTTCAATGGCCTCAAACGTTTTACGATTTGGTATTCTTCGGTTAGGAAATTTTTCACGATATCTTCGAACAGCAGCAGCACCGTTTGTATGTACCTCGCCATAAGTTAATAGCATGTCTGTTTGTTCATCAAAAGTGAATAAATTTGTGGTATCTCCCATGATAATCATAAATTGAACTGTGTCACAAGATTCACTCACACTAAAACACACAGAACTAGACAAACAGATGAGCAACTACTGTCATTGCTTATCGTTCATTTGTTTATCAGGTGATTAAAACCTTTTATTTAGTATTAAACACGTTAAACGTTGTACAGTCAGTCTTAATGCAGTAAATAAATAATAAATCTTTAACCTTTGATATCTTTTTAATAAATGAGTTTGAGATATATGTAAATATGAACTTTTTTGTTTATTTTGTGTTAGAGAACACGTACCTAAAATAGATCCGTGCAATTCCGAAACACCCTGTATATACTATTTAGAGGCTTATAGTATTTATAGTTAAGCTCTTATTTGACCCTTTATTATCCTCCCTTATATTACATATAATATAATGTGTAATATATATAGTAAAATTATCTACGGCAAATTACGTCATTATCAAGTTAAGAATATTTAAAATTGCAATATATCTCAAACAATATTCATCAAATTAAAACAATGTATGCTTACCCACCTGTGACCATGAAATCTTTGTAATCAAACAGGCTAACTCCCCTTGTCATTAGAAAAAAATAATAATAGCCTATCACAGTCTTATTTCACAAAAGCATGAAAGTCAAATAGCCATTTGACTTTCATGTTTTTGTAATCACTAATCAGTATGCGTATACAAAGAGTATGTTAGATGGATATAAACAAGTAAACATTAAGAAATTTCATTTGAAACAACAAAACCATCATTTTTTTCTATGCCACTCCATAATTACCAACAAGTGAATTTATACAAAGAAGCAAAGGGTTGCACGGGTTTCACCGCCGGGGGGGACAGGGGGGAAGCGTCCCCCCCCCCAATATTTTGCAGGAGAGGACCCAATGTAAAAAATTTTAAAAGATGCGATTTTACGAATTTATCCGAGTTTAACCAATAAAATATAAATATAAAATATTAGTATTTCAGCACACTCCGTTGTTAAAAGCAAGTCAAGACGTATTGTATATTTGATGAACTATAAATTTTTCATTTAAGCTTTAACTGTTTTTTTTCTTATTGCAATCCATTTTTTTTTTTTTTTAACCAAGCAGCTTGATCCTGCTTTTCATCAGCAGGAAGCTTATAGAAGTTGATGGAAAGTACTGAAATTAGTGGGATCAGGATAAGAAGAAAAATTCGGATAAAATTCAATCAAGAAATTTTGGCCCACATCCTTCAACATTAAGCCTTAACAACTCCCTATTTTAATGTATAACTGAGGCATAAATGGACAAGTTTTAAGAGACTATAAATCCCTTTAAAATACAGCAATGGAGGTTGAATTAAAAGTCTCAACAGCTGTTTTTATGGGTTATTATTTCAACTTTTAGCCACTCGAATTTCTACCTACCCTATCTAGGAAAATATTAAGCCGTCCCCCCCAATAATTTGGTGCTGGTGACGCCCATGAAAGGTTGGTTCGAGGTTAAGTTCGTGTAGTGTAATGGCATCTTCAGAAGACCACACCGCGCGGCCAAACGTATCATAACATAAGACCTACTGCTCCAACCTAAAAAAAAAATCAATATATATTATAAAGCAAAGTGTACAATGTGCGTGCCGAAAAGGCTCAGAAACGACTCCATATTCGATTAAGAGATTTATGTCAGCGTGTAACTGTATGTCCCCTAACGGAGAAGAAGGTTTCCGTTTTTCTCTTAAGGGTGTGAAATTGAAGAGAAAAGGACTGGAATTTTTTGCCTCTCGCAACATGTCATTAGCCTACCTGAGAATGACATACGAGTTTATAAATGAAAAATTTAGTTCGAGCTGCAGACCACCAGGAAGCGCTAGGGTGTGTTTCACTCAATATTTATTGTTCATTCATTCCGTTATATTTGTAAAGGTTATATATTTTGTCAGCTGTTCTTTTTAAATTACTTAAAAATCAAGCGAAAATAATTAGTTTCATCTTTTCTTTTAAAATAAATTAATGATTTTACATATCTGCAATCAATTGGAAAACCGACTGGATACTTTACAAAATTAATTTTCTCATAAGAAGATTAATTGACATTACATTTAATCAATATCTAACATATATTTAAGTAAATTTAATGCAATATGAGAGAGCGAATAAAAACAGACATAAAACAAAAAAGAAGAACTGAATAAACTGAAAATAACAAGTTTGAAGTGTTCTTATTGTATGTAGTTATGAAAAAATGGTTTTATTACTATGTATGATGAGCATTACAGTTGACAAAATGATGAATTGACTCCGACAATACAATTTTTTCAATAAGATTTTATCACCGCTCATAGTTCAGGATAAAAAGAAATATGATGAAAAAATTGTGCCCTCATGATATTTTGGTTTTCACTTAGTAACAGTAGTAAGATTGGAGAAGTGCAGAGTTCGGCCAAATTAGCGTGGGGGGGGCGGTTATATTAAGGGAGGTTGAACTGGAAGAAAGGTCTTACAAAAAAAGTTTCTATGAATCTTCGGTATTTTCCAAACTTCTGGATCTAATGGGACCATCACAGTAGTCGGCGCTTAGGTTGTACTCCAAATATAGTTTTTTAAACTAATAATCTAATAACTTATTATCTGCTGACTGCTTGGAATGGGCTTATAGTATTCATAATCACAGAAACCATCAAAAACGATACATGACTCGACAAAGTTGCAGCAAAATTAATTGTTCATTCACCATTTTCAACACCCTATAAAGTATATAGGGTTCCTTATTTGAGCGGACACTGCAGATCTCGAATCTTAATATTGATACAATGTTAAAATTTTCAAGAAAGTGCTAATTTTGTTCTATATTTCCTTTAATTTTAAAGTTTTTCTGTTATTAAAACTGCTACACAACTACCGGAGCGAAGCCGGGCAGGGTGCTAGTATGCTAGGGTAGCTAGTATGGTTATAAATATTCTTATGGATTACACAATGGATGTTTTTTTAATCTAAATAAAAACATAGAAGGATCGATATTCTGTAACTTTACCTATAACTTGGGTAATTGTTTGAACATAGTATAAGTTCGAAAGGGTATATCAGTAAAAAATAAAATACAACGATTGAAAAATGTCAAAAACAAAAAAGTCTAAACAAAAATATTATTCAGCAGGTTTTCAAGAAGAGGACCAAATTAGTCTCAACAATGCAGTTTTTTATTTATAAGACGTTTCGGCTCTTTTGAGCCATCTTCAGTTCTAAAAACATTTAACAATACAATTAATAAATCAAAATATTTGTGAATACAGTCATTTAGTCATCTGTATTTATTATATACAGACCAGCAAAAGGCAGTATCAAATATATACAGGCAGACAAATTATTTGAAGTCACACAGGGCAGATACAACTCTCAACCAATGTTCCCTAACCCCAAGACACCCAAAACACTCAGGGTGATCAAAGTCCAATTCATTATAATACACCCTCTAGCAAAGGCCCATTATTTAGAAAACCCAAAACTATATCATGTACATCAGCTGTATACTTCCAAATTAAAATTAATGACCCATGCAATCCATATAAACTTAAGTATTAATTTTTCTTAATATTTCCCCATATTGCATATTGAGACCTTTAGTGTCTGTTTTAAAATTGACAGACTTGTCAATATTTTCTGCAATATACATTGCTTCTAATAACTTCCTCCTTTTGTTATTACTTTCTTTATGTAAAATGTGGGCCCCCTCAAAGTAAAATTCATGTTTGCTTATATGGTGGTGCTGAATTAGTGCTGACTTTTTCCTGTTCTCTTCACTTTTTTACAATCATTTTTATGCTGATAATGCCTATCCTTTAAATATTGCCTAGTTTCACCAATATAAGTAGTCGGGGACCTCAAACAATCAATCTTGTAAACCAGACCTGACTGTAGATTTGTATCTATTTTATCTTTCAGATTGGTGTACAAGTTTTGTATTTTGTTTGTTGGTTTGAAAGCCAGGCTAATGTCATCTACATCATAATCTTTGAATGACCTACTAATTGTCTCCGACAGCCCCTTTACATATGTGCATTTATGGAATTTCTTTATTACTGGTTTTTTACCTTGAACCACATCATTATTTAATTGAGTATTTCCGAAAATTCTATTGTGGTTAATTGCCCAATATTTCTTAATTAATGATTTTGGATAAAAATTTTCCAGAAATAGATCAAAGATTTTAGTTTTTATCTTTTGCATATATTGTGCATCCGTCAATCTCATTGCCCTGGACATGGTATTGTTTAGCAGATTTATCTTGATATGTCGTGGATGATGAGATAGAAAATATTATTCAACCATCCATCTATATACAGTGCAATACAGGACCTTGTAACTTATAAAGGGAGTATAAGAAGACTAGTGTTCACAATCACTTCCTGAAATTAGCAATTAGATAAGATCCTTAGCAGAGGGGAGGGTGCAAGATCTGTAGATAGATCTGTAGCAGCTGACAGGGAAGTGGAAGGGTAAGCAATGGAGCGGGGAGGGGAGCACATTGTCGCTCTGATTGAGCCCCTTAGGGTCATCTCGCTTCCGCCCCCCCCCCCATGACACAAATTGACTCCCGGGCCCCCCCATGATAATAAATAATCCGGGATTTGATGGAGTATTAGGCCACCCTACAAGATTATCTCTAACTGCGGGGGTGTTGTTAGGGGCACCCTCCCCCCTCCCAACTGCTTCAATTATCTGCTTCGGGTCTTCCGATTTGTTTTTAATTGTCGGAACAGTTCTGTCCTATCTCTCTGTCTCTCTGATAATGTTACATCGATGATGGATCGCTTGCAGTCTCTCTGGAGGGAATTTATTATGATTTGGGTTTACTGTCACAGCAGCCAACTCATTTTTAAATCTTTTTTTTTTCTAAGGGATTTACTTTGACAAATTCCTTAATAAGGCACTTAGAACTTCCATTGACGAAATGACATACAATACCTCTATCATCTCGGTAAATAATCGGCTAAGTCAAATGTTCTTACTTTTTAAGGCAAAAATACAATTCTATTATTAGAATTCTAAACTCTGCGTGTATACTTTTTATATATATAAATATAAATATAAACAAACTTGTTCAAGGAAGGCCGAGATTCATTCCTTAGGTCCGCCATTGACAATGTCTTATAGCTTAGTAATAAGTTCTCCCCTCCAAAGTCCAAATTTTATTTCTTTAAAACTATACGTCAAATACCAAAGATGTGACAGCCAACATTTTATCAAAATTGGCTTAATATTATATTAATACTAGCTGTATATCCCGGTTTCACCCGGGAAATTTCATTTTTCTAATAAACGTGAACAAATTTAAAGTGAGATCATAACGATTTTCATAACAATAAAGAATATACCCAGAGATTGGCTGAAGTTATGAAATTTTCATATGAACAGGTGTTCGCACCTAGTAAGAAAGATCCACTGAGCAAAATTTGGGGAATTTAGGACAAACGGTATGGATTTTTATTAAGAAAAAACGAACTAACAGAAATTCATCTTTAAGCTGTATAACCCGGTTTGATCAGGGAATTTCATTTTTCTATTGAAACGGTTAATTTCGTAAAAAAACATTGTAAAGTGAGTTCATTGCGATTTCTATAACAATAAAGACTATCAGCTGAAGATCGGCTGAAGTTATGCAATTTTAATATGGACAGGTGTTCGCACCTGGTATGAAATAACTACTGGCGAAATTTAGAGAATTTAGGATAAACGGTATGGATTTCTATAAAAAACAAACAACCCGAAATATTGGCCTGCAGTTTCAGCTTCTCGCAAATCGGCTTGCCTAAACCTTTGTGGCGCAAAGCGGGCCTCGTATTCCTGGGCAGACTCAGTTTCCCGCGATTCTGCCTGTCTAAGCCTCTGTTGTTCAATCCTATTTTGATGTTCGTCGAGAGTTTCAGCTGCTCGTGTTTGATGTTGTTTTTTAGCTTTTGTGCTCACTACTCCTATTGAAGCTCGCTTCTTAGGAGGCATTTATAAAAACTAAATTCACCATACATGTAAATAAACGTATAGTAATGTTAAAAAAAACAAAAAAACATATGGTTTAAAAATCCCAGAACTCGACGCCTACCAAGCGACGGTCTTACCGGGCCTTGTTGGCCACTTCAAAATCTATAAAATGATTTTTTAGGCCGTTTTTTCGACTCAAACGGTCGATTTCGTAAAAAAAAAAACATTTTAAAGCGAGATCATGAGGAATTTTTTAACAATAAAGAATATACCAAGAGATTGGCTGATATTATGCAATTTTAATATGGAGAGGTGTTCGCACCTGGTATCAAAGAACCACTGAGCGAAATTTGAAGAATTTAGGACAAACGGTAAGAATTTCTATAAAGAACAAATAAACAAACAAAAAAAACAGAATTTCAACTTTATTTATATAGATTATGTTAATTTTAATTTAAATTTAAATATTTTTTTTTCCAATTATTACCTTTTTTTCGATTATCTCAAAAACGGCTTTATTAATTTTTATCAAATTTTGTCATGTTTAATGAAAATTAGGCGTTCTTTAATATCAGGCAAGCTTTATCATTATTAAAATGCTCTGAGGAGGCTTAAATAGGATACTTCCTATAAAGTACCTTTGTTTTTGTTTACATGGAGAAAATAACTGCCTCTCGTTACTCCTAAAAATAATAATTGGCTATACATGAAATATGAAAAAAATCAAGTAAACATATTGAAGAGAAAAAAAGAAAAGTATTCCGTCAACTCATAAAACACATGCCCACGCGTGCGGAGTACGCCTTTAATGACAGATCATTGTTCATAATTAAAGCCGTTCTGTTCATTTAATGGAAATTATTTGTTTCAAGGTAACTAAATGAAGTTTTCAACAACTACGCACATAGAGAATTATAAAATCAGATGACTTGGAGTATTATGCTTACATCGCCGAATTATCACAAGTAAAATCTTTTATTTAATAATAATAAAAAAAATAGTATTTTTTATAACGCAAATTAAAACAAGGAAAAATGTGTGACTTTGAGAAGTGGCAATTAACAAAACACATCAATTTAATATAAGTAAGTTGGTAAGTGAAAGTTCTGTGTTGTGCGCACGCACCAGATTTTTTGATTTTATGCTGCATATTTTGCTACATATTTTATAGTTTTTTACTGCTTACAAATCCGATTATAAGGTATTGAAGTAAACATACTGTTTTTAGCCTTTGGTAGATTACTTTTTTAGGCCGGAAAATCCTATTCATGTGATCTTGACTTCTTAAAAGTTTCCACCTCCTTTGTCATTTTAGGAACAAATTCAGATCTTGCACAGGCTGTTTGTTTTATTTTAAGTATTAAAATCGAGCTGAATGATATTTTTTTTTTCTTTCTCAATCACTCATATCATTATGAGATTGATAATTCCGAAGAGCCCTGACAGTGGGTAGATGTGCTGAGCTCGGTAGTACCGAAGTTTTGGCTCCTGTTTGACAGGACCACCCAAAGAGCCATCGGCTAATCCCACACTCACTCCCTGCCACTCTATCAATCCCTATCGGAGGATTAGGGTTCCAACTGAACCAAAGTAATATTGTCCTCCTTCCTATCTTATATTGGGCTATAGTTCCTCATAACGAGAAAATAAAAAAAAATACAGCTACAGCTCATCGAAAAATAACAAGAACAGTAATCCATTATTATAAGGAGCAAGTCTTCCTTGTTTTGTAACAAATTTAGGCAATTATTCATACTAATTCTGGTACTTGCATTTATATCCTAACTAGCTGTGGGACCCGGCTTCGCTCAGGGAGTTGTGGAATAGGTGGAATGAAACAATAACTTTAAAATGTAATAGTACAGAAATAGACCAAAATTGATCATGATTAAAACAAAATTTGTATCATCCTGAAACTTCAGTTTAGTATTAGTGGTAAGTTTCGAAACCTCAGAGTCCGCCCATATATGGTTTGATTATAAGAGACCCTATTAATGCGGTTCTCTCAATGCTTTTTCTTCCCTTTTCTTGATTAAGAAAAATTATTTTGTCAGCATATATGGCCTGGTATGTACCATTTTTATGGTTTCTATGTTCTGATTCCATTGAGACCATTCTCATGACGATACCGCATCCTTATCAAGTTGAGTAACTTCTCCTTTTTCGAATTCGGTTGAAAATTTACGAACAGAACAGAAATATTAAATGAACACTTTATTTTCGGTATATATTCCATTAGGTTATATCTTTTATTCATATTATCTATAGGTTATCTATTTTATTCAGTGTTAGTTTTTATTCCCTCACTACACTAATAAGCAATTTTTCTTTTGTTGTAAATTTACTCTTATATTGTATATTGATTAAAGGCATTGATTTCGACGAATTCTTTCCTCTTCTGTAAAACTTAATTCGCTTAGGAATCCAGTTGGTTTTGTTTATTTTTAATTTCAATTCATTGCAGAGATGTAATGACCTTACTGAAAAATAAAAAGGAAAAATAATTATTTATACATAATCTCGTGTAATTTAAAGAAAACAGCTGAAGGTAAAACCATAACAAACCGAACTAATGAACGATAACCTTACGAATTGAGCTTAGCTAGCGCTCCTGGCTTCCAAATGTCAAACTAAATTTTTTCATTCATTACCTCGCATGGGCTTATTAGAGGGGCTATTTACATGTAGCGAGAGGCTTAAAATTACAGCCCTTGTCCCTTCAAAATTACACACTTAAAATGAAAACTGAAACCTTCTTCATCATTAGGGGCAATATGGCAATATGACGACATAACATTCTTGAATGTACGTGTAGTCGTTTTTGAGCCTTTTCGGCACGCACATTGTACACTTTGCTTTATAATATATATTGATTAATAACTTATTAAGTTTCCTAATTGCTAAGTGGCTCTATCATCAGCTATGACAATAGTATATGACTACCTCTTAACCTAACACATAGCACTACTTACATTAGGAAGAAGCACTGTATAGCAAAGTAGCCTCCTTCAAACACACGTTTATTAATATATATTAGTAGCAGGTAAGGTTAGTGCACCGAAAAGATGTTTCAGGCTTAGGCCCGAGTGTCGAATTTTGATGCAGTATGATGAAATAGATATGCCCTCTCTTAGATTAGATTAGCCATTGGTTAGGGGATTTCAATGATTATGTAGTAAGAATACCGGGCATGGCAAATCTTTTATTTTCAGATGAAATTATTAAAAAAATATATACCAGTCATTGTACCAACAACTTGCTAAACAAAGACATACAAACATTATAATACACGCAAACTAATCATTTAATGCGAGAGTTCTCGCAAAGGTGTAAAAAAAAATAAAAAAATGTGGTGGGATGCGCGCAACACACAACTGTCACTTACCAACTTACTTAGTTTAGAAATTCACGTGTTTTTACTTTCACTTACCTATATATGAAATATATAGTAAGTGGAAGTATTGCGATCGTGAAAATTTTCGACTTCCGGTTTTCAACGGAAATACACGTTTTGGGGTCCACTGAGTCGAAATAACCAAGTCCCGCGAAATGGTCTGTGTGTGTGTGTGTCTGTGTGTGTGTGTGTGTGTGTGTGTGTGTGTGAACAGACTAGCTCAAAAACTATAAACCGTGCGAACCTGAAATTTGGTATTTAGAGTATGTATATGCCCGCGATGTGACAGCAAAAATTTCATCAAATTTACTCAAAGGGAGGGGGTACTTTACTTAATAACTTTTTAGGTTTTTTTCGATTTTCTCAAAAAAGGCTCTAACGATTTTGATTAAACTGAGTATTTCATCTATTTATATGCCCGAGATATGACTGTAAAAATTTCATCAAAATCGATTAATCGGAGGGGGGACTTTACTTAATAAATTTTGTAACATTTTCACGTGTTTTTTTTATTTACTCTAAATCGGCTTTAACGTTTTTGATCAAACTGGGTATTTGATGTATTTATATGCCCGAGATATGACTGTAAAAATTTCATCAAAATTGATCTACAGGAGGGGGGACTTTATTTCATATTTTTTTTCCGATTTTTACCTTTTTGATCGATTATCTTAAAAACGGCTTTAACGATTTTTATCAAATTCGTTATGTTTAATGAAAATTAGTTGTTATTTAATATCAGGTAAGCTTTATCATTATTAAAATGTTCTGAGAGGGCTTAAATGGGGAAGGGGCCTTTTTTGTTTTCCTATAAAGTACCTTTGTTTTAGTTAATATTGAGAAATGAACTGTCTTTCATCACGCCTAAAAATAAGAAATGGCTAAATATAATATATGAAGAAAAGCAAGTAAACATATACAGGAGAAAATAGAAAAATAATCCGTCAACTCATAAAGCACCTTGAGCTCACTCATGCGCCGTACGCCTTTAATGACAAACCAATGCGTTATTATTAAAGATGTTCTGTTCATTTGAGAAGTGGCAATTAACAAAACGCATTAAGTTCTAATCTAAGTAAGTTGGTAAGTGAAAGTTGTGTGTTGCGCGCACGCACCAGATTTTTTTAATTCCCATTTCTCAAAGTCACATATTTTTCCATTAGATTTTTATGAAGCAAATTAAAAGAAGGAAAAATGTGTAACTTTGAGAAGTGGCAATTAACAAAACACATTAATTTCTAATCTAAGTAAGTTGGTAAGTGAAAGTTGTGTGCTGCGCGCACGCACCAGATTTTCTTTACACAGATGCATGCAACAAATAACCAAAAAAAAATTATTAAAATTCAAGACCTAAAGGTACAGACCCTAGTTGATTCGATATGGAATTACCCAGCTACTGAATTCGATTCGAAATACACGACAAGATGTTGTGGTATGGGAGCTGTTGAACTTGTCAAAACGATCTCCGTACCTAATGTTCCACTATCCAGAGTTTTTGTGAGCTCCTTCTCGACAAGAGATTTTTTTGCCCCCACCTCCGTCCTAAGCCCCAAATAATATTAAGTTAATATAAAAGGAAGAGAACTGAGTTGGGGCTGCTAAGCCGCTACCGGACGACGTAAAGCCACATTAGGCCCCCTCCCCCCCTTGATAATTCCTTGAAGAATACCTTTCAACGTGCGGGCCACCCTGGCAGGTCTTCTGCCATTGTCCTCCGGGAGGTTATTAATCAGGCATCAACTAGCCGAGTCTTTTGTGCCAAGTGTCAGCGCTGGTGAATCGCCTCTTTAGCCGGGTTTGTTCCACTAAGTCTCTCTGTCTGAAGGATGTTTTCTCAGCTCCGGTCACTTCATAATACAACCATTTACTATTTTTTTTTTTTTTTTTTTTTAATCCTTTCTTATGACAAGTCATACATCCACCGTGTAAATACTATTAACCTTTCGTTCCAGTGGCGTACCTAGACTATCTTAGCTCTTATGTTGTTATGTGCCACTAAAATTACTTATCTTATGAAACCCTCTTATATAATTCATCATGAAATAAATAATTTTAAACGAAATACGTATGACTACCATAGAAACGGGTGGCGGGATGCCCGAGTGGGCAAACGCGTTAGTCAATACGCTCCTAGCCCGGCAAACCCCGTATAGCCCAAAATGCGAGGAGGATCCAAAAAAAAAAAAAAAAAAAAAAAATGAGATTAGCACAGAAATCTCTCTCAATATAAGGGGCTTTGTCCTGACTGACAGAATCAACGCAGAGCAAAAACTAACAATGATAAAAACTTGAAGTTCGGAATTTAGATTTTAAACGCGATGTAGGTAACCACTAAGAAAGAAATTTCAAAAATGTAACCCCTTAGGGGTTTCAATGGCGAAATTGTTGTTTAACTCTAAAGGACACCTATTTTTGCACTTCCAGAAAAAGTATCTAATTTGGACTCATTTTAAAGATCTTCATACGACGAGTTTAACTCGAAAGCTCCTAAGGGGCACCGAAAACCATGTTTTAAAGCCGAAGAATGAAGCGTTCATGACGAGTAAGTAATTTTTTGTTTCGGCGGTTTTAGTGAACTCTCTCCATTCCGCGCCTCCCTCTCTTATACCGAGCCGGCAACTTCCCCCTCCAACATTCCACCTATCGGAAGCTCCGATCCCTCTCCCCCTCCGCTCACTTTAAAGCGTTTTTTTTAAATTGATTTTGTTAACATATTATATTAAATCAATACCAAGATAATTATCACAGAATTGATTTTAAAGGAACGCGGGCAAAGCCGCGACGGGGAATGCTAGTATGTAATAATTGCAAACGAAATCTAAACAGATGTTATTCAAAACTTAATGAAATGATATTAACATTACTAATTATGCATGCAAATATCATAATACTTCACAATAATATAATATAATCATACAAAACAATAAAATAATCATACAACACAATAATATAATCCACGCGACATTTCTACCCGTTAAAAATTCGGTTATACCTGAAGGTCAACAAAACCCACGAACCATTTACCGCACTACCTTTCTATTCCTTTGCAGTGTTGAACTTGCCGTTGAAGAGTAGAGTGTTATAGTTTGTTTGTTTAACGTCACTTTATGCCACTAAGGCTAATCGGACGATTCTACATACATACAGTCCTAAATTAGGATAGGGATCTTTAACGAGTACCTGACATCGCAGAGGACCTCTATTTAATGTCCTATCCGAGGGACGGCATAGCTAAGGCTTTTATACTCCCATACCCCCAAAATCCTAGGGCCACCGAGAGACGCGAACCCGCGACCTTTAGTGTTGAAGGTTGCCATGCTAACCACTATACCACAGGTGACGCCAATAAGTCAAATGTAACCTTTTCCAGGCTTGAATGAATTACTAAATATTATGGTTATTTATGTTTATATTTAAAAATAATTATTTTAATTTCAATAGGTTAAAAGATTATCAGGATTTTCAGTATACAATTTATTTTATTTTCGAAAGCCAACGTTTCGATCCAACTTGTGGATCTTCATCTGGGCTAAAAGAAAACAAATATATGATTATCTATGCTAAAGGATGACAATAGATGAATATTTTACTGTACTGATAATAATATGAAAGATGGTAAGCATTATACATGAATATTTAAATAAGTGGCTGGTTAGCAAGCTAAAATAGAGTCTGATATTTACCTTCTGAGTCCAGGTAGATACAAAGACTGAAGGTAAATATCAGACTCTATTTTAGCTTGCTAACCAGCCACTTATTTAAATATTCATGTATAATGCTTACCATATTTTATATTATTATCAGTTCTGTATTCAATATTCATTTCTTTTCATCCTCTAGCATTGATACTCATATATTTGTTTTCTTTTAGCCCTGAAGAAGATCCACAAGCTGGATCGAAACATTGGCTTTCGAAAATAAAAGAATTTTTAAACTGAAAATCCTGATAATCTTTTAACCTATCGTAAAGAATAACAGTCGACTAGGATCTCACCTCTACAATTTTAATTTCACAAATAACAAAAGAAATTAATTAATTATATCTTTAATAGAAGAAAGAGATCCTTAAAGTAATTGTTTTAAAATAAAAACAAATAAACTATAATATCTATGGATTCATTCAAGCCGGAAAAAAGTTACATTTGACTTGGAAAAGGTTACAATTGATTTGAAAAATGTTACTTTTGACTTGGAAATGGTTACAATAGACGTGGAAATGGTATATTTATATTAACTTTAGTCTTAAAAACTTTCTCTATGTATACCATTTAATTCCTAACCTGTTTGATCATTGGGCAATTATGAGAAAAATATAGTCTCGAAACGTCACCATAAAAACATTTGTTTATTAATAAAAGTCAAGAAAACCTACATCAAATATTTATGATAGAGAGATATGAAAAGAAATTTGTCCAACTGTAGTACAAAAAAATAATCTGTAGACCGGGGTGGATTTCATGGAGAGTGTGGCACTATTCTGATTGAAATTGAATTGACGATACATTGTATATGTATACTAGCAATCCCCGTCGCGGCTTTGCCCGCGAGCCTTTAAAATGAATTCTGTGTTAATTATCTTGGTATTGATTTAACATAATATGTTAACTGATGTTAAGGAGATTTAGTAGAATCGGAGCTTCCGGTAGGTGGAATGTTGGAGGGGAAAGCTGCCGGCTCGGCAGAAGGGAGGGAGACGCGCAAAGGAGAGAGTTCACTAAAACCGCCGAAACAAAAAATTGCTTACTCGTCGTGAACGCTTCATTTTTCGGCTTTAAAACATGGTTTTCGACGCCCTCGTCCTATCAAGATCTTTAAAATGAGTCCAAATTAGATATTTTTTCTCGAAGTGCAAAAATAGGTGTCCGTTAGAGTTAAAAGACAATTTCGCCATTTAAACCCCTTAAGGGTTACATTTTTGAAATTCCTTTCTTAGTGGTTACCGACATCGCGTTTAAAATCTAAATTCCGAACTTCAAGTTTCTCAAGTATCATTAGTAGTTCTTTCTCTGCGTTGATTCCGTCAGTCAGGACAAATCCTCTTATATATATATACTAGCATTCCCCGTCGCGGCTTTGCCCGCTAGCCTTTAAAATCAATTCTGTGATCATTATCTTGGTATTGATTTAATGTAATATGTTAACTGATGTTAAGGAGATTTAGTAGAATCGGAGCTTCCGGTAGGTGGAAGGTTTTAGGGGGAAGCTGCCGGCTCGGTAGAAGAGAGGGAGGCGCGCAATGGAGAGTGTTCACTTAACAACTCGTCGTAAAAGCTTCATTTTTCTGCTTTAAAGCGTGGTTTTCGATTTAAGTGGGGGGCTTTCGATTTAAACTCGTATGAAGATCTTTAAAATGAGTCCAAATTAGATATTTTTTCTCGAAGTGCAAAAATAGGTGTCCGTTAGAGTTAAAAGACAATTTCGCCATTTAAACCCCTTAAGGGTTACATTTTTGAAATTCCTTTCTTAGTGGTTACCGACATCGCGTTTAAAATCTAAATTCCGAACTTCAAGTTTCTCAAGTATCATTAATAGTTCTTTCTCTGCGTTGATTCCGTCAGTCAGGACAAATCCTCTTATATATATACTAGCATTCCCCGTCGCGGCTTTGCCAGCGAGCCTTTAAAATGAATTCTGTGATAATTATCTTGGTATTGATTTAATATAATATGTTAAATGATGTTAAGGAGATTTAGTAGAATCGGAGCTTCCGGTAGGTGGAAGGTTTTAGGGGGAAGCTGCCGGCTCGGTAGAAGAGAGGGAGGCGCGCAATGGAGAGTGTTCACTTAACAACTCGTCGTAAAAGCTTCATTTTTCGGCTTTAAAACGTGGTTTTCGACGGCCCTGGCCTGGCTGGGGGGCTTTCGATTTAAACTCGTATGAAGTAGGGATGCGACATCGATGTCGATGTTTTTGAAACATCGATGTTTTGCGCAAAACATCGATGTTTTTAACATCGATGTTACGCAGCCGATGTTTTCCGACCATCGATGTTTTTGGACCGATGTTAACATCGATGTTTTTTTTTTTTTTTTTTTTTTTTTTTTTTTTTTTTTTTTTTTTTTTTTTTTTTTAGGTATAAAAATAAATATGTTTTAACATCGATGGTTTAGGTATAACAATGATGTTTTTAACATAGATTTATTCGACAAATGATAATATGTTTTAACATCGATGCTTTGGAAAAAAAGAAATATACTTTAACATCGATGTTTTGACAATAACATCAAAGTTTTTGAGAAAAACTAAAAACTTTTAAGATCGATACTTATCATTAACAAACTTGTTTTCAACATCGATGTTTTGGACAAAACCAAGTATTCTGTAACATCTATGTTTTGACAATAACATCGATGTTTTTAACAGAAACAAAGCTGTTAATAACATCGATGTTATGGACAATAACAATTTTATTTTAACATCGATGTTGTCAATAAAAACAAGTATATTTTAACATTTATGTTTTGACCATAACATCGATGTTTTTACAATAATATCAATGTTTTTAACAGAATCAAAGCTGTCAATAACTTCGACGTTTTTAACAAAAACAAAGCTGTTAAGAACATCGATGTTATAGACTAAAACAAATTTATTTTAACATCAATGTTTTTAACAAAAACAAGTATACTTTAACATCTATGTTTTGACAATAACATCGATGTTTTGGATAAATATGTATTAACATCGATGTTATTAACAGCTTTGTTTTTGTTAAAAACATCGATGTTATTGTCAAAACATCGATGTTAAATGATACTTGTTTTTGTTAAAAACATCGATGTTAATACAAATTTATCCAAAACATCGATGTTATTGTCAAAACATAGATGTTAAAGTATACTTGTTTTCGATAAAAACATCGATGTTAAAACAAATTTGTTTTTGTCCATAACATCGATGTTATTAACAACTTTGTTATTGTTAAAAACTTCGATGTTATTAACAGCTTTGTTTTTGTTAAAAACATCGATGTTATTAACAGCTTTGTTTTTGTTAAAAACATCGATGTTACTGTCAAAACATCGATGTTAAACGATACTTGTTTTTGTTAAAAACATCGATGTTATTGTCAAAACATCGATGTTAAACGATACTTGTTTTTGTTAAAAACATCGATGTTAAACCAAATTTGTTTTTGTCCATAACATCGATGTTATAAACAGCTTTGTTTTTGTCCATAACATCGATGTTATAAACAGCTTTGTTTTTTTAAAAATATCGATGTTATTGTCAAAACATCGATGTTAAAGTATACATCCTTTGATAAAAACATCGATGTTAAAAAAATTTTGTTTTAGTCCATAACATCGATGTTATTAACAGCTTTGTTTTTGTCCATAACATCGATGTCAATAAATATTTATCCAAAACATCGATGTTATTGTCAAAACATAGATGTTAAAGTATACTTGTTTTCGATAAAAACATCGATGTTAAAAAAAATTTGTTTTAGTCCAAAACATCGATGTTATTAACAGCTTTGTTTTTTTCCATAACATCGAAGTTATTAACAGCTTTGTTTTTGTTAAAAACATAGATGTTATTGTCAAAACGTCGATGTTAAATGATACTTTTTTTTGTTAAAAACATAGATGTTAATAAAAGTTTCTTTTTGTCCATAACATCGATGTGAATACATACTTATCCAAAATATCGATGTTATTGTCAAAACATAGATGTTAAAGTATACTTCTTTTAATAAAAACATCGATGTTATTGTCAAAACATAGATGTTAAAGTATACTTGTTTTCGATAAAAACATCGATGTTAAAAAAAATTTGTTTTTGTCCATAACATCGATGTTAATACACATTTATCCAAAACATCGATGTTATTGTCAAAACATAGATGTTAAAGTATACTTGTTTTTGATAAAAACGACGATGTTAAAAAAAATTAGTTTTAGTCAATAACATCGATGTTATTAACAGCTTTGTTTTTCTCCAAAACATCAATGTTTTAAAATATTTATTTTTGTTCAAAACCAATTTGTTATGGTAAAAGCATCGATGTTTAAAACAACATATATGATGTAATTGGCAAAACATGTCGAAAAAATCGAATTTTTTATACATTAAATATGAATTATAAAATGCTTTACACTTTAACATCGATTTAATTACGTTTGGGCATTAATATGTTAATGTTTAAAGACTGTATAAATTAAAAAACATCGATGTCAAAAAACATCGATGTTCTTGAACATCGATGTTTTGTGGCCGATGTTTAATCGACATCGATGTTTTGATTGCTAAAACATCGATGTTCAAAACATCGATGTTTTGCCTTCGATGTCGCATCTCTAGTATGAAGATCTTTAAAATGAGTCCAAATTAGATATTTTTTCTCGAAATGCAAAAATAGGTGTCCGTTAGAGTTAAACGGCAATTTCGCCATTTAAACCCCTTAAGGGTTGCATTTTTGAAATTCCTTTCTTAGTGGTTACCGACATCGCGTTTAAAACCTAAATTCCGAACTTCAAATTTCTATCATTAGTAGTTTTTGCTCTGCGTTGATTCTGTCAGTCAGGACAAAGCCGCTTATATATATAGAGATATGTATTAATGTTCAACCAGGAAATAAAGGATTTAAAAATGAAATAACAACACCACACAGATATCCTAAGGTATTCCTAAGATATCATTAACAATCGCTTTGAAAAGATCGCCTAGACAAAAGGACCACAGGAACATAGGCACACAGTTGGCAAAGAGAAGGCTCACAGTAGCAGATATTTGGCAGCGGTCCTAACGACGCAGGCTCGTTAGCCAGAGACCGACGACACAGGCACAATAGGCCAATCAGAAAGCCATAGATCACTCCACTCAGCCTTACACCGTCATCTTCTACTCTCCTATCAAACTGTCCTTTATCACTCTTCTATCATCTTCACCTCAATGACAGCCCAGAGGGTATCGCTACTTTTCGGTTCTAGAAATAGCCTAGAGTGTCAGCTATATCTTTAGTCTTCGTACTTTCGAAAATAAACATCACGTTTGGGTTATTCCATATGAAGTCAACGATGTGTCTATCTGAGCCTATAGATCTTGGATTTTGATATTTTTTAGATTATTTGTTGCATGCATCAATGTTCAAAAAATACAAAATTTTCTCGACTATTTAGGTTTTCTAGAAATAATTTTTTGGGTTTCGTTTGTTTGTTTAATGTCCCTTCATGCTACTAAGGGCATCTCCATAATATTGTTTTCTTAATTTTTCAACCACATTTAAGCTTAATAGTTCTTTGTTTCTCGAAATCAATAATTTGACACTTACAGCCTTTTTCATTTATAAGCCTCAATAGTTGTAGAAACAAAATTAAAAACCGATATCAATATTCCGGATAAAATTAGAAAAGTGTCACTCCAGAATGAAGAATCCGCATAAGATTTTATGATTACGTATTAATATACAAGGGTATCCGGAAGATGACAGAGGTGCCTGAATCCTTTGTTAAGGCCTCTAAATCGATTGGAAATAAGCTTTGCCAGGAAGAATTGAATTCCTTTTTCATCGGCATAGATATTGAAAGTCGGAAATCGTTATTTCAATCTATTATTGAAATTTTTTTTAAGGTTCGTTTCAACAAGCACTTGAACAAACAAACGAACTAACAGACTGCTCATGTTCTTCCCTACTTGATTCAGAATTTGATGGTTAGTTTTCCCAACCGATTCATCGAGCATTAAAACAGTATTGAGCATTGCTTAAAATGTACCAATCAAAAATTTAGAATAAAAAAATGGGGAAAGTTTACGAGCAGTTTGTTAGTAATCAACGCGTTTAAATAGCTTGTTGTAGCATAGCATATATTACATATGCCATATGCTTTTCCAATAAGTAAAATTTTGAGCATTAATTAAATAATTATTTTCATGTTTTTTTCCCCATAACCTATTAAATAAATTAAGAACCCAAAAAAACTTTTGGTTTTAATGGGACCACCTCGGGAAAATACTCTAGAAGATGCAAAAGGTTTCGTTCCAATTGATCCACTCAACTCTTAGTAATAGGTGAACATACATAAAAAAAAATTGAACAAAATTGAAAACCGATATCAATATTCCGGATAAAATTACAAAAGTGTCACTCCAGAATGAAGAATCCGCATAAGATTATGATTACGTTGTATATTAATATACGACAGTATTAATATACAAGGGTATCCGGAAGATGACAGAGGTGCCTGAATCCTTTGTTAAAGCCTCTGAATCGATTGAAAATAAGCTTTGCCAGGAAGAATTGAATTCCTTTTTCATCGGCATAGATATTGAAAGTCGGAAATCGTTATTTCAATCTATTATTGAAATATTTTTTAAGGTTCGTTCCAACAAGCACTTGAACAAACAAACGAACTAACAGACTGCTCATGTTCTTCCCTACTCTTTTGATTCAGAATTTGATTGGTTAGTTTTCCCAACCGATTCATCGAGCATTAAAACAGTATTTGAGCATTGCTTAAAATGTACCAATCAAATTTAGAATAAAAAAATCTGGTGCGTGCTCGCAACACACAACTTTCACTTACCAACTTACTTAGATTAGAAACTAATGCGTTTTGTTAATTGCCACTTCTCAAATGAACAGAACGGCTTTAACACGTTGAGCGCCAGGAAAAAGATGATGTACTTTTGCCTGGGGCCAAAGCAATTTTTCCTAATTTATAACTTTAATATGATTAGAATGATACAAAAATTGCAAAAGAAATAAATAAAAAGTTTAATTTTGGCAATTAAACAGTAATTTTGTGAGCGGTACGTATGTACCGCCCGGCCCCAGGGTAAAGCCCGCTACCTATAGTAGTACGGGGGCTGCCCGGTTATGACCGCGACGTCAACCCTTGTCCCCTTAAAATATGTTATTTTAATAAATAAGATATTTTGTTTTGTAAAAAAATAAATAAAATTAATTTATTTTATTTATTTATACCCCCCAAATTAAAAAAAAAAAAAAAAAAAAAAAAAAAAAAAAAAAAACATTTGGGCCAATTGCATTGGCGAATTGTTCGGGGCCGGAGCGGTCCAATATGCCTTGAAATCACGCTCGGCAGGCGGTCCCCTGGCCCAGAACAATCTTTTAGCTGGCGGGAGCGGGCGGTACCTGGGGACCGCCTCGGCCCCAGCCAATAGTCCAACAGCGGTACGATCGTACCGCTTGGCGCTCAACGTGTTAATTATGAACAATGGTCTGTCATTAAAGGCGTACTCCGCATGCGTGGGCTCAACGAGTTTTAAGATTGGACTGAATATTTTCTTTTTTTCTCCTCTATATGTTTTCTTTATTTTTATCATATCTCATATTTGGCCATTTCTAATTCATAGGCGTAACGAGAGACAGTTAATTTCTCCATATAAACAAAAACAAAGGTACTTTATAGGAAACAAAAAAGGCTCCTACCCCATTTAAGCCCCCCCAGAACAACACCCGCAACACGCAACTTTCACTTACCAACTTACTTTGATTAGAAAACTAGTTAAAAACATAATATAGAATTAAGTTATACTAAGTAATAATAAGTACCATCCAACTGGTGCTAAAACCCGTTTTGCCAATCAGCCAAAGTAGGGCTGCAAAATAAATAAATACTTAGATTAGAAATTAATGCGTTTTGTTAATTGCCACTTCTCAAATGAACATGCGTGGGCTAACCGAGTTTTATGAGTTGACTGAATATTTTTCTTTTTTTCTCCTCTTTATGTTTTCTTTATTTTTATCATATCTCATATTTAGCCATTTCTTATTTTTAGCCGTAACGAGAGACAGTTAATTTCTCCATATAAACAAAAACAAAGGTACTTTATAGGGAAAAAAAAGGCCTCTTCCCTATTTAAGCCCCCTCAGAACATTTTAATAATGATAAAGCTTGCCTGATATTAAGGAACACGTAATTTTCATTAAACAAGACGAATTTGACGAAAATCGTTAAAGCCGTTTCTGAGAAAATCGAAAAAAAGGTAAAAATTGCAAAAATAGTTAGGATATAAAGTGTCCCCTCCGTTTGAGCAATTTTGATTAAATGCGGGCTATCACATCTTTAACATATACATACGTCAAATACCCAGTTTGATCAAAATCGTTAAAGCCGTTTTTGAGTAATTAAAATAACATGTGCGAATGATTTAACAAAACAAAACAAAATTTATTAAGTAAAGTCCCCCCTCCGGTTAATCAATTTTGATGAAATTTTTACAGTCATATCTCGGGCATATTAATACATCAAATACTCAGTTTAATCAAAATCGTTAGAGCCGTTTTTGAGAAAATCGAAAAAAACGTAAAAAGTTATTAAATAAAGTACCCCCTCCCTTTGAGCAATTTCGATGAAATGTTTGCTGTCAGGTATTAGCTGATATTTCAAGCCTGGGATCACAGTACACTACACGATGTAAACACCACGAAAGGTAAACATCAACTGGCAAAATTCTTTAATTTAAAGTACCCCTTCCGTTAGAACAATTTTGATGAAATTTTCGCTGTCCCATCGCGGGTATATACCTTAACTAAATACCAAATTTCAGGTTCGCACGGTTTATAGTTTTTGAGCTAGTCTGTTCACACACACACACACACACACACACACACACACACACACACACACACACACACACACACACACACACACACACACACACACACACACACACACACACACACACACACACACACACACACACACACACACACTCGCGCACGCACGCACACACGCACGCACGCACACACGCACGCACGCACACACACACACACACACACATACACACACACACACCATTTCGCGGGACTTGGTCATTTGGACTCAGGGGACCCCTTAACGTGTATTTCCGTTGAAAACCGGAAGTCGAAATTTTTCACGATCGCAATACTTCCACTTACTATATATTTCATATATAGGTAAGTGAAAGTAAAAATGGGGAAAGTTTATGAGCAGTTGTTAGTAATCAACGCGTTTTAATAGCTTGTTGGAGCATACCTTATATTACATATGCCATATGCTTTTCCAATAAGTAAAATTTTGAGCATTAATTAAATAATTATTTTCATGTTTTTTCCCCCATAACCTATTAAATAAATTAAGAACCCAAAAAAAGTTTTGGTTTTAATGGGATCACCTCGGGAAAATACTCTAGAAGATGCAAAAGGTTTCGTTCCAATTGATCCACTCAACTCTCAGTAATCGGTGAACATACATAGAAAAAAAAACCAAAACAAATCTGGTGCGAAGCGCGCAACACACAACTTTCACTTACGACATTACTTAGATTAGAAATTGACGTGTTTCGATAATATGTAAACGCCATTCCTCAACTTCAATATTTTCCCACGTTTATATGCTTATATTTGTATAGCTCTATAAGTTATGGAGTATTTGTATTGCAAAACTTGAAAGTTCTCAGCACTTTTCGATTCATTATTGCTTATATCTTTTTTTAAGGGACCAAATACGCCAGTGATAATCCGGGATATGAAATTATGGCTGTCACCTCACGAACATATACATACATCAAATATCCAGTTTGATCAGCATAGCTTCAGCAGTTATTGAGTAAATAAAAAAACACGAGAAATGAGACAAAAGTTATTAAGCGAAGTGCCCCCTCCGTTATACCAATTTTGATGAAATGTTTGCTGTCACATCTTTGGCATATACATACATCAAATACCCAGTTTGATCAACATCGTAGGAGCCGTTTTTGAGTAAATAAAAAAAAACACGTTAAAAAGAGACAACATTTATTAAGTAAATTGCCCCCTTCCATTGATCAATTTTGATGAAATTTTGACTGCCACATCCTAAGCATATACGTACATCAAATACCAAGTTTAATCAAAATCGTTAGAGCCGTAAACACCAGACTAAATCTTTAAATAAAGTACCCCCTCTGTTTGACCAATTTTGATGACATTTTTGCTGTCCCATCGCACATACACCAAATACTCAATTTCAGGTTCGTACGGTTTATAGTTTTTGAGCTAGTCTGTTCACACACACACAGACACAAACACACACACATACCATTTCACGGGACTTAGTTATTTGGAATCAGGGTACCCCTAAACGAGTATTTCTGTTGAAAATCGGAAATCGAAATTTTTTACGATCGCAATACTTACCCTTACTATATATTTCATTTATAGGTAAATGAAAGAAAAAAATGAAGGCACATACGAAAGAACAAAACCAGCAACAAACTATTAATGCGCGTGTGAGCCTGGCGCAATTGCGTCAAGAACTTTTAGAGGATACACGAGCTGAACGCAATGAAGTAATAAGATTAGAACAACGACAATCGCGCGGTTAATAGACAGAACAGTTAATTAAACAGAACAGTTTCACAGTTAATAGACACAGAACAAATGAGCAACAACGCCAACAGGTACATCATACAGCACAGCATTTACATCATGCAGATTAATTAAAATCGATAAACATAATTAAAATCGAGCCTAGTCCTCGGCTCCAAGGGTAGAGGCTAAATATCGGTGATGGAAATTGGTTGAGGCCAAAAATAGGGGGGTAGGTGCGGGAATATTATTAAAAATCGGTGTAGCCGCTCTCACCCACCCCCTTAACCCTATTTTCGGGCTACAGATATCATACCTCGAAAGCATACAAATTGAACGAGAGCGGAGTGTTAGGCAGTCTAAAAATTGCTAATTAAATCGAAAGATTAGAAAGGACTAATTACATCGAAATATTAAAAAAAAAAAAAAAAATCGAGTGTAGCCACGGCTCCAAGGGTAGAAGCTAACTATCGGTGATGGAAATTAGATGAGGCAAAAAATAGGGGGGGTAGGTACGTAGGACGTACGTATCGAATTGAGTAACCTTCTCTTTAGAAGTCGGTTAATAAAATTAAATAAACCCCATCTCACGAACTTCAGTTTTCCCAAAATATGGTGTTTGGCGCTTAGTTTACTTTGGCGTTACACCGACCACATTTTAATAGACATCAGATTTCAGCAATAGTAATCTCTATGAATCAAAAGTTCAAAAGCTCACTTCAACCGAAAATAAACCAATTATTGGACTGTCAGATCCATACTATAACAAATAATATTGAATAAATATTTGAACTTAATTTCTGGATCTCTCCGCCAGACCATTTCTTTAATAACTACACACACACACACACACACACACAAAGTGGTGTTACAATATTGTTCCTACATTTAATTGAGACTAAAATCCATAACCTCTATTTAGGTACTGGTTATTAGGCTACGAAATACCATCCCAGCGCTGCTCACAATGAAACAATCAATAAAAAGTGACTCAACTGAAGTTTGAAATTGAAACCAAATGTCAAGGAGGGCATTGAATGAGAGAGTAAGGCGCGACTCATCAGTCTAAGTCTAAATGCTCATCAGTCATGCCTTTCAAGCCCCTAATGATTGTTTGGATTGACGTATGGGGCGCTTCGAGATATTTGTATTTCATCTTTCTTCATTACATTCCCTTCACGGCGGCCCCTCGCCTATTTTTTATTTTGGTTCCTGGATAATTTTAGAAGATTCTCGCACTTCCAATCCATCCATTGAACAGTCCCTTCACTTCGATGGCCACAAGATCACTCTCATGCAAACAAAAAAAGAACCCGATTTAGAAAATATTCTTTCTTAATACATTGTAGCTCTTTTTTTGTCCCAAAATGTTTATAAATGCAGACAGAGCATTTTTTTTTTTTAATTTTAAGCATTTAATCTTTCTTGAAATTCCAAAAAGATCGGGGTAGCGTATTGGTAAGGCATCGAGTTACTGTGCTCAAGAGTTCGAATCTGGCTTGGCGCAGGATATCTTTAATATTCTGTCACTGATCGTTTCATGGTCCGAGAGACCCTCCTAGGTCAGACCAAGCCTCTAAAATGTGAGTACTCTTAATTGAAAAATTAAGGGGGGGGGACCTGTCGTATGACGGTAATTATGCTAGGACCTCAATTCAATCAATTACCTCGCTCAAGATCCTGAGTTCAAATCTGGCCTGGCGCAGGATAACTTTAATATTCTGTCACAGATCGTTTCATGGTCCGAGAGACCCTCCTAGGTCAGACCAAGCCTCTAAAATGTGAGTACTCTTAATTGAAAAATTAAGGGGAGGGAACCTGTCGTATGACCGTTATTATGGTCAAATCACCTCCTAGCACGAAAATCTCAATTACTTCGCTCAAGATTATTATCGCTCAAGATCCTGAGTTCGAATCTGGCTTCGCGCAGGATATCTTTAATATTCTGTCACAGATCGTTTCATGGTCCGAGATACCCTCCTGGGTCAGACCAAGCCTCTAAAATTTGAGTACTCTTAATTGAAAAATTAAAGGGGGGGGTGGGAAACTTGTCGTATGACGGTTATTATGCTAGGACCTCAATTCAATCAATTACCTCGCTCAAGATTATTATCGCACAAGATCCTAAGTTCGAATCTGGCTTGGCGCAGGATATCTTTAATATTCTTTCACTGATCGTTTCATGGTCCGAGAGACCCTCCTAGGTCAGACCAAGCCTCTAAAATGTAAGTACTCTTAATTTAAAAATTAAGGGGGGGACCTGTCGTATGACGGTTATTATGCTAGGACCTCAATTCAATCAATTACCTCGCTCAAGATTATAATAGCTCATGATCCTGAGTTCGAATCTGGCTTGGCGCAGGATATCTTTAATATTCTGTCACAGATCGTTTCATGGTCCGAGAGACCGTCCTGG
This sequence comes from Aelia acuminata, assembly GCA_911387785.2. Classification (NCBI taxonomy): domain Eukaryota; kingdom Metazoa; phylum Arthropoda; class Insecta; order Hemiptera; family Pentatomidae; genus Aelia; species Aelia acuminata. The sequence continues at coordinate 213,927,130 of OU426978.1, read as the reverse complement.
GTCAGACCAAGCCTCTAAAATTTGAGTACTCTTAATTGAAAAATTAAGGGTGGGGGACCCGTCGTATGACCGCTATTATGGTCAAATCACCTCCTAGCACGAAAATCTCAATTAATACTTTCCATCTAATTACAAAAGGAATAAACGTATTAAAAAAGAAATATTTATACAAATAATTAAGGGCGTTGATAATCAATAGGTTTTACGCCCTCAATCCAAACAACCAACCAACCTCCTAGCACGAATGCTGACCAAGAAACAGTAATTCCTTATAAAATACCGAATATAATAGCCTTCACGGGTTCTAGTTTTGTAGTTCATATATTTTTTTTTTACATATTCCTTACGATACCTAAACCGGCCTAGCACTTGAGCTGTTGTTCAAAATCAGAAGGTGACTTCCTTGAAGTTTTAATTGATAAAAAAAGAGACTAAAATGTCTAATTCTGCCTCAGCCGGTCCCAAGCCCGGTTAAAAGAAAAAAAGGTTGAGGCTAGGGATAGCATCCCATCTTTGTCAAAAATTTTGCCACGAAACCTACTGACAGCTATTGTAATGTCGGCAAAGTTAAATAGTTATTTCCCCGTGGGAACCCACTCGGATCTGGGGGGAGTCCAAACCAATGCCTGAAGTAGTAATTGATAGAAGAGCTCTGAATAGAAAAAGTATTAGGCATTATAGACACAACAATATACGCCTGCGTACCTGGAATATTGGGAGTTTACTTCAAGCCGGTGAAAGTAGGGGCCTGGAGGAAGAGTTGGAAAGGTCTAATATTGACAATGTAGCATTGCAAGAGATTAAATCGAGAAATGTGGAAATGGTTGAGCTACAGAAATACATTCTCATGAACAATGGTAACAGCCAGAATACCTTTGGCACTGGATAAAAAAGATCATGATAAAAAAGAGTATTAAGCACAGGCTAATAGATTATCACGGAATAAATGAACGCATTATTACTTACTATTTCAATTTCTTATACCAGTTTTAAATTTTTTTTTTATTTTTTTTTTTTTTTTTTATTTAAAGAATTAATACATTCTGCCACTATCAAGGGCATTAATATTAGAGCTGTAAGGGCACATTCACTCACTAAATATATACAAATGTACATAAGAAGAAAAAAAAGAAATAATCATAAATAAAACATGAACCTAGAAATGGAAAAATTATTTAACCACATGAAACATAGTTTTTTAATTTTTTTACTTTTTAATGAGCTAGTTAATAAATTGGTAATATTGATTTTCTGTATTTATTGTTGTTTAGTCATAATCTTTTTTAATTGTAATTTTTTTTTTTTTTTGCTTCAATCTTCAATTCACACCTGTCACCCAGCGTGACAATCAGCGAATGTGTTGTTTACAATGAATGAACTTAGGACATTTTAGGCATGATGAAAGGAAGGTGCCCAGCAGCACCTCTTTCCGGGCTTGATACCTTACGTGAGCAGGTCCCTCATCCAGCTTCTTTTTAGCCGCCTAGCCGTGTTCTATCAGCCGTGTTAATTAGTGTATTCTTATGTCCGCGTAATTTAACAAAAAATCGTGAATAAAGGGTTCGTATGTGTTGTTCGACAGTAGGTTGTTGTAAGTCTGTTTGTAATGTTTTATTATTATGTTGAGCCGAAAATCTGTGAGGCGGATGTCCAAATGGGTTTAAGTAAGTAAGTGTATGTGTTCAGTTTATGTTCTATTTTTAATTTTGACGATTTAGAAAAAAGAGAGAACAGTGTTTTCAGTCGTTTGTTAAGAGTCTGTCTTTTCATTTTTACATGTGGGCCCCAAGTCGTCCTTCTGTCGAACAGAAGTCCCAGGTAGCGTACTGAGTCCGTCTGAGGTATTTGATTGTCTCCTATGTAAACTGGTGGGCATGTGTCGCGTCGCAGTGTGAATGTTATATGTTGGGATTTGTTATTTAATTGTATAATTTAACTACAAAGCTGCGATTTTCCCTTGTTTTTTTTTTTTTTTAGTTTTTAAAATGCTCTTAGTCGAGCGAAACGTCAACATGAATACAATATGATTTGGGCTGTATAAAAGTCAATCAAAGAACCTTTTTTGAGAGCCTATTTGCTTAAATTTGGCACATCCTTCATTCTTTTATTGGTCTTCTTTAGTCTTCTTCTTTTTGAAGATCAATATTTAGTATACTAAGTGTCCATGCAGCAACAGATGAAGTTTAGGACGAGTTTTATGGGACCCCGGAAAATATATATACTTTTCAACCTGGTGTTGGAGTCCGCAATTCGTAAAATAACAATGAATCCGGGCAGTAGCATATTCAACCCCCTAACCTAACATATGGCTTTTGCGGATGATGTATTGATCTCAGTACAAGTGCACAATAACAAGGCAAGCTCTGTAAGGTGCACTGGAAGAGTTTCTAGGCACTGCAAAGGAAATGGGGCTTAATATCAACCAGCAGATGACCGTGTATATGCAGACCGGAAAATTATATGATGAAGAGCGTACTATGCAACTAGGAGAGAACAGATTACAGTCATGTCAAGAATTCTGGTACCTCGGTAGCTTAATAACTACCGGTAATCTGATTATAGCAGATATAAAAGCCGGAATCGCTGCTGAACACCGCTGACTATGAAGTTTAGAGAAAGTCCTGAAGTTCAAGAACCTCTCAAGACAGGCAAAGTTACTAATATACCAGAAAGTAGTAAGGCCGATAAAAGAGTCTAAAAGCCTGGGAGATGAAAGTTTTTCGTCGAATATTCGGTGCAGTAAAAACTGGAGATGCCTGGCGAATCAGATATCGTCTCATATATCCAGATGGGTCGATTAAGATGGTTGGGACATGTTTGGCGGATCCCAGCAGAATCCCGAAAAAGCAAGGAGGTGGACGAAGGAGAGGAAGGAAGTACTGGACTGCGATGGCTGGATGATGTCGAGGCAGACCGGAGGCTTTAGGTGTACATCGCTGGAGATTTGCAACAGACAGAGCCGATTGGAGCAAGCCGTTAAAGGAGGCCAAGGTTCTGCACGGACTTTAGCGCCACTATGTGATTAAGTGACTAAAATGTCATTTTTTTGGAGGGGGTGGTAATAAGACAAATCTGATGCCTAATAGAGATTTTCTGCCTCTGGACTCTCGCATTTTTGTTGAAGGCTGGATTTTAATGCAGAAAAGTGCTATTAAAGGAAGCCTTGGGACCGAAAGTCGTCGGTTTACGACGCGGAGTTCTTTAATTAAACTCGAAGAGAGAATATTATAATTGATATAGGCCGAAGACAGGACGGAAGGCAGTTAGTGGATAGCACTACACGGACGTGAGAAAGCCTGAGCGACAGCCCGGGTATGAGAGGCGATGTCTTAGACCCCCCAGGCAGCCGGGGCCAGGTGAGGGCTCCGCGCTGATTAAAGGTGGACAAAATAAAAGACCGGCAGCCGTCAGTGGCAGCATCCTTCGGGGATTGATTTCGTCGAGCTGAGGGCATCAAGCTTCTTCTACCTCCTACCTTCTTCTCGGCCCTGTCAAAACCGATCACGTACTACCCAAGAACCAGCATTTAAAACAGATGAGGTCAACGCAGTAGTCTCACCATTAATTTAAAGAACATATCTAATCAAAGAATATTTTTTTTCCAATTGATAAAGACAAGAAAAAATATCAGATATCTGAAAAATCAGTCAGAACCAATTATGGGAAGATTTCAGTTGTTAAGAAACTCAACAACATTCTAAATAATGAAAGAAAGTATTTGGGTGAAGTTTTGTGCTGCAATGGATCGGAAAAGGTGAGTTTCAAGGGGAAAATAAAAAAAATAGAGTATTTGTGCTTTCAAGTGGAAAAAATTTACAATAAGAAAAATCTTTCGATAAAGGCAAAATTAAGGGATTATAATACTGTGGTAAAACCTGTAATTCTTTATGGAGTAAAAACGGCTTGTTTTCCCAGTTTAGATAAGTTGAAAAAATAGAGAGGAAAATTTTGAGGAAGATTTTCGGACCAAAGAAAATGTCTGGAGGATACAGGAGGAGGGCTAATAAGGAAATTTACAGGCAAATTAATGATTTAGAAACTAATATGAGAATTAGGAGGTTAAGGTTCTTTGGGCACATGGATAGAATGAGTGAAAAAATATTACGTAAAGAAATTTTCAGTAAAATTTTAAAGTACAAAACTTTAGGGGGATATCCTAGGCAAATTAAAGAAGAATTGGAAACGTTGTGGGTATAAGCGAAAATAGAGGAACATTTATTCATAAATCCACGTAGTAGAAGTAGAAAAATTCTGCATTTATTTTTTCAAGTAGTAACATACATTTAAAATTTTATAAATTTAATCTTCAAATAAAGTACTATTCTAACTCACAAAAAGAAAATCCAGGCGTTTATGAGCACATGAATAAAACACCAGTGTATACTAGCAGAACCGGCCACGCGTTGCTGTGGCTCAGTAGTTATATCCTAATATTTTTAAACAATTGATAAAGATGAAAACCTTTCAGCTAATCAAAATCCAAAGTGATTGAGAATAGAGCATTACACCATTTAAAAGTATTTGGTAAAGAATATAGGAAAGTTAAAGTTTTTATTTTTTACATCTCATATTTCAATGTAGTTTGATTAAAAATGAGCTCATTGTGTTTACGACTCACAGAGCTGCTAACACTATCGCCTTTTTTTTTTATGGATCGGTATAAACTAACTCGAAATGGCTATATTTTTCCACTAATTTTAAAAAGGATGACTGAAGTAAGTTTTGATAACCTCAGCCATTGATCTATTGATTATTGGCCTAACACTACTTCAACTTGGTATTGTTAGTTTAACAATGCGTTTAATTTTGCTCAGGGTCATGCCAATCTTGGTTAACGCGTCATATATGTCCTTTATCCGTTTTTCTCAATTTCTTTGAGTCCTCGATTTCCCAACCCTTCGGCTAATAAATGTTCGGTAGGAGGGTGGTGTGTTGAAGTTTTTAATTTAGCAATATATTTGAGTGATAGTAAATCTCTTCTTAAAGAGGTTTTTACATAATACAATTAAGAATTTTTATTTATTCAAGTACTAATTTGTTCAAAATATTTTGGGTTAACCTGTTTTTTTTTTTTTAACACAAACCAAAGATTTGATGGTTTCCACACACGTGAGCAGGCGATACCCATTTCCCACGTGAGTTATGCCATTTCCCAAGGGAAAAACACGGATTTTCAAAGTCCAAGTGGACCTTGTTTGCCCTTGGAATTTGTTTATGGTCATAGCAAAAGCCAAACGAAAAGGATATTGAAGCCTTTTAAATTTTATTGAAAATTCTGTCGGTTCCAAGGGAATAGGTGGCAACAAGACGATATCTCCTGTATACCTTCCAGTCAACATGTTTGCTTCAATAACATTTCCTGTGATCCTTTTAATGACCAAACGTGTACCGTTGCACAATTGAGGTGGATTTAAGTTACGAAGAAGAATGATCAGTGAGCCAACCTTCAACTGGAGATTGTTTGGGTGTATATCCAGGGAATTAAAAAATTCAGATGGGAAATTTACGGCTTCGTTTACATCTAGAACATTGTCAATTGATTTTGGAAGTTTATTTCATCGAAATCAACATTTTTTGCTGCCAAAATAGCACGACTACCCAGCCAATTATAGTCCAAATAATTGTTCAAAATATCAGGAAAGACATTTTATATTTCGTAGACAGTTCATTTTTCCTCTCTACAACAGTGGAGAAATTTTCTGGTAATTTGATAAATTTTGAATTTCGATGCAGCTCTATTTCACCGTTTCCAATATAGAGCAATTGTTTAAAAAATATATCTGAAGATGGATTATTTTGCAGTAGTACTCTCATATTTATGGCGGATAAATCAGAAACTTGAGGTTACCCAAATAACAATTATTCCTGTTCAGTAGAGGTTTAATAATCATTAAATGTAAAATTTAAAAAATGCCGCGATTTGTAATCCTTTCTTAATCAACAATCATTTAAAGATAAGTAAAAAATTGTATTCTGGTGAAATTAACAACGAAATATCATTTCCAATAATAGCCTCCTTTAAATTAAAGAAAGGATTAAAATCTTCGCTAACATTTCTTAAATTTTACATTTAAAGATAATTACAACTTAGGAAGTAACAGCCTCTATTCGATTGGTATTAAATTTTCTCAACTTTAAATTATTGTTGATAAAGGAGGAATTACAAATCTTCACTGACATTTTTTAAATTTTACATTTTAGATCACGGGATAAAAATGATAAAAAGGTTTGGTAAAATAAAAAAACACTGTATTTAAATAATAATAACAAAACGAATAATGAAAATAAAGAAACTTCTGTTAAATAAATAAATAAATCAACTGAAAATATAATATTAAAGTCTTAATTATGCAGTTCTTTAGCAAATCACAAAGTATCCCATAACACCTAATCAAAACACACTCTTTTTTGAAGGAGTTTTTACGACTGGTTACTCGCACTGTAGCCAGCTTACTAATTATCACTAATTTTTGGCAACACTGACTCCCCAAGTCAGGTTTCTATTAGGTTACACCTATGATAGTAGGTGTTGTTACAACATTTATAGAGTATTATTTCAAATAATAGCCTAAGTTAAATTATTAAAATGTATTTACTTTACTAAGTTGATATCAGGGTGGGCCACAGCAAAGCGTTTCAGCGCTTAGCTAGTAATTTAATTTAAATACAAATAAAAAAGGAAAAGGAAGAAAAAGTACCTACACATTTCAGAATTTATTGTAACCTTTTCTTGATTTATTTATTCTTTAATGAAAATTAACAATAAATACAAATTTGTATTACTATTTGTCTGTGGAAAATAATAATATAGGAACAAATAACTGCACTCACATAACGCAATACAAAATTATAATAATGATAACCTGTATTACAATACCATGCTTATAAACAAAAACATTATGAAATCGACATATGACGCCATGTTAATAAATCGAAACACGACCTACTGTATTTGCAATAATTCGCTATATAAGAATTATTTTGATCACTAATACTAAGGATCACTAAGTTAAAAACTATCCGGTCCGTTAAGTTGGCCAAAACTATATACATTGAGCCAAATTTCATTAAAATCGGTTGAGTAGTTTTTGAGAAATAGAGAGACAAACATCGGGACACGAGATTTTTATATATATAAGGATTGTACATTGTTATTAAAGATGTAAAATACTATATAAATATTGCGAAATGGTCTGTACGTGTGTGTGTGTGTGTGTGTGAACAGACTAGCTCAAAAACAATAAGACCTACGAACCTGAAATTGGATTATTGGTTTATGTATGTTTAACTTTCACTTACCTATATATGAAATATGTCGATAGTAAAGTATTGCGATCGTGAAAAATTTCGACTTCCAGTTTTCAACAGAAATACACGTTTTGGGATCCCCAGAGTCCAAATAACTAACTCCCGCGAAATGGTGTGAGAGTATGTGTGAACAGACTAGCTCGAAAACTATAAGCCGTACAAAACTGAAATTGGATATTTGATGTATGTATGTACCCGCAGTGTGACAGCAAAAATTTCATCAAAATTGATCAAACAGAGGGGGGGGGGCACTTTATTTCATAACTTTTTTCCAATTTGACCTTTTTTTCGATTTTTCAAAAACGCTTTAATGATTTTCATCAAATACGTCATTTTCATGAAAATCGAGTCTTCTTAAATATCAGGTAAGCATTTTTATTATTAAAAAGTTCTGAGGAGGCTTAAATGGGGAAGGGGCCTTTTTTGTTTTCCTATAAAGTATCTTTGTTTTTTTTCGACTGTCTCTCGTTTCGCTTAAAAATAAGAGCTAAATATGAAATATGTTATATGACATATTTTGACACTTTTAACTGCATAAAAATCCGGGCTCTGGTAATAATCCACAGCAACTTCGATTTCCTGGCTAGCTCACTTGTTTTTTTTATAGAATATTAATAAATAAACAAAAAATAATACAGTTTCTATTGACTTCACTATTTAGAACTCTTTGAACCCAGTTTTCGCAGAACTTTTAATAGTAAGAGTAAAATCTTAGGCATCAAAATTACGAGTCGTCACACCGTCATGAAATCCTCTTTCATTAGATACCTCATTTGTCCACCGTTCAAGGAAGCCTGTAGATGGGATCAGAAATACCGAATTGTTTGTAATGTAAAAAGAATGTCGATGCAATTTTGATGAAGTTTTTATCAACAAACCGAAGATCTTGTTCTATTTTATTCAGCGAGCAGTTACGCAATAGTAAGCCAGTTTTTTAACTGTATTTTAATGTATTTTAATTTGTAAGAATAACTAAGTTTTATTTTTGATCTGTTAAAATTAATGAATAAGTTATATACCATGATAATAATTAAACATCACCAATAAAATATGCTAATGCTACTGAACACAGAAACGATACAAGAAGCCCTGAAGCGGGTAGTGGGGATAGGCCCGAACAGTAGCTACCATTAAGAAGAGGAACGGGACAGGTCAGAATCAATCTTCCTCTTCGTCTCTCTCCTTCTTTCTTCCTCTAATCCTTCGTCCTGGGGAGTCCGTCTATTAATAAAATGAAATAAAATAAAAGAAATCACTTTATCAAGCCATCGCGCAATACTTCATGCCCGCGGGTGGAAAAATTAACCCTCTCACTGGTATCGTTATTCAAAGGATATAGAAGAGGTCCGTCCTAATTTGTAAAGCCTGTGACCTGTGGTGGCAGTCCGGAGGGGGTAGTCTTCCAAGAAACAGCGGCGGATATCATTAGTAGATCTTGGTATTAATAATCATTTAGGAATTAGCATAAAACTATAAAAAAAAAAACTAAAAAAAAAAACTTCAACATATGGCGCTTCTGGATTTTAATAATTTATAAGAAAGCACTGGGTTTACAAATCAAAGATTGTGCAAATGTTAGATTAATCACTAAATTAAGAGTAACCTATTTATAAAGGCTGGTTGAGCCCAAATAACGTCCCTAATAGCTGTAGTAGTACTCACAATGACTTACTGAGCACTATTGCTTTTACATTTCACGAGTACCTAATAGAGGATCTAATTTAAAATATGGATTATTACATAGTGAAGTTGTAAACTGCTATTAAATGTCTAAACATAATCCGGGTCTTTTTTACTTTACCCACACCAGTTAATTTTTGATAACTGGTATTTTATATTTTTATTAAATAACACCAGTTATTTAATAACATGTGCCTATTTTAAAAGAAAAACATATATACATGAAGGATGTTACCTCCAAGATACAACTGAGTCGTGTTCCTAAATCAGAAGAAGAGGCCTCTAAGACATTTCAAAGTTTCGGAATATTGCATAAAACAAGGAAATATAGAAGAGGAAATTTTATGAAGCTTGCTTTTCACCAAAAATATCTCCAGCATTTAGATGCAGTTTGAAAAGTTGCAGAGAGGAAATCGTGGTTATAAATTAAACTATCATTTTTGTTTACATTTGAAGCTTGTTAAATACATTACTTTTATCATCTGTTCTTCAAGTTGCAGAGAGGTGGTAGAAATCGTGGTTATACATTAAAAAAAAAAATTGTTTTCTTTCTCATATTTATGCAATAATTTGTAGGTATCAAGTAAATATATAAATCAGAAAAAATTCCAAATTTTACCCAATTCCATCAAGTAGTTTCAGAGTTATGGCCATTTGAACTTTTGAGATATTTGAAGTTCCGACGACGACTTGAGCTCAAAACCAACTTGTACATGTTAAGACTTTCCTCTGTAGAATGGTTAATAATTGAACTAGAGCTTTCAAAATTTATTCATTAAATCTGCCTTTCATGCAGAATCATATGGTACCATATATATCAGAGAGATAATTTTCCTTCATGAAAAAAAAATTCTTAAACATAAAAATTTATATTTTTTCCAAGTTGTAAAATAGTCATAGAAAAATGCCATGAGCAAAAATCTCTCTCCAAGCCCATTAAAATATTATATATCACTGAAAAGAGGAAGAAATTCTCTATCTAATGATGAAACAATATGAGTGGCTCTTTGACTTATAAGAGTTTTATCACGATTTGAATCTAACATATTAAAATTTAATTTCAAAGCGGCGCATATAAATTAATACAGCTGAAATCTCTCTTAGATATACTCCTTCAAAGGTAAATTATAGAAAAGGGCATCTAATTTCCTTTTAAATGATATGATAATGTTTGTGAACTTTTTAGCTGAAATTGTTTTATTACAATGTAAATCTAATAAAATTAATTCAACTCGGTGTTATATTAAAAGTTTCTGCATGGCTAAAATCTCTCTCCAAGCCCATTAAAATATTATATATCACTGAAAAGAGGATGATATTTTCTACCTAATGATGAAATAATATTAGTGGGTTATTGAGTTATAAGAGTTATATTTCGATTTGAATGTAATGTAGTAAACCTAACTTTAAAAGTAGTGTATACAAATTAATATATCTGAAATCTATTTCCAAATATCCTCAAATCACCATATACTTATTGCTGAAAAGATCATGTACTTAACTTTAATGTAATTTAATAATATGTGCAGGCTTTTAAGTTTAAAGATTTTTTTTTAAAATTAAATGTAATAATAATATCAAATCAACTCACAATTTTTGATTGATTACACATAGTATATGAGATGGTGGAACTGGATATTGGTCTTCATTTTTAGGCCAAAAAATGTTTCTGTTGGCCCAGAGGGGTGCAAAAATAGCAAATCATAATCACCTTCTGTCTCATTTATACTATGGACTATTCCGATCCACCAGTTGTTGTCATGTACACAGGCCACGAAAGAATTGACTTCTGGTTATACAGTTGGTCCTGTTTAGCGAAAAACATTATGTCGCAAACAGATAATAGAGTCTGAGCTTACCCTTTTTGCTATTATTTCTACAGTTGATGCAGGCTGAAAATAATTGAAACTCCTGGTTCCGGCAATTCTTAGACCAGACTCAAATCGAATACCTAAAGCTTTTCTATTGATTTCGATTTCTTCTTTGCTCAAAAAAAAAAAAAATTATTTTGGAAAAAATCTTACCACAATATTCGTGCATTTGCTTTGCATTTACGATTTGATCATTATTTGATAAACTTTGTAGATTTTTCTTTCTAATTATTCTTTTTACTTTTTTTAATTATACTTTTTACTATAATAATTTGTATACACTACTTTTAAAGTTAGGTTTACTACATTACATTCAAATCGAAATATAACTCTTATAACTCAATAACCCACTAATATTATTTCATCATTAGGTAGAAAATATCATCCTCTTTTCAGTGATATATAATATTTTAATGGGTTTGGAGAGAGATTTTAGCCATGCAGAAATTTTCATATAACACCGAGTTGAATTAATTTTATTAGATTTACATTGTAATAAAACAATTTCAGCTAAAAAGTTCACAAACATTATCATATCATTTAAAAGGAAATTAGATGCCCTTTTCTATAATTTACCTTTGAAGGAGTATATCTAAGAGAGATTTCAGCTGTATTAATTTATATGCGCCGCTTTGAAATTAAATTTTAATATGTTAGATTCAAATCGTGATAAAACTCTTATAAGTCAAAGAGCCACTCATATTGTTTCATCATTAGATAGAGAATTTCTTCCTCTTTTCAGTGATATATAATATTTTAATGGGCTTGGAGAGAGATTTTAGCCATACAGAAATTTTCATATAACACCGACTTGAATTAATTTTATTAGATTTACATTGTAATAAAACAATTTTAGCTCAAAAGTTCACAAACATTATCATATCATTTAAAAGGAAATTAGATGCCCTTTTCTATAATTTACCTTTGAAGGAGTATATCTAAGAGAGATTTCAGCTGTATTAATTTGTATGCGCCACTTTGAAATTAAATTTTAATACGTTAGATTCAAATCGTGATAAAACTCTTATAAGTCAAAGAGCCACTCATATTATTTCATCATTAGATAGAGAATTTCTTCCTCTTTCTTTTGATATATAGTGTGTAAGGCCGGTTGGAGAGAGATTTTTGCTCATGACATTTTTCTATGACCATTTTACAACTTGGAAAAAATATAAATTTTTATGTTTAAGAATTTTTTTTTCATGAAGGAAAATTATCTCTCTGATATATATGGTACCATCTGATTCTGCATGAAAGGCAGAATTAATGAGTAAATTTTGAAAGCTCTAGTTCAATTAGTAACTATTCTACAGAGGAAAGTCTTAACATGTACAAGTTGGTTTTGAGCTCAAGTCGTCGTCGGAACTTCAAATATCTCAAAAGTTCAAATGGCCATAACTCTGAAACTACTTGATGGAATTGGGTAAAATTTGGAATTTTTTCTGATTTATATATTTACTTGATACCTACAAATTATTGCATAAATATGAGAAAGAAAACAATTTTTTTTTTTAATGTATAACCACGATTTCTACCACCTCTCTGCAACTTGAAGAACAGATGATAAAAGTAATGTATTTAACAAGCTTCAAAACATGTACAAGTTGGTTTTGAGCTCAAGTCGTCGTCGGAACTTCAAATATCTCAAAAGTTCAAAAGGTTCAAAATTTTGAATTTCGGCTGGATGATTTGACGTGGAATGGCCCTGCAATATTATCGGACGCGGAATGGTGATGCCGTCCAGTAGTCTTGTTTTATTACTGATCGCCTGTATCGGACCCCCGGAGTCCGATTCTAAAAAACAACAGAATTTCATCTTTTAGCAACTTTTGCTGCACTAAAATGCAAGAATCTCATTAAAAATCGACTAAATTGAGTCTTTGAGGTGTTCGGCCTTTCGGACATTTTCATGTGATAATCGGCTGTTAAGATAGGAATGTAAGACATCGGACCCCGGGAACCGATGCCGCACCTAATGTGTTAATTAACATATTTTCATCAATGCTAAATTAAAAACTTTATTCTAATATAAATTGGAGTAACTGTTCGAAGCCATGTCTAATCTAATCGGTTCTAGGCATTTCGATCAGAAAGTTCTATTTCCGTTATTCTATTTCGATTATTATTTCAGGATTTGATTATAATAGGGATAATTTAAATAAATAGTCTTTGTCTTTGAACTTTTCTTTTTAACTTTTTTTTTTTTTTTATTACTTTGAATCGGCGAAACCGTTACCTTGCCGTTCTAACCCTTTGAAGATATCTATCCCTCAGTCCTCTGTGATCACGGTAATTGTAAATGATGGAATATCATTATGGTAAATTATTATAAAGACTGTCTTATTATAATTCGTTCTTTAATCAAGCGTTAGCCATCGCTAATATTTAATTCCTTCGCCCCATAGTAAGAATGGGGGTCTCCAAACTGACTACGGAAGCGGCTATTACAAGAACTCACATCCCCTTTTAAGTGGGGGGTCTTCTAAGAGAGAACAAAGGATGACAAATGTAAATTTAAGAGGACATCCACTTCCCGAAAACTCTTAATGTTGGAGTAATTTGGGTTAGATTACAGGTTGGGCTAAGTCAAGGTGGGGGACATTATGTTGTTATCGGCGGTAACTGCCTCGGCTCACAGCTGACTTCAACAGGTCGCGTCGTCATGACTTCCACACCACAAAGAAATGCTACGTGGGTAATTTGACTACATTTGGATGAAGCAGTTCATATTCTTGTGGGGGCTGCAGTCTCCGTCTTTGGAAAATGTTTTGTTATTTAAAGATGGAATTTAACGTAACTAAAAGTCAGGGAGTAAGGCAGAGACCAATTAATGTGCAGAAACAGTAGAATTTTGGTTTTGAGTTGAGAATTTTAGTTACAGGTATAAAAGCTGATAGGCATATCCATGGGAAGCGGAGGACCAAAATAAAAAAAGTATAATTGGAATGGATTATAGGGTCTTTTTTACTTTACCCACACCAGTTACTTATTTCTAAAACAGTGATTTATCTTATTATTAAATTAATACAAACAAAGGAAACGAAAAAAAAATAAAAAAAAAGGTCACGTACAACAGAATAACAGACAATAAAAATAATGTATTTAACAAGCTTCAAATGTACACAAAAATGATAGTTTAATTTAAAACCACGATTTCCTCTCTGCAACTTGAAGAAAGACTCTGTGGTTCCAATATAGTTTGAAACGAGTTTTTAATGCAAAAAATCGCTTACTTTAAACTTAAGCCATGATCATATTATATGGGATAAAACGGGTTAATACTTTTTACTAATTCTGTAATTATAAATAAAACTTGCCGTTATTAGCTTTATTTATATTATATAAATCCATATCATCATTATATAAACTTCTGGACTGCATCACACTCCCGCGTCCGATAATATTGCAAAGAATACCTCTATGGTTATCTTTAAGTCTGTAATTATAAATAAAACACTGATATTTGCTTTATTTATTTTATATAAATTCATTTCTTTAAAAAGATTTTTTTTTTATCATAGAGTAAGTGGTTGAAAGCAATAAAAGACTCCTAAAAATTGTTTTAACATTGTAAAAATCATCAATATGGATCGTAATTCAAAATTCCAGCAGTTTAATGCTATTTTCGATAAAGTACCTAGAAATTTGGAGTAGATGTATAATTTCATAGTTTTAAAGTCTGTCGGTTGTCTTTATATTTTCCTGTAAATAGTTTTTTTTTTCTAGTTGACGTTTTAAGAAAAAATCATGTTTAGAAGAATCGAAGCAAAAAGTTACGCGATTTAACTACTATTACCTGTCACTATCACATATTATTTTTGTCTGTTTCCGATGATATAGGTAGGGGTTCTTTTTCATTGTCCCTACCTGGTTTACGATGCATATAATCATTTCATACCAATGAAATTTAATTAACACGTAAGGTGCGGCATCGGTCCCCTGGGTCCGACGTCTTACATTGTCATCTTAACAGCCGATTATCACATGAAAATGTCCGAAAGGCCGAACACCTCAAAGACTCAATTTAGTCGAATTTTAATGAGATTGTTGCATTTTAGTGCAGCAAAAGTTGCTAACAGATGAAATTATGTTGTTTTTTAGAATCGGACTTCGGGATCCGATAAAGGCCATCATTAATAAAACAAAACTTCTGGACTGCATCACACTCCCGCGTCCGATAATATTGCAAAGAATACCTTTATGGTTATCTTTAATACTTCTTAAGTCTGTAATTATAAATAAAACACTGATATTTGCTTTATTTATTTTATATAAATTCATTTCTTTAAAAAGATTTTTTTTTTATCATAGAGTAAGTGGTTGTGAAGCAGTAAAAGACTCCTAAAAATTGTTTTAACATTGCAAAAATTATCAATATGGATGGTAATTCAAAATTCCAGCAGTTTAATGCTATTTTCGATAAAGTATGGCGTAAATCCGGTATCGGACCCCAGTGGCATGTCCTGCGCATGTTATGTCTAGTTCCAATCCTTACCAAGAGATAAAGCCCTTGAGAAACTCATTTAATTTGCTTTTATGTGAAAAAATAACACTTTCTTCAGAGCATTCCCATCGGACCCCGACGCCCGATATCGTCTGTGGCCCATCCCAGCAGTCGGACCCCCGGACCGACACCGTCCAATTCACGATACCCCTAAAATACGCCGCCGCACCTAACGTGTTAATTTTTTTTTTTTTTTTTTTTTTTGGACTTGCAAGGTTCCGACAATCAGCGAATGAGATGGCCGTAATATGAAATAATGACATGTGAGGCATGAGGAAGGAAAGCACCCAGCAGTACCACCTTCCTGGCTTGATTCAATTACCTTGGCTGTCTAAGAGAGCAGATCTCTCATCCAGCGCCTTTTTAGTCTTCTCGTATCCATGCGTATGTCAACCATATTCCTAATTAAACTGTTAGGATATCCGTTCAAGTTAATAAAAAATCGTTTGTAAAGAGTCGTTATGTGCTGGTCGACTGTTGTTAGATGAAGGTCTGTATTTAATGTTTTGTTAGTCACGTACCAGGGTCATAATAAGTCATAATAATTATGATTGAAACGTTTGAAGTTTTTGAAGTGAGTCTTTTTCGCTATGCGGAATATCTTTGAGGAGTATGTCCTTATGTGTAGGTATTTAGTTTCTGTTTCTTTTTTTCATTTTGACATGCGGGCCCGATATGATCCTTCTGTCGAAAGTGATTCCCAGATAGTGTACTGAGGAATTCGGTTATTGTCAATATAAACGGGTTAATTACATAAAATTAATAATTAAGCATCATAATCTATTATTTGAACAAGTAAAAGATTTTTTTTTATTGATATTTAAAGCTGTAACTCACTTCTCAGTAGAGCTGGTCACTCCGGGAAGTTAGACCATACTCCCTTAAAGGGAAAGCCTATAAAGAGTAAAAACGTTATTATTAAATTATTTATATTTATTTTTTTTTCAACTAGAAGAACTTTATTTTATTTTTTTATTATTCCTTATTTTATTGTAAAATTAGTGTACTTTGTATATTTGTATATATTATTCATTGTGAGCCATTATTTGTTTTATTATTTGTTTATTTTTACTTTTATAATAAAGGCTACATTCATTCATTCATTCAAAACTGTATCTACAACAAATACATATAGTAAATGTGCTGATAATAAGAAAAGAATATGTCATAGACAAGCATGAAGCTAAACATTGGTAGCATTCAAATAATACATTTAACATAGAAGGTCCCGAGGCCATTTACTTAAGAGAAAATTTAAAGTTTTTATTGTTAATGTCATGGAAGAGCGGTTACAAGATGGGGGGGGGGGGGTATTGAGGTTTAAATCCTGCCCCGAAATTCGGAGAACAAAATATTGATGGAATAAATTTGCGATCGACTTTAGCAATCTGGAAACCAATGGCGGTCATATTATCTGCCCTGAGCGGGTTAACTTTTATTTCTTGGCGGACCCACGGAATAAATCTCGACCTTTCCACCATGGTTAGAATATCTAGGTTGCACCTGTATAGTAACACCGCGTATCCGCAAAGACTAGGGCAATTTTATATCCTTAGTAAAGAATTGTTTTTCAAAAAGTAAGTATTTTTTTCATCTTCTTTCTTTGCACAAAAAATATTTAAAAATGAATTGATGAATCATCCGTTCGCTGTTTTCTCTAACAATATATTCCCAAAAACTTTTTTCTAGCACTACTGCTGATTTTATTTAATGCCCTTCTTCTCAGATACATAATGTTGTAGTTTACAAAAAAATACTAACTATTTATTTAAAGAATCATTTATAATCTAATGCTGATTTAATAATTGAAATGGAACAATCGCAATAGGTTTTTCTTATTGAATATGTATTAGCAAATATCTAAAACAGTGTTGCCCAATCAACGCATCACTAAACTCATTTTATAATATTTATTTATTATTACGATATTTTCATTTAACATTACTGGTTAAATCTTATTTTTATATGTTGAAAACAGTAATATATTTTGTATTTGTTTGTATATTTTTTCTCAACGTTTTTTATCTTGTTCTGTATTCAGCCCGGATGATGACTTATATTTAAATGTTACTTTTTCCGACTGTCCTCTAAGTCATTTCCACTATATATCGTCAGTAGTCAAAAATAGTGAAATAAGTTAACATTACCAACAAAAAATGTACCTATCAAAAAAAAGATCTTACCTTGCTTAACATTTAAGATATTTCAGGTATATTGGAGCATATATCGAAATAAAAAAATTTAATTTGGTAATTTTAGATGGGCGATATGATTTTTTGATAACATTTAACGTTGTTAAATTTATATCTGCCTTGTGTATCGTTCTATCAGCTTATTAATTTCGCTATTTTAGTCGTATTGCTTATCGTATCTGATGATAGCATTCGCTATACCTATTATTAAAGTTTATATAGCAACAGTATTTCCTTTTTAATAATGTTTCCTGGATGTGATAGCGGTCATTTAACAATCGTTGGCAACGATTGTTACAAAAATATAACTTCAGTGTATATCCGGTTACAATGATTCTTGTTTTTGTTAGATTCATCGCTACTTTAAAAGTATAAATGTTGTAGCTTAGCTATAAATAAAAATAATAATTTAAATAATTTTTATTTGAACAATTAATTGAGCCTTACATACCTCGATCACCTCACCGAGGTATAAGAATCATTCCAGCCTTCCTCCCCCCTAAAAAAATCCTGCGGGCAGAACAGTGGTTTGTCAGATTTAATCTTTTTTCTATTAAATATTACTGGTATTATTTCAATCCAATCAGAGAGATGCCAATTTAAATAAAAAGATTTGAGTAAAAAGAATAAAATTCGTTAAGAAATGACTAACTAATCCTAACATCGTTGGAAGAATATAGACATTATTATTATCTTTTTTAATAATCAACATCACCAGGAATCGTTAAAAAAAAAAATAACAAAATTCGAAGTCGAAAAACAAAAAGAAAAACTTGATATAAATTCCTGAATGATATTTAAAGCTTTTTCAAAAAAAAATAAATGTTTATTTTTAAAATACATAAGTTGTACAAATAGTAGTCAAAATAAATATAATTTATTTACCTGTGAATATACCACATTCAAAAAATATTTATAAATTATTTTAATACTCAACATATTCTTCTTAATAGTGATAAAAATCAGAAGTCTAGTGAAAGAAAATTCATAAAAGAATATTTAAACAATTAAAAAGTTTATTTGCACATAATTTTTGTAGTGTATACACTTTTTATTATAAATTTTTTTATTTTCCATAGGAAACGAAAAAATGTTTTCAGTATTTGCAAAAGCGATAGGTAAAGAGTATTTGAATATACAGTTTTTGATTTTTTTAAATACGTGTTTTTGTAATAATTATGTAATTAAGGCAATTATAAATATAATTTTGATGTTTTTATTTCAAATTAAATTTATATGTTAGTTCTTCAAACATGGAATACAAAAATTGGAAGTATATACATTAATATACTTCATTAATAGTAATATACATTTTAATATATTTCTAAGAGATTCGAAATTTTAAAAAATAAATGGATAAAGTAAGTTTTAAAAAAAAGATGGATTAACATCTTTCAACGTCAAGGAATGATTGCATTTGCCTGACGAATATAATACACTGGACGGTAGCGCTTTCTGTCGGCATTCAGAGGAAACTGCCTTACGGCTTTCCCTGTAAGCATTTTCAGCTATTATTGCAAATATTTTTAAATCGGTTCATTTTCAAAAATCTTTTTTTCGTATTTGAATATTACATAATTTCATTTGGATCTCAGTCATTTTTATTAGACATTCAATATTAAAAACACCTAATAAAAAAAAAAAAATAGTATGTTATTTCGAACGTTTATACAACTGTGATCCAAAATATATACCAATGGATTAGTTATCAATATACGATTTTAATTTAACTGACATTTTTTTTTTTTTTCAAAGCATCCGAATCATTCAGAAAAGAAAAGGAAAGACCTTATTCACAAACCTTTATGAATTTTCAATATTTTGATAAAAAAAACATCGCTTGTCTCAAAAATAAAAGAAAATTGTGCGCTTAAATGTTTCAAAGCTATAGTTATTAACTTTTGCCTCAAATAACCAAACCCCATTTTCGAAGGATCACAGATAAATAAAGAGAGATATATGGAAGAAGAATAATTTCCTGTGGTTGGTCTTTTAGTACGACTTAAAAGTTAGCTAATTCTATGTATTTTATTTGAAGGTTGTTCATTGTTCAATTCTTTTTACATAATTATTAAAATAAATATATATATATATATATATATATTTGTTCCAAAACTGCCCTATAGAGGGTGTTTTGGATATGCTAAGTAAAATTAAATAAAACCAAATCTACAACAATTTACTGCCAAAAAGTTTCTATGAAGGTATAATCAACCTCTCATTTTGATTAATAGCGTTTCTTTGTGATGTTTCAACCAGTAGTTTTTTATACTACATATATTTTTATTAAATACTCGTATCTCTTTGGAAATTAAATAATTCTATTTTTTTAATTGTAAAAAATAACTAAATTTTAATTAATATTGGCAATCTACTTTTTGAAACAATTGTATTATATTGGCAAAACCATTGAACCATATATTTAACCATAGCTTCTTAACTCCTTTCATCGCCATGTAGTATTTATAACTGTTAAAAATGATAAAAATTATGGAAATATTTTTGAAGGTTTGATAGAATTAATGATAAAAAAAAAAAAATAATAATAATAATAATTAAGGTACCTATGGGGGTAATAAGAATAACATTTTTAAAATATTACCTGCTATTTCAAACTTTGAAAATGAAATTCAAATTTGATATTACTCGCTAACATAAGTGTGTACGAGTATAATAGTTTGTTTGTTTGTTTAACGTCACTTTATGCCACTAAGGCTAATCGGACAATGCTACAGTGGGAGTCCTAAATTTTGCCTATCCAGGTATAATTAGGATAGGGATCTTTAACGAGTACCTGACATCGTACAGGCTCGGGACCTCCATTTTACGTCCTGTCCGAGGGACGGCATTGCTATGGATTTTTTACTCCCATTAAAAAATCCTAGGACCACCGCTGAGTGCGAACCTGCGACCTTTAGTATTGTAGATTGCCATGCTAACCACTATTCCACAGGTGACCCCGAGTATAATAGTGTTTTTAATTTATTAATTTACTTAATAATTAACGGGTGGAAAAAGTTATTGTTGAAATAAAAAAAAGTGAAGGAAGTAGAGGATGGGTTAAATTTGCGGTGAAAAGAATAATGTTTTTAATTTCAAATAAGTTATTAATAAATAAGTGTAAATAAAAAGAAATATTAATACAAATTTATTTTTTATCCACCTAAATATATGAAACTTAGATATACAGGGTGTTTCGGAATTGCACGGCACTATTTTAGGTACGTGTTCTCTAACACAAAATAAACAAAAAGTTCATATTAACATGTATCTCAAACTCATTTATTAAACAGATATCAAAGGTTAAAGATTTATTATTACTATTTATTTATTATTATTACAACATTTAGAGTAAATGTTCAAAGGCGCTTCCGTTTTGTTGAAAACATTCAGCACGACGAATCCATGCTTCTCTGGTTCTTCGTATAGCATCAGGAATTACATACCGTGAAAAATTTCCTAACCGAAGAATACCAAATCGTAAAACGTTTGAGGCCATTGAAAGACGTCTTAGGGATAATGGTACGCTAAAACCTATACGAGTGAACGCCGGTCGAGAACGATTTCGACGAACTGCAAACGTAGAAGAAGAAATACTCGATGCTGTTCAGTTATCTCCTACTACTAGTACCAGAAGATTGTCACGTCGTTTCGATGTTTCCTCTACCAGCGTATGGCGAACTTTACGCGAACAACAATTATATCCATTTCACGTATCAAGTAGGCAAGATTTGTTACCACAAGATTATAACAAGCGCAGAAATTTCTCCCAGTGGTTAATTCGACAATGCACACGAGATCCTAACTTCCTGAACTGCATTTTGGTTACTGATGAATCTTGCTTTACAAGAAACGGGATTCTTAATTTTCGAAATACCCATACTTGGGCCGAAGAAAACCCTCATACGACTGCTGTTGGACATTACCAACATACATTCTCTTTAAATGTCTGGTGTGGTCTTCTAAGCGACAAAATCATCGGCCCCTTCTTTTTGCCACCTAGGATGTCAGGTATATCTTACTTGCATTTTTTGCAAAATAATCTGCATGATATTCTAGAAGATATTCCGCTAGGCATTAGGCAAAGGCTGTGGTTTATGCATGACGGTGCTCCAGCTCACTTTTCTCATAGTGTCACTGATTATTTAAATGCAACTTATGGAGACCGATGGGTTGGTCGAAACGGACCTGTTAAATGGCCACCACGATCTCCGGATTTAACGCCATTAGATTATTTTATGTGGGGCTGGATGAAGTCTATGGTTTATTCTGCGGCAGTTGACACGCAAGAAGAGCTAAGAAATCGGATCGTGGAAGCCGCAGTAACTATCAACCACCATCCTGATGCTATACGAAGAACCAGAGAAGCATGGATTCGTCGTGCTGAATGTTGCATTCAACAAAACGGAAGCGCCTTTGAACATTTACTCTAAAAGTTGTAATAATAATAAATAAATAGTAATAATAAATCTTTAACCTTTGATATCTGTTTAATAAATGAGTTTGAGATACATGTTAATATGAACTTTTTTGTTTATTTTGTGTTAGAGAACACGTACCTAAAATAGTGCCGTGCAATTCCGAAACACCCTGTATATGCTAAAATATTATCTCATATTACTCGCTTTGTCAAAAATAAATAAAAGTTTTTTTTACCTTCCTGTTTTCCTATTTAATAGATGGCTTCATTATAGTCAATACCTTTCGTTTCTTCTTCCAAAAACGAATACAAAACATTTTAAAAACATTACTGATTTTTTGATAAGATGATATCGGGTTTGTTTAGCTTTCATAGCTCAGATATATGAAAATATAATCTTGTGCGCTAATGTGAATATTATGACGTGATAGATTATGTCAGGCACAATAGGTAATGGTTAGCCAATATATACCACAATACACAAGTCTATCCCCGTCATGGCGAGTCCGTGACAAAGACCCAACGCTAAGCTGTCAACCCTCGACACGGTACCTTAACAAAAGGGCTCTCTCACCCTGCGAGAGAGAGAGAGAGAGACGTACACCCGGCGACGTTTCGGGAGTCACAAGTTGATCCGACTTGAGCAGATGTTACCGCGCTAACAATGAGGCATCCGTCAGAGGAAGTCACAGCAGAGGGAAACGCGACCACCTCGACAATGATTGATCTTGCTATGGTTGCACAATGACTGCGAGGTTCTGCTCCGAAGATGGATCGAGCTCTTTGTGGTTACTGCCCGGAACGTACGCTTATCGTTGTAGCACAGGGGGGGAGAGTCGAGGGAGGGGAGTAGATGGTAAAGTTGTCCACTTCACATCTAACGGATACGCTCAGATCGTTTAGAGCAAATGGATTACTACAAGGTTATAATATCGTTTATGCAAATTCACTCGACTGGTGTATGTACACAACCCAACGAATCACTCATTGTTTCTGCATATCGACTCGTCCATACACATACCACTCTTAATAAAATCTATGTACCAAAACCGGCCACGCTCTGGCTTATTCAATTCATAATTTTTAAGGAAAAATTAAATATATTGTAACACTTATGTGGGTAAAAATATTTATTAACAGAAATATACAGTTATCACAATGCCAACGAATTAATAAAACTTAAATATATGAGCAGGTTACGAAATTGATAACGTTATAACACACAATCACATGACTTGAGCTTCACAGTCAAGACACAGATTTCGACTAACTAGTTCAGTCACTGCTCCTTAAATATAATCTAAATAGTCAGGCCTAGATCATTCTAGAACAATGTAGGCAGATCTACGCCTTTGTGGACTAGACCACGGAAAGATCTAAACCCAAACAGTTCGTTCCAACCGCTTATTTTGTTCCAACAAGCTGTCCGGGAGGTTACGCCATATGTTTTTACTTTCACTTACCTGTATATGAATTATATAGTAAGTGGAAGTATTGCGATCGTGAAAATTTTCGACTTCCGGTTTTCAACAGAAATACACGTTTTGGGGTCCCCTGAGTCAAAATAACCAAGTCCCGCGAAATGGTCTGTGTGTGTGTCTGTGTGTGTGTGTGTGTGTATGTGTGTGTGTGAACAGACTAGCTCAAAAACTATAAACCGTGCGAACCTGAAATTGGGTATTTAGAGTATGTATAAGCCCGCGATGTGACAGCAAAAATATCATCAAATTTGCTCAAAGGGAGGGGGTACTTTATTTAATAACTTTTTAAGTTTTTTTCGATTTTCTCAAAAACGGCTCTAACGGTTTTGATTAAACTGAGTATTTGATCTATTTATATGCCCGAAATATGACTGTAAAAATTTCATCAAAATTGATCAACCGGAGGGGGGACTTTACTTAATAAATTTTGTATCATTTTCACATGTTTTTTTTATTTACTCAAAAACAGTTTTAACGATTTTGATCAAACTTGGTATTTGATGTATTTATATGCCAAAGATGTGATAACCAACATTTCATCACAATTGATCAACCGGAGGGGGGACTTTACTTAATAAATTTTGTATCATTTTCACGTGTTTTTTTTATTTTCTCAAAAACGATTTTAACGATTTTGATCAAACTTGGTATTTGATGTATTTATATGTCCGAGATATGAATGTAAAAATTTCATCAAAATTGATCTACGGGAGGAGGGACTTTACTTAATAAATTTTGTATCATTTTCACGGGTTTTTTTTATTTACTCAAAAACGGCTTTAACGATTAACAAAAATAAGATATGAATGTAGAAAAATGTGTGACTTTGGGAAATGATATTTAGCAAAACACGTCAATTTCTAATCTAAGTAAGTTGGTAAGTGAAAGTTGTGTGTTGCGCGCACGCACCAGATTTTTACTTTCACTTACCTATATATGAAATATATAGTAAGTGGAAGTATTGCGATCGTGAAAATTTTCGACTTCCGGTTTTCAACGGAAATACACGTTTTGGGACCCCCTGAGTCGAAATAACCAAGTCCCGCGAAATGGTCTGTGTGTGTGTGTGTGTGTATGTGAACAGACTAGCTCAAAAACTATAAACCGTGCGAACCTGAAATTGGGTATTTAGAGTAAGTATAAGCCCGCGATGTGACAGCAAAAATTTCATCAAATTTGCTCAAAGGGAGGGGGTACTTTATTTAATAACTTTTTATGTTTTTTTTCGAATTTCTCAAAAACGGCTCCAACGATTTTGATTAAACTGAGTATTTGATCTATTGATAAGCCCGAGATATGACTGTAAAAATTTCATCAAAATTGATCAACCGGAGGGGGGACTTTACATAATAAATTTTGTATTATTTTCACGTGTTTTTTTTTTATTTACTCAAAAACGGTTTTAACGATTTTGATCAAACTTGGTATTTAATGTATTTTTATGCCCGAGATATGACTGTAAAAATTTCATCAAAATTGATCTACAGGAGGGGGGACTTTACTTTGCTTAACAAATTTTGTCCAATTTTTACCTTTTTGATAGATTATCTCAAAAACGGCTTTAACGATTTTTATCAAATTCTTTATGTTTAATGAAAATTAGTTGTTATTTAATATCAGGTAAGCTTTATCATTATTAAAATGAACTGAGGGGCTTAAATGGGGAAGGGGCCTTTTTTGTTTTTCTATAAAGTACCTTTGTTTTAGTTTATATTGAGAAATTAACTGTCTCTCATCACGCCTAAAAATAAGAAATGGCTAAATATGAGATATGAAGAAAATCAAGTAAACATATACAGGAGAAAAAAAGAAAAATATTCCGTCAACTCATAAAACACCTTGAGCTCACGCATGCGCCGCACGCCTTTAATGACAAACCAATGCGTTATAATTAAAGCTGTTCTGTTCATTTGAGAAGTGGCAATTAACAAAACGCATTAATTTCTAATCTAAGTAAGTTGGTAAGTGAAAGTTGTGTGTTGCGCGCACGCACCAGATTTTTTTTATTTGCTTCTCGGTTTAACGTTACAATATGTTTTCCTGCGAATTTACCCAAATATATCATTGCACATAATAGCCAACTTCCAATTGTTGTGGTCTAGGAATGGGTTATTAATCACTGAGATTTTTTTTTAAATTTTATACATTAAGATAGTTACAATCCTCTACTGAACGGGAAGGAACGTTGTGTATTCCCTATAAAAGTCCCCTTTTTTTTCCCCATTGAGAATAATAACGAACATGCGTAATTTCCACCAAAGTGGGCACGTTTTAAAGCGTTTTTATTACAAATAAAAATATTTTTTTCGGTGTAATACTAGTCCTTTGGCTATCGGAAGCAAGGAGTCGACGTGGCAGAACACCACGTCCTTATTCTTGCAAAACTCGCCAAACCGAAAATTGTTAAACGTGAAAACGTGAAAAACGCATTTTTCACATTCTTTCGGAAGTAGGTCAATACGATAACGAGAAATACTGTACAACATCCGAGTAATGCTGACTCTACCAGCAAAAATTTTAAACATTTGATTCTAATAAAGATGGTCTTGTTAAATGCCATTTCTCGAAGTCTCACAATTTTGCACATTCACTTACTTATTTTAGTTTGCATTTGCTGTTTACAGTACACTAAATAAAAGTTTTTACTTGTGATAGTTCGGCAATTCGAGCATAATACTCCAAGTATTCTGATTATATAATTCTCTATGTTGTCGTTAAAAACTTCATATAGTTACCATCAAACAAATAATTTCCATTAAATGAACAGAACATCTTTAAATATAAAGCATTGGTCTGTCATTAAAGGTGAGCTCAACGTGTTTTATGAGTTGGAGGGAATATTTTTCTTTCTTTATTCTCCTGTATATGTTTACTTGATTTTTTTCATATTTCATATTCAGTCATTTCTTATTTTTATGCGAAACGAGAGACAGACAGTTTCTCCATATAAACAAATACAAAGGTACTTCATAGGAAAACAAAAAAGACCCCTTCCCCATTTAAGCCACCTAAGAACATTTTAAATGATAAAACGTACCTGATATTAAAGAAGACTTGATTTTCATTAAACATGACGAGTTTAATCAAAATCTATGCTATTTTTGAGAAAATCGAAAAAAAAAATTAAAAATGGAAAAAAAAGTTATGAAATAAAGTGCCCTCTCCGGTTGATCAATTTTGATGAAATTTTTGCTATATAGAATATAGCAATATAAATTTTTGAAACAGTTAATAATAATGCCACTTGCCAAAACAAAGACAGTGCTACAAAATCATTTATCTTTGAATAAATTAGAAAAGAAAAACCTTACCCTAACAAAACTATGGAGTACAGGCTAATGAAAAACATTAAACATAACCTTTCAAGTTTGAGAAATTATTTGCTTCTGGAGAGCTTTAATTTGTACTGAGCTTAGGTTAAAAGTCGGGGTTGCTAGGGGAAAGACCCATTTTTTTACTAATTTCTCCCACAAAAGAGTGGTGAGAATCTAATTTCAAAAATTGACAGGGGAATGAAAAAAAAGAAAAAAAAAACTGTGGGAAAGTACAGAAAGTAGTTTTGTTCTACTCTAAGCTTTTATCATCAAGGATTTGATTTTTTCCCTGAAAAAGTATTTTGAACAAATTGAATAGACAAACATGTAAAAATTGATCTGGTATTGTGCCACACAACATGTACTTTTAGCAGACTCAGACCTAGGGACATGATAGAGGAATGAATTTCGATCTTTTTTTGGTTTTTTTACGGTACATGTATTATATAATATTAATGTGGCATAATTAAACTAAAGTCGTATGGGGTCTACTTTTACAACTCGCCTGGATTTATAAAATTGATGTCTTAGTGTCCTAAGCTTTTCTAGTTCGCTATAAGCGGCCTGGGACACAAAAGTGCCCCCCTATAACATGTGATAACAAATTAAATAGGCATTAATTATGTTAATAATTTTCGTTTTACTAAAAAAAAAAAAAGTTTTTCATACTATGCTGCAGTAAAATGTTTACAATATTTGTGTTTGTATAGCCGCTTTATGCTTCAAAGACTAATCGGCCAATGCTACTATGGAAGTCCACTTTACGTTTTATCCGTGGGACTCCATAGCAAAGAATTTTTTCTCCATTTAAAAAATTCCACGGTCCACTGTACGACGCGAACCAGCGACCCTTAGTATATTTGTGCATATATTATAATTTATATTGATGTATAATATCTGAACTTTGAATATAAAAGTTGGGTATATTTTAATCAAATTCCTTATTGATTTCGTATTATTCGGTGTTTGATGCGTGTTTAATTGCTACAAAGAAAGCTTATTGTTTATCCCTTTGACAATAAAGTTTATTCAAGTTATTCAAAACCTTAAAAAAAAAAAAGTCTATCGCTTTTTATCCTCTGTGTGTCATTCGTGTTTTATGTCACATAGATAAGTTTCTAGACATCCCTAGCTTAAGGATTCGAAATCGGGAAAGCTAAAATATATTATGTGAAAAAAACGTTTATGGTACCAAGTCACCGAAAAGTTACGAAGAAATCTAAATATATCCCTATGTCTTTAATCCTTAGCTATCATAAATAAAGCTTTAATAGAAAAGTGGATTGTTCACTGATGTTCACTCAGCTATCGTATCTCTTTGAACCTGAAATGTAATGAATGAAATTATTTGAATACATCTTGAAGATGAACCTCCTTCTGAGCGCTTTTTTAAGGTCTGTTACTACTGCATTTAATTTTGTATTGTATATGTCAAAACTTAGAATGGCTACTAATGTTAACCTGAGAATAATCTCTGAGTCATTACCTTAATTATCTTTGGTCTGGAGAAATTTTAGTCCAACATGATATTGAAATTTAGTTACAGTTTAAACAATCTGTACATTAAGCCAGGAGACAATTATAAACCATTTAGACTCCAGTACAGCCCAAGAAGTTCGGTCCTCCGTATATTTTTGCTCAAGCCAAAGGGTACCAACATCTTGCCAGTACGTGACCCCGATACGAGAATGCCATGCCACCGTAAGTCCTCCACGGCAAGTTGTAATGTGAGCGCTTAAGTTCTCTCCTCCAGCTGTTCGTCTGCGGTTCTTACACGCAATCCCAAACTTCACGTGTCCTATAGTCGCTTTAGTCCCTTCAAGGAAATTAATTCGGCTCTATGTCTGTTTCTGAGTCTTTAGGGCTTCAGATTGTTGGGAAGTGTTCTTCTCTAAAACCCTTCGCGAACTCTCTCAGCAATTAACTACACCTTTTCTCTATAGTACATCCCAAAAATTAGCGATATTAAGGAAATAACTTTATTCGTATATGAAAGATTATAAATCGACGTGTTTTGTTAAACGCCTTGACGCCTGGACATATGAAAAATGGTCTGTCATTAAAAGCATAAAGCGTCTGCTTGGGTTCATTGTGTTTCATGAGTTGTCAAAATATTTTTGCTATTTTTCTCCTTTGTATGTTTATTCGATTTTTTTTCATACTTCATATTTAAGAAAATAACAAGCTGACCCATGCAAAGCATTCGCACTGTAATCTACTTAAATCTCACTTAATTAAAGTACAGAGCGTATTATTGCATCGTATAGTGCGCATTTATTACTTTATCGAAAGCGAATGCGCTGATTTATTAATTCTGAATTGCATGATTTTGCTTACAACTCGCAAAGGACGCCGATAATCGGAAAAGAGTATATAACCAAAACGTTCGTCTCGACAAACTCAAAAAAAAAATGACACCTTCGAAAAAGCCCTGCGACCATTGAAGTTTTTCGCTTACTACGAAGGTGTTCATCGAAAAAATGTATATTACCGAAAATTTTCTCCTTGGAAACTTGAAAAGATTGATACCATTTAGAAACATCTACGACCATTTTGATGTTCTAGCAAAAACCGCGGTTTCGCGCTTATAACTCGCAATTGGAGGAGAAATGATTGATTAGTATATTTTTCTTGTGTGGCGGTTAAGGAAAGCCTTAAATGATGCCTCATTCATGAAATTTGATGAAGCATTATGGACGTTATGACGTACTGACAAAAAAAAGGCCTTGTGAAATAATATACATGATGAAAGTCATAATGAGAGCAGTTAATATCTCCATATAAACAAAATCAAAGGTACTTTATAGGAAAACAAAAAATTTCCTTCGCCATTTAAGCCCTCTCAGAACATTTCGATGATGATAAAACTATCTTATATTAAAGTATACTTGAATTTTTAATGTTTTAATGTTATAAACTATAAAATAATGATTAAATGTTACCGGTTTTTAATGTTTCCATTAAAAACCGGAGGTCGAAATTTTAAAATTTTCAATTTTTACTTTCACTTACCTATCTATGAAATATATAGTAAGGGAAAGTATTGCGATCGTGAAAAATTTCGACTTCCGGTTTTCAACGGATATACACGTTTTGGTGTCCCCTGAGTCCAAATAACCAAGTCCCGCTAAATTGTGTGTGACAGCAAAAATTTCATCAAAATTGGTCAAACGAAGGGGGTACTTTATATAAAGTATTTTGACTAATTTTTACGATTTTTCGATTTTCTCAAAAACGGCTGTAACGATTATGATTAAATTGGGTATTTGATGATGTATATGCCCGTGATGTGATAGTAAAAATTTCATCAAAATTGATGAATTGGAGGGGGGGCACTTTACTCAATGAATTGTATCTCGTTTTCACTTGTTTTATTATTAACTCAAAAACATATTCAATTCCCGCGAAATTGTGTGTTTGTGTATGTATGTGTGAGAGAGATTGTGAACAGACTAGCTCAAAAACTATAAGCCGTACGAACCTGAAACTGGGTATTTAATGTATGTATATGCCAAAGATGTGACAGCCAAAATTTCATCAAAACTGATCAAACGGAGGGGGCAATTTATTTCATAATTTTTTTTTTCAAATGTTTAACTTTTATTCTATTATCACAATAACGGCTTTAAAGGTAATGATTGAAATCATTATTTTTAATGAAAATTATGTGTTCTCTAATATAAGGTATGCTTTCTTACTAGTAAAATGTTCTAAAGGGGGCTTAAATGGGGAAGGTGCCCCTTTTGTTTTCCTATAAAGTACCTTTGTAATTGTTTGTATGGAGAAATAAACCGTCTCCTTTTATGCCTAAAAATTAGAAATGTCTAAATACGATACATGAAAAAAATGTAATAAACATATACTTGTAGGAGAAAAAAGGAAAAATATTCCGTCAACCCAAAAAACACGTTGAACCCACGCATGGATAGTACGCCTTAAAAGACAAACCAATGCGTTATAATTAAAGATGTTCTGTTCATTTAATGATAATTATTTGTTTCATGGGAACTAAATGAAATATGCAACAAGTACATAGAGAATTATAAAATCAGACGACTTGGAGTATTACGCTTGCATTGCCGAATTAACGCAAGTAAAATCTTTCATTTAATAATAAAAAAAATTAGTGTTTTTTATAGAGCAAATAAAAACATAATTAAGAAATGATTGTGGAAAAATGTGTAACTTTGAGAAACGACAATTAACGAAACCCGTCAATTTCTATTCTAAGTAAGTTGGTATGTGAAAATTGTGTTTTTGTACGCATCGCACCAAATTTTATTCTTTTTTTGTTTTTAAGAGTTTTTAATATATTAGAAATTAATACCGGATAATAGAAAGATTAAATACCCTGTAAGGATAGAAATATGAAACGCTACGTGAATTTCAGAGCTATCTCCAAGCGGATAAGCTTGCCTTACCGCATGCGAATAAACTACAGAGTCAATGGAGGTTGTAAAGTTTTGCATTCAGTTTTATAGAGACAATGCTTAGGCACAGGGAACATTGAGCTAGCAAATACGTTTCGCCTATCTGTTTTCTAAATTCCAATAAAGCCTTTATCATTTCCTCTTCAACATAACTTCTTTTATCGAAAATAAAGTCGAAACTAACAAACCAAAACGAACGTGTTTAATGTGAACCTGTTCATGTGATCCTGTATCCTGATACAGGTGCGATATAGGATTGGATTTGGTTTAGGAGAAAGTACAAACGTGACTATTGGAAAGGTATTATCAGAAAAGGTATTTATATTTTATTTCCGTTCATCAATTTTAAAGAACTTTACTTGGTTCATAAAAGTAGGTCTATTAAAAAAAAATATATATATTAAAAAAACGAGCGGACCCCGCCACGAACTGCTGTGACTATTCCTAATATTTTTAATACAGTCAAATCAAAATCACTGATAAAGATAAAAACGTTTTGAGCTAATCTAAAAACCGACGGGATTTACAGTAGAACTCTACGCAAAATTTAAAATTTTTAAAGAAAGTGTTAATGATCCATTCAATTAACACACTTTTACAATTATAAAAGGAACTAATAAAGAATATAATTGGAATAAGGTTTATTACTATCACAATAGACAGTGAGCAAAAACGTACCTAATTATCTTTTGCAATAATACTGTTCGGTATTTTTATTTTATTTCATAATACATAATCCTTTTTTTTACATTTCAGTTTGAATTTGCCACCTTAGCTGTCACGGATATAGCAATCGCTGGGCCAACAATTGGTTATCAGTGGCATCATGATGGCATTTGTAAGGGATTAGATTTCCGGGCTTAGCCATTTTTTTTTTTTTGGGTCACTTGCTCTCTGAATGTGGAATTGTAAGCAGCCTCATCGTCGCCGTGTGTGTTTCTCATTTGGAGTCTGCCGCCGATGGTTTTGCCTCCTGGGTATGAAATTCATAATTGTTTTGAAGTTTTCTCTTCAATCATCATTGTTTGCCGCTGGCCGCAAAATTCAAGAAGGACGAGCAACAGGTGAAAATTTCCTTTATCCTTAAATCTCCTTTCAATGTCTCTTACCCGATTATCCTCATTTCAACCTTGCCCGAAATTCAGAATCAGCGTACAGCGTAAGCTTGGTAATTTGCATTAAGGATTTATTTCATTTTTTTATTTTACAGTTCATATCATTGTATTAACTGCTTTTCCGAGCTCACCAGAGCGAAATATTTTTTTTATCCATTTTTTTTCGTTAGTGATATTGATCAGATTATGTGTATTTTTTTCCCTTTTTTTTATTTTCGCTAAAATTATCGTACAAATACATATTACCTACATTTAAAATTTAACACATTATGAGATTGATATCATATCGGTACGTTCTCCCTGAAACGTGGATCAAAGACAGGAGGGTATCACGAAAAGTGGTCCAGTCTTGGTAATTACCGTCAAATTTAGGAAGGTTGATCTTTGGAAGATGAGTTCTCATAGACAGGAATTGATTCAGAATGCTAGTTTCATTCAATTGTCCCGGTTGCGATGGTGTAGAATTCATTTATATTCACGTATATGTATATGAATCGCATTCGATTCATGAAAATACCGCTCAACATTCGCCAATGTGGTCCGATCCTTATCACTTAGTTCTTTTCCTTCAGTCTCGCAAATATCTTCTAATGACTCAAAAGTTGCAATACAGTTATCATACTCGTAATTGCGTTGCAGAGTTTTTTATAGCCCCTCAAACAAAAAAAGACAATCCCTATCGTAATCGACTTTACGACCTTGTTCAACAACAGCTTTGATTTTTTGCCCTAAAAAGTTGAGTTTTTTGGGCAATGAAGCCTCAGTCGACATCATGAAGAATTATTTTTGAAAAAGGAAAAGTGAAATGAAGGCGTAAAATTTGGAAAAACGTGTGAAATAAAATTAAAATAAGATATCTGGTGGGTAGGATGGGACAACTAACAAAGTTACAAAGACTTAGATAAAGAAAAATAAAGTGGGAACCATGTTAGAATTCAAAAGATGTATACCAAATTAAAATTTAAAACATACAAATGTAAATATCAATATGAAGTAAAAATGAGCCATAGGAAGTAAAATTGTTTACATAATATCGCTCTTATAATAAAAATGAATAAAAAATATTGTATATAATGGAAAAGCTATAAGAGAAGGCTGTCGTTAAGTGTAATTGAGGTGGCACGTGACACGACATCCGCAGCACCCAGCCGCAGTGACAGCCCTGACATCATAATTCGGCGACTGATACAGCCTGCATTCTCATCCCTTCAATATTATCAACATCCTCGATGGAATGGCGTCTCTTATTTTCCGAATACTAATCATGCTATATTAATTATTTAAACCTAAAAAGGTACCGGTTATAAGATTTATAGGGTACACTTTGTATACCCATTGGGAGAACTTGCTTTAAATGAGTTTGAATAATTGGTTTACCTTAAATTATAACATAAAATGTCAAAACAAAAAATAAAACTCAATAACAACGATAAAAAATAGTAACTTGCCTTGCCTCTGTTCTATTAAAAAACGATTGATTTTTGGGGTTAATAAGACACCCAAGCAATGAAAATCGTCGAAAATGTCGACCTCTGGTTTCAACGGAACTACTCGTTTTGGAGTCCTCTGAGTCATCCGAACTACTGTAATAGAAGAATTTACAAACAATATTACAACAATTGAAATGTATGAAACGTCGTGTGTCGTCATTCAAAAATGTTTTCTCACTATTTTTGTTCAACAGTATTTGTCATATGCAGTTAAAGGTTTCATTAATGCTTACATAACAGACGAAATTTAAAAGAATTATTTTTTTTTTTTGCGCCTGTCAACATACTTCGACAATCAGCAAATTAAATAATGGCATGTTAGGCATGGGGAAAAAAAATTAATATCAATTTAACTTTCTTTCTATTTCTATTTCTATCGTATTTAGTTATTTGTTTGTTTAACGTCCCTTTGTGCTACTAAGGATGATCGGACGAGGCTACAGTGGGAGTCCTAAATTTTGCCTATCTTTAACGAGTACATGACATCGTACAGGCTCGGGACCTCCATTTTACGTCCTATCCGAGGGAAGGCATAGCCAAGGATTTTTTACTCCCATTAAAAAATCCTAGGGTCACCTCGGCGAACCCGCGACCTTTAGTATTGAAGGTAGCCATGCTAACCACTATGCCACAGGTGACCACTATCGTATTTAGTTTTTTTTAAATTAAATAAACAGATATTACACTTAATCAAATGTTATTGCCAAGACAAATTATGAAATAGAGCACTAAATGAGAAGACATTTTTTAACACTTACCTAAACATGAAATAACCAACTTTTAACTTCCGATTCTTTTAACTGAAGGCTATTAACACCGAAGAATAAATACTGTAATTTTTAAGATTACAATATGAATAAACCTTAGCTCATAGCAATTATAATAACAAGAAAACTACAAGATTAACTACTGAAATAAATCATGATTAACTATCTATTAATAAATAACCAAGTCCCGCAAAATGGTCTGTTTGTGTGTGTGTGTGTGTATGTAT
Source organism: Aelia acuminata (assembly GCA_911387785.2). Lineage (NCBI taxonomy): Eukaryota > Metazoa > Arthropoda > Insecta > Hemiptera > Pentatomidae > Aelia > Aelia acuminata. Next base: position 213,892,331 of record OU426978.1, on the reverse strand, counting down.
GAACAGTCTAGCTCAAGAACGATAAATTGCTCGAACCTAAAATTGAGCGTTTGGTGTATGTACATGCCCGCGATGTGACAACGAAAATTTCATTAAAATTATTTAAACGGATGTGGCACTTTATTTCGTAAATTTTGTCCCAATGTACTTTTTTTTTCTCGATTTCTTAAAAAACGGCTCTAACGAGTTCTATTAAACTTTTTATGCTTATGGAGAATTAAGTATTCTTTAATATGTGGTATTTTTTGTCATCATAGAAATGTTCTGAAGGGGCTTAAATGTATTGATATACCATTGATAAAAAAACAAAACAAACTCGACCGTTATGAAATCAGTATTTTTTTATTAATTGGTCAAACGGAGGAGGCACTTTATTTCATATTTTTTTTCCAATTCTTACCTTTTTTTCGATGATCTCAAAAACGGCTTTAACGATTTTTATCAAATTCGTCATGTTTAATGAAAATTAGTTGTTCTTTAATATCAGGTAAGCTTTATTATTATTAAAATGTTCTGAGGGGGCTAAAAGGGGAAGGGGTCTTTTTTGTTTTCCTATGAAGTAAATTTGTATTTGTTTATACGCAGAAATTATCTGTCTCTCGTAACGCCTAAATATAAGAAATGGCTAAACATGAGATATGATAAAAATAAAGAAAACATAAAGAGGAGAAAAAAAGAAAAATATTCAGTCAACTCATAAAACTCGTAGAGCCCACGCATGGTATCTGAGTACGCCTTTAATGACAGACAATTGTTCATAATTAAAGCTGTTCTGTTCATTTGAGAAGTGGCAATTAACAAAACGCATTTATTTCTAATCTAAGTAAGTTGGTATGTGAAAGTTGTGTGTTGCGCGCACGCACTAGATTTTTTTCTCTTTAAATAGACATATGTTATTAAATAACGTTATAACGTATGTTATTAAATAGCGTTGAATAAATCACTAATAATATCAAAAAGTAACTGGTTTGCGTAAAGTAAAAAAGACCCGCACATTATATAAAATATTTTGGTAGATTAATAAAATTTAATATGTTTCTATAATTTGTAAAAGCTTCGCTAACTTAGTCCCTATTGCTCGTTTTTATTCTCCTAGAACTCAATCTTCAGCCACATGTATTGCAAAGAAAGAAAACATGCTAATTTAGCTGACAATTTAGCACTAATATAAATCAAATACTGCCTTAATAACGTCAAAAGAAAGGAAAGGAAATCAACTATTTTACTGCTTGGGGACCTCCCAAGGCGCCAGCAAAAACCGCTAGCGCGTGGCAGTAAAACTTATTAATTTCCGCCTTGCAGTTATTTTCTTCCACCATCTCTTGGCTTTTTCTGCTCCATGGTGGCGTCAGGTGGAATGCCACCTCTCGCCTCAGTGGGACGTAGGCACCAAGGTATGAATGGTTTAAAATTTTTAAAAATTAACGAATCATACTTCTATAAGTGAGGTATGTAAATCCAGCATAATCCATTCTTTATTTTATTTTATTTATTTTTTTTGTGGAGCACACAATTTTATGTATTTGATAAATAGTAGGTCCTCCTGGCGATAGAGTTAAAATTTTAAATTTAAAAAATCTTTTGGTTTGTTAATATTCAAAATCGAAAATTTTGGATTCAGTTGATTTTTTTGCGATTCCGATGATCTGGCGTAGTTTTAATTCCATGATACTGAGACTAGTATTAAAACAAACACGTTGTTTTGTCTTAGATCGCATACTTCTAAATATCTATAAAGAGAGAAAAAAAAAGCCATTTATTTAATAAGTTGTAAAAAAACAAAACAAAAAAAAAGCATATAGAAATAAGAAAATTTCATGTTTTTTAAAATTTTAAATCCACAAAATATAGTATTTTTTAAAAAGAAATTTGGTGTAAATGTTTATGATTTGAAACGCGGATGTGTCATTGCGCGTAAATTATTAATATTGTCATTTTACGGTTAAGAATTGAAAAGAATTTTAAATCAGAACTTATGAGTGCTAATGAACTGGTATGTACTTAAGTGTTGAATATCGAAAAAAAATTTCAAATGTCTTATTATATATTAGTCTTTTGATGATCGAGAAAGGTCCACCAAAAAAGTCGGTACAATAGAAGAATATTTTTTTTTTAATTTAGTTTTATAGAACGACATTATACTCAATAAAAAGTATTTTATAAATTTTTGGGCTATTTTATGTTTTAAAGTTATTTTCAGTGCGGGGTCGTCTTTAAAGTGCAAAAAACCAAAAACCCACTTTTGATATGTGTTATGAACAATACTTTTCATCATAATGTTCATCCTTGAGTATATTAATACATTTTTATTTCATTTTTAACTTGATAATTTAAAGAGAGTTACTCCAAATAAAAAATGTTACCTATAATAGTTGTAGAATATCGAATTCTGTGTAAATCGAGCTCCTTAATTCTAAAATCAGCCAACTCCATGTTCCAACGACTCTAACTCAAAAACAACTAGTTTAAATGAAAAATGTTTCAGATAAAGGTTACTGAGCATCGAATTTAGCAGGAAATAAGCTGTTTACCCACGACAATAGCTAAATCCTGGGGGAAATACAAATAAAAAAGTGACATTATTTGTAGTGCTTACTTCCTGCTATGACTTCGGTGATTAAGTATCATGGGTTTGATAAAATATTCATAAAAATAACTACTTAGACAGATAGGTACTTGAAAAAATTTATCTTTTATTTTAACAGATGGAAAATGGTTGTTTAATTAGTTCAAAATGGTTAATACTTCAAAAACCGAAGTCATAGCAGGAAGTAAGCTCTACGAATAATTTCACTTTTTTATTTGTATTTCCCCCAGGATTTAGCTAATGTTGTGCATACGGAGCTTATTTCCTGCTAAATTTGATGCTCACTAACTTTTATCAAAACATTTTTCATGTCAAGCTTGGGAACGTTTTGAGCGTAATTCACGTTGAACGTTTGAGCGTAATTCATTTTTCCGCTGCAGTGGCTAAATTGACAATCGGTTTCGGCGAAAGACTGAACCGATTTTAACTGTAAGGACCTCAGTCGAGGCGAAATTTAATGCCCTTTTATTTTAGAAAGAACACAATTTCCTCTGCGGTTAATCGTTTTCGAGTTATTAGCGAAAAAAGTTCGAAAATGTAGATTTTGTTCGCCTATAAAATTTGATGGCAACCGATCTGAGGTGGCAGACGTTCACATTTATTGTCTACGAAATGAGTGCTATTATACAATTAATTAACCAAAGCTCTACATGATTTTTACACTCAAATAATTAGGTAGTATACATAATCCTATTACTACTCTAACAGATAATATTTACATAATATTTGGAAAAGCTCTTTTCTTACATTATAATAAGTATTTTAAAGCACATAGCTTTATTAATAGCTAGATAATAACTGGAATAGCTCTAATTTTTACATGAAAATAATTATTTAAAAGTAAATAATTTTATTAATAACTGAGACAACAAGAACTCAAACATTAAACTTTAACATTAAAACATAATTACTGAAAAGTCAAAACATTAAAAACAACAGATAATATTTATCTGTTTTTATATTTAATGTTTTTTGATAAAACATTAAATATTATAAAAGCATTTATCTGTTTTTTATAAAACATTAAAAATAACAGATAATATTTATATAGATAACATAGATAACAAAAATAACTGATAATATTTACATAATACTTGGAGTAGCTCTTTCCTTACATTATAAAAAGTATTTTAAAGCACATAATGCTATTAATAACTATACAATAACTGGATTAACTCTAATTCTTACATGAAAATAATTAATTAAAATTACATAATTTTATTAATAACTGAAACAACAAAAACTCAAACATTAAGCTATAAACACTTAACATTAAAACATTATTATTGAAAAGTACATAACATTAAAAATAATTATTGAAAAGTACACAGTCTTATTTAGAGAGATAGTACATAGTACATATATATATATATATGTATATATATATATATATATAGAGAGAGAGAGAGAGTGTGAGAGAGAGAGAGAGAGAGAGAGAGAGAGTGAGAGGGTGAGAGGGGGGAGAGAGAGAATGAATGAATATCGATTTATTTAACAAATGTCGAAGTTTTTGGCCACTAATGGCCACTCTTAGAAACAACGACAAAAAATATTATACAATAAATTAACCAAAGCTCTACATGATTTTTACTCTGAAATAATTAGGTAGTATACATAATTCTGTAGTATACATAATTCTGTCACTATTCTACCAGATAATATTTACATAATATTTGGAATAGCTCTTTTCCTACATTATAATAAGTATTTTAAAGCACTTAATGTTATTAATAATAATACAATAACTGGAATAAATCTAATTCGTACATGAAAATAATTAATTAAAAATACATAATTTGTGTGTGTGTGAGAGAGAGAGTGAGAGGAGAGAGAGTGAGAGAGAGAAAGAGAGAGAGAGTGAGAGAGAGAGAGAGAGAGTGAGAGAGAGAGAGGGTGAGAGAGAGAGAAGGAGAGTGAGAGAGAGAGAGAGAGGGGGAGAGAGAGAGAGAGAGAGAGAGAGAGAGAGAGAGAGAGAGAGAGAGAGAGAGAGAGAGAGAGAGAGAGAGAGAGAGAGAGAGTGAGAGTGAGAGAGAGAAAGGGAGAGGGAGAGAGATCCATTGATATAAAATTATCTTTTGTAATATCCCAGAAAGTGGTGGGCAATTAGAAGGCCTATAGGGAAGGCGGTTGGTACACAGAACGCAGCTCACCCTGATTATATCTTTCCCCACATCTCGACAATTATTACAGCCTATCTCCTCCACTATCTATCCATTGGCGAGCTATCGAGGTAATTTGCTCCTATGAAGGAAACGTCTTTATACACGGCTAAACGTGTGCCCGTGTCAAAAAGAAAATGGTTTCAGATAGCTATCATTTATCTGCGGAATCAGCTGATGTCTATAATTGATTCTTCTCTGATAGCTCGGTATCAATTTATATTCAGAATTCAAAGAAAAAACTTTGTCATTACTTTTAACTAACATAGTGAAAAAAAACATGTTTTTACTTTTGTTTTATTTTATTTTATAATATTTTATTATCAACGGCACAACAACAAAATTAGTGATTCAAGGCCTCCTTAAGAAGGTTCCCCCATTGCTCCGTATCCTGCGCAGCCGCAATCCAATTCCGAGCACCTAGAAGATGTCTTGAATCCTTTGCGACTCTATCTGTCCACCAAAGTTTCGGTCTTCCGACACCTCTCGACCCATAGATTTTGTCGGACGTCATTCTTTTTGGAATGCTCTGTTCCGGCATTCGGGCAATGTGGCCAGTCCATCTAGTCCTTCCAATGCAGATGACTCTCATAATGTCCGGCTGTCCATTGAGCGTTCGAAGGTCCAAGTTGCTTCTTAATCTCCAATTTTCGCTTGCTTCAACTGGACCGTAGATTCGGCGGAGAATTTTTCTCTCGAAAACAAGGAGCCTCTGCTGGTCAGAACTCGAGATGATCCAAGTCTCAGAGCCATACATCAAGACGGGGCGGATCAGAGTATACTTTTGTTTATTATTTATAAATAATACATGGGGCCACCTGTGGTGTAGTGGTTAGCATGGCAACCTACAATACCAAAGGCAGCGGGTTTGCGTCCCGCGGCGGCCCTAGGATTTTTTAAAGGGAGTAAAAAAATCCTTGTCTACGTCGTCCCTCGGATGATACGTAAGATGTATGTCCCGAGCATGTACGATGTCAGGTACTCGTTAAAGACCCCTATCCTAATTATATCTGGATAGGCAAAATTTAGGACTCCCACTGTAGCATCGTCCGATTGATTAGCCTTAGTGGCATAAAGTGATGTTAAAACAAACAAACAAACAAAAGTTTAAATGCATTTTTCATTTAATGAGTTAAAAAAAAAAAGAAGACTATAGATAGCACTTTTTATACAGGAATGGCAATAGAAGATTGCCCCCTCAACTCCAGGGGTGCCCGGGCCCCTGTATCCTCTATCGAGTTTTTTCACCAAAAACGGTTATAAAAAACAATATTTTTTATATATTTCCCAGGAAAATGAATTAGATTGCAACTCCAATCCAAATTTATCATTGTTCTTAAATTACTGGAATATTTATTAATTATGGGAGAGCGGGGTTGGTTGGCATAGGGGGTAGGTTGGCCTTTGGCTCATAATTTCCGTCCCACCTGTTTTGAAGTCGCCACAATCATACCATGTGACCCGCTCGACCTCGGGAATCTTGTCCTGAGGTTTCAGTTCGATGCTAACAGTGTAGAGAAGAGTGTGCTTCATTGATTGATTTTACAACATTTAAGTAAATTTTTATATTTTCATTAAATTTTGGTTTAAGGCATGGCAAAACATTTGACTACGATTCTGTTCACATAGCCCCAAACTCCTTTGAAAAACCTAACGTTTCAACTAACCAGTTTCTTGTTTGGTTGTTCTCCCCTGCCCTGGCAGCCATCTTTCATATGATTCCTCCTGTGGGGTTAGTTGGCTATCTTCAAGTGGGGTTTGTCGACGCAGTCACAAAACTAAGGTAAACATAAACAAAGTTGAAACTACCACTTGTCTTTAGTTCCAGCGAGGGGGAGGAGAGGAATATTTCCTATGTAGAAAGTGACGAAAGTCTAAACTTTAACGGAATTTTCAGGAACAATGAAAAAGATAATGACACTAAAGATCACCTTCAGCCGCGATCGAAGCTTATTGATGAATTAGCCACACCTGGCTATATGAAACTAGTGCACCGCAGACACTTTCTCGTGATAAGGACACTTAATCGTGATCAAAGGCCAGAGAATATTTATCCTACCTAAAGTTTTTGAAGATGTTTTGAATTTGTTTTTGTTTTTTTATGAAAAATTTGTTTACATTGTTCTAATGCAATGATACTTATATGCCATTACATTTTTCTAATTTTTGCTGTTTGAAATGTTATATAATTTTGTTCAATTGAAATAAATATGGTAAAATGCAGCCATTTGTCATTCTATTTCCCCTTAATAGCTGTTAAAAACCGATCAAAATTATTATATCATTATAGTGCAGCTTTTAATAACAACAATGTGTCAGGCAGTACTTGATTGAGATGGCCAAACAACACCACCTTCTAAGCCAACCTGCCCCACACGGGGGGTTAATTGGCATACTCTGGCTTGACGAGCTCTTAAATTTTCTATGATCATAGTGTTAAATATTATGTGTTGAAGAAAATACTTGAAGTACTCTAATACTTGGGGTTTACAGTGGTATCAGCCCTATTGGGATTATATTAACAGGAATGACTCCACAATCAAAAAAGTGAAAACTGTTGCCAACCAACCCCGCTCTCCCCTACAACAATAACACAAGATAATGTTGTTTCGATACAATATTTTAGTCAGATTAAGCCATCCTATTTCCCTGTCGGTTGTTGCCAGGGAATTCCCCGACGTGTAAACCGATACCGTGCGACTTGGAAGAGCCAATTTTGGCAAACTAACTTGTAATGCGCGGACGACATACGGAGGGCGGTATAGTTAGTGGGAAACGAGTCGTTTCGACCCCAGAGCACAACTGTCGCACTTGCTACCCCGAGCAACAACTGTTTCCCGAAAAGGGACATTCACACGGTGCCCTCGCCGCCGACGTCAAACAAAACATCCGTCATCATCAGGGAAGACATTTGTAGAGCATTCTGCGGCAATATGTCGGGGTGTCGTCCGGGGTCACGTGTTCTGTCGGCTTGACTCATGTCTCTCCTCGTTAGGATTCGGAGTGTTTGGAAATATAAAATTCAACATCTCTTTAGAGTAGGATGGTAATTTAATTCTTCTTCTAAAGATGTAAGGAAAATTACTTATTATTCGGTTCAAATGCCTAGAACTGGCCGTTGTTTTATTTTTACATTCAGTATAACAGACTAGCTCAAAAACTATAACCTGTCCAAAACTTAAATTAGGTATTTGGTGTATGTATATAACCGCGATGTGACATCAAAAATTTCATCAAAATTGGTCAAACGGAGGTGATTCTTTATTTAATAACTCTTGATAGTTTATGCTTTACTGGAAGACTTTTTTTAAATTCCTTTTGGTCTTTTATTATTCTAAATTTGTATTTCAGTGAAAAACTCCAGTCTTCCTTTTGATATATATATTTTTTAATACATTAAAACATCGACGTTTCGAGGCTCATTGATTCATCTTCAGGTGTACTGCAACAATATTTTACATAATATTTTCAACTTTTTTATAAAATTTAATTTACAATAATTATAAAATTTGGAACATAAACATTTATGACTTAAAATCCTATATTACATTATACTCATTGTATACATACCAAAATATATGTTATAACTATACAATATATCGATTCTTTAAAATCTCGTCAAGATAATTAATAATGTCAGATTGCACTTCTTACTTTGGCCACCTCACTGTTACTGACTTTAGTCTGTTGCTACTTAATCCTATTAATACTTGTACACCTCTTGTCCTAATTATTATTATTTCATGATATATATATACACAACCCATTCATGTATACACACACACACACACACTCACATACCCACACATACTTACACAATACATGTCTATTTATGTATATCTGTTTTATAATTGACTGTTCTATTAATGTTTTTGGTGATGAATATGGCCTCTGTAGTTTTCCTATTGTTTGTGTTGTTGACTGTTTCTATTATTTTGGGATTGTTAAAATCAAATTTATGCTTTTTTGTTATGCTATGTTGGGCAAGTGCTGTTGTGCCTACATTTTTTATACTTTTGCAATTGCTAATATGTTGCGATATTCTTATTTTTAGCTTTTTGGAAGTTTCCCCAATGTAAACCCCTTCACAATCTTGACAGTCTATCTTATAAATCATATTTTGTTTATCATTAAATTCTATTTTATCCTTCATATTGTTTAAATAGTTACTTAATTTATTATTGTTATATTGCCCCAACTTCAAATTATAGTGATTTTTTCACTGTAATATAAATTTAGAATAATAAAAGACCAAAAGGAATTATTTAATAACTTTTCAGATATTTTCGATTTTCACAAAAACGGCTTTAACGATTTTGATAAAACTGGGTATTTGATGTATTTATATGCCCACGACATGACAGCAAAAATTTCATCAAAATTGATCAAACGGAGGGGGCACTTTATTTTATAACTTTTTACTTTTTTTTTTTTATGTTCTTAAAAACGGCTTTAATGATTTTGATCAAATTCATCATGTTAAATGGGAATATAGTCTTCTTTAATATCAGGTAAGCTTTATAATTATTAAAATGTTCTGAGGGGGTTTGAATGTTAAGGCGCCTTTTTTGTTTTCCTATGAAGTACCTTTGTTTTTGTTTGTATGGAGAAATCAACAGTCCCTCGTTACGCCTAAAAAAAAAAAACTTGCTAAATATGACATATGAAAAATACCAAGTAAACATATAGAGGAGAAAAAAAGAAAAATATTCCGTCAACTCATAAAACGCCTCATGAGACCAGGCTGTACGCCTTAAATGGTAGGCCATTGTTTATAATTAAAGCCGTTCTATTCATTTAATGGAAATTATTTGTTTCGTGGTAACTAAATGAAATTTTCAACAATTAGATAGAGAATTATAAAATCAGACGACTTGGAGTATAAAATAATAGTGGAAAATTTAATCCCATTGGGCATGGTTTGTTACAAGTTTACATAAATTAATGCAGCGTGTTAAACTTGTTACTGAGCATAAAAATATGTTTTGTCATGTGAATAACTGATATATAAAAAACATTTTACAGCATCATTGAAAGCAATGAGAGAGTATGCATTGAAGAAGGAATAATTGGCTGGGATGGTTGGAGCAGTTCTATGTAACAACCTGTTATTAACTCCCTACATTGGACTGATTAAAGTTTTAAATGAACGTTCCCAAAGTCAAAAGAAAAACTATGCAGCTAAAGGAAAACTGTAAAAAAGTCCAGTTAATGGAATACGAGATGAAATGTTAGTAAAAAAAAAAGAAGACTGATTCCATTCAATGGCTTAGTATAGGTGCCTATGAAGCCGCCCTTTGTTTTGGTGTAAATGAAACTTGGTACTAAATAAAAATATTTGTTATAAAAACTTGACCCATTAGCAAAGGGATTTTTAGAATTAAATCAGAAGCTAGAATGTTAAAATATTAAAGCCTTTACAAATGTAACGCATAAATGGTCTTGACTTTACTAAATCGCAAAGAGATTACAGAACAGAAAAAAATGACAATCAACAGAAAAATATCTGTACATTTCTGAAACTTTAGTCATTACTTCGCATTAGTAGTAATTTTTGAGATCATCAGATCAATCCATCAAAGTCAAAACAGATTATAGTCGCAAACCATAAATGCAAATTGCTATGATTATAACTATACTTAGAAATAAGTGGAGATCGGATTTCTATGTTAAATGAGGATCAACGTTGTACGTTACTATGTAAGTGTAAGTTATAAAATATGTAGTTAAATATTTGTAATATTTGATAAAATTATAAAACTTTTTATAAACGTAACTAACATAACGTAACTAACTAACATATTGTAGGAGGTTCCAAATTTAAGCAGACAGGGTCTCAAAAATTTCCTTCATTTGACTTTTATACAGTCAAAGTCATATTGTATTGATGTTGACGTTTCGCTCGATTGAGAGCATTTTTAAAACTAAAAAGGCAAAAAATGAAGGAAAATCGCAGCTTTGTAGTTACATTTTACAGTTAAAAACATTGTGAATAATTCAATTTCTTACACCAGTTCTAAATTATTTAACCACATGAAATGCAGTTTTTTACTTTCACTTACATATATATGAAATATATAGTAAGTGGAAGTATTGCGATCGTGAAAAAATTCGACTTCCGGTTTTCAACGGATATACACGTTTTGGGCCCCCCTGAGTCCAAATAACCAAGTCCCGCGAAATGGTCTCTGTGTGCGTGTGTGTGAACAAACTAGCTCAAAAACCATAAACCGTGCGAACCTGAAATTGGGTATTTAGTGTATGTATATGCCCGCGATGTGACAGCAAAAATTAATTCAAAATTGATCAACCGCAGGGGGCAATTTACTTATTACATTTTGTATCATTTTCACGTGATTTTTTTTATTTACTCAAAAACGGCTTTAGCACGATTGTGATCAAACTGGGTATTGGATGTATGTATATGCCAAAGATGTGGCAGCCAAAATTTCATCATAATTGGTCAAACGGAGGGGATTTTGTTTATATGGAAAAATTAACTGTCTCTCATTACGCCTAAAAATAAGAAATGGCTAAATATGATATAAAAAAAAAATCAAGTAAACATATAGATGAGAAAAGAAGGAAAATATTCTGTCAACTCATAAAATACGTTGAGCACACGCATGCGGCGGAGTACGCCTTTAATGACAGACCATTGTTCATAATTAAAGCCGTTCTGTTCATTTAATGGAAATTATTTGTTTCATGATAAATGAAGTTTTCAACAACTACATAGAGAATTATAAAATCAGACGATTTGGAGTATTATGCTTGCATTGCCGAATTATCACAAGTAAAAACTTTTATTTAATAATAAAAAATTTATTATTTTTATAGAGCAAGTAAAAATAAGAAATGAATGGGAAAAAATGCGTCTTTGAGAAGTGGTAATCAAGAAAACACATCAATTCCTAATTTAAGTAAGTTAGTAAGTGAAAGTTGTGTGTTGCGCGCACGCACCAGATTATTCATGAGTATGATTTCTTAATTTTGCTAACTTGAAATATTCGCAACTGGATTAGTAATTTGTTTCTGGGTAGGGCGCTTAGACCCCTTACCCTTAATAAATGTGTTAAAGTCTGATAGCTTAAAGCCTGGATTCACTTAAAAACACGTAACCATAACCTGTAAGGCATATGCTTATGTTTCCTCTCTCCGATAGATGTAATTATACATTTTTTTTGTTATCCAATTTAGACCGAATTTCGCCATATTTCACCCAGAGGGTGAGAGCATGTGTGCCCCATAAGGACCACCAAGGCTGTGGATAATTAATTTTTTGCGGAGACGAAACAAACCCCTTGGCGTAGTAGAGAGCGGTAATATTAGCTTTGGGTGTGAGATCTATTATTGGGTGGGCTCGTTAGGGGACTCTGACACTGATCTCCGGATGATGGATGGACCAGGGCCCGTTCAGGTAGTCCTCTGTCATCCGATATCGCTCCACCTTGCTACGCATCCAACTCCCCGCCCCGCACCGGCGTCTTTTACATCGTCAATCCGATATACAATCAATTGGAATTGTTACTACTATTATCACCATCTCGTGTATGGAGGATTAGGCTACCACTCATGTCCGAGTAAGATACTGTGTTCACTATAGTGGTAGAATTATTATTTAACCCTTAACTGGTACGATACCGTTCTACAACGTGAATGGTACCATGGGTGAATTTTCACCGATATATTTAACCAATTATAATTTTGTGCAGATTTTTTTTAACTTTGTGTTTTAAAAAGAAATACCTTGTAATTTTCAATATAGGGAGGAGAAAAAATACATTTAACATTTAAATATATTAAAATAAAATTAATCGATAAGGGGGGGGAAATTTTGAAATTAATTGGAAAACAATTAAGTATATTGTTTTTACTTTCACTTACCTATATATGAAATATATAGTAAGTGGAAGTATTGCGATCGTGAAAATTTTCGACTTCCGGTTTTCAACGGAAATACACGTTTTGGGGTCCCCAGAGTCGAAATGACCAAGTCCCGCGAAATGGTCTGTGTGTGTGTGTGTGTGTGAACTGACTAGCTCAAAAAATATAAACCGTGCGATCCTGAAATTGGGTATTTAGTGTAAGTATATGCCCGCGATGTGACAGCATAAATTTCATCAAAATTACTTAAAGGGAGGGGGTAATTTACTTAATAACTTATTAGGTTTTTTCGATTTTCTCAAAAACGGCTCTAACGATTTTGATTAAACTGAGTATTTGATCTATGTATATGCCCGAGATATGACTGTAAAAATTTCATCAAAATTGATTAACCGGAGGGGGGACTTTACTTAATAAATTTTGTAACATTTTCACGTGTTTTTTTTATTTACTCAAAAAAGGCTTTAACGATTTTGATCAAACTGGGTATTTGATGTATGCATAAGCCAAAGATATGATAGCCAACATTTCACCAAAATTGACCAACCGGAGGGGGGACTTTACTTAATAAATTTTGTATCATTTTCACGTGTTTCTTTATTTACTCAAAAACGGCTTTAAAGATTTTGATCAAACTGGGTATTTGATGTATGTATATGACAAAGATGTGATAGCCAACATTTCATCAAAATTGATTAACCGGAGGGGGGACTTTACTTAATAAATTTTGTATCATTTTCACGTGTTTTTATTTTTTTTTATTCAAAAACGGCTTTAACTATTTTGATCAAACTGGGTATTTGATGTATTTATATGCCAAAGATGTGATAGCTAACATTTCATCGAAATTGGTCTAACGAAGGGGACCACCACAACGCATTAATTTCTAATCTAAGTAAGTTGGTAAGTGAAAGTTGTGTGTTGTGCGCACGCACGATTTTTTATTTTATTTTTTTTTTTGTTTTTTCAAAACAACTTCATATTTATGAAAAAGGATAACAGTTCCCTCATTTTTTTTTTCATGTTATATCCCTGTGATTCCCTCATGCAAAAGTTTGGCACATACTCCACTTCACTGAAATTTCTTATCACTTTTCTTACAAAGTTCACATCTTCCTTGTTTCGGACCTAGTAAGTCTTGTGTTTGTTGATGGGTGTGTAGTGTTAAAATATTAGAATTGTTTCCAATCAGGTCAATGGTCAACGGGGAGATTCCGAATGGCGACATTTTGCTGCAGTTGTGGAACTAATAGATCAAGTCCCAGTTGGTGAAGAAATTCAAATCTGTTGATGTTTGACTTTCCTCTTGGTCACATAAGACCATATTATAAAAGCGATAATTCCATCTACATTAAATAATCCATAGAAAATGGCTAAAGGCCACCCTTTTTTTGAGGAACCAAAATGTACTCACTTTGTCTACTAAAATAGGTAGAATCGTCTTTCCTGTCAGGACGGCTCGAAGTTAGTCTCCGTTTTAAAGTTGGATTTTCAGGTCCATTTACTATTTCTTCACTGTCCCTCTCATTCAGAACCTTATTTTCTTCATTAGGATGATAATCATCGTCATTCTCTGAAGGGCAATAAATAACATCATCTTCAACACAAAAATCTTCTTCCTCTGAACCTTCATCGTCACTAAACACACCATTACCTTCGTCTGTAACCAATTCACTAGCACTATATTCCTTTCCGTCAACAATAAACTTCACAATGCTTGAAAAATTAAAAACGTCCTGAAGTTGGTAAACACACTCTAATGGTATGACGGGTGAAAATACACCCGCAAAAGTGAGATAAGCCAACACAGCCGATTCATATCGAATATTCACTACTACAGCTATAAAGACACTAGGAAGACAGGAACACTTCAGGACTACCAAGCGCCAGAGCTGGGGTATCAAGCCACAATCGAAACACAAAATTTTCGTTGGGTGAATTTTCACACATGGTACCAATTAAGGGTTAATATTAATACGGTTTTGTTTGTTTAACATAATTTTATGCTACTAAGGCTAATCGGACGATGCTACGTAGGGAGTCCTCAATATTGCCAAAAAATATTTAATAATTAGGATCTCTGAAGAGTACCTGTCTATGTAAAAGCACGGGACCTTCATTTTACGTCCTATCCGAGTGACAGCTTAGCCAAGGATTTTTTACTCCCTTTAAAAAATCCTAGGGCAACGCGACCTTATGTATTATAATATATTGTAGACTGTTATGCTAGCCACTAAACCGCAGGTGACCCTACTTGCAAGAAAGTAAAACTCATCTTACAAACACCAACAGCAAATAAGTCCAACTATATGTAATTTTAGGTCAATTTTTTTATCTTGTGAACCCTTAGCCACTGTTTGGTGGAATAATATTTTACTCGTAACTTGAAACATTAAACATATTATTGAAAAGATTTTTAGACTTGTTGGAACAAGCTGGAACTTAGTTCTCAACAGTTCATGACCCCCATAGTCTTTAGCCCATAAATATTTTGGCTATTTAAAGTTTTTTTGTATTTTTAAAGATAAAATACCATTGCATTACTACTAAACCATAAACATTACATTTTTGATCGTTTTTATCCCAGGGTTTCTGAATAAAATGGAAAATTCTTATAAGATATTTAAATAACACTACTAAAGTACTATCAACCAAAAGTAAAACGGCCTATTATGTGATATTTTCCATTATGTGTGTTAACACATACACAACATCGATGTATTAGAAACATCGACATCGATGCTGTATCCCAACCTGAAAAGGGAAAGACAGCCATGATGTGGGACATCCACATCTTATTGCAATATCAAAAGTTAAGTGAATTGGGTTTTTATATCAGTGCCTGTTTTGTAACGTTAAATCGATAAGAAAATAAAAGAAACATATAGTGTAAACTCCCAGACCGTTTGTTGGAACAAAATAAGCGGTTGGAACGAACTGTTTGGGTCCAGATCTTTCTAGCCTAGTCCAAGATATAGAAGACATAGAACTGTCTATGTTGTTCTGGAACGTTCCAGACTTGACCATTTACGATTGTATATAAGGAGCGAGTGACTGAACGAGTTAGTCTAAGTCTGAGTCTGTGTCTTGCTGTGAAGCTGAAGTCATATGATTGTGTGTTATAACGTCATATAACGTAATCATTTTTGTAACCTGCTCAGATATTTAAGTAGTATTAATTCGTTGGCATTGATAACTGTATATTTTTTTTTAATAAATATTCTTTGACTCACAGAAGTGTTACAGCATTATTCACTTATCTATAAATGAAATGAGTGAGAATTAATACGATAGTAAATAATTCGGATTCATGGTTTTCACTATAAATAGAGTATGGGGTACCTTAAGTCCTGATAATCATTATGCGTATGTTACCGTATGTTGGCGAACAGACTAGCAAAAAATCTATAAGTCGCACGAAACTGAAATCAGGTATTTGATGTAAGTAAATAATTAGTATATAGGTATATACATACATATATGTACACACACACACACACACACATATATATATATATATATATATATATATATATATATATATATATATATATATATATATATAAATAAACCTTTCCTTTCACAGTAATCTGAATCCACGGCTCACTTGTCCTACCGCAGACAGGACTACTAGAAGAAGAAGCGATCATGGTGGGAGTGGTTTCGAATAGATGTCAACTCATCACATGACAGCATCCTACCTATTTCACCTTCTCAAATCTACACGTTCTAACGATATATATATTTTTAGAAAAATATATTTATATAATAACGGCTAAAAATACAAACAGCTGGCTGGCTTCTTCTAACGTCTTCGTATTAGGAACTATAATGTTTCTTAAATACCACTTATGAATGTAGCTAATGTTTATGTCAATCGCCATCATTTATCGTACGGAAGAATTGAATCTTTTTTTGGCACTCAAAGGCTATTGATTTTGAGAAAGCTTTTTAAAATGAATAAGATTCGATGGAAATTTGAAGCATCCATATTTCGATTCCTAAATTTGTGGGGAGAAACGGTAAAAAAAAAGTAAAAACTCTATATATCCAGAACGCTTTGTCCTGTACAATTTCAATTTGTTTCATTCGATTCAGGATAGAAAATCAAACTATGATTGAAACTATATTTTAAAATTACATTATTTCATATTATTTTATCTTATGAAAGTGAGAACTGGAAAACAGATATATTTTATATTAATTTAATCATTGTTGTGGGTAACCACCTTGTTTTAATTAATTTATTTTTTTAAATTATTTTATTAGAAGATAAAAGATTCGACCACGGCCGGGAATCGAACTTTATCTGAATTTTATCTTCTAATAAAATAATTTAAAAATTATAAATTAAATATTTAACCAAAAGACCATAAATAAATACATCATTAAATGAATATCTTCGACGTATGTCAATCAGATCCCGTTCGTCTGGGCAATTGTTCAGTCCCCTGGTACTTCGCTACAATGTGGCGAGACCTGGGAGGGATCGCAGAAGTAAAAGATTCGATCACGTCTGGGACGGCCCCACGGTTAGCTCAGTGGTAAGAGCGCCGCAACGTAGATGCGGAGGACCCTGGGTTCGATTCCCGGCCGTGGTCGAATCATTTATCTTCTAATAAAATAATTTAAAAATTATAAATTAAATATTTAACCAAAAGACCATAAATAAATACAATTTATTTTTTTGAAAAGAAGACTGGGCTCCGCCGGGAATCGAACTCTCTGTGGTGCAGTGGTTAGCATACCGCGCATGTCACGCGGAAAACCCGGGTTCGACTCCCGGCGGAGCCCAGACTTTTCTCTTCAAAAAAATAAATTATTTTTAGACATATTTTTTAATTTAAAGAAATAATAGAACTTAATTTAGCTTATTTTACGTTACATTTGAGGTAGCAATTTTACATTCACTTGCCTGTAAGAAATATATAGTAAGGGAAAGTATTGCGATCGTGAACAATTTCGACTTCCGGTTGTGAACGGAAATACACGTTTTAGGGTCCCCTGAGTAAAAACAACCAAGTCCCGCAAAATGGTCTGTGTGTGTGTGTGTATGTGAACAGACTAGCTCAAAAACTATAAATGCACGCGATGTGACAGCAAAAATTTTATCCCAATTGTTCAAACGGAGGGGGTATTTATTTAATAAACTGGAGACAGTCAACTTTAGGGTATTTTGCTTTTCGGCTCCACTGTCTGCGAAAACTATCACATAAATTACCTCTAACTATCCAACAGGCAAAAAAAGGCAAATGAAATCAGAGGAATACTTTCTGTGATATTTCATGGTCCTAGATCAATCGCTGCCATCTTAATGCGGGATTAGGCTTTTTCTGTAATCATGTTTTAACCCTTTGCACTCGAGGTCTCCGGAGCGGAGCCATTTAAAATTTGTCTTCAAACTCGAGGGCTCCGCTACGGAGGCAATGCAAATAATTTTCAGTTTTTAACATATAAGGACATAAACAAATCGTAAAAACTATTTATAGGATATTTCGCTTTTGATGATAAATGACGGTCGCGGCTCGCGGTGTTTTTCATTATTTCTATAGAAACGTTAATCTTTTAATATCGGCTATATTTTGTGGTTTTAATTCATCTTTTATTTTCTCAATTGTACAATAATTAAGTTCGGGGCATCAAAAAATCCCTTTACTTTGATTTAGTTTCCCATGTGCTTCTACTTTCACCGGAAATTTATTAAGTAGATTTTCACATTTTAGGAGCTTTTCTGATTGGATATCTGAAGAAACTTCAACTAAAAGGGCCCCATCTCGTAATTTTTTAACTGTTTTTACTTCCCCGATTAGATTTTTTATGCTTTTATATATAAGGAACGGCGAAACCTTTGTGAAATCTAAGGGATTTCCATCATTATCCGCTCCGGTTTTCTTAATTATTAAACATTTTACACAATTTTTTGGTCTCATTAAATTTAAAATTTAAAAATGTCCCTTTATATTTGTATTTAAAAAATATATATATAAAATTTTAAAAAAATTAATTTTTTTCTTGTAACTATGTTTTCTTGAAGCTTTACAAATACATATAACCTAAATGTCATTACAATTCCTTACTTTGTTCTAAAATTTTACTGTATAATATTACGTTTAAAGGATGTACGTTTTGGCGAATATGTTGCGTCGAGTCGCCGGTAGGTAACGTCCGAAACGGTGCCGAGTGCAAAGGGTTAAATTAGTTATTTTGTTTAAAAGATTTTTGAATATAGCTATAATGGGTTTTATTAGGTGGTTATTGCTATTAAGTGGTAAGTCTACATATGCACATAAAGGCTGTAAAACACCGATTAATAAAATGTGTTGTATTAAGCTAAAAACATATATACAGAGATGCTTAAAAAAACTAAGAAATAAAAGATGTGAAACAGATGGAAACCTAAGAAAGGGACATTAAGAGGGAATCAAATAAGGCAAAAAGATTGGAGGAACCCCCTCATAGCTCCACCGACATTTTCATCAGTTGTGAAATTTTATTTGTTTTATTTTTTTCCCTTTCGCCATTAAAGTCTCTACCGCCGTCAGATTTTTTTATACCATTCATTTCTTTGTTTATTTTCAAATAAACATCGTTCCTTGAGCCATCTTTGGTGTCAGCGATGCAATCTTTATTAAGAATTACAATAACTGACAACCGAATACCGAATTCAACAAAAAACTTATTTCACAATATCTGATTTACACGAATTTCGGTTAATTAGTCCTACAACTGAACCCTTTATTAAATGAACATTTAAAAAAAAAAATTTAAAAATCTGGTGCGATGCGCGCAACACACAACTATCACTTAAGAACTTACTTAAAATAGAAATCGACGTATTTCGATAATATGCAAACGCCATTCCTCAACACTTTTTTTTCACATTTATTTTTTACTATAAAAATTTGAGCATCTCTAAAAACTTTTTTCCTATTTTTACGGTTTTTTTTCCGATTTTCTCAAAAATAGCTTTAAAGATTTTGATTAAACTCGTCATGTTTAATGAGAATCGCGTATTATTTAACATCAGGTAAGCTTTATCATTATTAAAATGTTCTGAGGTGGCATAAATGGGGAGTGGCCCTTTTTCTTTTCCCATAAAGTACCTTTGTTTTCGTTTCTAGAGAAATTAACTGTCTCTCGTTACGCCTATAAATAAGACATGGCTAAATATGAAATATGAAAAAGTCAAGTAAACCTTTATAGGGGAAAAAAGAAAAATATTCCGTTAACTCATAAAAAAACGTTGAGCTCATGCATGCCCCAGTACGCCTTTAATGACAGACCAATGCTTTAAAATTAAAGATGTTCTCTTCATATAATGGAAATTATTTGTTTCATGGTAACTAAATGATGTTTTCAACAACAAATAGAGCATTATAAAATCAGACGACTTGGAGTATTGTGCTTGCATTGCCGATTTATCACAGGTAAAAACTTTTACTTAATAATAAAATAATCTGTACTTTAAAGAGCAAATACAAACAAAAATAAGTAAATGAATGTAGACAAATGTGTGGCTTTGAGAAATGACATTTAAAAAATCTGGTGCGTGCGCGCAACACACACCTTTCACTTACCAACTTACTTAGATTAGAAATTAATGCGTTTTGTTAATTGATACTTCTCAAATGAACAGAACCCGGGAACAATGGTCTGTCATTAAAGGCGTACTCCGCATGCGTGGGCTCAACGAGTTTTGTGAGTTGACTGAATATTTTTCTTTTTTTCTCCTCTCTATGTTTTCTTTATTTCTATCATATCTCATATTTAGCCATTTCTTATTTTTAGGCGTAACTAGAGACAGTTAATTTCTCCATATAAACTAAACCAAAGGTACTTTATAGGAAACAAACAAACAAAAAAGGCCCCAAACCCCTTCAAAAGAAAGCCCCCTCAAAACATTTTAAAGCTTACCTGATATTAAAGAGCACCTAATTTTCATTAAACATGACGAATTTGATAAAAATCGTTAAAGTTGTTTTTGAGATAATCGAAAAAAAGGTAAAAATTGGTAAACAAATTATTAAGTAAAGTCCCCCCTCCGGTTGATCAATTTTGATGTAATGTTGGCTATCGCATCTTTGGCATATACATACATCAAATACCCAGTTTGATCAAAATCGTTAAAACCGTTTTTGAGTAAATAAAAAAAACACGTGAAAATGATACAAAATTTATTAAGTAAAGTCCCCCCTCCGGTTGAACAATTTTGATGAAGTTTTTACAGTCATATCTCAGCTCAAAAACTATAAGCCGTGCGAATCTGAAATTGGGTATTTAGTGTATGTATATGCCCGTGATGTGACAGCAAGAATTTCATCAAAATTGCTCAAAGGGAGGGGGTACTTTACTTAATAACTTTTTAAGTTTTTTCGATTATCTCAAAACCGGCTCTAACGATTTTGATTAAACTGAGTATTTGATCTATTTATATGCCCGAAATATGACTGTGTAAATTTCATCAAAATTGATCAACCGGAGGGGGGACTTTACTTAATAAATTTTGTATCATTTTCACGTGTTTTTTTATTTACTCAAAAAAGGCTTTAACGATTTTGATCAAACTGGGTATTTGATGTATGTATATGCCAAAGATGCGATAGCCAACATTACATCAAAATTGATCAACCGGAGGGGGGACTTTACTTAATAATTTGTTTACCAATTTTTTACCTTTTTTTCGATTATCTCAAAAACAGCTTTAACGATTTTTATCAAATTCGTCATGTTTAATGAAAATTAGGTGCTCTTTAATATCAGGTAAGCTTTAAAATGTTTTGAGGGGGCTTTCTTTTGAAGGGGTTTGGGGCCTTTTTTGTTTGTTTGTTTCCTATAAAGTACCTTTGGTTTAGTTTATATGGAGAAATTAACTGTCTCTAGTTACGCCTAAAAATAAGAAATGGCTAACACCTAATTTTCATTAAACACCATGTTGTTAGCCATTCCTTATTTTTAGGCGTAACTAGAGACAGTTAATTTCTCCATATAAACTAAACCAAAGGTACTTTATAGGAAACAAACAAACAAAAAAGGCCCCAAACCCCTTCAAAAGAAAGCCCCCTCAAAACATTTTAAAGCTTACCTGATATTAAAGAGCACCTAATTTTCATTAAACATGACGAATTTGATAAAAATCGTTAAAGCTGTTTTTGAGATAATCGAAAAAAAGGTAAAAAATTGGTAAACAAATTATTAAGTAAAGTCCCCCCTCCGGTTGATCAATTTTGATGTAATGTTGGCTATCGCATCTTTGGCATATACATACATCAAATACCCAGTTTGATCAAAATCGTTAAAACCGTTTTTGAGTAAATAAAAAAACACGTGAAAATGATACAAAATGTATTAAGTAAAGTCCCCCCTCCGGTTGAACAATTTTGATGAAGTTTTTACAGTCATATCTCGGGCATATAAAGAGATCAAATACTCAGTTTAATCAAAATGGTTAGAGCCGTTTTTGAGAAAATCGAAAACAACTTAAAAAGTTATTAAATAAAGTACCCCCTCCCTTTGAGCAATTTTGATGAAATTTTGCTGTCACATCGCGGGCATATACATACACTAAATACCCAATTTCAGATTCGCACGGCTTATAGTTTTTGAGCTGGTCTGTTCACACACACAAACACACACACACACACAAACACACACACACAGACCATTTCGCGGGACTTGGTTATTTGGACTCGGGGGACCCCAAAACGTGTATTTCCGTTGAAAACCGGAAGTCGAAATTTTTCACGATCGCAATACTTCCACTTACTATATATTTCATATATAGGTAAGTGAAAGTAAAAAACACGTCAATTTCTAATCACAGTAAGTTTGTAAGTGAAAGTTGTGTGTTCTGCTCATCGCACCAGATTTTTTAAAGATATATCCACTCCTGGTCTTGGTACGTGATTGGGCAGACTTTTTTTTTTTTTTTATTCAGCGATAACATCGGAAGCCCCAGGAAGCCCCCCGACTGATTTTAAATAATTGTTCAGAAGGATATATAATATTCAAATATTCAATTATATTTGGGTAATACGTTACAAGGCCTCCCCTGATAGATAACTTAGCTTCTGACTTCTTCCCCGTTCAGGAAGGACTAACAAATGGAGTCGATTAACATAATATAGAATAATGAGGAGCATTTGTCACCCCTAAGTCAACAACATTTGTTGATGTTGCTGGTAATCAGATCGTGGTGTTGTTGATGTTGACGATGCTACTACGGTCCATGGCTGGCTAGATTAGTATGCTAATCGGTTGTCCCTCCATTCCCTACCTTCCTCGATGGCTACTTTTTTACAGCCTATAAAATATAGTCAGCTTAATGTTTTAAAGTGCTATCATTAAAGCGGACGTTGAAATCATTTTTTTTTATTTTATACAAATAAAGCTTTTACTCTTGTTAGAACAAAAATTTATATTGATAAAAAAATGAAAAAAAAAGGAATTAAGAATGTATAAAATACAAATAACCCTAAATTTATCAGTAGCTCCAACTAATACTACAATTTCAATCAAAAGTATCTGAATTTAAAAATAAAATATTTCTCCCGATTCAGTATTATGTAATCTTCTAAGGGTATATTTTTTTCCGGGATGATTTCGGTGATTTTTGTTAGGAATAGTAGTTTTGAATATTATAAACTAGCTGTATTTATTTACCGGTTTCACCCGGAGAATTTCATTTTTTATATCTATAAAATCTATAAAGTGAGACTTTTATCGACCCAATGGTCTATTTCGTAATAACCAATGTGAAGGGGGATCAAAAACTATTTTTATAACAATAAAGAATATACCTAGAGAATGGCTGAAGTTATACAGTTTTAATATGGACAGGTGTTTGCACCTGGTATCAAAAAACCACTGAGCGAAATTTGGAGAATTTAGGACAAACGGTGTGGATTTCTATAAAGACCAACAGAATTTCATCTTTATTTACATAGATTATAAAAAGGCATTGATGACCTTAGGGTTTTATGCTTTTAAACCTCAATAAACAAACAAACAAACAAACATAGATTATAGGTGTATATCCTGGTTTCACCCGGGGAATTTCATTTTTCTAATGAAACGATCGATTTCGTAAAAAAACATTGTAAAGCGAGTTCATTACGATTTTTATAACAATAAAGAATATCAGCTAAAGTTATGCAATTTTAATATGGACAAGTGTTCGCACCTGGTATGAAAGAACCACACAGCGAAATTTGGAGAATTTAGGACAAACGGTATGGATTTCTATAAAGAACAAACAGAATTTCATCTTTATTAACATAGATTATAAATTATTTACGTAGATTTTTCTAATGAAACGATAGATTTCGTAAAAAACCATCGTAAAGCGAGTTCATTACGATTTTTACAACAATAAAGAATATCAGCTGAAGATCGGCTGAAGTTACGCATTTTTAATATGGACAAGTGTTCGCACCTGGTATGAAAGAACCACAGAGCGAAATTTGGAGAATTTAGGACAAACGGTATGGGTTTCTATAAAGAACAAAAAAACAAACAAACAGATTTCATCTTTATTTATATAGATAAAAAATAACATTAAATCAAAAGAGAGCATAAATTAAACGTGAAAGCATAACTTGATTGAAAACTGCTTATTAATTATTTCTAAGTGCAACATGAACATTCACTCAATTGGATTTCATTTATCTTCTCCAAATTGTAACTAAGCGTAAGTTTAAATAATGTTTATTGACGAAAATTATAAATCAAAATCTCAGACAAAAAATAAGAACTCATATTATTAACAACAATAAAAAAAGTAACTATGTACTTACTTGTATGAATACAGTAACACAAAATTAATCATATTCTTCGATGTACCGAGCGAGAGTAAACCTTTGGTCTATTGCTTCTTTAGTCTAGATGCTTTATTTAGTCTCAAATCGAACATTCTAGAAGACTCTCAAGAAGCATAGGCGGTTCTCGTACAATTTTTTTTTTTTTTTTTTTTTTTTTTTTTTTTTTTTTTTTTTTTTTGTCGTTATGCCATAACATTTTTAATACTTTATTGGCTTTTCCTCCGGGTGGGGAAAACAGTCAGATACCAACGAAAATACCAGGAGAAGAGCAATGAATAAAAGAATAGGGGAGAGCGGGTTTGGTTGGCATAGGGGGTATGTTGGCCATCGGCTTATAGTTTCCGTCAAACCTATTGTGAAGGCCCCACCATTGTACCATGTCACCCGGTTGACCTCGGGAGTCTTGTCCTGAGTTTTCAATCCAATGCTAATAATTTAGAGAAGAGTGTGCTTCATTGATTGATTTTACAACATGCAAGTAATTTTTTATATTTTCAGTAAATTTGGTTTAAAGGCATAGTAAAATATTTGACTCCGATTCTGTTCACATAGCCCCAAACTCTTTTGGAAAACCTAACCTTTCGATTAACCAGTTTCTTGTTTGATTGTTCTCCCCTGTCCAGGCAGCCATGTTTCATATGATCTCTCCTGCGGGGTTAGTTGGCTCTTTTCAACTGGGATTTTAGGCGCAGTAGCCATTAACAAAAGCAAAGTAAAAATAAACAAAGGTGAAACTACCAATTGTCTTTAGTTCTAGCGAGGAAGATGAGAGCAATTTTCCTTATGCAAAAAGTGACGACAGTCTAAACTTCTATCTTCTTCTATAGTCATTCTGTTTTACCTTAAAAGCTGTTAAAAACCGATTCAAAATTATTGTACCATTATAGTGCAGCTTTTAATAACAATAATATGTGTCAGGCAGTACTTGGATGAGTTGGCTATACAAATCCACCTTCTAGGCCAACCTGCCCCACCTTGGGGGTTAAATGGCATACTCTGGATTGACGAATTCTTCAATTTTCTATGATCTTAGTATTAAATATTATGTGGTGAAAAAAATACTTGAAGTACTCTAAAACTTGTAGTTTACAGTGGTATCAGCCTTATTGGGATTATATTAACAGGAACGACTCAACAATAAAAAAGTGAAAACTGTTGCCAACCAACCCCGCTCTCCCCTAGTTTTTTTGCGCATAACTAAAAAATAATCGTATTTTACCATTTGATCGTAGTTTTTTACTACTTACATTAAAAAAAAAAATCTATTTACTGTTAGGACTATCAATAACAAAATTAAATCGTTTTGAATGAAATAAAGATCTATTTAACTAAAAAATGAGAAGAAAAGAAAATTAAGAAAATCTGACTTTAAGTATGAAATAAGATGAAGTAGTAGGGTAAACCATACAGTTATTGACACTCAGTACAGTTATTGACACCCCAACTTTAACTTAAAGAAATAAGTAAAAAACTCCTAATTTTATTTCAAGGTATACATGAATCTAATGTTTGAAGGGTCCTCTAAGTCATCTATGAAGTAAGACTCTAACAAACTAACCACATTGAAGATTTCACAACTAAATCCATAGGGTGTCAATAACTAGTTTTTGCACTTTTAACAATAAATATTGCTATATGGTAAAACTATAGAACTTTTAACCCAAAAAAAAACCTCTTGAGTCTTTATAAGGGTAGGTAAAGATGTTGTTGTTATTTGTTGTTTAGGTGCAAAGAAACATCTTAGGTTATTTATGCCCGGTGGGGTAATAAGGTAAAGAGGAGCTATAGGAAGTTTCAATTTGATCCCTTCATAAAAAGTATTTTTTTTTTTTCACCACAGAAATGTAGTCTTAAGGGTGTCAATAACTGTACGGTTTACCCTATACAATCATTTGAATCCTGTTCTTGATTTATTTTACATAGCGTGAAAAAAGTTCTATTATTTATGTTATGGGTTGTTCTCTTAGTCTCGACTTAGCTAAAAAGTCAGTGAGGCCACCTGTGGTGTAGAGGTTAGCATAGCAATCTACAATACTAAAGTTCGCGGGTTTACATCTCGCGATGGCCCTAGTATTTTTAAACGGGGGTCAAAAATCTTTGGCTTTTCCGTCCATTGGTTAGAATGTAAAATGGAGCTCTCGAGCCTATACGATGTAAGGTAATCGTTAAAGATCCCTTTCCTAATAATGCCTCATTAGGCAAAATTTAGGACTCCCACTTTGGTATCGTCCGATTAGCCTCAGTAGCATAAAGCTTTTTAGTGTACATTGCATCTCTCAAATTTAGCCCTATGACATTGTTGATACAGATAGAATTTTCAGCTATTACAAAGCTGATTTTAAATCGGATTCAATGCACAGAATGTTCAATGACATGAAAAAAAAATAGTTCAAACCTCCTAAATAAAATAGAAAGAAAAAATAACTCTGGGCGCAAAGTTATCTTATAAATTTATCAATCTCATTATCAAAAGGATTTTTATGTGGATAAAAACGGAAAAAAAGAAAGAAATCTCTCCACGATATACTACTGGGTGCGTACAATCGAAGAGGTGGTCTGCCACGTCGACTTTTTGCTTCTGATAGTCAAAGGAATAGTATTACACCGAAAAAAATGTTTATTTGTAACCATAAAATTTAAAATAAAAACGCTATAAAAAGTGCCCACTTTCGAGAGAATGACCCATATACACGTATACATACTCAAAAACGTACATAATATGGATAATGCATATGAATATACGTATGTTCTAATCAATTTGATGATATTTCTTTTTACATATTTACAATTTTTCGATACATATTTCTTAAAATATGCTTAAATATATATGTTCATATTTGGCTTTTTTTTTTACATGAAAATCCGTTACCTACTAATATGATATCATTGAAGACTACGACGTCTATCATTAATAATGATTTCATCAGTCAAATTATACTAATACTAAGGCACCTCCGTTATTCGCCAAAACACATACTTTTGCATTTATAATCTTAGCATTCTGTGAAATTATTGTAATTATTCATCCTTTCCGAATTATTTTCCCGTGTAATTTCAATTAACAAACCGAATAGGAATATTAGCAATTAGTTTAGTCCCGATGTGAAAACACCTTCTCCAGGTAATTTACTTAATGGCTACCAGCCAGGTATTATTTCGGTCATTTGAGGCATTAACACCCTACATTTATATAACCAGCAGTATTCAGTAGGTGAATAGCATGTTATTAGGAATTTCGATTTAATATGGAAATTACACGGATTAGATTTTGATAAAGTTACGTTAATGTGCAAAATTTTTGATAAATTAGAGATAATAGCGAGATGATTAGTTTAAGTAATATACATCGACGGGGTTGTATTTTCTTGACTCACGACTTACAGTGGAGTTGCGCAGGAACGCGAATGGTCCTGATAGGTTTCCATAAATGCTTAAATATTAACTATTATCACGATATCATACGTGGCATTTCGAATTTCATTTTTACCGAAGGTGAAATATGTTTTGTAGGTCGAATTTCTTCAACTTTTTTGATATCAACAGAGAAAAATCTTAGCTTACCTCTGTAAGATGTTCAAGAACATCGATATTTTTCGGCATCGGTGATTTCTATATATATGCATTCTTTAAATATGAACATATTAGTGCCGAAACGTATCTAAATAGATGTTTAATGATTTTTTCGACATTGATTGTTTTTTCCTATTCAAGTATTAAAGATTAACCTGTAAGGACTCAAGCATATTCATACATCGGTGTCCCTTCCATAGTTTGTACAGAGAATCTTATTCCAGGTGAAAATTTAAAAAGATTTTACTAGCAGCTGCATTGAATAAATAATTGAAATGTTACTATGGTTTTGAATTTTCATATTTTATTAACTTATTTGAAATGGAACATTTTACAGAAACAAGTAAGAGGAACAGGTATAACAGAGGTAATGTATTCAATAAATAGTCAACATCAATGTTAAACATATTTTTTTTGTCAAAAAATAATTTAAACATCTTTGCTTTTGTTAGGCCGAGAGACCCTCCTAAGGTACACCCAGCCTCTATAAAGTGGGTACCCTTAATTGAAAAATTAAGGGGAAAGAACCTGGCGGTTGAGCGTGATCACGGTCAAATCACCTCCTTGCACGACCGCTGACCAAGAAAGCTCCCTTACATAGTACCTCTTCCTTACATAGTACTGAGCCCAAGACCCTTTATGGGTTGTAGTGGTACAGGATTTTTTTTTTTTTTTGCTTTTGTTAAAAACATTATTATTTTTGTCTAATCATCAATCTTAAAAAGATCCTTATTTTTTAAAAAATATCGATGTTAAAAAATTCTTTGTTTTTATTAAAACGCCCATGTTTAAAAAACTATATTCAATTATTTAAAAAAAAATCAAAACATAAGTTAAAAAACATCTTGTTTTTTGTTAAAACATCGATGTTTAGAACATTTTTGTTTTGGTCAAAACATCTATGTTTCAGAAACATCGACATCGATGTCGCATCCCTAGTTCAAAGATATTGTGGAGCCAATGGGAATACGCTTATAATGGCTATTAATATACTTGAGTAGGGAATTTGATGTGTATTCCGAGGAAGATTAAAGGTAGCCTAAAGATAAAGTTTGATCAGAGAAACTACATTACTGAACCATTACAATAGGAGTAGCAGGCAGATAAAAGGACATAGAAGATAGAAGATTTAGACTATTAGCAATGGTAATGGGGGCTAATAGAGTGAACTTCGGCTTGGGACAAATTGGGACCAGCGCTGTGTCCTTTTTTTTTTGGTGTGGATCCTCTTGAGGAACAAATTAAACTCATTGGCCAATTAATTCAAAGGTCGTGTTACCACTTTTTTTTTCTGAGTGGCACCTTTTGTCCGTTTTTGGTCTTCCTTTTTCGTGAGAAGTCTTCGACTTCCGAATCGAGATAAGATCGATTTATTCAAAGCCGCTCCATTCCCTTTGACGAGGCATTTTTCTTCTTTCTCCCGTTTATCTTTTTTCGTTTCTGTTTCATCTTCTTCACAACTCCTTTAGGACGCATTACGATCCTTGATGGCTCAAGGGACACCTTTTAATGTCTTTTGTGTGAAGAAAGAATAACGAAGGACGTAGCGGTGCCAAATAAGTGTAAGATATATGTCCAATTATTTTTTATTATTAGTCTGTTTTTCTTCTCAACGTTCCTTGTTTGCATTGTCAATATAATGAATTATATGTTGAAATTTTGTCATTTTTTATTTTTAAATAATTAATTTATAATTTAAAAGTAAATTATTAGAAGAAAAAATATTTTGATCACTGCCGGTCCCACTCAGTGGTAAACTACGACGGAGATGCACAGGACCTGGGTTCGATTCCCAGCCGTGTTCTAATCTCTTCTGATAAAATTGTTTAAAAATTATAAATTAATTATTGAAAAATAAAACACAAGACTTGAGCTTCTCTTGAACCAGACTAACCCTCTAGTTCAAATTTCCTTATAGTCTAGAACCTCATGAGTCGGCGTAGATGGTACTCCAACATCGCAAAAACACGTGCTATGACAGTTTGTTTCAACTGTTGGTTCGTTCTAATAATTCTAATCCATATGTTTTTATCGTTTTTTTATTAACTTACAATATAATTGCACTGTGTCTAATGTAATTATGGATGGGTGAGGATGAATTGTAAAAATCATATTGGATATATTTAATCCAATCCATTTATCCATTAGAGGAATCTTTCCTCTATATGACAAGTAGTGACCTTCGCACACATATAAAAACTGGCCACTTTTTAAAAATTTCAGTAAAACTTTAAAAGCTGTTTAGGTTATGAAAAACACATGATTTTTGCTTGTCTTGTGCTTCTAAGCCTCAAATCATAAGTCATGTGTTCAATTAGTAATAAATAATATTCTAAGAACCTTTCACGAGTTAAAAAGTGTGTATACAGGATCATTATATTTGAAGCAGTCAGCTTATGACCTTGAAGCTGATGAAGCTGACTGCTTCAAATATAAGGATCCTGCCTGGAAAACTTGCTAGTTTTTATCAGCTTTGATTCGTTTTCAGTTTTATATTTTCCCACTATATAGTCCACTGAAGGCGATATCTAAAAACCTTAAAAATAAAAAAAAATGGATTGAATCTTAGATAAAACATTTAATACAAAAAATCCTACTTTGTAATATATATATGTAATTTATTTGTAGGCCCGCCAAAAGGATTTTCATAGTTTATTGGTAATCACCAAAACTTATGTCAGTAAACTGATTGTTTTTCTACATATATTTTATATATATATATATATATATATATATATATATATATATATATGTATATATATTTTGATTGTTTAAAAATCAACCAATCAAAATTAGAATTATAAGAGCAGAGGACATGACAGTCCGACCAAGACCGCTTGTTGGAACAAACCTTTTAATAAATCTATGATTTGAAAACGATTTGTTAGAAAAAAAAAATATTACCGTGTAAAAAATCCTTGGCTATACGGTTTTAGGTACTTCTTAAAGACCCCTATCCTACTTATATCTGGATATGCAAAATTTAGGACTCCCACTGTAGCATCGTCCGATTAGCCTTAGTTGCATACAACGTTAAACAAACAACAACAAAAATATAACCTCGTTTCATTCCATCTTCTAATTTTATTTAGAAGATTTTATTAAAATCTTAAAACAATCTTCCTTGATTAGATTTGCCTTAATTTATCAAATTTTATTCAAGAAATAAAATTAATATATTAATTTAAATTATTTGTAAGGCATTTTGTTGTATAGTCATTGAGCATATTGTGAGGGAGCTTGTATAATAAGTTATTGAATTAATTCCAATTTTATAAAGTCTTCATTGAAATTCAACTTCGTATATCTGAGTTCAATTTTTTTTTAAATATGTTTTCGATATTTAACGTTAACATGCCAAAAAAGACCGCCATGTCATGTGAATATAATATGGAACTTCACCAAAATTAAAGTTAAATACCTTTAACCCAAAATAAAAACTTTTGTCATAGAGTTTTAATAATTTTAAGCAAAAGATTCCGTCCATGGGCACTTTTGTTCGGTTGATAACCTTTCTTTTTCGATAAACTTTTTAAATAAATAATTTTTGTTTAACGTCCCTTTATCCTAATAAGGCTAATCGGACGATGCTACAGCGGGAGACCTAAATTTTGCCTATCCAGGTATAATTAGGATAGGGATCTTTAACGAGTACCTTACAGTGTACAGGCTCAGGACCTCCATTTTACGTCCTATCCGAGGAACGGCATAGACAAGGATTTTTTGCTCCGTTTAAAAAATCCAAGGATCACCTCGGGACGAGAACTCGCGACGTTTAATATTGTAGGTTTCTATGCTAACCACTACACCCCAAAGCTAAAAACTGACCTTATTTGTATTTTTTATTCATTAATAAAATCAAAAATGGCCTTGCCTTAATAAGAATAATTTTATATAATCAGCTGATTTATGGCTTTAAATTTATCCCTCACTCTCCACACACACCATGCCTCCTTAAACCACTTGAAATAAATGAAATTACTAGTTATTACAACCTGACTTCTTGTAATATATGCATATTAGTAAATAAACTAGAAGCTTTCGGAGTTTATCTCGATCCGATCGGGCCATGTTTAAAAGGTATTTACATATGCAAGCTATGTATATATATCGGCTTCATCCATCTACATATGTAAATTAAATAAAATCCATTTACATCAGTTTAGCCTCTAGTACAGATATATGTACAATGGTCAGTGAATTCTATTTTAATGTTAATATTAATTATACAGCTACTAAGTTTAGCTTATTGTTTCATTGCAAAGTAACTTACTTATTTCATTTTAGCCTTATTCTTAATTGCTTATTAATGATGTAGATAAAGGTATGTTGTAAATGGAAATTATTTCATTACCAAGCCTCTTAGCTCATGCAAATTATTTTTGGGTTTTTTTTTTTTTTAACTTGTTAAGAAAAAGGTATTCTAATGGATTGTTAGTTGTTGTTTTTCAGAATCGTGCATAGTTATCATTAGAATTGTATATATATATATATATATATATATATATATATTTTTTTTTTTTTTTCTGGATGAGTTTGGTGATTTTTGTAAGGGATAGTAGTTTTGAATTTTGTTTTGTTGTTTTTTATAAATAAAAATGAACTATATCAATTGCAGTTCATTTATCTTATTATAATTATAATTCACAATGTTAGACAAACAATAAAACCAAAAATTATTAACAAGGTTACAAAAAGTAATTACGTGTAACAATACATTAACACAAAAGTAATTATATGCTTCAATGTACCGAGCGAGACTAAGATTCAAGTCTATCGCTTCTTATATTTAGTCTGAAATCGAACATTCTAGAAAAGGGTAGACGATTCTCGTACAATTCTAAAACATGTACTTGAATACAAATATTGATTCTCTAGCACGCAGGCGCATCTGAAAAGTTATAATTTTCCTATTTAAATTAATTATCCTAATCAATTATGTGCCCTTTGAGGCTGCTTGGGTTACTTGACATCATGACAATTTTGGAGCATGCATGACATTTACCCGAAAATGCCCCTAACTTTTTGAAATATGACCAGTTAATTTTTTTTCTTTTCCTAATAATTTTTCTTTGAATAATTATTGATATTATTTTATTTGTCTTTTGTTACAGGTGTCATCGACCTATTTTTCTATTATAATATTTTCATTATCTTATGTGCAACGTTTCGGAACCTCTGTTCATCATCAAGCAACTTAAAATTTCTAAATTGAACATTGTTTTTTTTTTTACGTTTTCCTTTCTCTACAGAGTGTGTATAAAAATATTTTGGAACCTGAAACAAAGGAAAAGTAAATCTTTTTATAACTTTCAGATTTATATGCGATGCCTAGAGCATTCTGAAAACGATATTTTTATTTTTATTATTAAATTAAAATACCGTATGAACGATATCGGTAGTCGATAATATCGAAGTAGATACCATCGTTGGTAAAATATCGAATAAAGGAAGAAAAATATATGTTTTATTCCACTATCGATTGCTATCCCTAAGACGTACTCATTGTCGTGTTTAGACCTTCCTGGTGGATTGCATAGAGCTGCAAGCTGCGTCATGGGCGTCACCATCACCAAATTATTGGGGGAGACGGCTCAATATATTCCTAGATAGGGTAGGTAGAAATTAAAGGGGCTAAAAGTTGAAATAATAACCCCTAAAACAACTCTTATGGCTTTTCAATTCATCCTCCAACGCAGTAATTTAAAGGTATTTATAGTCTCTTAAAACTTGTCAATTTATGCCTCAGATATACATTAAAATAGAGAATTGTTAAGGCTTAATGTTGAAGGATGTGGGCCATAATTTCTTGATTGAATTTTATCCAAGTTTTTCTTCTGATTCTGATCCCACTAATTTCATTGCTTTCCTTTAACTTCTATAAGCTTCATCAAATTGATGGAAAGTAGGATCAAGCTGCTTGGTTTAAAAAATAAATGTAGAGCAATAAAACAAAAGAGTTCGAGCTGGAGCATATAATTTATAATTCATCAAATGTACAATACGCCTTTTAACAATGGAATGTACTGAAATTAACTAATATTTTATATGTATATTTTATTGGTTAAACTCGGATAAATTCGTAAAATCACATTTTTTTTTAATTTTTTACATTGGGTCCTCTCCTGCAAAAATATTGGGGGGGACAGTCCCCTCCTTTCAAAATATTGGGGGGACGCGTCCCCCTTGTCCCCCCCCCCGGCGTTGACGCCCGTGAGCTGCGTTGATCTAAACCTCCATGCCTTTAAAACCCAAGATTCGTACAGAAGAGTTCTCACTAAACATCTCTTTGCTGGTTCTTTTCTGTGATCATAGATTGCTGTGGTTTAAGTACAAGAGGCTTTCACTCGAATCTAAAAGAGTCTAAAAGACTATTAGGTCTGGTATAGTATTGCACTATACCCTCAAAACTGGAGGGTACTATAGATTTTTCCTTTGAGAGAGAGAGAGAGAGAGAGAGAGAGAGAGAGAGAGAGAGAGAGAGAGAGAGAGTGAGAGAGAGAGAGAGTGAGTGAGTGAGTGAGTGAGTGAGAGAGAGAGAGAGAGAGAGAGAGAGAGAGAGAGAGAGAGAGAGAGAGAGAGAGAGAGAGAGAGAGAGAGTGAGAGAGAGAGAGAGAGAGAGATCCGTTAATAGACCACTTGTCGCCTGACTAAGATATTTCTTTGAAGGTGCCTGCGAACCTCCCCCTCGAGTTTGGCGTATAACGAACGTCTATTTACACTAACGCGTGAAGTCGAGCGAACAATGATGTCTGACCGCACCTATGCACCTTAACACAACAATTTCCATTACAAAGACGGCTGACTTGGAACTAGTGGCTGTTCTGACTTTTGTTCCAACTTATTATGGATACTAGCAACGTCAGAAAAATGCTAAAAGAAGGTCTAGAAGCTTATATTAACTAACACAAAAGCGATACTAGCGCTATCCCCGAACGCACAGGCGAACGGATAAAGTCCCGTTCGTTCGAGTTCGCGTCTTATTTAGATTAGCCGAACAGTTCGAGTATTGGTTCGAGAGTGAAGTTCGTACCACGTAAAGGCACCTTAAGGCTAATCGTACGATGCTACGAAGTGAAGTCCTAAATTTTGCATATCCGGGTATAATTAGGATAGGGATCCTTAACGAGTACCTGATATCGCACAGGCTCGGGACACATTTTATGTCTCATCCGAAGGGCAGTTAAATTATTGACATGTTGTGGGCCAGACTTCAAAAGTAATGCATTTTTTGCGCATAAGTTTTTTGAACATACGTAAATTATTGTTGTTCCAATGAAGCTTTGGCGATACATACCAAAGTTATGGTGCCGTTATTTGGTGTGAGTATGAGTAAGTAGTGTGATATTTTTTTTTTATTGAGTTTTTCAAAATGTCTCAAAGGCCGAATCAATTCTTACAGCGCACAGTGGTCCCAATCCAGCATTCATGGTGCGAAAAATTCTTAACGTTGACGGTTTCGTTCGAACCAGGTGTGATATTTATTGATGGGTTAAGAAGATGTTTAATATAAGTTACATCAAAATAGCGATGGGTAGGGGTGGGGGTAAGGGGTGAGTGGGGGCAACTTCTATATTTTTAATTACTTTGTGTGGACGGAATTCATTCAAACTTGGTGTGATGTTTATTGATGGGTTAAGAGATGTTTAACATGAGGCACATACAAATAGCGAAAAGTAGGAGTTGGGGTAAGTGGGGTACTGGGGGCTACATTCTATATTTATAATTACTTTTCGTTGACGATTTCGTTCAAACTTGATGTTTGAAGGTTTGAGCAGATGTCTAACATTAGTTACATAAAAATAGGACTAGCTAGAGCTAATAATATTATATATTATATTGTTAGTCTTGATTAATATACCCACAAGAAAAATGCAGAGGAATAGAATAACACCAACGACTAATTAAATAGGTTCTAAAGAAAGAGATTCATGTACTTAGCCTTACGATAGGTTAAATGATAGTCAGGATTTTCAGTTTACAATGATTTTATTATGGTAAGCCAACGTTTCGATCCAACTTGTGGATCTTCATCATGGCTAAAAGAAAACATATATGAGTATCGATGCTAGAGGGTGAAAATAAATGGATACATTACAGAACTGATAATAATATATAAGATGGTGTATACATGAATATTAAAATAAGAGGCTGGTTAACAAGATAGAATAGAATCTGATATTTACCTACTGAGTACCTACTGAGTGATATGCCAAATTCAAAGGTAACCTATGTCGGCAAACTAACCCCCTACCACTACCTCTCACCTTATTTTTACCTTTAGTCTTAGTATCCACCTGGACTCAGTAGGTAAATATCAGATTCTATTCTATATTGTTAAAAAGCCTCTTATTCTAATATTCATGTATACACCATCTTTTATATTATTATCAGTACTGTAATGTATCCATTTATTGTCACCCTCTAGCATAGATACTCATATATTTGTTTTCTTTTAGCCTTGATGAAGATCCACAAGTTGGTTCGAAACGTTGGCTTACGATAATAAAATCAATGTAAACTGAAAGTCCTGATCATCATTTAACCTATCGTAATTGAAGAACGGTTGACCATCTCTCATCTCTACTATTACTTAAAGTCTTGTTTCAAAGTTGGTATTTCGTTTTAGTTATTTATTCGATTTCACGAAAAAATTATCTCTATATTTTTACAATACCGCATAAAAAACAAAGAAGATAATCTAGAAATATTAGCATATACTAAGTGAAAATTTAATAGAAATTCATGAAAAAAAAATAGTTTTAAAATGAAAAATGCAGATTATTTTATGTCATAAATGGATGATGACTGTAAAAGATACATTTTGATACTGTAAAATAAGTGGATTATATAATGTATAAAAGATCGTACAAACTAAATAAAAAAAATTATAGAGAAAAAGAAAAATAACCATGACCGCGTTTAATATAATTATTTTATGCAGAAGTCTGTTACCAGGAAACCGGATGGATCCTCTCTCATGACTCTGGATCCAAGTTGCTGCCGCAAAACTTTACATGGTTAGTTTTGTACTTAAATATGCTATGTCATGGTATAAATGCTTACATTAAAATCGTTGGAACTTATATTTTAAAACCTTCATGAAGTTTTAGGTTTTAAAAAAAAAACATGACGAGTTTGAAAAACTCCAAGTCTACTAAGAAAAATCGTTCGGTATTCTTTGATATGCCGTTTTATGAAGAATGTATTGTAGTTGGAGGGAAATAAAATTATTTTGTAAAAAAAAAATTCTTTATATTGAAAATAACATACATATGCATACTACACTTTCCAATTGAAATAGCGCACTTAAGAATGGCAATGTTTGAAAATTCACTGCGGCCAAACGAATGAGAATTATTCAAAACCAATATTACCTATTAGCAGCAGGTATCCTGTAGATGGCCAAATTACCAATTTTTTTTTTAAAAAGTTGATTTTTCGAATTTTGCACCATGATTGCTGGATTGGGAATACTGTGCAGCGCTGCCCGCATATGGTATAGAAGCTTATCTTAACTAACTCAACTCAACTCACAGGGGAACACATAAAGTGCCCTTTCTAGTTC
This sequence comes from Aelia acuminata, assembly GCA_911387785.2. Classification (NCBI taxonomy): domain Eukaryota; kingdom Metazoa; phylum Arthropoda; class Insecta; order Hemiptera; family Pentatomidae; genus Aelia; species Aelia acuminata. The sequence continues at coordinate 213,854,744 of OU426978.1, read as the reverse complement.
GTGGCTTATTTAGATTAGCCGAACACTATTCCGAGTAGGATGTTCGAGGTTGAATTTCGCACAGCGTAAAACTGTGTTTTACGCACAGTGTAAAAGCAGTGTCTTTGAGACCCTACAATAACGTCAGGCGCCTTCCCACTGTAGTTGGTTATGATGTTAATGAAATGAGGATATAACAGGTCGATCAGAGGTAATTATTCGCTTCAAGCATTAAATTGAATAAATTAGTCATGATATACGTATGGAATTATAATGGATTTCCTGCAAGTAAGAAGGATGTGAAACGTTAAAAAAAAAAAATGTTGTAAAACGCGTGGAATTATAAATGAACCAGCTAGTATTAAAAATAATGATCTTCAATTAAAATATTTGCTTAAATAACTGCTGAGCATGTCAGTTTCGCGATTGCTTTTTAATGATTTCAATCCTTCGGTAAGTTGATCTGACGTGGTTTTAACTCATCTAACCTTAATTTTAGGAAAAAGGAATTTGAAAATTTGAGTTTCTTAAAAGAAATATTTTTGGTCATCAAGAAAATTCATCAATTCCGACCTCTTTTGTATACATTACATTGGTTCAATATAAAATTGTTCAAGACAAATATAAAAGTGTATGTCAAGTTATTAAATATCACAGGCACGGGCGTCACAGTCGCACGGTGGAGTATTGTCCATAAAATCCTGGCCAAAACTATTTACCTATTTCTTTGTAACTGTGGTGTACTTAATACTTTTTATTAACAATTTAAAAATATATCAAACTAATAAAATATAAATAATTTCAAGTTTTGACCAAAATTAGGGGAATTTCTGGAAAAATCAGGGAATTTGAAAACCGTAGGGAACATTTTCAAGACATAAGACATTTGAAAGTTTTACTGCAATTTAATATCTAGTTTTTGCAAATAATAAATGCATTATTTGCGTAATGAATTTTAATTGTGATCCTCTATTTATGGGCGTCCTCCACGTGCAGCCGACTTATACTGATAAGCCTCTAGACTATTCTATTAGTTTCCAGTTCTAGTTCCTGTATGAAACCATTACAAAGTTACTTAAAAGGGTAAACAACTTTGGTTAGTCACTAATTACTTGCATAGCTAAAATGCACAGAAATTCGTTTTTAAGAAAATTAGTTTATTAAAAAAATTATAAGGATTTAAAGTTTTATAATCCAAAATGTTTCTTTAACCAATTAAGACTATATTTTTTCATTACACGTCTTAAAAGAGTTTGAAATTATATATTGCACTCTAAACACCGACTTGGTTATAGAAAAGTTAACTTTAAGAGGCATTTTCATACATTTATTAAAAACAGGGAGGTGTGTTGGGGTTAGGTAAAAAATATCTGCCCGACAATACAACATTCTTTTAAACAAGTCTAATTTTTTCATCGTAATCAAAAGAACGACAAGTTAACCGTTATGATATTAAATCTTGCTAAAAGCTAGTTATCACAGAGAAACACATACCTTTCGAAACTGTGTACGGAAATTTCAGATCGTTTGTTTAATGGATGCCACAGAAATAACATCTTTAAGCATCTTACAACTCAGGAAAAAGCAACTACGTACTCAATTCATGGATTCAAACTAGTTTCCTCGGGCAGGAATTGGATAAAAATGAACGAAATATCTCGATGCAAAAATTCCTAAGCTACTAGGAAATACGTATTGTGATGTTCTGAAATACAATTTATTTTTTGGACTTTAGGCCAGAATTTCATGGCCATTACTCCACTGTGCGCCGTACAGTAGGTCAAAACGGCAAAAAAGTGGAAAAAACGCTATATCTTGGGAACGGTTTATCCTATCGAGATGGAAGTTGTTTCATTCGATTAATAATAATAAGAGGATTGCAACTAAATTTATATTATTTATGTATATATAATTATAGTGGAAACTTAAGAACGGATATTTTAAATAATTAAAAAAAAAATTGAACTTACTTTTAACATAATTTAGCTATAGATAAACAAAGAAATTGATGATCTTAGAGTTTTGTGGCTTTTAAACCTCAATAAACAAACAAACTTAAATTTAGCTTATTCTACTTTGATTTAGCTCAATATTAATTTAAATTTCCTTTAAGGTAAAATTTTTTTTTTAAGCTAATGTAACTTTTTATATGAGAAAAATTGACTTCTGACTACTGTCTTTAATCGCCTTTCTAATCACCAGAACTAGTGTCGAAAATTGTACTTCAACTATTTTTCTCTGGGATGAGGCTGAAGCAGCTGTCAAGTTTCATTGAGTATTACGCTAACCATATTATATTTCAAATTTACAAAAAATTTAACCATGATTGTGTAGGTATGTGGGGATGTGATTCAATGATTTGTGAATAAATTGGATACAGTCAAGGTAAGGGTATTTTACTTCTCGGAATTTTTTTTCGCGCCGCGAAATTTTTAACATAATTGATAATAACTATCCAACAGGTAAAAAAAGGCAAATGAAATCAGAAGAATATATTCTCTGATACATATCGGTCCTAGAGCAATCCCTGCCATCGTAAGCCAGGATAAGGCTTTATCTATAATCATGCTTCAAATTAGTTATTTTGGGCGAAATATTTTCGCTTGATTAATCGTTTATATTGGATGGATACTGTTATAATGTAGAACGTCTATAAAGGTTGTAAAACAACTCTTACTCAAATTTGCTGTAACTAGCTGAAAATATTTTTATAAAAAAAAAAAAAAATGACAATATTACAACTACGACAATACTTATAATTTTTACTGACAAGAAAGTTCTGATAAGATGGGAACTAATCGTTTTTTATGTGTTGACTATTCAAGAATGAAATAAAATAAAAATTAACTCCAGATATAGACATTGGATTTTTGGTTTTTTCTAGTGTCCGACCGAAACCAAAATTTTTGCCGAAACCGAAACCGAAACCGCATTTCGGCCATAGACCTAGTTTAGGGCCGAAACCGAAACCGAAACTTATTTACGAGTCTATATATGATACATATAAGTGTGTAATATGTCTAGCTTAGCGATAATATCAATGAAAGCTTATAAAATAACACTAATTTAACTCAATCATTCATTTAATAAGTGAGCTGGTATACAAGAGTGGTAAAACAGGTGTATTAGTTAAGTTATAGGATCGAATCCCGGCCCCCTCCTTTCTAGTAAGGCTGGTCCTCGTGAGATGTTAGATCATACCCCTTAACTAGTACAGTAGTAATTTGGAAAACAAATTTCATTATTAATGAGGAGATGATTAAAAGCACAAAAAGGTTCTTAACGCACAAGGTAAAGAATAAATACTATTCTTTACACTTAACGTAAAGAATTCTGTATAAAGAGCATGCTTTCATTACATGTTAAGACTCGATGTGATTTTCGAGGACATTTCTGTTTGTCACTCTCAATTTTTTGTCTCCACACCCAACTTAATGTTTTCGATCAAGTAAAGATACCAAAAGAATGAGAAAAATCTATGTTCTACAGAAATACAAAACAAGTGTAATTAACTAAAATAACAGATACTTTCCACTATTAAATTCAAGGGTGTTAAATGCTATGAAAGAGATCGAGCTTACAAGCTGAAATCGTGTTGTCCTACTTCCTTCTTGGAGATATCTGACATAGTAGTTAGTTTCGGCCTGGCCGAAGATTCGGCCATTTCTTGGCCGAAACCAAAACTGCGGCCGAAACCAGGTTTTTCGGCCGAAACTGGCCGAAACCGAAACCGAAACTTCGGTCGGTCACTAGTTTTTTCCTAGTTTGCCCCTCTGTGCGCCGGGGGGACAGTTCATTAAATTTCAAATTTCATTCAACATCCAAATTTCCATAAATATTTTTACCATCTCTTAAATAATTATTAGATTTTATGAGAACCTATGTATGTTACTACAAATTTCGCTCAAATATTTGTCTTCTTGTTAGACTTGATGAAGGTCCACATGTTTGGATCAAAAGATCTCCAAATAAAATACTTTTGACTGGAAACCCTGATTTTTATCACCCTGTTCAGTTCACTACATCAGTTGAGCTAAATAAATTGAGACCTTCAACTTCAAATATAAGTATTTAAGTAAGTATAACAAATATATACTTATATTCAAATATAAGTATTTAATTGATAGCGTTATTCAACTAAAAAAATATTTAATTCTGTTCAGATGCATTAATCCAGCAATAAATTACATCAATTAAATCCAAAATGAAATATTGTTTACAGGTCCGATCTAACACTTATGCCCTGCCTACCTTTTGGACGATGCCTAATTAAGCGCTTATTGCCCTGTCGTTGTTTCTTGTCGCTTAACCATTTCCTCTAAGCTACCACAATTATTGTTTATACCTTAGCCATCCAGCTATCTCCCTAACAATGATGGATATGTTAGGACCGTTCGCGAGCAGGTGTAACGGACTCACCTGTCTCATTCCGTTATTATCTTATTATCAGGTACATGAGCGATTTGTTTCCTCAACTTCTTCTTCTGCGGTGACTCCTTTCATCGGAGTCTCATGACCACATCCGTCATTCAAGGGCAGGTGTTCATTCCACCGTAAGGCCATATAAGTATGATAATTTCAAAAAATGTCTACGCCGCTTAAAGTACGTTTATTTTTTCCTTCTAACTTATCACCTGCATGCACCTCATCGCTACACACAATCATAAATATTTAATGTTAAATTACAAGAAGTCGGACTTTACATGAGGTTAATAATATTCGCGATAATGGCTGGTATTTTCATGTTCGTTGTTTAAGCTTAAAAGCTTATTGAAGCATGAGACTTTATCGGGTGTTCATAATTCTTCTTCTTTATAAATTTTTTTTTTTTATCTTCATTTAACCAATATACAACTGCATAATAAAAAAAAGTATGCTAAGTAGTTCCAATTTTTTCAATATTTATGCCAGAAGCTGAGGAAGTATAGGAATGGTATACTAGCACTTGAGCTCAAAAACTTTCGTAATTGCAATTAAATCATCTTGGGCATTTAACAGGTACTATCTAGAGTACACCACAGGGTTTTTCGGCCCATTATAAAGATAAAAAATCTATCCCTCATGCCCAAAAGGTAATATATACCACAGTATTATTATACAATTTAATGAATGGTGACTCATTAAGATCAAATTATTTAAACGAAAAATTATGAAGGGTGCAATTATGAGTTTGGTGAACGATGAACACAGTTAACGAGGCACGAATTTCATCGGGCATTTTCACAATCCGTTTTAAAATATAAAAATAGTTTTTTATAGAGTTATTTTAATCATTTTCATGAAACTCAAATTTTATTTTATGGTTAAAGATAAAAAAAATTAATTTCACTTCACATCAGACAACTTTCACTTAATAATCTACTTAGATTAAAAATCGACTTGAATGTGTAATGTCTCCAAATTAATTTAATTATTTTTATAATTAACAGTTATTGGCACTCAGTACAGTTATTGGCACCCCAACTTTAATATAAAGAAAGAGGTAAACTAGTCCTAATTTTATTACAAGATATACCTGAGTCTAATGGTTGAAGGGTCCTCTAAGTCATCTATGAAGTAAGACTTTAACAAACTAACCATAGGAAAGATTTCACAATTAAATCCACAGGGTGCCAATCACTAGATTTGGCACTTTTGACAACAAATATTGCCATATTGAATTTTTGAACCCAAAAAAAAAAAACGCTTGAGTCTTTATGAGGATAGATAATGAGGAGCTATAGGAAGTTTCAATTTGATCCCTTTATTAAAAGTATTTTTTTTAATTTAACCACAGAAATGTAGTCTTAAGGGTGCCAATAACTGTACAGTTTACCCTATCATAATTTATATTGCAAAACTTGAAACGTTTCAGTACTATTTGATTCATTATTGTTTATTTCTTTTTTTAAGGGGCCTGAAAAATCCTAATGTCATCATAAGTCGAGTGTTTTCACTACTAGCTTGTTTTTTTTACTGTGAATTGGTTTTTGTAAATATTTTGTGAAAGTGAATCGAAGAAAGGAATATTCACGACTCGTAGTAAAACTGAATTTTCAAATGTTTGTTTCTTATGCCTTTCCTGAAACGACAGCGATTACTTTTCTTCTAAAACCACCTTAATTTTTTTATTTTTTTTATCTTCAAACTTTGATACACACCTGTTAGTAACCTGCGACAATCAGCGAATGTGATGGCTGCAACGAGTTTTATATTTCATTCAGTAATATATTATGTTACTAAAGGTTTTTAACTAAACTATAATTAATAATGATTGTCTTGTACTATATAATAAAACTTTTTATTTGTAATCAAGCAGGAATGCAACGGTAATTCTGCATCGCGTCCGAATTCACAATTTTTATTTAATTGTTGAAAACTTCGTTTAGTCACCATTCATTTCGCATGAACAGAACGCCTTTGTGAATGAAGAGTACGTAAACATATTGTATGCACTCTACAGAAGAAACTGGAATTATTCAGGGGTTGGAAAATGGTGGGTCAGTACAAAAGTTATCTTTTGATTTAAAAATCTGGTGCGATGCGGGGCTAAACACAACTTTCACTAACCAACTTACTTAGATTGTACTTAGACTGACGTGTTTTGATAAATATGCTAACTACATCCCTCGAACTTATTTTTGTTTGTATTTGCTCTATAAAGTACACTCAAATTTTATATTGTTAAATAGACGTTTTTACTGGTGATAATTCGGCAATGCAAGCATAATAAAGTTGAGTTGTTGAAAACAAATAATTTCCATTAAATATGTATGTTTCAAAACACATTGGCAACTCTTTCCCATGAAAAGGACGTCTTTAATTATAAACGATGGTCTGTCATTTAAGGCGTACGTTGCATTTTCAACGTGCTTGATGAGTTTTTGGAATAATTTTCAATCTTTCTAAGTTATATATTAATTCGATTTTTTCAAATTTCATATTTATCAATTTCTTTTTTTAGGCATAACGAGAGACAGTTAATTTCTCCACGTAAACAAGATCATAGGTGCTTCATAGTAAAACAAAATAAAAATTCCTTCGCCATTTAACACGTTGAGCGCCAAGCGGTACGATCGTACCGCTGTTGGACTATTGTCTGGGGCCGAGGCGGTCCCCAGGTACCGCCCGCTCCCGCCAGCTAAAAGATTGTTCTAGGCCAGGGGACCGCCTGCCGAGCGTGATTTCAAGGCATATTGGACCGCTCCGGCCCCGAACAATTCGCCAATGCAATTGGCCCAAATGTTTTTTTTTTTGTTTTTTTTTTTTTTAATTTGGGGGGTATAAATAAATAAATAAATAAAATAAATTAATTTTATTAATTTTTTTACAAAACAAAATATCTTATTTATTAAAATAACATATTTTAAGGGGACAAGGGTTGACGTCGCGGTCATAACCTGGCAGCCCCCGTACTACTATAGGTAGCGGGCTTTACCCTGGGGCCGGGCGGTACATACGTACCGCTCACAAAATTATTGTTTAATTGCCAAAATTAAACTTTTTATTTATTTCTTTTGCAATTTTTGTATCATTCTAATCATATTAAAGTTATAAATTAGGAAAAATTGCTTTGGCCCCAGGCAAAAGTACATCATCTTTTCCCTGGCGCTCAACGTGTTAAGCCACCTCAAAACATTTCTAGAATGATAAAACCTACCTGATATTAAAGAATACTTGATTCTCATTAGACAAGACAAGTTAATTCAAAATCGTTAAAGCCGTTTTTGAAATAATCGAAAAAAAGGTAATAATTGGAAAAAAAGTTATGAAATAATGAGTCCCCTCCATTTGACCAATTTTGATGAAATGTTGGCTATCACATCTTTGGCATATACATACATCATATACCCTGTTTAATCAAGATAGTTATAGCCGTTTTTGAAAAAATCGAAAAAAACGTAAAAAGTTATTAAATAAAGTACCGCCTCCGTTTGACCAATTTTGATGAAATGTTGGCTGTCACATCTTTGGCAAATGCATACATCATATACCCAGTTTTATCAAGATAGTTATAGCCGTTTTTGAAAAAAACGTAAAAAGTTATTAAATAAAGTACCGCCTCCGTTTGACCAATTTTGATGAAATTTTTGTTGTCACATCGCGGGCATATAGGTACATACACTAAATACGCAATTTCGAATTCGTTCGGTTTATAGTTTCTGAGCTAGTCTGTTCGCACACACACACACACAGACCATTTTGCGGCACTTGTTTATTTGGACTCCGGGGAGCCCAAAACGTGCATTTCCTTTAAAAATCGGATGTTTTCTCTGACTATATAATTCATATATAGGTAAATGAAAGTAAAAAGTTTTTACTAAAGCCTTAAATTTTTTAATATCGCTTTTCTAAAAACTAAGATTTTGGACTAAACACCTTTTACGCTGCAATCACATACATATAATAATTTAATTAAATAATTGATCGTATATGGGTATTGTTTCTATCACGATGCTCTATTATAATTATTTTCTACAACCACTTCGAACCCTTGGGGAATAGGAACACGCTTTTGTTACTCAGCGAACTGCCCTGCGACCGTATAATGTAATCCGAACTAATGCTATTTTTCACATGTAGTGCTCTGACATTTGGCTTCCTTTCCACATAAAACTCGTCCTCCGCACTTGCGGGCGTGACGCCGAGTTTATTACTCCCAAAGTGATGAAACTTCACACAAAGTCGAGTAGATGTAGAAGAGTGGGTACAAGTGGAGTCGGTGTTTCCCAGATAGCAGTCAACTTGGGGGAGGGGGCATCTGTTGTTCGCCCCTTCCTGAGCGGGGGCAATTTCCCAAATTGCTGCCCCCCCCAAACACCCACACCCCCCCCCCTACCAGTACTGGCACCAGCAACGAGGGGGCCACTAAAGGGGATGTGTTCATGTGTCAGAGCTAATGTAACGCTGATTACTACACGCTGTGGTACAATGTTCGACAAGGACTATAAATGTTCGGCAATAAGTAACAACCGAAAGACCTAATTGTAATGCAATACAAATGATTTGGTCCAAAGCAATTGCTTCTTTTATCAATTATTTAACGATAAACCACGTGTCAATCAATTATAACTACTGTATATTAATATTGCTGTTTTTACAAAATGTCTTTTCTTAAATCTTAGATATTTCCTGAATATCCTTAAAAATTTCCTGACAAAAATCCCTCCCCCACCACTGGAGAATGTACAATAAGTTATTAACATTAGCAACATACAAGATAAATGGTGTAATAATGATACCTCCATTTGTAGGTAGTTTGCCTAAGAATCACCAATTTCCCAATTGGGCGCCAAAAATAAGTCATTGTTAGTAGTTAGATCTATGGGTTTATAAGTTATTTCAAATATCAATGTATATTTGACATAAATATATTTATATTAAATATTAGTTCTGGTACAGGGAGCGGGGTAGCCCACTGGTAAGGCAGTGGATTGCTGTGCTCAAGGTCCCGAGTTCGAATCTGACATGGCTCATGATATCTTTATTATTCTGCCACAGTTCGTCTCGTGGGCCGAGAGACCCCCCTGGCGGTTGAGCGTGATCACGGTCAAATCACCTCCTTACACGACCGCTGACCAAGAAACATTGCTCTTCCTTACATAGTACTGAACCCAAGACCCTTCATGGGTTGTAGTGGTACAGGTTTCTTACTCATGTCAAGAGTTACTGTTAGGTTTCTATTAGTTCTGGTACACCTCGTATATCAAATGATATTCTTAGTATCGCTGAATTAACTTAGCTGGTGCTGAAGTATACTAAAATTCACCCATGGTATTGGTTCAGGTGATTATTCTAATATATTCTAATCCACCTGTGGGATTTGTATAATCTCGAACAATAGTTTATGGTACCTTAACTCTTATTTCATAGGGGTCACCTGTGGTGTAGTGGTTATCATAGACACCTACAATTCTACAGGTCGAGCTTTGATCGGAGTTGGCACATGAATTTTTTAACGGGAGTGAAAATTCCTTGTCAATGTCGTCCCTCGGGTAGGACGTAAAATGGACGTTACGAGCCTGTATGATGTCAGGTACTCGTTAAAGATCCCTATCCTAATTATACCTGTGGATAGGCAAAATTTAGGGTTCTCACTGTAGCATGTTCCGATTAGCATAAAGAGACGTGGTATAAAGTGACGTAGCACAATAATAGTGGCATAAAGTGACTTTAAACAACAAACAAACAAACTCTTATTTCATTTTTGTCTATTTTTATATTCATTAATTTGTAATCAGAAGCAATATAAGAGTGCTAGTTTTCTTAATTTCACCTTGCATTTTTTTTAATTTTAGTTGATGAACGATTATTCCTAATTTAGTGTCACCAACAAGTAAATTAGTAATGTAATGTGGTAAACTAGTAATTTAACTTAAAAGATACAATAATAAACATATATAACATATATAAAATAAACAACTAGTAATTTAATTTAAAAGATACAAGATTCTCTTTATTTTGAAAATAGCCTTCTTCTTCTTGTTTGTTTGTTAAAGTCTTTTTATGCCGCTAAAGCTAATCGGACGATGCTACAGTGGGAGTCCTAAATTTTACCTATATTAGGATAGGGATCTTTAATAAGCACCTGACATAAGACAGACCTCCTTTTGACGTCATATCTTAGGGACGGCATAGGCAAGGATTTTCTACTCCCTTTAAAGAATTCTAGAGTCACCTGGCGAGCTAGGAACCCGCGACATTCTGCTGACAATGTATCCGTTCTACATTCGGTCGGGTTTAGCTAGTATATATATATACATATAAACTATTACAATTGGCTAAGGAATTACTCCCCTAAAAACATTTAAATAGTATAATAATACTCAATAATAATAAATAATACTTCCTCTGCATTCCTTACATGACATTATTTTTTCTCTATTTCATATCCATCACATTTACTTGATGGAATTGGGATGCGAACCATAGTTATAAAAGTATAAAGATTAGAAATTTTTTTTCTCGTTTTTTTGTCCATTAATATTATGCAAAATGGTAAGTTTCATTCAACCACTTTTATGCCATGTTCTTCTACCGTAATATCAGTTAATATCTCCAATTGAAAAAATGAATCCCGATGGAATACTCAATGTTCTTTCTAGTTCAGTAGATGAGTGTAACTATCTTTATATACAAAATTAAAAATAAGTCAGCGAAGATTTATATTATTTTCTTATTCGACCGTTATGTAAAGTAGGCTAATAAAATTTAATATAAGAGTAAGTCACTACGAAGCGCGGTCGGGTTCAGCTAGTATATAATATATATATATATATATATATATATAAACTATTACAAATGGCTAAGGAATGTTTCCCTAAAAACTTTTAAACAATAAGTTAACAGAAGGAGGGAACTGGTGTCGGATGGTGCCACAATGAAGCTAATATAGAATTGATGGTATGGAGAGAGAGAGAGAGAGTGGTATAGAGAGGGATGAAGAGGGATAGAGAGGGATAGAGGGAGGGAGGTGTGAGGGAGGCGGCGATTAGACGAGATGTGATTCTATTTTCCGGCCCCTGACCACCCCGGCCATAAATCCAAGCGCCCCTTCCTAATCCGCCCGCTTTAACAGCTCTATAACAAATGTTTTGGGGGGGGGCGGCGATGGATTTTGATGATATCATCTTTTCTTACAGCTTTGCGGACACTCATGAACTTTCGTACGTAGAAGCTTAAAAACATATCGGTCTGTGTCTTCTGTTGTTTAAGTTATAGAAATTCAATGACTCCAGGATTTGTCTTTATATCATGTGATGGTATGTTTATCGAATATATGAAGGGTCAGGGGGAAAAACCACGGCAGTCCGCTTTTTGTTGATTTGAAACAAGTAGTACCATCTGATAGTATAGGAAGTTTCTCTTCATAATTGTTACAGTCGAGAAAAAAACGATAGTCCACATAAAATCGATAGTTTAAAATCGATACAAGGGGAAAAAAACAGCTGAAGTCCTGAGTGTAGGGGGAAAGATTAACAATAGTCCATTTCTGTGGTGTTTGTAGATGAAGTTTATCAATATTGGTTGTTGTTTCTTCAGTTTACATTGTATTCTAATCTATTACAGTGTTTAACAATATAAAAGTGATTTTATTATTATTATTACGTTTAAAAATGAACAGTGACTTTCAGTTCAAGTACACATGGTTACAAGTGTACAAAATTAACAAAAAAAAATCTGGTGTGATGCGCGCAACACACAGCTTTCACTTACGAACTTACTTAGATTAGAAATCGTCGTGTCTCGATAATATGTAAACGCCATTCCTCAACTTCACACATTTAAGTATATACTTATATTTCTAGATCTCCATATCTGCATTGCAAAATTTGGTAATTCTCAGAACTTTTCGATCCATTATTGCTAATTTATATATGAAGGGACTAATTTCATCAACTTACATGCTTGCTTGTTTTTTACTATGAGTTGCTTTTTGCAAATACATAGTGAAGGTGAATCGATAGGTGTATTTTAAACCGTTTTTGAGTAAACAAAAAAAAACACGTGATAATGAGGCAACAGTTATTAAGTAAAGTGCCCCCTCCGTTTAACCAATTTTGATGAAAATTCGACTGTCGCATCACGGTCATATACATACATCAAATACCAAGTTTGATTAAAATCGTTAAATCCGTTTTTGAGTAAATAAAAAAAAACCCAAAAATTAGACAAAATTCTTTTAATAAAGTACCCCCTCCGTTTGACCCATTTTGATGAAATCTTCGCTGTCACATCGCGGGCATATAAATACACTAAATACCCAATTTCAGATCTGTGCGGTTTATAGTTTTTGAGCTAGTCTGTTCAAATACACACACACACAGACCATTTCGCGGGACTCAGGGGACCCCAAAACGTGTATTTCCGTTGAAAACCGGAAGTAGAAATTTTTCACGATCGCAATACTTTCTTTACTATATATTTCAGATATAGGTAAGTGAAAGTAAAAAAGAAAACCACGGACTAATTTATGATGTCATGAAAAACTGATACTTTCAACTCACAAGTCAGGTGAAAAATGTTTTTGTAAACGATTTAATTAAATAAACGGTTAACTTCGTGGAATTAATTTTGATTCTCCATTTTTCAAATCACTTCTCTAGTTCAAATGGATGGTTTTGAAAGGCGAAGGATGCGGTAGTAGGATGTGGATGTGAAGAAAGGATACCCGGGTCATGAGCGAAACTGAAGATGGTGGTGCGAGGGTGCTCAGGTATATCTGATGTGTAGAAAGAGAAACAAATTTATTTCTATTAGCAAATACAAATAGTTATGTTATTTAAAGTATTATTGTTTTACGATAGGTTAAATGATGGTCAGGATTTTCAGTTTACAATATATTTATTATGGTAAGCCAACGTTTCGATCCAACTTGTGGATCGTCATCAGGGCTAAAAGAAAACAAATATATGAGTATCTATGCTAGAGGGTGACAATAAATGGATACATTACAGAACTGATAATAATATAAAAGATGGTGTATACATGAAAAAAAAAAAAAAAAAAAAAAAAAAAAAAAACGTATTTATCAACATAAATACAGTATTTCCACGCGTAATTCGTCTACATCTAAATTAGCAGAACATGCCATTGCCCACAACCATTCCTTCGACTTTGAGAACCCCTCCATATTAGCTACTGTATCTAACCACGATAAACGTCTCCTCTCAGAATCCATTTTCATCCATCTAGAAACGAATAACCCGGTAAATCACAAAACAGATAAAGAGATAATTTCATCCACTTATTCTAACATCTTCCGCATCCTCAAATCCTAGTTTTGATTTCATAGGTACCTGCAATTATCTCTGTACCTCTTGTACTATTATTATTTTTGTATTGTTTGCTTCTTTCTGTATATATTCCAAATTTTTATGCATTGTTACATTATGTATTATCTCATTTTTATGTTATTATTGAGTCCAGACACTACTATTTGTATACAATACCATCTACTTTGTTAGTTTTTAAATATTTTTGTTCACTCAGTTGTCATGTGCCCTCACTTCAAAAGCGTTGGATTTCCCCGCCATAAACCTTTGAAGTCGGCAAACTAACCCCCTACCACTACCTCTCACCTTATTTTTACCTTTAGTCTTAGTATCCACCTGGACTCAGTAGGTAAATATCAGATTCTATTTTATCTTGTTAACCAGCCTCTTATTTTAATTTCATGTATACACCATCTTATTATTATTATCAGTTCTGTAATGTATCCATTTATTGTCACCCTCTAGCATAGATTTAACCTATCGTAATTGAAGAACAGTTGACCATCTCTCATCTCTATTATTGATTTATTTGTTTACCCAAAAAAGTTATCCCCCCACAGTGAGCAGTTTGGTGATGTTTTGTTATTCCAGGGGCTTTAATAGCTACTATTTGGTTTTGGAAATTTTGTAAAGTGGTAAACAGTTATCTGGGTTAGAGGAATATGTTTTTTGAAACTAATTTTAACTTTTGGAAAATGGATAAAGGGGACCATAAACCTAAAAATTTCATTTTTTTCAGATTGGACTAGATTGGACTACTGTGGTTTTTTCCCCATGACCCTCCATATGTCTAGTATTAGCGATGAACTGAGTTGAAAAACAGTCCCTATTATTCAGCCTTTTATAAATATATTAAATGACGATGAGTATGAAAGAGAATGGAAGTTTGCAACGGTCTTTGTGAAGATAGATATCGTTCATTAAGAGGTAAATATAGATAGTGATATAGACGGACAATTTCTAGACCGAATCGGAAACGTTGATTAAATTTTCTGTTACTATTACTGCATTATTAAACATAATAATAAAGAAAATTTGATTAATAAAACTTCTGTTCTTTTCTTTATCTTCACCTCTACCCTAGAGAGTCATTGGCAATTTGTTCAGTTATATTCTGTTATAGGTATATTTCTTTTAGATTTTGAAACAGAATAACTGCTACATCTTCATCATCTTTCAACAGTCCACTCTGTGGTTTTTACTTTTACTTACCTTTATATGAAATATATAGTAAGTGGAAGTATTGCGATCGTAAAAAATTTCGACTTCCGGTTTTCAACGGAAATACACGTTTTGGGGTCCCCTGAGTCCAATTAACCAAGTCCCGCAAAATGGTCTGTGTGTGTGTGTGTGTGAACAGACTAGCTCAAAAACTATAAACCGTGCGATCCTGAAATTGGGTATTTAGTGTAGGTATATGCCCGCGATGTGACAGCATAAATTTCATCAAAATTACTTAAAGGGAGGGGGTACTTTACTTAATAACTTTTTAGGTTTTTTTCGATTTTCTCAAAAACGGCTCTAACGATTTTGATTAAACTAGGTATTTGATGTATTTATATGCCCGAGATATGACTGTTAAAATTTCATCAAAATTGATCAACCGTAGGGGGGACTTTACTTATTAAATTTTGTATCATTTTCGCGTGTTTTTTTTTATTTACTCAAAAACGGCTTTAACGATTTTGATCAAACTGGGTATTTCATGTATGTATATGCCAAAGATGTGATAGCCAACATTTCATCAAAATTGGTCAAACGGAGGTGACCACAACAACGCATTAATTTCTAATCTAAGTAAGTTGGTAAGTGAAATTTGTGTGTTGCGCGCACGCATCAGATTTTACTCTTAACTAATCCGATTTGCTTTTGCTCTCTCTCTCTAATTCCATTGACTTTTTTCTCAAAACTAGCTCAGTTCTGTTTCGATTTCTGTATTATTCGAATCAGTGTACTGTAGTCGTTTATAGTGTTTTCGTTAAACGATTAAATATTAAAAGTTCGTCGGTAAACATGTGTCACAAACGTAAATCCTTATCAATCGAGGACAAATTAAAAATTCTCCATTCCAGGGAAATCCAAGTAAGAAAACCATCGCAGAAAAATATGGAATTCCAAAATGATCATTGTCAACCATTATAAAAAAAATAAAATAGATTCAACCGCAGCCCAAGGATTAACTTCAGCATCAAATAAACGACTGCGCTCTGCCGCTCATGAATATTTGGAAAAAAAATTGATAAATTGCTTTAAACAAATGAGATCTCAAATACCAATCTTAGACCGTCTTATTAAAGCTAAGGCTAAATAACTCTCAAGTGAGCTTGGCAGGTAAATGATTGAATCTCATTGTTTAATTAATATGTAGTTTATCTAAAAATTAATTACATACATGCGATTTAATTTAACTAGTTCTAATGAATGAATTTTCTTCGAAATATGATCAAATTAGTGCGGCCATTGCCTAAAAAAAATATTTAAAAAAAGAATCCTCGGTTATAACGAATCTCGTTATAGCGAACTATGAAAATCAAACCCCGCTATATCGAGGGTTTACTGTAACTGTTATATCTTCATCATCTTTTAACAGTCCACTAAGTGTTTTTTCCATTTTATGTTTCTAACGAAGTATTATGTGGTCGACTCAATGGTTCTGAACCTCAGAAATCAGTTCGTTACGGAGTATTAAACTTATTCTCTCTTTTCATAACAATCCCAGCGCTGAGTTACAATAACTCGGATGTTTTACCGCTTCGGTACTTGCTGCACTCGCATGAGGACACGCAAGGTCGCTCCCCCAGACTGTTTAGACTCGAGATGGCCAGGGCTGGATGTTTATCAAGCAGAAGGAGAAGAAGGGACGCGGCTCATTAGCGGTAAGTAGGATCCCTCGCGGCCATAAAGCTGGGATGGGAGTCACGAACGCTGAGCCAGCGGGCGGTGCTCGCTTTGAAGCAGTTTTTGCTCGCCTGGACCGCTCGCCGGCAGCGTGGCTAATGCACTACTGACAAGGTGTGAACTGTCCACGGCACGGCTCTTTGGCGGTCTGCCATGCCCTCCCTGTGTCATCTTCCTCTTTGTCTTAGTTCTCGTTGTCGTGTCGAGAAGAGCAGGAGGATCTTTATTGCTCCTCTATTGTACTTGTAGAGGCTATTAAACGTTGTACCTACTACTCTTGTTTTGTGTTTTCCATTCTTTCTTAAGAAAATAATCAATATATATTATAAAGCAAAGTGTACAATGTGCGTGCCGAAAAGGCTCAAAAACGACTACACGTACTATCAAGATTGTTATGTTGTCATATTGCCCTATTGCCCCTAACGATGAAGAAGGTTTCAGTTTTCATTTTAAGTTTGTAATGTTGAAGGGACAAGGGCTGTAATTTTAAGCCTCTCGCTACATGTAATTAGCCCCTCTAATAAGCCCAGGCGAGTTAATGAATGAAAAAATTTAGTTCGACATTTGGAAGCCAGGAGCGCTAGCTAAACTCAATTCATAAGGTTATCGTTCATTAGTTCGGTTTGTTATGGTTTTAGCTTCAGCTGTTTTCTTTAAATTACACGAGATTATGTATAAATCATTATTTTTTCCTTTTTATTTTTCAATAAGTTCATTACATCTCTGCAATGAAGTGAAATTAAAAATAAACAAAACCAACTGGATTCCTAAGCGAATTAAGTTTTACAGAAGAGGAAAGAATTGGTTGAAACAATGTCTTTAATCAACATACAATATAAGAGTAAATTTCCAGCAAAAGAAAAATTGCTTATTAGTGTTGTGAGCGAATATAAACTGACACTGAATAAAATAGATAACTTATAGATAATATGATTAAAAGATATATATATATACCGAAAATAAAGTGTTCATATAATATTTCTGTTTAATAGTTCTGTTCTGTTCGTAAATTTTCAACCGAATTCGAAAAAGGAGAAGTTACACAACTTGATAAGGATGCGGTACCGTCATGAGAATGGTCTCAATGGAATCAGAACATAGAAACCATAAAAAATGGTACATACCAGGACATATTTGCTGCCCAAATAATTTTTCTTAATCTAGAAAAGGGAAGTAAACGCATTGAGAGAACCGCATTAATGAGGTCTCTTATACCCAAACCATATATGGTCGTACTCTGAGGTTTCGAAACTTACCTCTAATACTAAGCT
Organism: Aelia acuminata; assembly: GCA_911387785.2. Lineage (NCBI taxonomy): Eukaryota > Metazoa > Arthropoda > Insecta > Hemiptera > Pentatomidae > Aelia > Aelia acuminata. Next base: position 213,836,842 of record OU426978.1, on the reverse strand, counting down.
GAAGTTTCATGATGGTACAAATTTTGTTTTAATCATGATTAATTTTGGTCTATTTTTCTGTACTATTACATTTTAAACTTATTGTTTCATTCCACAACTCCCTGAGCGAAGCAGGGCTCCAAAGCTAGTAATTTATAAATTTACTAGCTATTCCCGGCTTCGCTCCGGTAGTTCTGTGATAGTTTTAATAACAGTAAACTTTAAAATCAAAGGAAATATAAAACAAAATTAGCATCTTCTTGAAACTTCGATTTTAACTTGGTATTAATAGTAAGATCGAGTTATGCAAATAAGGAACCCTATATACTTTATGGGGGGTTGAACATGGTAAATGAAAAATTGGCTGCAAATTTGTCGAGATATGCATCGCTAATCTCGAATCTTGCTACTACAAAAAAGCCAATAACAAAATTTGATGAAGGCACATTTTTTCACCATATTTCTTTTTATCCTGAACTATGGGGGTGATAACATCTTATTGAAATAGATTGCATAGTAATCAAACCAACTTCTTCTTCATTACTATACCAAGAACACTTCAAACTTTTTATTTTCGATTTATATTCAGTCAAGTTATCTCCTTTATTTTTTATGTTTGTTTTTCTTCGCCCTCTGTACTACTAAGAAATTTTCACTCAAACTGCATTAAATATACTTATAAATTATATATTGATTAAACGTCATGTGTTGATAAATTAGCCTTCTTATGTTAAAATTACTTTTTTAAGGAATCCAGTTGATTTTCTAATTCATTGTTTTTCAGTTGATTTTTTATTTCATTGATTTTCTAATTCATTGGTTGATTGATTTTCAGATATATAAAATAATTATTTTATTTTAAAACGCAAAGGAGAAACTAATTTTAGTAGCTTAATTTTGATTAATTTAAAAATAACAGCTGAAGAAATATATGACCATTACGAACTGATGAATGAAGAATAAATATTGAGTCAAACGCATCCTAGCGCTTCCTGGTAGTCTGCAGCTCGAACTAAATTTTTCATTCATTAACCCGAAAAGGTAGGCTAATTACATTGTGCGAGAGGCCTAAAATTCCGTTCCTTTTCTCTTCAATCTTACAGGATAAAGATAAAAACTGAAACCTTCTTCATCGTTAGGGGCTATAGAGCAATACGATGACATAACATTCTAGGTCGTACGTTGAGTCGTTTTTGAGCCTTTTCGGCTCGCACATTGTACACTGCTTTATAATATCTGGACCTCGGAGGTAAACTGCACTATGTCATTTTAATCAACTTTCCAGTAGAGCAGTTTGAATGCGGTTGCAACCATTTTATGTTCTATAATAAACTATATTTCAACAAGCAACTGCCTTGCTTGTTGAAATGTAGTTTATTATAGAACATAAAATGGTTGCAACCGCATTCAAACTGCTCTACTGGAAAGTTGATTAAAATGACATAGTGCAGTTTACCTCGAGGTCCAAATATATATTGATTATTATTATCATTTTGTCATAATATGACATAAATTTTTTGCAATGAGCAAATATGAGCTGTGAGATACATTGGCGTTAGTTATTCCAATAATTCTCTAGGCCACCGCCTCAACAAACGTCGGGGTGGATTGCGTGGATTTAAGTGTTTCTACTTGTGGGTTCATGTTGAAAGTTAGTCTGTGATAGAAGTTTTTATAGTATAGTGTGGCTGTATCGATTACTGTTTGGATGTTAAGGTCCTTGTTTATTAAGTCGTAGTACGGTGCATCTACTATCCTCCTCAATACTTTTGATTGAAAGGATTGGATCCTTTGGATATTTGAGGGCTTTGCAGTGCTCCATAAATCTACCCCGTATGTCCAAATGGGTCTAATGAGCATGTTGTAAATTGTAAGTCTGTTGGTTGAGGGTAATTTAGAGCGTCTGTCAAGTAACCTTGATAACAGTCCATGTCGCTTGTTTAGCTGCTTTCTGATTAGTGTGATGTAGGTCTTCCATGACAGTCTTTTGTACAGAAGTCTCAAGTATCGTGCCTCCTGGGAAGTAAGGACACAACCCCCGATTGAGAGTAAAGACTATAAATACGCTTTTTAATTCATTTATTTTTACTCTCCATCTTTTTGCCCAGGCTGAAATGTCTAGATGATTTTGGAGAGTCCAACACGCATCGTCTGGATTTTTGTGGGATGTGAGGAGTGCAGTGTCCTCATAAAATGTAGCTAGTAAAGTATGTTCGTGTTCGGGTAAGTCTGCTGTATACACATTTAAAAGAAAGGGAGCAAGTACGCTGCCCTGTGGAACTCCTGCTCTAATACGTTTTATGCTTGATAAATCGTCGCGTATTTTTACAGTGAAATGTGTGGATGTAAGGTAAGAAAGTAATATTAGGTAGTAGGTAGGAGGGAGCAAAATTTTTAGCTTGGAAAGCAATCATTCGTGCCATACCTTATCAAAGGCTTGACTAACATCTAGAAAAACACCTGAACAATAATTTTTCGATTCTAACGCGTTGGAAATGTAGTCCACCAAACGATGACATTGCTGTATGGTGGAATGATTTTTTCTGAAGCCGGACAGATGATTTGGAATAGCGTTAATTATTTCGATGGAATTCTTCATCGTCTAAATTTATAAATAAAATACTTTGTTTTATTTTCATAAGTACCACTATGATAAGAAAACAAAGTTTGGTTGATCTCCTCGGCTAAAATCTTCAAAAAATATTTCAGTAGACAGATAACGTAGTGTTATTGATAAACGCTGATTTGGAGGGATTGCATCTTGCATTGTAGTATCCTTTCTTTGAATTTCAGGTGTAAAAAGTCTCAGGAGTTTATCAATTAATTTACTATCTAGTCGCAAAAAACTATGGAAGTCACTAGGTTCACTAATTCTTAGTTCACTTAACAGATTTTCATGAGTGTACCTATTTTTTTTTTTTTTTTTTTTGAACCATTCCTTCATCCACCTGCGCTTCTTTTTTTCGAAGCTACAAATAATGCTATAACCACACAACTTGCTGCACCGTGCCGGTTGGTCGAAAATAATATTGTTCAATATATTTAAGTAAATATTGATCTTCTAGGGGCCGCCAAATAAAATTTCCTTCATTTTGATATATTTTTCATCTGGTAAGCAGATGGGTGAAGGTCAATCTTATTTGGGATCTTAAAATAGCATTGTGCGCAAGTGGGTGGCAAATTGTACAATACGTTTTCAATAATAGCAAAACGTTTGTTAATAAATCTCCTAGAGATTTGAGCAGGGTTTGAAATTAACTCTTATTTTCTCGGGAAGAGAATAAAAGTCAAATCAGGACTTTTATATTTCTAATAAATAAATAAAAATCACATCATGACTTTTATATTTCGGGCCAGAAAATAAAAGTCCTGATATGATCTTTATCCCAATGATAGCTAATATAAAAGTCAAAGCTTGATTTTAAATATTTAAGGATGAATTTATTAGCTTTTTTTTCGGATTTCTCCATATTGGTGTACATTATTGGGTTAACCGTTTTTATGGAAATCTTATAGGGTATAATTAATGACCTTATATCGATCTTAAAATCGATTATTCGATTATCAAGGCTGCTGATAATAAAAATAATATCGATATAAAACCTCAGGCTCGCTCAGGTATCGATTATAACTTATCCGATAGTTACAATATTGAGGTCGGCTTGTAGGTTATTTAGGGCGCTGATTGTGAATATAATATCGATTTTTCGATTACGCGCTCAGGTATCGATTTATTATAACTTACGCGATATAAACGATATTGGGGTCTGCTCTTAGGTTAATTGAGGCGCTGAATTCGAAAATGATATCGATTTTTCGATTACGCGCTCAGGTATCGATTTATTACAACTTACACGATAAATAAGATATTGGAGTTCGCTCTAAGGTTAATTAAGGTTCTGAATTCGGAAATGACGTCGATTTTTTGATTACGCACTCAGGTATCGATTTATTACAACTTACACGATAAATAAGATATTGTGGTCGGCTAATACGTTAATGAAGGTGCTGAATTTGGAAATAATATCGATATTTCGATTACGCGCTCAGGTATCGATTTATTATAACATACGCGATATAAACGATATTGGGGTCTGTTCTTAGGTTAATTGAGGCGCTGAATTTGGAAATAATATCGATATTTCGATTACGCGCTCAGGTATCGATTTATTATAACTTTCGCGATATAAACGATATTGGGGTCTGCTCTAAGGTTAATTGAGTCGCTGAATTCGAAAATGATATCGATTTTTTGATTACGCGTAAGATGTATAAGTTTCGCAGCTGCTAAGAATCTGGTAGTCAGCAGCACCAAGTTCCCGCATAAGGAGATTCATAAATATACATGGACAAGTCCTGGGGACAGGTGGAGGAACCAGATCGACCACGTGCTGATCGACAAGCGACACCAAAGCTCCATTCAAGATGTGAGGAGCTTTAGGGGAGCCGACTGTGGTTCGGACCATGCCTTGGTGGTAGTCAAGTTTAACCAAAGGCTTAGACGAATCCAGAAGACAGATAGCGACATGAAACGAATAAGATATGAAATCCAAAGACTAAAGGATCCGGAGACCCAATCACGATTCCAAATAGAGCTGTCCAATAAATTCGAACCTCTCGACCTAGAGAGTACGCCAATTGAGAGCCACTGGGCGGAAATTGAAAAGGTCTTGAAGGAGACAGCGAACAAGGTGATAGGAGTCCAGGCTAAGCGTCAACCAAAGAAATGGTACACGGAGGAATGCCGTAAGGCTGTGGAGGACAAAAGGGCACTGAAGATCCTCAGCCTAGGCAAAAGAGACAAAGAATCCCGAGATAGATACGAAGCTGCTCAGAAAGCAGTAAACAAGACACTGAGAAAGGCAAAGAGAGAATTCTTGTCTCAAAAGCTCAAGGAGATAGAAGATAACTGGCAGGGCGGTAAAATATGTGAATTCTATGCTGACATCAGGAAAGAAAGAACCGGATACAAGGGTAGGAGCACTCAAATGAAAAGCAAACAAGGCAAACTGACAGCAGTCAAAGACGAAGTGCTCGGAATCTGGAAGGATTACTTTGAGCAGCTGCTGAACAGTGAGGATCCCTCAGAGGATGAGGACATGGACCACGCTGAGGACCATCCCAGCGATGTGGTAGAGGAGCCGGATCTACTGGATGTAGAGATGGCGATTGAGAAGGTAAAGCGGCGAAAAGCCCCCGGAATAGATAGCTTACCTGGTGAGCTATTCAAGGAAGGGGGTGAGTCACTGACGAGCCATCTACACCAGCTCATCCTGAAAATATGGAGAGAGGAAAAGATCCCGGACGTATGGAACACAGGTCTCATATGCCCAATTCTGAAAAAGGGATCCATGTATGAGTGCGAAAACTATAGAGGAATAGCACTACTCCCTGTCGCATACAAAATCCTGACCTACATAATTCTAAACAGAATGAACCCGTACTATGAAAAGTCCCTTGGCGACTACCAAGCAGGGTTCAGAAGAGGAAGAAGCACGTCCGATCAGATCTTCATCCTGAAACAGATACTCGAGAAACGTTGGGAAATAAATCATGATGTGCACGCCTTATTCGTCGACTTCAAAGCAGCCTACGACTCGGTCGACAGGAGCTGCCTTTGGAAAATACTGACGGAACTGGGTTTCCCAGGGAAATTGGTACGATTGACTCGGGCGTGTATTAATGGATCCCGATGCCGAGTCCTGGTACAAGGAGAAATGACTGAAAGCTTCGACGTGAAGTCAGGATTAAGACAAGGCGACTGCCTATCCCCGATGCTGTTCAACCTGGCCTTGGAAAAAGTTATCCGAGAATGTACCAAGGCAAGCGGGGGAGTGCACGTGGGGAGAATGCATAAGTTCCTCGCATATGCGGATGATGTGACTGTGCTAGGAAGTAAGAAAGAAGACATTCAGTCACTCGCCGGTTCCCTGATCACTTCAGCGAGAGACATCGGCTTACAAGTTAATCAAACTAAGACGAAGTACATGATAGTAAGCCGAAACCTACACGTAATCGACGAGATAAGTGTAGGAAGCTATACCTTCCCTAAAGTAGATCACTTCAAATACCTCGGATCTACAGTAACCTCAATAAACGACCAACTAACAGAGGTCGACCAACGAATAGCCAGTGCCAATCGTGCGTTCTTCTCGGTCTCTCGAGTCCTAAGATCTAAGAAAATCTGCCGCCCACTGAAAATCAGGGTCTACAACACAATAATCAAACCCGTGCTAATGTATGGGTGCGAAACTTGGACACTGACCAGCACGTTACAAGCAAGAATCGAAAGATTCGAAAGGAAGGTGCTAAGGTCAATTGTAGGCCTAAAGTGGGATAATAAACTGGGACTCTGGAGAAGAAAGACTAAAGAAGAGATTATAGGGGAAACCCAACAATCGATAGCGCACGATATGAAAGCTAAGAGGTTAAAATGGGCGGGACACGTGGCAAGAAGCAACCCATCAGGCTCCCTCAACATGACGATGAACGCGACAGTGGTCGGTACCCGACCGCGAGGGAGACCCAGAACGAGATGGGCTGACATGATCAAGAAGGAAGCCACCGAACATCGAGTGGTGAACTGGAAAGCCATCGCCCAAGATAGACAGAGGTGGAATAGGCTAGTTGAGGCGGCTAAAGATCTCCAAGGTCTGTGAGCCAACCGGAAAAAAAAAAAAAAAAAAAAAAAAAATGTTCGTTTTGAGTAAATCGCAAATGAAGTTTTATATCCGTCCCCTAGCTTTTGGACGCATTTAATTAATCGATGCTGGAAGTTTACTGTTGCCCTAAGAATGAAAAATGGTAGTCCGAAGGTGCCGGATCGGACCAATGTTTCATTATCTGAAATGAGACATTCAAAGTTAAATAAATTGCAACTTTTAGTGTTAGTAAAATTATTGATTTACTCTCGTACATACTATGTAAAACCGATATGGTATCCTTGGTTGTATTATGTTTCCTCTATTTTTCCTATGTTCATTATCAGAAATACGGGAGATAGCCGATGTGATCGATACAGATAACCGACAGGTTGTGACATTTACAACCATTCCCGACAACCTTTCGTGATTTGTTAATCCTAGGTGACAAGGCGAAGGTATCGTGACCGATGTGACGACAAAGCCTTGCTATTGCGGACCGATACATTAGCCCAATGGTCACGCGATATATTTCTCTCCGTTCTCTGACACACAAGTTACATTTGAGCAAACTAAAAGCTTGGGGCTTGTAATGGACTGTAATTGCTATCGATTCTGCTGACATGGTTAGATTTATTCTTCGATAGTAACAATAATGTGGGTTTAAATAAATTTTATCTGAGAAAAATTATAATTAGAAACGTCACACAAAACTATAAAAGCACAAATTAATAAAAACAAAAAATCTGGTGCGTGCTCGCAACACACAACCTTCACTTCCCAACTTACTCAAATTAGAAATTAATGCGTTTTGTTAATTGCCACTTCTCAAATGAACAGATCGGCTTTAATTATGAACAATGGTCTGTCATTAAAGGCGTACTCTGCATGCGTGGGCTCAACGAGTTTTATGAGTTTACTGAATATTTTTCTTTTTTTCTCCTCTATATATTTTCTTTATTTTTATCTCATATTTAGCCATCTCTTATTTTCAGGCGTAACGAGAGACAGTTAATTTCTCCATATAAACAAAAACAAAGGTACTTTATAGGAAAACAAACAAACAAAAAAGGCAGCAATTTTGATGACATTTTTGCCGTCACATCGTGGGCATATACATACACTAAATACCCAATTTCAGGTTTATAGTTTTTGAGCTAGTCTGTTCACACATAAATACACACACACAGACCATTTCGCGGGACTTGGTGATTTCGACTCAGGGGACCCCAAAACGTGTATTTCCGTTGAAAACCATTAGTCGAAATTTTATCACGATCGCAATACTTCCTCTTACTATATATTTCATATATATGGGTACGTAAAAGTAATATAAAAATGTAGTACTAATACTTAGTTACTAGTAACAATAGAGTTACACAAAAGTAACCGTATGCGTAGATGTCCAGAGCAAGTCCACTGATTCTTGTACGACGGCAGGTCAAAAAGTTCTCGGCCTGACAACGAAAGAAGGAATTAATATATTGGACTAATCCCTTATCAGGTTCACCTATTCAATAGTTATATCTACACAAACTTATAGTTTATATCTAATTAACTTATATCTAATTAACTTTAAATTAACTTATATCTAAGAAGGATTATAACTACTGTCTTTTGTCTATTATTTACAAAGGGTGCTAAAAAAGTTTAGCAATACAGCTTTATTTATTTTATTTTCTCAAAGTAATTTCCACCTCATTCAATACACTTCTTCATATGTCGAAACCAGCCTTAAGACCAGCTCTGCTAGGTCTCATCTGGGATTGATGCACATTCGTTGTCCCAAGCCCTCAGAGGGTCCTCAACTGCAATTTTATTTTCATGGCTTATTTAAGCTCCGCCCACGGGTAACCTTCTTACGTTGTCGAGTTATACTAAATCAGTTATGTAACTGTTTCAACAAAAAGTATGAAACTCTTTTCTTGTAAGTAACAGACAAAATCATATGATTATGTTTCACGTTAAGGTATTATTATATGACCTTGTTCATTCCTATAGCAAACCATCTACACCCGAAACCCTTCCCAAATCTAGATCTTCCTATAATATAAGTCCTCAGTTACACAGAAAACAAGGCCCATCCTTTTCTATCTATTTATTTGTTTATATTAATATGTTTATAGCTGCAGTTTAAGTTGAATGTTACAGTCTAGGAAAAAAACCATTGGATTACTTGTTTGTTTAAGGTCACTTTATGCCACTAATGCTAATCGGGACATTCTAAAGGGAGAGTCCTAAATTTTGCCTAGCCAGTTATAAATTGGATAGGGATCTTTAACGAGTACCTGGCATCGTACAGGCTCGGGACCTCCTTTATCTTTCCATCCGACGGACGTCATAGCCAAGGATTTTTTACTCCTTTCAAAATATCCGGAGGGCCACAGTGGGACACGATCCATAAAGACGAATTCTAGGGGAACGAATGAAATACGATGGGACGCGAACCCGCGACCTTTAGTATTGTAGGTTGCTATTTTATGTTTATATAGTATTGTGGTAATTTTCTGTTACAAATAAAAGTAGAAATAGTTTTAAATTCCTTATTCTGATTTATAATGGTAATATAATAGAAAGTTTAAAAGTAGAAACAAATTTGTCCAGATATGCTTAAGCAACTGAATGAAATTCAAAGCAATGGGCTGCTTTAGAAAATAACGAATTTTTATCTGTTTAGATCAAAAAAAGTTAACTGTTTTCGTATACTGTTTCTTATTTACAGTACACCACACGTGACCCCATTTCAAACAAATGTTTCTTTATTTGAATAACGCTATAAATCTAAAGTTCATAGCTGTTAATTTGACACCAACTCATATGATTTAATGTATGGAGAATATATAGTAGTCGATCATCTGGAGAGGAGTCTCTAGGCCTCGTGTAGGATGTTTAAATCATTCTTATTGAAGAGTTTTTTAGAGACATATCAACTCTGCTTGTTGCCAAAGCAAAAAAAAAAACTGAAATAAGAGGCTTAATGTCACTACGTGATTGGTGATCCAACAACTTAGCGATTCGTATTTCAAAGACCCAAGTCATGGTGAAAGAATAAATAATACGTAAAAAAAACAAAAAACAAAAAACATAAATGTAATCGTTTGCTTTTGAGCACGCGTCAAAATTACTCTCATTCCCTAATGGGCTAATACATTTTTTGTGCGTTTTTTTTTTTAACGTTACCCTCCCCTCCACCTGGCGGATTTATTATGCATTCGCGATCCAGGGACGTGGTTTTGCAAGCCTGCAGACTTTTTAATCCGGATATTAGTGGATAATTTTCAATAAATCTTCATCCTGTCAGAGGGTTGTTGTGGCTTTACTTTTTTTTTTTTTTTCTCTCCACAAATTTACATACGCTCGAAAGGGATTTGCATGCATACACAAATTGTTCCGAATACGAAGTTCGTTTATTTATTTTTCAATTATCCGTTTAGTTTGCGGATTAGATCGGAATACGGTGGAGATGATCACCCAAAGGATGTTAATAAACGCATAAGTGCATCATTGTGACGTTCTTAGTAACAGTGACTGACCTTTAGCTGAATTATTCTTATCAATAATAATAATAATGCTGCTCCGTTCTGCAGGGATTAGAAATTTCTTCAATTCACCCTGTTCTAGCGGGAGTACCTCAAGGTTCAATACCGGCCCCTATACTCTACATTGTATGCACCCATGACATACCAGAAAGTAATGAGATATTGACTGCTACTTACGCAGACAATACAGCAATTTTAACATAACATCAAGATCGCTCACATGCTTCACTAATCTTACAAAATCACATACATAAATTAAATGAGTGGTGCAAATTATGTGATTAAAGTCTTAATCACGAGAAATCAAAACAAATAACGTTTGCTCTTCGAAAAAAATACTTGCCCTCCAATTTATATACAAAATGTCCGACTTTCTCAAACTGACACCTTACACGATCTTGATCTTTGACATTTGGCAGAAGAAAGACATGGGGCCTGCATATTAAGACCCTTAAAAAACGAATGAACCTATTTTACTCTATTTTTTCTAATAATAGTAAATACATATCTGTACTTGCTAAAACCAATATGGACTAATATACAGTACTGCCTAAAAGACTCACTTACAAAAACTTCAGTAAGTGACCAACAAAGCTATACATACTGACTTACAAATACAAATAGTAGATTAACATATAAAGAAACTTTACAAACTTTTCCAAACTCACAAGGTCATTTTAACACGTTCACGCCGGGGCTGTACTCATGCTCCTCGCCCATTGGCGGCTTACCTTAAAGATTTTCGCTCTATCGGATGGGAGTTAGTCAAGGGCATTATGCAGTATTGACAATCCAACATTAATAAGATAAACATTGCTATCCTTCCTCGTTATACATCGTCGTGGAAAGTTTTGTGATTGACCAAAGTGTCCGATGCGGCAGTCTAGTGTGAGCCACCGGTGGTACACGCCGGATTGAAAGTGTTAATCGACTGATAAAAGTCTTTTCAACAAGTGAAGCCAGAAAGTGGTACTGCTGGGTGCCATCCTTCCCCATGCCTGACATGCCCTTATTTAATTAGCCTAGCGTATATTTGCTGATTATCAAAGTTTGTTGACAGGGACAAATTCAGACACCAACACACAAGAAAAATTTATTTAAAAGGTAAATTTCTTCAAACCGTTATGTTTAGACATTTGAGCTCCTAGATGAAAATTAATGCCATATTTGATTTGACTGAATCTGAAAACAGCACCAAATACCCCGGCACAAAAAGTACATACCTGTGTTATGGAACACGCTTAGAGATTGAAATTACTATACAGGAACTTATTATTGGTGCCAAGAGTTTTATAACTGAATCTGAGTATGATTGGTGGGCTGAATACAAATTTGCCAGTAGTTTTTCTCTATCAGCTCTTAAAACATAATTACTCGAATAAAAATGCATGTTAATAGCAGTTGGAAAAAAACAAATATATTAAAAACATTTGAAATCAATTAAAACCATATAAACACACACATTATTTACATAATCACTTTGTAACTAAACCAATTCCATTTCAAATAGAGTCTATTTCACACTTTGGAAGCTTCTTTTGCGTGACTTTCTTTAATGTTTCTTTAAACAGTCTCGTTTTAGGTTCCAGCAGAAATCTGCCATCATGTGGGGATCCCATGTATACTATATACAGTATACCATACAGAATACCATAAAAAAAGTAAATTAATTAAATTGCCGGTGGGTATTATATATTATACAATTATATACAGCTAGCTAATAATTTAGTATTCTAAAATAAGAGAGAAAACAGTGCTAAAATAATTCATTCAGACATCTACTCCTATTAATAATAATGATAATTCATTTAGACATATAATGTAATTAGAAATAGATGTCTAAATATTTTAGCACTGTTTTCTCTCTTATTATAGAATACTAAATTATTAGCTAGCTGTATAATCAAAAGATAATAACATAGTATAGAATCAAAAGATAATAACATCTAGTAATAACTAGTAACAAAGTGTTTTCGTATAATTTTACCCACCGGCAATTTAATTAATTTACTTTTTTTTATGGTATTCTGTATGGTATACTGCATATTGTAAACATGGGATACCCACATGATGGGAGATTTCTGCTGGAACCTAAAACGAGACTGTTTAAAGAAACATTAAAGAAAGTCACGCAAAAGAAGCTTCCAAAGTTTGAAATAGACTCTATTTGAAATGTAATTGGTTTAGTTACAAAGTGATTATGTAAATAATGTGTGTGGTCGTGGTCTATAAATGAAACAAAGCGGATTTTTCTTTTTAAGCATTCTTTTAATTTTTATTGGTGACAGAAGAAGTAAATGTCACAACTACAGTGGTTCTTGAAAATAGTTAAAACATTTTTCTAAGCCCGGAAAAGCCTTAGTACTAATTATAAATAAATGGCTCGGCTTACCTCTTGAAACATAATTACTCGAATACATAGGCAGGTTAATAGCAGGTGGAAAAAAAAAACAAAGATATTAAAATTCTTTACATAAAACATTTTAAATCAATTAAAACCATGTACAGTACCAGCCAAAGGTTTAGACTCTCTTGTATCTAATCCACAATCTTCAAGTTTGAAAAAATAATTGTAAGTCAACAATTATTTTTTTAAACTTGAAGATTGTTTCGAATATAATTAAAGATTCGAATATAAATAAAGATGAAATTCCGGTTGTTTGTTCTTTATAGAAATCCATACCGTTTGTCATAAATTCTCCAAATTTCGCTTAGTGGTTCTTTCATACCAGGTGCGAACACCTGTCCATATTAAAATTGCATAACTTCAGCCAATCTCTGAGTACATTCTTTATTGTTATAAAATTCGTTATGATCTCGTTGTACATTAAATTTTTACGAAATCAACCGTTGGAGTCTCAACTCAAAATATCTCATTTCTCTCTTAACGAACTTTTCTTGACCCACGGCTTTTCTCTTTGTTTTCCAAATTCCCTGGGTGAAACCGGTATATAAAGCTAGTAATAAATAAATTAAAAATAAAATTATAGTTCTTATGTTGTTCAAAAAATAAAATGTATTATTTATTTATTTTACAAAATCTAAGTGTGAGTCCAAACTTTTGACTGGTACTGTAAACACACACATTATTTACATAATCACTTTGTAACTAAACCAATTACATTTCAAATAGAGTCTATTTCAAACTTTGGAAGCATCTTTTGCGTGACTTTCTTTAATGTTTCTTTAAACAGTCTCGTTTTAGGTTCCAGCAGAAATCTCCCATCATGTGGGTATCCCATGTTTACAATATGCAGTATACCATACAGAATACCATAAAAAAAAGTAAATTAATTAAATTGCCGGTGGGTAAAATTATACTAAAACACGTTGTTACTAGTTATTACTAGATGTTATTATCTTTTGATTCTATACTATGTTATTATCTTTTGATTATACAGCTAGCTAATAATTTAGTATTCTATAATAAGAGAGAAAACAGTGCTAAAATATTTGGACATCTATTTCTAATTACATTATATGTCTAAATGAATTATCATTATTATTAATAGGAGTAGATGTCTGAATGAATTATTTTAGCACTGTTTTCTCTCTTATTTTAGAATACTAAATTATTAGCTAGCTGTATATAATTGTATAATATATAATACCCACCGGCAATTTAATTAATTTACTTTTTTTATGGTATTCTGTATGGTATACTGTATATAGTATACATGGGATCCCCACATGATGGCAGATTTCTGCTGGAACCTAAAACGAGACTGTTTAAAGAAACATTAAAGAAAGTCACGCAAAAGAAGCTTCCAAAGTTTGAAATAGACTCTATTTGAAATGTAATTGGTTTAGTTACAAAGTGATTATGTAAATAATGTGTGTGTTTACAGTACCAGTCAAAAGTTTGGACTCACACTTAGATTTTGTAAAATAAATAAATAATACATTTTATTTTTTGAACAACATAAGAACTATAATTTTATTTTTAATTTATTTATTACTAGCTTTATATACCGGTTTCACCCAGGGAATTTGGAAAACAAAGAGAAAAGCCGTGGGTCAAGAAAAGTTCGTTAAGAGAGAAATGAGATATTTTGAGTTGAGACTCCAACGGTTGATTTCGTAAAAATTTAATGTACAACGAGATCATAACGAATTTTATAACAATAAAGAATGTACTCAGAGATTGGCTGAAGTTATGCAATTTTAATATGGACAGGTGTTCGCACCTGGTATGAAAGAACCACTAAGCGAAATTTGGAGAATTTATGACAAACGGTATGGATTTCTATAAAGAACAAACAACCGGAATTTCATCTTTATTTATATTCGAATCTTTAATTATATTCGAAACAATCTTCAAGTTTAAAAAAATAATTGTTGACTTACAATTATTTTTTCAAACTTGAAGATTGTGGATTAGATACAAGAGAGTCTAAACCTTTGGCTGGTACTGTACATGGTTTTAATTGATTTAAAATGTTTTATGTAAAGAATTTTAATATCTTTGTTTTTTTTTCCACCTGCTATTAACCTGCCTATGTATTCGAGTAATTATGTTTCAAGAGGTAAGCCGAGCCATTTATTTATAATTAGTACTAAGGCTTTTCCGGGCTTAGAAAAATGTTTTAACTATTTTCAAGAACCACTGTAGTTGTGACATTTACTTCTTCTGTCACCAATAAAAATTAAAAGAATGCTGAAAAAGAAAAATCCGCTTTGTTTCATTTATAGACCACGACCCGTATGAAAAGAAAGTTAAATAATTTTCTTTATTTTTGATAAAGCACTCGCCAAGTGACAATATCTGCACGCAATGCTACGCAGGGAGTGGAGCAGGGGAATTTTCTTCGGCGATATATCAGAGAAAGAACACGAGGGACGATAAGGCCATTTACTGATAACGTTTGAAAAGGTAATGCATGTAACTTTTGCTACGTGTTTCACTGCTACTTTGAAATGGATGTAGTATGCAGTATCCGATTAATGTTTTGTTACTATTTTCGTAATTTATTTCCCTTTATCTCTATATTCGCTTATCTGCATCCATTAAGCTTTCGTTTTAATAATTCCTTTTTTTATATATAAAAATATATTTTGTTAATGTGATTTTAAATTTAGATTTTCCGCACTCACATTCGCCGATTCGTCAAGAAACTGCTCATAAATCATGATTAATATAAATTTTCTTTTCCTACTCTTCGTTTTTCTTCGGTGGTACATAAACATCCAACCAGCGGGTAGAATCGTTGAAGAGAGAGGTTTGACAAGGGTAGGAACACTATTCGCTTAGAGCGCTGCGAAGGAGATGCATAGGACCAGGGTTCGATGCCCGGCCCTGGCAAATATTTTCTCTTCTGAAAAAATATTTAAAAATAGTAATAAAATTAAACACATTCTGTCCATCAGGTCTTAAATTTGTCCAACTCCAGTCACTTCGCAGCAATTTGGCGAGACCCAGAGGATAGGATTGTTGAAGAGAGAAAGTTGACACGACAAGGATAGGCCCCACAGTTAGCTAAGTGTGGTAAGTGCATTGCAACAGAGAGGCAAAATACCCCTGTTCTATTCCCGGACGTGACCAATCTTTCCTCTTTTAAAAAAAAAATTGGAAAATTAAAATTTGAATAATAGAGAAAAAGGTTGGTATTTACATAGAGCCAGGGCAAACTGCAATGTGCCCTGATGCATTATCAAATGCCTTTCATGTTAATCATGCTTTGTCTGTTTCTTCTTAATTTTCTTTATTCATTTCATTAATATATTTTTAGAATAATATTGTTATTAAAATAAGTTACATTTTATTAACCGACTTCGAACGATAGAGGAGGTTACTCAATTCGATACGTATGTGCCTTTTTTTTTTTTTTTTTTTTTCTATGTATGTCCACCGATTACTCCGAGATCGAGGGACCGATTGGAACGAAACCTTTTGCATCTTGTAGAGTATTTTCCCAAGTTGGTCCCATTAAAACCTTTTTTCTGTTCTTAATTTATTTAAGAAGTTATCGGGAAAAAACCTGAAAATAAATATTTAATTATCACTAAAAATTTTTACTTATTGGAAAACATATGGCTTATATAACATAAGGTATGCTCCAACAAGCTAGTAAACTCATTGGTAACTATCAAATCTCAATAATGTTTTAATGCTGGATGAATAATGTGGGAAAATTAACCAATCAAATTTAGAATCAAAAGAGTGGAGGGAGAACATGAGCAGTCTATTAGTTATCGACATGTTTTAAGTGCTTGTTGGAACCAACCTATTCATAACCTTAACTAATTTTTCAACAGTAGATTTCAATAAAGATATTTAATATCCGCAAAATATAATATCGCTGTAGTTTTCTGTAGCGATGTTAGTATACATATTAGATATATATATATATATATATATATATATATATATATATATATATATATATATATATATATATATATATATATTCACCTATAACAGTGAACCTTCTGAATTCAGATCTAGTCGACGGTTGGACACCATAAACGTAAGACCACGCAATTCGTGGAATTCCAAGAAAGACTGAGTATTGATAACCGTTTTAAAACAGAATTTAAGACTTCTTCAAGTTCCCCAAGGTTCGTTTAAATTTAAAATCGTAGCCCTTATTGCTTTAAATGAGATTTTGATTTCCGACTTTCAATCACTATGCACGTTAAAAAGGAATACAATAATTCCTGGAAAAGCTTATTTTCAGTTGATTTGGGGGCCTTAACATTCAGGCACCTCTGTCTTCTTCCGGAATCACTCGGTCATATTAATATACAATGTAATCATGAAATCTTGTGCCGATTCTTCATGGAGTGAAACTTGTTGTTTTCCGTATTACTACTATAGGTTTTTAATTTTGTTTCTGCTACTAGAATAAATTAGAAAGTCTGTCAGTGCCAAATCATTTATTTTAAGAAGACGAAAATCTGATATCTAAGCTCAAATTTGGCTCGAAAATTAGGGGCATGTTTTCTTCTTCTTCTGCTCAACAACCCGCTAGCGAGTCGAGGCCTCTTCAATCAGTTTCCGCCAGTTGTTCCGGTCAAGTGCGGCCGCTTTCCAGTTTCGAGATCCAAGGAGCTCTCTGGCATCGTGTGACACTCCGTCTAACCACCTCAGCTTCGGTCTTCCGCGACGTCTCGTCCCATGCAGTACCTCTCCTATGACCTTCTTGGAATGGCAGAGTCCTCCATTCTTATGACATGTCCCTCCCAGCGGAGCCTACCCAGCCTGATGAAAGACACGGCATCCACATCCTTATAAAGGTGAGCCACTTCTCTGTTGGTTCACCGTCTCCAGACTCCGCCCTCCTGCACTCCCCCATAGATACTCCGGAGGACACGTCTCTCAAACGTGAGGATCGCCTGCATATCGCTCCTTGTCATGGTCCATGCTTCAAACCCATAACACAATACTGGGCGTATGGGGGTTTTATACATAAGCTTTTTGGTTGACCTTGTGATGAGGTTGCTTCTAAGATGTGGCCTTAGTACAAAGTAACATCTGTTAGGTGCTGTTATTCTCTTCTTAATCTCGGATGAGACGTCATTGCTGGTATCGACAACCGAACCGAGATATGTGAAATGACCTTCTCGAAGGATTATTCCCCGAATTTCACGCTCTCTCCAGGAACTGCAGGTTGATCCGTAACCATGTACTTGGTCTTACCTTCATTTACCAGCAATCCTAATCTTCTTGCTTCTGCTTCCAGACGTACAAAGGCCTTCTCAACTGCTTTTTGGGACCTTCCGTCCAAAAAAGCAGTTATGAAATAATTTACGTTCTGCTAAATAATTTCAATATTAGTTTGTTCCATCAACAATTTCATCTGTGATGGCTAATTGTCTAATCATTTTTTACGTTGCTAGCTGGTGGGACCACAGGCTTTGCTATTGTCTAGATAGGAGAGTCTAGATATAAAAATCTTTAAGATAGTCACTTATTAAGAATTATTTCCATCATTCATTTTCCAGTTGATTTTTCGATTTTTTACACTTTTCCACTTGCCTAAATTGTGAGTTATAATAATTTAATGTAAAAATTGTAATTGTTTGCTGTGAATTAACTGAAATGTATTAGAAGAGCCAGACTGTCTTAAGAAAATTTTCATTGATTTTGAGGTTACGATCGTTCTTTATTAAATCGAAAGAAATTTAAATATCCGATTTTCTAAAAGTAGCCGAAATTTTCAAAAGCCAAACCGTCATAAGTTCAGTGTTTGCGGTTCGTGAGAGCCTAAGAGTGTTGTTAAGAGCCTAAGTCCAATAATAAATTATTGAATTTTATTGAAATAGACAGTGAAAATGAGCTTGCATGTGTTTAGGTGTTTTTGGCGTTCGAGGTAGTCATCTCTCAGGTACCGAAATAACAAACACAAATATTGTGTATTGTATTTCCCAATTGATGAAAATTTTCCTATGACACTTTCCCCATAAAGACTTTACACTATTTAACAAACAAATTGAAATTTCAATGTTTGCTGATGTTCATCCATCAATAAAAACTGCAAAATAAGAGTTGATATCTCCCAGAATCAACGTCTTTGTATGAAAGTCCCCTCAACGAAAATTTGGCAGCCATGAAAATGCTTAATATCATAAATGATACCCCACTAGAATTGAAGAAATTTATTTTCTAAATAATTTTTTATTACGAAGGATATTATTCTTAGTACTTCGCTTTTAAATTTAGTCAAAAATTCATCTAAAGGGATTACGAACATAATTGACTCATCATTGATCTTATTAAAAAAAAATTCCAATTATAATCGTAGAAGTTGTATTATACAGGCACCGCTTTTAAACTTTTCTGTGTGTACTCATAAAATTGAACAGGTGACTGTTTATATAATTGTGTCTAATAAAAAAGCCCGGGAAAGACGAACCTGGTAGAGCGTAAAAAATTTCGAAATTTGTTTTTCCCAACTTACGGTTTTCTACATTTTTTATCATCTCCAACTAAAAAGCATCAAATAAAAAACATTTTATAAAAAAAAAATTAAACCAACTTCGAAACCTTGGAACCAGTAAAAATAAATGCACTGAAAAGTATGAAATAATTACCTTCTGATTTTTATGAGTACACAGCAAAATTGAGAATGTTATAAAAAGCGAAGAAATGCAATAAGACGAATAATTTTACTTTTATTTGTACAAATACTAATTTTTATTAAAAATTGTGAAATTAAAATATTAACTACTATGTTCAATACAACACAATCTTGTCGGAGGCGGCGCAAAATTTAAAATTTTTAATACTAGACATTATGAAAATCGTAAAATGCATCTTTTCTTCTCATCTACTGATTTTAATGCCTACTAATGGAATTGTATTGGTAAAATGCCATTTATATTTGCGCCGCCTCCGAAAAGATTGGGTTGTATTGAACATAGTATTTAATATTTTAATTTCACAATTTTTAATAAAAATTAGTATTTGTACAAATAAAAGTAAAATTATTCGTCTTATTGCATTTCTTCGATTTTTATAACATTCTCAATTTTACTGTGTACTCATAAAAATCAGAAGGTAATTATTTCATACTTTTCAGTGCATTTATTTTTACTGGTTCCAAGGTTTCGAAGTCGGTTTAATTATTTTTATAAAATGTTTTTTTTTTTTATTAGTGACAATAAATGGTGTTTTTTTTACCATAAACATTTCTACATTTAACGTGCATTTTGTTTCTATATATATATATATATATATATATATATATATATATATACATGTATATATATATATATATTTTTTATTTTTTTTTTGGCTTCACATCTTAATTTGCGACTTTCAATAAACTTTCACAATCAGCAAATGTGCGCTATTTATTTTCCCAATTTATTTACTTATTTTTGTTTTGTTTCCATTTGTCTGTCTAATTTTATAATCCTCTATTTAGTTGTTGAAAACTTCATTTAGTTACCATGGAAACAAATTATTTTCATTATGAATAAAACACTTTGACAACTCATTCCCATAAACAGAACGCCTTTACTTATAAAGAATGGTCTTCCATTACAGGCGTACTGCGCATGCGTGGGCTCAACAAGTTTTATGAGTTGTCAGAATATTTTTATTTTTTACATATTTATCCGGTTTTTTCTATTTAGGCATAATGAAAGGCATTTATTTCTCAGTATAAAAAAAAAAAAAAATCGAATGTACTTTCGAGGAAAAAAAAAATTTCCTTCGCCATTTAAGCCCCTACAGAACTGATGATAAAAGTTACCCTATATTACGAATTCTTGATTCTCTTTAAAAATGAAGAATTTGATTAAAATGTTTTGAGACGTTAAAAAATTAGACAAAATTTATTAAATGAAGTGCCCCCTCCGTTTGATCAATTTTGATTAAATGTTTGCTGTCATATCGCAGGAATATACATGCATCAAATACCCAATTTCACACATTCTGTGTACGGTTTATAATTTTTGAGCTAGTCTGTTCACTTACACACAGACCATTTCGCGGGACTTGGTTATTTGGACTCAAGGGACCCTAAAACGTGTATTTCCGTTCAAAATCGGAAGTCGAAATTTTTCACGATCGCAATATATCCCGCATCGCAATATATAATATATATTTCATACATAGGTAAGTGAAAGTAAAAAAAAAATTAAATAACGTGAAAATTAACTGAAAACATCCAGACGGAATTTCGGTGGGAATTTTTTTATTTTTTGGCATTTGTTTCAAGGAATTTATGGTTTTTTAATGACTCAGGTAAACTGATGATTTCAAGAAACTAGCATGATTTTTATCATTGTCATCTATTCTTCGTAAAATAAAATAAATAAAAATAAAAAATATCTCATTCGGAAAAAAAAAATTGCCATTTGCTTTAAAATTCTTGTACTTATGGCCGACGAATCTAGTTTTACTATACCTTTGGAGATTTCCGTCCTGTATCCTAATGAAACTGGATCAATATATTAATATAAGTTTTTGCTCCTCCGAAAAAGAAAAATATAGGCTCTTGGAAAAGAAAAAATTTAATTTTTTTTTCTTTAATACCATTATAATAACTACATTCTTTAGGTAAAAACCATTAAAAGGAAAAAAAAAAACAAAAAACAAGATTACATAAATTAGGAGATGCTACGTGTGTGCCTAAGGAAAAGTATTATCTGCAAAGGACCTCCCTCCCCCCTCCCCGTGTGGACCGAAGCTTTACGGCCTAGGCAACACAAAGTAATATTAACTTAAAAACCACCAAGATAACAGAAAAAGAAGAGTTGAATTCACTTAGTGTTTCTTAGAGAGTCTATTTAACTACCGAATTACATTTTTTAAGTAGTAGGTGTTATTCCGATCACATCCGCGCATAACAAAAGCCATTTACTTTCAACATTACAAGATCACAAGATATGACTGTGCATTTTTAATAATGGGCCATTAAGAGCGGGACTTGGCCAGGAAGCAGGAGTACAGGAGAAGGCACTCAGCTGACAGGAGATGTCTCCATCCTCTTCCGTATCTCCCGATCAAGTCGGCAAGTTCTGTCCATTAGTTCTGTCTAGATGCCTTGTTCCCTTGGGAAACAGTTATCTATTCCTACCTTGTCTTCGTGTTCATATTTGTTCTCAGTATCAATTACCATTTTCGTATTACTTATGCACCTGCTTCCTTTCTGTCTGCGTGAAGTATTTTTTTTTTTTTTACTTATTAAATAATCGACAGTATCCTCTGACTAGTTGAAAGCTTAACAGAAAAAAGATATTACTAAAGAAAATATTAATAATAATTGAGGCCTTGGCATGGATAAGGTAGTAAGCAAGGAAAAACATTTTTATTTTGATATTTATACATTTTGATTTTGAATGGCTGAAATTAATTTCATTTATTAAAAGCATTTTCCGGTGTTCATAGCAACTAAACCACTTAAACACTGAATTAATATTCTTTCTAATACTACTGGCATGACTTTTTACTACATTTTCCTATGAAAATCTCAAATCAGTATTGATTTACATGCACATACTTACTTCCTTTCCCATGTCAGTTCCTCATTTAAAAAAACAAAACAAAAAAAAACAGAGGCTAATGGAACAATCTTAAAGTTTTAATATATCGTTTGCTAGAAAATACCAGGTGTGTAAATATGAAACCGGAATTTTTCAAATAGCAAATAAGAGTTAATTGTGTAAAAATGGTACATACTTTTTTATTCGAAGTACTGTCCTTCGCTATCTATGCATTTTTCCCATCAGTCAGGCAATTTGTGGATTCCCCGCCAAAATAATGCTTCCTCTTCTGAGTCAAACCAATCACTTAACCAATTTCGTACATTTTCATAAGAAGTGAAGCGCTGTATTATATTTCTCGCTCAGCTAGTGCGTGTCCCATCGATGCAAATAGGTGGAAATCGGATGGGGCCAAATCTGGTGAATAAGCCGCATGCGGAAGAATTTACCAACCAAACACTTGGATCGTTTCCTTGGTCCGTTTAGCCGAATGTGATGGGGCATTGTCATGGAGCAAGATCACTTTGTGTGTCCTTTCTTGATATTTGGGACTTTTTGGTGCAAATCTTTATTCAAATTTATCATCTGTTGTAGGTAGCGTTCTGTATTAACAGTTCACTTTTCATCACCAGTCACAATTTGATGAAGAAATGACTTTTTTTCTGTACCTGGCGAGCAGCATTTGCCATGAGGTTTTTCGAGCTTCCTGCTGCCTGTCATTCAGTTGGTGAGGTACCCATTTTCCGACCTTCTGGATCTTTTCCATGTCTTTCAAACAAATGGAGGCTGTGTCACATGTAATAGTTGTCCAACAAACTCTTCCGAATCAGCGTTTTCAAAGTTTTTTTTTGTGGTTTTCCACGGTCTTTGGTTCTTTTATCGAAATCCATCTTTAAATTTTTTGATCCAATCGAAACATTGAGATTTGCCTAGGGCATGCTCCCCGTAAGCTTCAACAAGCATCCTATGTGATAATGCTCCAATTTTTTCAGAAGGAAACGGAAAATAAATGCTGTCCGCAAATCTTGATTTGTTGGCACAAAAGTCGACATGTTCAACGCCACTAAAAACACGGTTATAGAATGAAACTGATGTTGGTATCAATTGGATCTCTTTATTACATGTAAGCAAAATCAGATAACACCACTGACGGATTAGTTAGAAGATTATATTGACTGCTAACTCCTATCATTGGCGAATTCCGGTTTCATATTTACACACCTGGTAAAGTTTGCTTAAATCTAATATATTGACATCATTACCCTATTTATAAAGGGACATTGGAAACCCAATTTCCAAAGTTGCCCTCAGGTTTTGATAAAAATTTGCTCATATCAAGTTCATACACAAATTATCCCCATTCCAACAAGTGATTTCAGAATTAAGGGGCGGGATCGTCATCTGAACTTCAGAATTTGAGATAAAGTCGACTCCGTTTAATAGGGCCATCGGATTATTGGGACCACTGCTTAATTGAGCCATTTTTAATAAAACGGAATCAAATGTAGGTATCAAATCAAACTGTATCAAATCAAAAAGGTTAGTCGCTTTTTTTTCACAAAAAGGAAATGAAGAAATTCCTTAGGAGTCCTAAAGACGTGTGCTAATTATGTTGGTCGTAGTTTACAATGAGTGTGACAATGTACACATGATTCTTGCCTGTTAATAAAGTTAACGTAAAACATATTCTGATTCATTTTTTATTTCGTCTTTATCAGTATAATTCATATTATACTCAATTAGTTATTTTAATATGTTTCATCTTGTATATTCTTATACAAACACCATCTTATTATCTTATCGTATATTGTGTATATTCTTATATTAAAACACCTTTTTTTTTTTTGTTCGGAACCCCTACCTGGCCAGGTGTGGCATATGAGGGGTTACTCTACAGGTATATTAAAATACCTATTTAATAAAAATACATTTAAGAGTTAAATTAATCGTATTATTTTGACCCCATCATTAAATTAATAGACGAGAATAGGTACACCTAAATGCACCTATTAACTGGGTTTTCCCCCAAATATGTCTAATGTACACGTACGGTAGCCCTGTGATTAGGCGTATTTAGGCATTTTTTATTTGCAGTTACTCGTGGATTCATGATCTCCGCTTTATTGGGTCCTCCACCTAAGTGTCTGGCCACACATGTCCGCACCGGATCCGCACCGTAGCAATAATATAGGTTATATTCAGAATATTTTTAATTTAACTTACATATTACCTTTAGTTATGACTAAAGTGGCCTTTGTCTGACATGTGTGGCCTGAACTTTAGGCATAAGTAAAGGTAATATGTAAGGTAAATTAAAATATTCTGAACAAAACCTATATTAATGCTACGGTGGGGATCCGGTGCGGACATGTGTGGCCAGACCCTAATTGGGACAAAGCAAATTTTCCCTTTATGTCCCAATAAAACGGAGTCGACTGTATTTAAATTTCTGATGGAGTCTTGTAAGTTTGAAGACTTTCATCTGTAGAATGAGTATTAATTCAACTGGAGCTTCCAAAATTTAGTCAATAATTCTACATTTCACAAAGAATGAGATGATACCATAAATATTAGATAATTTTCCTTAATAGTAAAAAAAATCTTAAGCATATATTTTTTACTTACTATTGCGACCGTGAAAAATTTCGACTTCCGGTTTTCAACGGAAATACACGTTTTACGGTCCCCTGAATCCACCTAACCAAGTTCCGCGAAATGGTCTATGTGTGTGTTTGTGTGCGAACAGACTAGCTCAAAAACTATATGAACCTGAATTAGTAAATCGTGGATTTTTTATTTAAAAATTGATAATGATGACTTCTAATTAGTATTTACAATGCACACCAAGGGGAAAGTTAATAAATTGAAAGAGCAAAGAGCGGTTAGGGAAGCATAAAAGTAAAAATGGGAAACAAATCATGATTACGAGTTAATATTTAATTTAAAAATGTCAACGTACCCAGAACGAGAATTTTCTAGATCATTTTTTAATTGAGCCTGCCTTTCCCATTAGAATTTAATCATGGAATCGTTTAATTGCATACACCTGACATGATTTCTGGTTTCCGCTCCAATCATACTCCCACATAATTATTACCCACTGAGCATTCGAACCGCAGTGATCCGATTATTACGCTTTTATGACTGGATTAACTGATAGGGCGTAGGTAACTAGTGGTCTCGGCGACTTTGATTATTCACGTTGTAAGGGAGAAAGATCCCATGGGAACTTTGCGAGGAGAGGGAATCGGGGGGAACAATGGGAAAGCATATGGCGTCGGGGGATGGACACATGGCGACACGGTAACATGTTATTTATTCCTCTGGAGGGCGACAAGATCTCCGGTCATCTGGCAAATACCATGGCCATCCTGCGGTACCGCATAATCACCCACCTAGCGGAGGAATATAAAAGATTTAATTTGATTATGGAATTATTGTGTCTACTTCTCCTTATCCCTTCTACATAACTGCATAATCCTCCCCTCCCCCCCTCGCCCCCCTCCTTCCCAACCCACTTAGATAATAATTAGTCGCCATATGCTCTCGTTTGATTAACAATGTCACGTCCTATATTTCCCAACTCAACCTGTAATCATGGAAGACAGGTAAGTATAGGTTTCGGTTATAATAAGTAGCGATTCGCTTTCTCCTTCAATTCCCAAAGGGCAGTTTCCGACGAGTTCCCAAGGGAATCTTGGCATATTTAAAAAAAAAAAAAAATTGCCATCTTGTTATACTTTACATTTTATAATAATAATAATAATTAATTCTTAAACTGAAAATGAGTTATAAAATATCAGGTGCGATGCGTGCAAAACACAACTTTCACTTACCAACCTACTTGGTATAGAAATCGACGGTTTTAAAATTGTGTAAATGCAATTTATAAAATTCACATATTTATCCACCTATTTTCATTTGTTATTCTCCATAACGTGTAGAATACTGTAATTGAAGAGGTGATGTGCAAAATTCGTTCGTTCCACATGAACACGTTTTTCAGGAAACTCAAAAAACTTACAACGTCTTGTAGTGAGGTACTAAGTATATGGGTGATTCTCAAATTAATTGACCATTTAGTGTCCCCGGCCTTAACATTCGTTTTTGAGATATTTTTTCATATCCAAAAAATATTGTTGGATATTTATTTTATAGTTTGCTGTTATACCAATACGATGGTAACATTTAAATGAATCTAGGCCTCATAAAAAACAAAATATCTCAATGTGAAGTTTGAAAATGTCACGGGTGTTACAGTCCCCAAGCTGGTTATGCTTAGTTCACCACATCCAGAAATGAACCCCTGATAATTGATTAAATTTGAACAATGAGGTATTTCATTGTAATACCGTGGTGTTTCAAGGTGTGAGTGATATGTTTAGTTATCTGTAATACTTCGAATGTAAATCAGGAAAATGCATCTGTCCCCAAGGTTAGTAGAAAAATTCAAGGCGAGTTTTGTCGGCTGTTCTGGGCAACACTGTTCTTTGAAAATGTTGGGAATGGCCATGATAACCTTTGTTGATGATACCGGCTATCAGTCGACGTGCAAACTTCGTGAAGAAAGTATCTAATAGGCAGTTATTTGATATCCAATGCAAAATAACGTATATCACAAAAATTAGTTGTCACAAGTGTTACGTTAATTGTATGTATCAGCGTTCATTGAAAAATCCGAATGATACCGGCAAAAGATGTTGGTTAGGGACATTTATTCGAGTCCATCCTCTCACATATGTCCGACACTTGGTTTAGCTAAGGATAGAGATGTTTTGTGAAAATGTCACGAGTGTTACGTAACACTCGTGACGGAAAAAAAATTCTGGGGAAGTGTTGTTATTGTTATGTTTAAATACCTACATGATTCATTTCTTTTGTATAGCCATTTTAACAAGCTGTAGAAAGGAGCAATAGAGAAAAGAAAAAATAGACTTGGGACATAATGTAAAATATATTCTTAATAAAAAAGAGATGTTGGCCAAGAGAAAGAAAATAAGCAAATCGGCAGCTTGTAAAAATATTCAGTCTACTCAGCTTGTGAAAATACCTCTCAGTCCTTGAATTTGACCTACATGTAAAGCAGTGAACGAATTAATTATGCGTGAATCGTTGACACTGAACTGAGTAAAAACTGAGCAGCATATATATTTCACAACCAGATGATCAATGAGCTGCAAATATCCGACGAAAAACCTAAGGCTTGACAGAACGACTTATTCATAGGTCAACTAGCGAATAAGTACAGGCTACTAAGCTTGGCAAGTAAAGGAGTAGGAATAGACGCCAGGCTCGTAATTATTGTATAACAAAAGGAAAACAAAATTCGATGCCTTACAAATGAGTTTTTACGCCGTGATATGGAGTGAGCGAGAATAAAAAAAAAAAAATTACAAAAAATCTATATAAATAAAGTTGAAATTCTGTTTGTTTGTTTGTTTTTTATAGAAATCCATACCGTTTGTCCTAAATTCTCCTAATTTCGCTCAGTGGTTCTTTGATACCAGGTGCGAACACCCGTCCATATTAAAATTGCATAGCTTCAGCCAATCTCTGGGTATACTCTTTATTGTTATAAAATTCGTCATGATCTCCCTTTACAATGGTTTTTTTACGAAATCGACCGTTTGAGTCGAAAAAACGGCCTTAAAATTCATTTTATAGATTTTGAAGAGGCCAACAAGGCCCGGTAAGACCGTCCCTGGGCAGGCGTCGAGTTCTGGGATTTTTAAACCATATGTTTTTTTTTTTTAACATTACAATACGTTTATTTACATGTATGGTGAATTTATTTTTTATAAATGCCTCCAAAGAAGCGAGCTTCAATAGGAGTAGTGAGCTCAAAAGCCAAAAAACATCTTCGATTACAAGCAGCTGAAACTCTCGACGAACATCAAAATAGGATTGAACAACAGAGGCTTACACAGGCAGAATCGCGGGAAACTGAGTCTGCCTAGGAATACGAGGCCCGCCTTGCGCCACAGAGGCTTAGGCAAGCCGATTTGCGAGAAGCTGAAACTGCAGGGCAATATTTCTGTTTGTTTGTTTGTTCTTTATAGAAATCCATACCGTTTATCCTAAATTCTCCAAATTTCGCTCAGTGGTTCTTTCATACCAGGTGCGAACACCTGTCCATATTAAAATTGTATAACTTCAGCCGATCTTCAGCTGATATTCTTTATCCTAATAAAAATCGTAATGATCTCGCTTTACAATGGTTTTTTTACGAAATCGACCGTTTCATTAGAAAAATTAAATTTCCCGGGTGAAACCGGGACTTACAGCTAGTATGTAAATAAAAATACAGAAACGCTTCTACTAAACTCATTTTCGAGTTGAAAAAATAATAAAAAATACTTATACTGAACGAACTGACAAACTTTGTTCCCTTTTGTTTCCTTGAACATCTTATTGATGATATTCAGATAAAATTTTATTCATAAGTTGAATTTTTTTAAACCCAAAATTCCATTTCTAAAAATGTTAAATGGTCAAATTAAATGAGAATCACCCATATGGTCTACTAGTGTGGCCAGATAAAAATGTTTTTTTTTTTTTTCGCCTTCGAAAGGTACAGCTACCCTCTGGGAGTGAGCTTGGAATGAAAAAATTAATGTTTTAAAGGTGACAAAACAACGTAACAAAGTATGAAATGAAAAAGTTTTGCAACAAAATGTTTAAAGGAAAGACTTTTGCTGCACACCACATTGGAACGAAAGAGACTTAATTCACACAGTGTAAGTTGATCTTCCAATAAGGATAATAATACGAGAAGAAGAAAACTAAAGCGAAGTTTTTTTTTAATTAATGATAAATATTTGATGAGAGGCTGCTTCACCTCTGGTGAAGATACAGAATACTGAGAGAGTATTCTTCTATAAGCTGGGCATTCTTCAATAATGTGCTTTACACTACTGGGTATGTCGCATGCAGAGCATCTTGGTGGTGGTTCCCTTTTGATGAGGTCTCGTGGATGAACATTGTGTGTCTGGTCCGCAGGCGCGACAGGGTCACCTACCCGCGATGGCCGCTGCGGCAAGAGCTAATCTACGGCTTCACGCATTTTTACTTTCACTTACCTATATATGAAATATATAGTAAGTGGAAGTATTGCGATCGTGAAAAAATTCGACTTCCGGTTTTCAACGGAAATACACGTTTTGGGGTCCCCTGAGTCGAAATGACCAAGTCCCGCGAAATGGTCTGTGTGTGTGTGTGTCTGTGTGTCTGTGTGTGTGTGAACAGACTAGCTCAAAAACTATAAACCGTGCGATCCTGAAATTGGGTATTTAGTGTCTGTATATGCCCGCGATGTGACAGCAAAAATTTCATCAAAATTACTTAAAGGGAGGGGGTACTTTACTTAATAACTTTTTAGGTTTTTTTCGATTTTTTCAAAAACGGCTATAACGATTTTGATTAAACTGAGTATTTGATGTATTAATATGCCCGAGATATTACTGTAAAAATTTCATCAAAATTGATCAACCGGAGGGGGGACTTTACTCAATAAATTTTGTATCATTTTCACGTGTATTTTTTATTTACTCAAAAACGGTTTTAACGATTTTGATCAAACTGGGTATTTGATGTATGTATGTGCCAAAGATGTGATAGCCAACATTTCATCAAAATTGATCAACCGGAGGGGGGACTTTAATTAATAAATTTTGTATCATTTTCACGTGTTTTTTTTATTTACTCAAAAAAGGCTTCATCGATTTTGATCAAACTGGGTATTTGATGTATGTATATGCCAAAGATGTGATAGCCAACATTTCATCAAAATTGGTCAAACGGAGGGGGCACTTTATTTCATAATTTTTTTCCAATATTTACCTTATTTTTGTTGATCTCAAAAACGGCTTGAACGATTTTTATCAAAATGGTCATGTTTAATAAAAATGCGGTGTTCTTAAATATCAGGTAAGCTTTATCATTATTAAATTGTTCTGAGGGGGCTTAAATGGGGTAGGGGCCTTTCTTGTTGTTTTTGTTTATATGGAAAAATTAACTGTCTCTCGTTACGCCTAAAAATAAGAAATGGCTAAATATGAGATATGATAAAAATAAAGAAAACATATAGAAGAGAAAAAAAGAAAAATATTCAGTCAACTCATAAAACTCGTTGAGCCCACGCATGCGCAGTACGCCTTTAATGACAGACCGTTGTTTATAATTATAGCCGTTCTGTTCATTTGAGAAGTGGCAATTAACAAAACGCATTAATTTCTAATCTAAGTAAGTTGGTAAGTGAAAGTTGTGTGTTGCGAGCACGCACCAGATTTTTTTTATTTCTTTCAATTTACTTGGGCAGGCCTCCTTCCCACATAAGTTGCCATTCTTGTTTTATTTTATTTTTCAGGGGATGCGCCAAATCGGAGGGCGATAACAGTGCACATCGTCGGCATCCTCATGGTAGGCTGTTGCTTCCGCCAAAAAAATAAAGAAAGATGAAACCCAGCCGAATGAAATCAAGAACATTCTGCAACAGCTACTAAATTCGACGGTTCAAAAGCAGATATAGCCACAACTTCATCCTTCGTAACCTCCGGTTTCATTCACAAAGTCAACATCTTTAGTTCCAAAAACAAATAAACTTTGAAATATTAGACACACGGTGAATTTTTATTATTATTAGATCAAAAATATCGTCTACAGTACTTTATCCATTTCTAAAACCAGCTTAATTTTCACATTATATTATTTGGTAATACTCTGTACCTTACAGGAGAAAAAAAAATCTGGTGCGTGCGCGCAACACACAACTTTCACTTACCAACTTACTTAGATTAGAAATTAATGCGTTGTTGTGGTCCCCTTCGTTAGACCAATTTCGATGAAATGTTAGCTATCACATCTTTGGCATATAAATACATCAAATACCCAGTTTGATCAAAATCTTTAAAGCCGTTTTTGAGTAAATAAAAAAAAACACGTGAAAATGATACAAAATTTATTAAGTAAAGTCTCCCCTCCGGTTGGTCAATTTTGGTGAAATGTTGGCTATCACATCTTTGGCTTATGCATACATCAAATACCTAGTTTGATCAAAATAGTGAAAGCCTTCTTTGAGTAAATAAAAAAAAAACACTTGAAAATGTTACAAAATTTATTAAGTAAAGTCCCCCCTCGGGTTGATCAATTTCGATGAAATCTTTACAGTCATATCTCGGGCATATAAATAGATCAAATACTCAGTTTAATCAAAATCGTTAAAGCCGTTTTTGAGTAAATAGAAAAAACAAGTGAAAAGGATACAAAATTTATTAAGTTAAGTCCCCCCTCCGATTAATCAATTTTGATAAAATGTTTACAGTCATATCTCGGGCATATACATAGATCAAATACTCAGTTTAATCAAAATCGTTAGAGCCGTTTTTGAGAAAATCGAAAAAAACATAAAAAGTTATTAAGTAAATTACCCCCTCCCTTTAAGTAATTTTGATGAAATTTATGCTGTCACATCGCGGGCATATACTTACACTAAATACCCAATTTCAGGATCGCACGGTTTATAGTTTTTGAGCTAGTCTGTTCACACACACACACAGACACACAGACACACAGACCATTTCGCGGGACTTGGTCATTTCGACTCAGGGGACCCCAAAACGTGTATTTCCGTTGAAAACCGGAAGTCGAAATTTTTCACGATCGCAATACTTCCACTTACTATATATTTCATATATAGGTAAGTGAAAGTAAAAAAACTAAAATAAATTTAGAAATAACGTTTCCTATGAAGTAGCTACAATGCGTTAACTTGTCAAATCCTACGCTAAATAAGATGGTAAATGGAAGATGTGTCTTGCGCGCATCGCACCAGATTTTTTTTATCACATCGATGGGAATCACACTTCCTTAGTTATGTAGCTAGTGAAGGGACTGCGGGAGAAATGACTTATATCTCACACTGATCTGAAATACTAAATCGAATATTCCCTCCTCGTTGATTAATAGCCCACCCCCTTCCTCCCGATTCAGATATATAAATTGGATAAGATTATTGGATTGGAAGCGCGGCCGAGGATCCAATGGATTGGAGCTATTGGAGCGGACACAGAGCCACTAAATAGCTGTAATAGCCGAGAGGTGTGGCCCAAAAGCGGCGCAACATCAAAGGCCTCCCGAAACAATTACCCCCTCCACGGTGTGACGTCAGAGCCCATCATCTCCCAGCCCATAATTGCCCTACCTCGACCGCTAATACCGCCCATTAATAGGCAAACAGTAGCCTCTACATATTTTAATATACCTTCTCCACTTCATTTTTTTTTCTTCTTCTATAATACTAAGCATAGGAATTTCGCGCCCCCATAATAATTTTTCTGATACGAGATGAGAAGGCTGACGACGATTTAGCACATAGATTTTTTTTTTTTTTTTGTATTAAAATTGGCTTTGAACTTGATGTAAACAGTTCGGAATGAGTTCTGACACCTTATTCGCAGGTACTTATCTGATCCAACTTTAACACTAAACCTACCAGAGCGGTCAGATGACCGCTTTTGAGACTTTAATCTAAATTGTTATATTCCAGGTTTTTATTTTTCTTGAACTTACTGCACGACCTCTTCTATAATATATAGCTGTTTAATTTTTCAATAGGTATATATTTCTCTTCTTCTTTCTTTTTTCCTGATCATATGTAATATGTTCTCTACCGTTGTCTACCCTGAGCGGTCTTTTGACCGCTAGAATATATATGAAATTTT
Source organism: Aelia acuminata (assembly GCA_911387785.2). Lineage (NCBI taxonomy): Eukaryota > Metazoa > Arthropoda > Insecta > Hemiptera > Pentatomidae > Aelia > Aelia acuminata. The sequence goes on along the minus strand of OU426978.1, from coordinate 213,804,031 downwards.
AGGAAGTTATCTGCATTGAAATCTCAAACTTAACACAAAAACAGTAGTTTTCCAAGAAAATATCATCCGATTGTGTTCTAGGAAAACGCCATGTGCTTACAGTTTGTTTTATGATGGGTACAGAGCGACTGCTGGTAACTCACGAAGTGAGGCAAAATGGCGATCATTCAAATTAGATTACTGACTCTGTACGCGGCATTATAAATATTTGCGACGTGATTAGTTTTATTTGTTACAGTACGGGATAAAAATAACAAAACGAATTCTGTTTAAATAAATAAATAAACCACTTGAAAATACAATAATGCAGTTTTTTTAGCAAGTCACAGTATCCCACACACGTAATCAACACACACTCTGAGAGAGTTTATATGTCTGGTTACCCGCAGTGTAGCCAGGTAATAAATACATTTATATAATTTGTGGCAACACTGACAAAAGCAGGTTTCTATTAGAAGTAGGGGCTGCTACAGTTACAATCAACTGGAAAAGACTACATTGGCGGATCCAGGGGGAGGGGGGGGGCGTGGATCCCTTTGGAAAATTTATCGTCATTAAAAGATAGAATTTGACTTTCCTTAATGTAAGGAAGCAAGTTAAAGAACAAATAATGGGCAGAAAAAGAATAATTTTAGTTGCGGGAAAGGAACATAAAGGTAAAAAAGCTGATCAGCAGATCCAAATGAAGGGCTGTGGGGCTGCAGCCCCCCCCCCTTTAGGACTGCAGCCCCCCCTTTTCAATTGGCTGGATCCGCCCATGAAAGACTATAATGTTTATTTCAAAAGCGGTCATTTGATCGCCATCGGTAGAAATAGGTATATATAATATGTCGGTAGGTTTAGTGTTAAAATTACTGGAAACGTTGTTTATTCTTAGGTTTATTTAATATCTTTTTATAGAAACAATAGCTCGGTTGTCTTTGTTTGGGTCCCTGGTCACTGTGGAAAGCCGAATATGAGTTAGCTGATCAGGCAGCCATAAAAGGAATAACCGATTGCATTCCATATCTTATGTTTCCTGATGAGGACTATATTTCTGTCATAAAACAGAAAACAAAGACGGGTTCGGTTAACAAAAAATATATTGAGAGAAATAAAAAATTATGTTATCCCCTCGAAAACTTCAATGATCGATAAACGTAAGGAATTAATAAGGCTACCCCCCCCCCCCCCCCGACTGGTTGACTTTCGGCAGTCCGGTAACCTGCAAACACATCTTGACAAATTGAACATACGACACAGATACAGCATTTTTGAAATTGTTATTGATCTGAATTGCATTTTTTAATACAACGTACAAAGAATAGATAACCTTTTTCGACTTCCTCGAAGTACAAGACTCTATCATAAAAAATAGAGTAAAACTAAGGCAGAAGATGAGGTGATGACCCCAGTGGTTGACACCTCTAATTATTAAAAAAAAAAGTATTTCTTCTTTTTATTTTAGGAGCTAATTCCGGATTAAGAACATGGCCTCTTGCAGTGCATTGCCTACATTGGATATTAACACATCTACGTCCAATTCGTCTACAGTCATGTTCAATCTGTCAAGATATGTTTATTCCATTTGGACAGACGATTCTTGTGACTCCAAGTTTCTCCTCAATATCCGCCTCTACTACCTTACCAAAGCCTGTCCCAGCATTCTGTCAAGCTTAAGTCCTCAGCATTCGGCGCCAAACAGACTGTAAATTTAAATATTTAAGGTTTGGGGTAAACTGTGGGACCTTCTGAATGTTGTTAGAGACATTTACTAACAAAACGAAACCAAACAATTCAATCATAAGTTTATAACTCGAAAGGAAACATATCACCGATCCATGAATAAATCTGTTTGAATCAGAAACATTACATCATGAAAATTATTTACCAACACTAATTTCCTATCCTTTCCATTAAAGTGCTGTTGAAACCTGCATTAATAATAAAAACGTCTCCTCCGTGTTTACTCCACCCAGTTAGATTAGATTATTACTTCGGTAAAACATGAGATATAGGAGTGTATCCCATCACCACTTGTCCAAGCGAATGCGTGAATATTTCACTACGCATGATAGGCACGCATGGTGTGTGTGTTTGGGATGGCTGTTCCCTTGGCGATGCGACCAATAGTAAAGGACACTCGATGACTATTGCATGCCTCTTCCTTCATCACAGTTTGATATGACTGGTCTCCCGGATATATATTTCCACCCTTCTGAAGGGAAATGGATGACAATTTGCATTTTATAAGACTAACCTTATTCCAGAGCCTATACGGATATTCTGTAATTGTCTGGCCCACTTCATAAATGGCAATTGTACAAAATACTCAAATATATTTGTACTTATACTAGTTGGCCTGTAATAATTCGCATGCCATATTAATCAATGACATTATAGCCTTATTTAAAAATCTGGTGCGATACGCGCAACACACAACGTTCACTTACGAACTTAATTAGATTAGAAATCGACGTGTTCCGAAAATATGTAAACGCCACACTTTTCCACGTCTATATGCTTATATTTGTATATCTCCATAAGAGATCTGTATTTGTAATGCAAAACTTGAAAGTTCTCAGTACTTTTCGATTCATTATTGCTTATTGGTTTTTTTAAGGGGCCTAATTTCATCACCAGTCGAGATTTTTTTACTGCCCAGTTGTTTTGCACCGTGATTTGCTTTCTGTAAATATATCGTATAGGTGAATCGATAGGAGGTGTATTTAGGACTCGTAGTAAAGTTTTACATGTTTATAAAGTTTTACGTTAGAGCCGTTTTTGAGAAAATCGAAAAAAACGTAAAAATTAGACAAAATTCATTTAAAAAAAAAGTTCACCCTCCCTTTGACCAATTTTGATGAAATCTTGACAGTCACGTCGCGGGCATAAACATACATCAAATACCGAGTTTAATCAAAATCGTTTGAGCCGTTTTTGAGAAAATCGAAAAAAAAACTTAAAAAGTTATTTAATAAGGTACCCCTTCCGTTTGACCAATTTTAATGAACTTTTTGCTGTCACATAGAGGGCATATACATATACCAAATTTCAGTCTCGTACGGTTTATAGTTTTTGAGCTAGTCTGTTCGCACACATACACACAGACCATTTCGCGGGGGACCCCAAAACGTGTATTTCCGTTGAAAACCGGAAGTCGAAATTGTTCACGAGCGCAATACTTTCCTTTGCAAGCAGCGCTACAAGCTTGGGAAGAAGCACTAAGCAGAAAAGGTATGACTATTAACCCCAACAAATCAAAGTATATGGTCGTATCCAAAAGTGGTTCTATGGAACAAGAAGCTGTGGCTTGTGGAGGTTCAGATTTGGAGCAAGTTTATGCCTATCAATACCTAGGCGTCAAAATTAGTAATGGTAGGCTTTATCACGAAATAAATCAACATATAAGGAAAGCGACAAACGTCTATTACGAGCTCCGCAACGTCATAATTGGAAAAAGGGAAGTAGAGATGAAAACCAAGATGACAGTTTATAAACAAGTATTCATCCCTACACTGACTGACCATTGGAGCTGAAACCTGGTCTAGCATCAAGAAGTTTGAAAGCCGTATAAAAGCCACACAAATGAAATTCCTTAGAAAAGCTCTCGGTAAGACAAGATTGGACCGATTGCGAAACCAAAGAATAAGAGAAGATACGGGACAGGAACCTTGTGGACTTTATCCACAGATAAGAATTGAAGTGTTTTGGCCATGTACAAAGAATGCCAATCAATCGGTTGCCAAAAAGGTTATGGGAATCAAAAGCAATCGGAAAACGACCTAGAGGACGACCGAGAAATAAATGGGAGGACCTTATATCGGATCTGGCAATGAAGAAGGGACTCACGATGGTTAGGGATGGTTAGGGGATGGTAGGGGGGAAAATGGTTGCCGGCTGCCCCGACACCGGAAGGTATAAGGGTTGGATAAAGAAGAAGAAGCAATACTTTCCCTTACTATATATTTCATATATAGGTAACTAAAGTAATAAACAACTTAAAGTAAACATACCATCGTAAAAGAAGATAATTTATTTTTCGCCGTGTAAACTATAACATGACGAGGATTCAAAATGCTGTAACCTCCTACCTGCTGTAGTTTTGAGTTATACATTAATAAAGTATTATTTTATTCAAACATCTTCTCCTGGCGTTTTCTGATGGATCTAACTAAAAGCGGAAGGATATCTCAAAAATCATACCTCAATCGTCGAATATGATTAATTATCAAATAATTTATGGCATAAAAAGAACACATTTTAGAATTAATATGTATTGGCATACTGCTCTGGATAATCATCAGTTCACTTTTTCTTAGTTTTTAACCCTATAAAACATCTAATAGACTAACATTATTTGTGAGAAATGTCCTTCAGCTAAAATCTGTTCATTGTTCCTCAATTCCTGATAAGGGTTGTGGTAAGGCTTTAAGATAAAAAGTTATAAGGTATCTGAGATAGCATTGTCCTTTAAGCTGTGAGAATGTTCGACGTAAGATTATGATCAATTAAAAAAAAAAATTGCTTATTTAATAAGAGCGGAAAGTGCTTAGAAGAATATACGAGTTGTGTTAAAAAAAAATAACGAGAATTTTCATTTTTTGAAAAGAATATTTATTTATTCGTCTGCATGGATTGTGTGCAAGTTGTCGCCATCAAACGGCGTCCCCATTAGTCCCCATTAGTGATAGTGCACTTCTTCCAGCGCTTTTTCCGATATCCAAAACACTTCTCAAACTCGATCTTGAGATAACCTTTAGTTCATTTAATGTCATCTAGGGCTGTAAAACGATGGCCTTTAAGGTTCTCTTTATTTTCGGTAAAAGCAAAAAGTCACATAGAGCCATGTCTGGCAATATGGAGGCTGGGGGATCGTTGCGATATTGCTTTTGGCCAAAAATTGACGAACAAGCAATGAAGCCATGCATTCCGTTTGATCGGAAACCCGAAGATGGCAAGATCAAAACCCGGAGCCAGGGGATATTTAATAATATTACTCGGCTTTAACCCCCCACCTTCTCCCTTGGTCGGAAAACCCCATATAGCCTAAGAGGCGAGGAAGGGGATTAAATAATTCAAATAATCAAAATTTGATAAGACCTTTATTTGACAGATTTTTTCACAAATCACAAAGAAAATATGTGGCTTGTGAGTTCCCCGCAGCTCTCACGGCAAGACACTCTACAGTAGGAACATAGAACTATAGTTTCTTAATTTTCTAAATTTTTATCACAAAAAATATACGTTTCTAAAAACTCAGTGTTTAAAGTAATATTTCATTAAAATCATTTTAATATGTTAATAACTAATTTTATTTCAGTGATAAAAAGGTGCCTCAATATGGGATATCGCATAATAGGAAGTAATGGGTATCCCATATTAGCGGATGTGCTTATTTTTTTCTTAGAGGTAATTGAACTAAAAAAAGCAAACAATTATCAAATATTTTAATAAATTGTTCAAAATTTAAGATAAAATAATGATTAAGGGAGTTCAACTGTCCTTGAGGCCTGAAATATCAAGTCAAAAGTAATAATTGGAGTCGCATATTGCCTACCGTTCTCCTTGGTCTCAGAGCCAGCCTGCGGGATGATACTTCGTCGAGTATAGCAGAAGCAGTTTACGGTTGCCCTGTTCGATTGCCAAGCGAATTCTTAGAGGAACACACGACTACAGATGACCCACATATTCTTCTGCAGGAACTAAAGGAACACTTTCGGAAACTGCGACCTGCTGAGTTTAAGGAGAGCACCAGGAAGGTTTTTGTGCACAAGGAGTTGGAGAAATACACTCACGTATTTGTCCGCGAATCTGCGCAGCGCCCATTGACCCCACCATTCTCAGGACCTAATAAAGTCCTCCAACGGCATGATAAGTTTTTCCTAGAGCAACTTCCACACCGGGAAGCTAACATTACAATTGACCGGATTAAACCTGCATTCCTTTCATCTGGCAACCCGCACGAAACCTCATCAGTCCACAGCCATAGATCAAAATCACCAAGAACCTTACAGAACCCGTTCCGGACGGGTAGTGAAGCGAGTATGTTTCCTTGACTCCGTCATCTAGGAGGGGAATAGTGTAACAGCTGGCTATGCCTTTTTAAAAAAAATTAATGTTTTATCTTATCAATTGCGCTCAAGTTGTGAATTAACCTTTTCTGCTGCTGCCGAATCGCTAGCTCGCAAATATACCAAGCGAAGCTCCGTGACCAGGAATAAGATGGGTGAGACCTTATTATTAAGTTTTTTTCTCAAAGTCCAAGTAGAAGTCGTTACGTATTACACGTTGGAAATAAAAAGTTTTGTTATTTTTTTTGTTGAACCAATAAAACGAATTGTTATTACTTTCACTTACCTATATATGAAATATATAGTAAGTGGAAGTATTGCGATCGTGAAAAATTTCGACTTCCGGTTTTCAACGGAAATACACGTTTTGGGGTCCCCTGAGTCGAAATAACCAAGTCCCGCGAAATAGTCTGTGTGTGTGTGTCTGTGTGTGTGTGTGTGTGTGTGTGTGTGTGTGTGTGTGTGTGTGTGTGTGTGTGTGTGTGTGTGTATGTGAACAGGCTAGCTCAAAAACTATTAACCGTGCGGACCTGAAATTGGGTATTTAGTGTATGTATATGCCCGCGATGTGACAGCCAAAATTTCATCAAAATTGCTCAAAGGGAGGGGGTACTTTATTGAATAACTTTTTAAGTTTTTTTCGATTTCCTCAAAAACGGCTCTAACGATTTTGATTAAACAGAGTATTTGATCTATTTATATGCCCGAGATATGACTGTATAAATTTCATCAAAATTGATCAACCGGAGGGGGGACTTTACTTAATAAATTTTGTACCATTTTCACATGTTTTTTTTATTTACTCAAAAACGGTTTTAACGATTTTGATCAAACTTGGTATTTGATGTATTTATATGCCCGAGATATGACTGTAAAAATTTCATCAAAATTGATCTACGGGAGGGGGGACTTTACTTAATAAATTTTGTATCATTTTCACAGGTTTTTTTATTTACTCAAAAACGGCTTTAACGATTAACAAAAATAAGATATGAATGTAGAAAAATGTGTGACTTTGGGAAATGATTATTAGCAAAACACGTCAATTTCTAATCTAAGTAAGTTGGTAAGTGAAAGTTGTGTGTTGCGTGCACGCACCAGATTTTTTAGAATAAAAGCGGGGTTGCAGTACAGACTATATCCAGAAACCACATATCCCATATTAGGCAACCATCTCATAATGGGACACTTTCCCCTACTTTATCGACTCTGATGATATTCCATCCTAAGGCCTCAAGTGAAGAATTGACACATCAGGAACGCCCACACGCGGGCTCCCCAAAACAGATCGAGCGGACTAGAACTGAAAGAGTCGAAGAGCCTAAGGCGGGCGCCCGGTAGTAGTGAGTTAATTTGAATTCATAGCTACGGGATGCGAGGAGGACGTTGGTGGTGGGGGTCGGCGTTATAAATCTCGGCTCCTGACGTGGGCCATTACCCGCGGCCTCCTTGAGGTGCCTCGGAAATTTATTATCTAATTGGCAGTGGTGAAAGCTATTACCGGGGTGGCCCGCTCCGATGTTTTAATTTATTTCACATTTATTACATAATACCCCGGCCCCCAGTAATCAGCTCTGCAGGCCGCCTCCACTATATCACCGGAAGGGATATTAACGACTAATGAAAATTACTCTCCTCTGAGTCCATCGGCTGTCCCTTTGACGCCTCCCCTCTGGTAGCCGGTTGGATGGATATACTCCGCCCCGCCTCCAGCTGAGAATACTCGATCAGACTCATCATATTAAGTAGCGAACATTATATTATAATCCTGCGAGAAATCATACATAAATAAACATTATGACACTCACGCTGAAAATTCTTGTTATTTTACGGTTGCGAAGTAACTTAGCACGCGCCTTATTCCCGAAACTTAAAAACTGTCCCGGGCAAGCATCCTCCATACCCTCCATATTCATCTTCTTCAAAATATCCTCCACCTGGTCCAGCCACCTACGGTGTGGTCTTCCTCTACCGCGACTACCACCAGGGCAGGGCGATCCTCCAGAAGGCGTTTGGGAATCGAGCCTCGAGGCATACGTGCCATATGCCCTAACCATCTGATTTGACTTTGTCTTATTATTGAGGCCAGATCCAGTTTATCATACAAATGGTAAAGCTCCTTGTTAGAACGAATTCTCCATTCTCCGTGTTCGCTTTCCCGGCCTTAAAAAATCCTTTATCATCCGTGCTGCCACCTTCTGGAATTCCTTACCCGTCTCTATATCCGTATAACTTCATCCCTCACTTCCTTTAAAGCCCAATTATTTCTCCACCTTCTTAATCATCAATCTTCCGTAATCATGTAAAATAATGAAACTAACACTGAGCATATATATTTTTATTATAATTTTCCAAGTTCTAAGTTTAGAAGATGAACAATGCTTGTTTTCAACATCCAAATTTCTTTTTCATACTGTCTTTTATTTTGCTTCTGAAGTTTATTTATATTTTTAATTTATTCTTTTATTCTTAAATCTTGTATCCATTTTTCTATTCAACAAGCCAGACAAATGGCTCTGTATTGGATCATGTTTTGTTGTTCGTAGGGGAGTAGATGTCCCAGAATAAAGTTAATTTCTTACTTCTTTCTAAAAAAAAAACAAAAAAAAAAAAACAAAAAAAAAAAAAAAAAAAAAAAAAAAAAAAAAAAAACTTATTTTAATGATAGATCCTATAACCGAGCCAATTGTTATAATCACAAAATAAAATTATCATCATAAACGTGGCCTTCAATCTCCGGGACTTTTATTTCTTCTAATAATTTCGCATCGGATTAAATGTTAATTTTTAACTAATACCAAAAGCTATCAATTATTTTGTAATCCCATCAAGCCCATGGTACGTGGTATTCAATGAAGAGATCTTTTTACTGAATCGTGCAAAATTAATGCATCCCTGCGTTTAAATGTAAAACATGTCTTGTGGGTAGGGGTCTGAAATTCCCCAATCATATAAAATCTCTTTATCCAGTAGATTCTTCTAATACAGGCATGCCGAACGAATCATGAAACGGATGATTTTTGGAAATAAAGCTAACATTGGATAGGATTATTATAATCAGGGTTATTTGTATTCTAACTGTGTTCCTAAATGAATGCAATGCGCTTTTTCGTTCTTTGAGGATACACCCCAAGCAGATTAAATTAATATAAACCCTTCCCAACACACCATTCCTTCATGAACCAGTGTAATTTTTCCTCGCTGAAAAGTTAATAATTTCGTTATGGTTTCTCTGATGACGTAATTGGGGCTTTCGATCATAGGAAACATGATGCTGAAAAGGAGGATACAATTAAAGTCACTGAAGTAGTATTTACCTTCTATTTTTGTACAGATATAGCTGATAAAAAAATTATCCATGAGGATTAATGATTAAATAAGAGGATATTGATTAATGAATGTTTTTAATCAATTTTAGTTATTATTCATTTATTATTTTTTTACATTTTGTACTTTTTCTGATTGTCAAAGTAAGTTGACAGGCACGAATCAAAATATGAAGCCAATATATGTATGCATTATTAATACGAATTTCTATTGGAAGAAAACGAATTAAGAGGAATAAGGAAATACAATTTTGTGAAGCTGTATGCTGTTGTCTATTTTATCAAGACAAAAAAAAATTTCTCCGCTTTAACAGAATATTGATTGAGTGGTGGAAGATGGTGAATGGCTAAAATCAAGCCGTTTATGATTGATCCACGACTCGATTCAACCATTCTAAATCCATCTTCTAACAAATTACTATTTCATCGATTCTTACGATCACTTCATGTATTCTGGCTTGGTCTTTCTAACTGTCTAGGTTTAAATTCTAAGTATTCAAAGTTTCTAAGTATCCGTGCATATAAACTCTAATGGGTTCCAAAAAATAAAAAAATTATTAAACAGATTGGAATAAAAAAAAATCTGGTGCGTGCGCGCAACACACAGCTTTCACGTACGAACTCACTTAAATTAGAAATTTATGTGTTTTGTTAATTGCCACTTCTCAAAGACACATTTTCCCACATTCATTTTGTTTTTATTTGCTCTATAAAAACACTATTTTTTTTTTAAATTATTAAATAAAAGATTTTACTTACGATAATTCGGCCATGTAAGCATAATACTCCAAGTCGTCTGATTTTATAATTCTCTATGTAGTTGTTTAAAACTTCATTTATTTACCATAAAAAAATAATTTCCATTAAATGAACAAAACGGCTTTATTTATAAACAAGGGTCTGTCACTAAAGGAGTACTGCGCATGCGTGTGCTCTACGTATTTTGTGAGTTGACGGAATATTTTTCTTTTTTCTCCTTTATATGTTTACTTGATTTATTCCATATTTCATATTTAGCCATTACTTATTTTTAGGCGTAATGAGAGACAGTTACTTTTTCCATATAAACAAAAACAAGGATACTTTACTGGAAAACAAAAAAGGCCCCTTCCCCATTTAAGCCCCCTCAGAACATTTTAATAACGAAAAAGCTTACGTGATATTAAAGAACACCTTATTTTCATGAAACATGGCGAATTTGATTAAAATCATTAAAGCCGTTTTTGAGATAATTTAAAGAAAGCTATAAATTGGAAAAAAAGTTATGAAATAAAGTGCCCTTCCGTTTGACTAATTTTGATGAAATGTTGGCTGTCACATCTTTGGCATATACATACATCAAATACCCAGTTTGATCACAATCGTGAAAGCGGTTTTTGAGTAAATAAAAAAAGCAAGTGAAAATGATACAAAATTTATTAAGTAAAGTGGCCCTTGGGGTTGATAAATTTTGATGAAATTTTTACAGTCATATCTTGGGCATATTAATACAATAAATTTAATCAAAATCGTTAGAACCGTTTTTGAGAAAATCGAAAAAAAATGTAAAAAGTTATTAAATAAAGTACCCCCTCTCTTTGACCAATTTTGGTGAAATTTTTGTTCTCACATCGCGGGTATATACATACACTAAATACCTAATTTCAGGTTCGCACGGTTTATGGTTTTTGAGCTAGTCTGTTCACACACACAGACCATTTCGCGGGACTTGGTTATTTGGACTCAGGGGACGCCAAAACGTATATTTCCGTTGAAAACCGGAAGTCGAAATTTTTCACGATCGCAATACCTTCCTTACTATATATTTCATATATACGTAAGTGCAAGTAATAACCCCTACGCTATTAACATGTAACATATGTTATTAATGTACACTTAATAACATTTACTAAATTCCCTTCGATAAAAGCAATGTTGATCATATAATTTAAGATATAAGAAAATGAATGCACATGTAAAAAATCCCTATCAGGTACCTTTTTTGGTTAAATTTGCATTTGGGGCCAAACAATGAGATGTTTGAACATTTTTATTATTTAAAAATGGTATATCCTGAATTCGTTTCCATCCTGTTCCTCGATACATTCTCTAAATATTAGATCCCAAACC